>CM029373.1:6732824-7332824 GCA_017165825.1 Hepsetus odoe | reverse complement strand
ATTAATTAATGATGAGTTCTGGTAAAGTATGAATTACTATAAAAGAGTCCATTGGAGTCTGAAGTTCATTTGGTGCTTTTGTTAATCTTAATTAATGGCAGCAGCTCATGCAGCTGATCCAGTATGATGTAGCTTATCTGGAGTTCAGGTGGGGAGACCAATCTGATGATGGTTGGTTTGATTGAGAAGACAGTCGACTCAGATGGTGGGCTAGCTGATCTGGAGAAACTTCATGGTAATTGATGGACATCACCCCATAATAGATATGTTGTCCACCTGAACACCTAGTGTAAGGATTAGTTCTAAAGTATGGTTAGCGTAATGAGTGGCCCCATTTCATTTTGGATAAAACCCATAGTATTAAGGATTGATATAAATGTTAATTTCAGTGAGTCTTGTTCTTACTACATGAATATTAAAGTCACTAACAATTATTACTTAATTAATTCATTCTTTATAATCAGGAAAAAGGTTTCAAAAGAAGGGAAGCTTAAACCTGTTCTCTGACTAAACACGATAGTGTTTTTATGTATAACTACTATACTTCTCCCTCTGACACTTAAGCAGGGATTGTGTACATTGCTGCAACCCGTAGGGTTTCATTCTAACATGCCAACCAACATTCAGGCAAAATAACTACTAATAACCCTAAGACTTTTCAAAAGGCTTCCACCGCCTAGGAAGTGTCCTGATTTCATGTTTATTGGAAGTTTAAAAAGATTTTCAAATCTATGTAATTTGAAGAAAGAAATGTTTTGCTTTATGAGAGGAACAAAATTGAATCTCTACTGAAATTAACAATTTTTTATTTGGAAATCCCAGAGCTGTTTTCAACAAAAAACTAAAACTACTTGTGTGTTGTTGAAAACTCTTTCAGTGTGAGGTTTATATTTGCACTGGAGAAGAATATAGGAAGGCATGTGTCAAAGACTCATTGAATTTACTGCATCCCAGTGTGTAAAATACAGTGTGTTAACTACTTGTGAAACATCAGAAAAGTGTCCAGAATCCAGTTTAAAAGATCCTTTTTTTAAATATAATAAAAATAAATAAGTAATTCTATGATTGCCAGTTTTTCTATCAAATTATTGATGAAATTATTCAAGCTTATAGATTTTGGGAAAAAAATGTATTGTTTCAGAAAAAAACATTGCTTTTCAGGTAAAAATACGCTTGGACATCACCATCACTAAATTAACCAAAATTTAAGGAAAAATTGCTTCAGAGGCTGTAAGTAAAGCCAGGACATGAGGTAGACTCAGCTCTGGACTGAAGCAATGACCAAACCTCCTTTAGCTGAATATTTCTCTCTGTATTTTATTTTGAAAGGGAAAGTCGGGGACTGGAAGAATCACTTCACTGTGGCTCAGAACGAGGAGTTTGATGAACACTACAAACAGAAGATGAAGAACACCACCCTCCAGTTCCGAACACAGATTTAAAGATACCACAATGAAAAAATCAAGTTTTCCTCATTTATTGTAGTTTGATGTAATATACATGTATTGTCATAATGTACTGTTCACTCCACTGTCCACACAGTTCATACATCTACATCTAAGCTGCAGAAATCACTTCTACAGTTTATCCTTTAACTTTGATGCTATGAGGAGTTTTTTTTTAAAGAGCCACAATGAAGGACATTATAAGGACAAATCAGAAAAGAGATCATTTACTGTATTAAAGTATTAAAATAAGGGTTGGAAAACATTTATTTAAAACAGGGATTATTAAAACATCATCAAGGTACTTTTCAAAAGGGAAATGAATCAATCAAGTAATCAAGTAGGTTTTTTATTGTCATTTCAACCACAAAGAAAGTGAAAATGACTATTCTTTTCATCAATAGAACACACCACAATGAAATTGGACTTCTGAATTAAACCATGCACAAACACACACCGTGCAGCTGTGAATGCACCCAAGGAGCAGTGACAGGGACGGTACCTTGCTAAAGAGCACCTCAGGGCAACCTTCTGGTAAGGGGTTTGAACCCACAATCTTCCAAGTCTGTACAAAGTGAAACAAAATAACGTTCCTCCAGGACCCTGGTGCTACAGGTGACATCAGATGCGACATAAAACAAGTGACTATCTTTGCAAGCTTATAGCACAGAAATCTGCATTTAACAGACGCTCTTATCCTAATCTATAGAAATTTGAACCTGGGACCGCTTGAATCATTGGCAAGTAAAGTAAAAGGGTGGTGGTGGTCCAGTGGTAGGATACTTGCCTATGGACCTCTGGCTCATGAGGTCCCAGGTTCAAATCCCACCTCTGGCACTACCACCACTGGGTCCCTGAGCAAGACCCTTAACCCTGAGTTGCTCAAGGGGGACTGTCCCTGTAATTAGGACATGGAAGTTGCTCTGGATAAGAGCTTCTGCTAAATGCCGTAAATGTAAATGTAAGTAACCCACCACTAGACCACTGCCACCCCTATGGGTGCTGCATCAATGGGCAGCCAAATCGCCCAGGGAGCAGTGAGAAAAATACCTTGCTCAAAGATATAACTTACTGGTCCCGGATTTGAACTCAATAGTCCCTAACTAACAGGCCAATGATGCCCAAATGATAAAATTGAAATACAATTAAAATGGGCTTTCCCTTATTTTACTTTATTCTCATAATGAACACTCTTTTTTATATGTTCATCTAGACATCCATATCATTGAGCATTTTCTAAGCTCTGATTAACTAAAATGGCCCAACAGTAAACAGAATGAGCATTAGAGATGCAAAGAGCTTCTGGGAAAACATGCAAACTACCCTTCAACTGAAAAAAAAGGATGGGAAAGAAAGCAAGAAACTTAACAGGAACCAGATATAAAAGAACTGTACCTCCCTTGGGATTACTTTGTATTGTTTTCGGTTGGTTAAATGAGACATCTTAGGTTCCAATACAAATACTCCACCCTTGAAAATCCACATTGAATGTAGCTTCTTCTCAAACCACCACTAATGTGCACTAGCAATTTCTGGCAATGAACTGTTTAAGTCACTTTAGGTTTTCCTGAAAGCAAATGTAACTACAAAAAACTACTTTTTACATGTCGGGTCAAATTTATTTTTACAATTGCCATAACAAAGCAGCTTTACAGAATTCAGGTATCGTGAGCAAGCCAAGGGTGAGAGAGGCAAGAAAGAATTATTTAATACTGGGGCAAGAAACCTTGGGAAGAAACTAGACTCAGAAGGAGTCTGCTCAGCCAAAGATAATGAGAGAAGAGAAGAATCAGGAAATATGTAAGAGGCAAGATTTTACAGGCTTAACTATTCATGATCAAACTGAGCTTGTTTAATTTCTCCCGTTTTTTTTCACATTTCAGGGCTTTGTAAATTGTAATCTACGTAAATATGTTGGTTCATAATAGGAGACAAGTTCTCAGAGTAATCAGTACCACAGGGATTCACAGCTTAATATATCAACAGTAGTAGTGCTTAGGAACTAGGTAGGAATCAATGCAGGGTTTGACTAGAAGCCAATGTATTCTTAATAATAATATTTTATATAATATTTTATAATATTTTATTTATTCTTAGAATTTAAAGATGATGAAATGCTACATAGGTTATAACTATGTGTGCATCGAATGATATGCTAACTAGCAAGAGAGTCTAGTAAATCTATCCTCTGGAGATGACCAAACCAATGCAATGTCTCTTTTTTTGATGGTCTACAGTTAAGGTCCACACACAGACACACACACACAAACACACACACACACACACACACACACACACACGCATACACACACACACACACACACACACACACACACACACACACATGCACACACATGGTTGTTGATTAAAAAAAGCCCAGAATGATTTACCAGCAGAGATCCTGAAACAGAACGAACAGGCTCACTATCAGGTGTGGTTTTAACCAGGATAAACTATTCCATTGATTCCAAGCAGATTTTTTTCTGTCTAATGTTTGCCTTACTTTTATTACTAAAGCTTTTTCTTGGGTAAGGCCAGAATCCAAATTAAATTTTTTAAATAAATTTCAATTAATACATCTCACTTGTGAGGCAGTGGAGTCATGTCGGTTTGGCTTTGGGTCTTCCTGTGATTTTAGGGGGAAATAATGAGTTCCCCAAAACATTTTTAAAATACAAAGGTAACTTTGGAAAGGCATGTGCATTCATGCTATGAACTGTTGGAAGTGACCTGTGGGGAGGCAGCACAAAAAAATAAAGAAGGGGGCAAAGATCAGCTGCACAAGAGCAGAAAATCAAAGATCCTTTTGCAGCATTTACTTCACCATGGAAGGACCTGTTTCACCTTCAGTAAGTCAACTGCAAATCTTTTCAAGTCTTTTCAAATACATTCATCCTTTAATATTGATCTTTGACTTGTTCAGTTATTGACTGTATTTGTTCACATTTTTCATGAAGTCATACACTCGAGCGGAGATGTTTGATTTTGAAGGCATCTCTATGACCCACGTCTTCACTAAGAATTGGGAGGACATAAAGAACTTCCAAGCAAGACCAGATGACATCCTCATTGCCACATATCCCAAAGCTGGTGGGTGGGCATTTTAAAATATATAATTTTTTCACCTCCACCTTCACACCAATTGTTCAAACCAACAAATCTTATGTCACGCAGTATGTGGTATGGAGCATTTCAACTGTCACATGTAGCAGTGCGTGAGAGTTGATGCTAGACATGCAGTCTTAGCATTTTTCAAAAATCTGTCATCTTATTCTTTCTACACATGGCAGTTTTAAGCACTGACTGATAATCTTGCAACCTTCAAACAAACATCCAGTGTTCTTGTGGACCAGTACAGCTCAGGGGTCAAATGTGACCAAGCAAATTGGTGACAACAGGATAATGAAAGTTTCCTATTGCATTATGCTGATGAAAGGATCTTAATTTGTTGAAAACAACGTTAGTTTCAACAGTACAGGCCAGTAATGGCAATACTTAGTTGTTTGGCACATGGTTAAAGGCTGGATTTCTGGTGTAGAGCATATGCAGGGTGCTACGTTTCTAAACATTATGATAGTGCAGTACAGTCACAAGGACGGAATTAGCTTGGAATGGTTCCAGGATCTCTACAGCAAGGTTTCATTGTTTCAGGGGACTGCAAATACCTGTATGGTTGATGTACAATGAAATCAGTGTCATGTTGTGTTCATCCTTAAGTGAGTTTAGAAGGTCAAAGGAGGTGCGACAGGTGTACATAGTTAACTGCTAAGCAGATATCTGATGTCTTGACTGACACGCAACATGCCTTTAATGTGCTGTTCTCTAACAGGGACTACCTGGGTGTCCTATATTATGGACCTACTCTTTTTTGGAAATACGGCACCAGAACGTCAGACTTCTTTGCCCATTTACTTGCGGGTACCATTCATAGAGGTAGCCATCCCTGGAATACCTACAGGTTTGTGGCCCTGCTCTCCCTCATACACATGACCAGTGAGGTTACTGTCAGCCTAGTCAAACCAGCAAAAAACACTTCTATTAATTATTGTCTTAGAGAACGGAGAAACTTTGTAGAATTTTTTGTCCATTACCAGGGGTGGAACTGGCTCAGACGTTGCCCACAACCCCACGCATCATCAAAACTCATCTACCAGTTCAGCTGGTGCCCAAGTCTTTCTGGGAACAGAAATGCAAGGTATGAGTGGCTTCTTCTATGTGTTCCCTGAGGTGCTGTATAACTCTGCAGATTCCCCACCCATGACAGTAACATACTTCTCTCTAATTCTCTCTTATCTCTCTAAATCATGCTGTTGTTATACAATAAGTGTTGTTTTACAACTACCTACAACAAAGTGTATTTGCAAGCAAATCCATAATAAAGTCTCTGTTTATCATGATCAAACATTTCATTTGCTGCTCTGCTCTTTACTTACTACAGTCCATATCTCTGCAAACATCTCAATCATAACCACAACAGAGAACAACCTGAC
This sequence comes from Hepsetus odoe, assembly GCA_017165825.1. Classification (NCBI taxonomy): domain Eukaryota; kingdom Metazoa; phylum Chordata; class Actinopteri; order Characiformes; family Hepsetidae; genus Hepsetus; species Hepsetus odoe. The sequence continues at coordinate 7,326,889 of CM029373.1, read as the reverse complement.
CTCATCTCTACAGTTTGAGAAGCTTTATGACCTCTTCCAGGACTCAAAATTGAACAAAAAATGTTTATAGCCCTATATATTCTCCTCACACTTATCAATGCTATTGATCATGAATCTCTCCAGGTTGTCTATGTAGCTCGCAATGCCAAAGACAATGCTGTGTCTTATTTTCACTTTGACCGGATGAACATGGCAGCACCTGACCCAGTCGACTGGAACACTTTTCTACACAAGTTCATGGATGGAAAGAGTGAGAAACACCAATGAGATACAGAGCAGTTGCAGTGATTTATTGATGCCACTTTTGTCCAACTTCTGTAATATACCTTATATTCCATTTCCCCTTTCAGCCGTGTTTGGTCCTTGGTATGATCATGTGTGTGGTTTCTGGGAGAAGAAGCAGACCTACTCAGATATTCACTACATGTTCTTTGAAGATATAATGGAGGTAGGAATGTACAGCAGAAAATTCACAAATGGCTGTTGCAACTGGGCTGAAGCTGATGACCGTTGTACTAGTTTGACTGTCAACATGTCTTAGATTGATGTTGTTTAGTAATCCAGGATATGACCACTGAGCTTTTCTAATCTGCTTGTTTAGGACACTGGACGTGAAGTGGAACGTTTGTGCTCTTTCCTTGGTTTATCTACTACAATAGAAGAAAGGGAGAGCATTATAAAAGGGGTTCACTTTGATGTCATGAAACGTAACAAAATGACCAACTACTCTAAATTCCCAGCCATGGACTTCAAAGTCTCACCATTCATGCGCAAAGGTTAGCCGAAATATCTGTATGGGCCCACTGACTGAAGTCTTGAGATAATGGATGGCCCCCAGATTTGAATGGTACTATGCCAGTTTAACTAGGGTCAATTAGTGATTGATCCAGAAATGTTAAGCTCCACTAGATGCTTTCTCTTTTCGTTTTGTATGTTTTCATGCAATTACATAATCTGCTGTGTTTTAAAATATAGAGCTATCAGATTTATGTACATAAGTTTGCAGCAACTTGACCTAGCTGACATATTAGACTCATTTGTTATTCAAGTCATTTAAGTCATGATCTGCTATCTGTTCCTTTCCGCTGGATAATTCTCTCTGTTTTTCTCTGTAGGGAAAGTCGGGGACTGGAAGAATCACTTCACCGTGGCTCAGAATGAGGAGTTTGATGAACACTACAAACAAAAGATGAAGAACACCACCCTCCAGTTCCGAACACAGATTTAAGGATCACCAATGCTGCACGTTAACTGGTCATGTCTGTTTAACCATTTGTGTTGCACTGTATTGGGTTTCCTCTTACATGCACTATGTCTGGTCTGGCAACATTCTCTCACGCACATGCACACACACAAGCACAAACACGCATGTGCACATCTTGACAATCCTATAGTTGAGGAACTTGCTTACCCTCATGGGTTCTAATTCCAGTGTGTGTGTCCTTCCTAGTGACTGTCATAGATAACTATTTTATGGGAAAAAAACAAGCATAATTAAAAACTTTTAAATATTATTCAGCAGCTTCATCATTTTTCCACAAATTCATTTGTGCAGTCAAGCTTCATACTAATCAGAATGGACAGGAAGAATAATAGGAACTCCAGCACAGAGAAGAATGTCTTAGAGTGTGGTGTAATGTTGCATGATAGCACTGAAAGTCCCTCCCAGTAAAAAGTTCATGCTTTTTCCATTTTCCCATTACATTATACATTGCTGGTATAATAACTTGCATGACAAGATGTGCTGTTATTTTTGCAGTGCTTACTGGTTAAACAAAAACTGATCTGTCTCCACTAAACAATTGGCCCCAGCTTTCCTTGCAAAATGCTACTACTGGTATTGTTTATACATGAGAAGTGCACTAAAAATACTTTGAGACAGAGGCAGAGGGTAGGCGGTACCCAACACATCTGCACATCTGTGATTGCAGCATTTATAATGAAGGAAACAAGAAAGGGGATAAAGATAAGCTGATAAATGTATAAGAGCAGGAGCAAAGCTCCAGACATGCAGGACACCAAGTGAGGCTTTCACAAGGATACATGTGTAACTCCTTATTAAATCATGGAAGGAACTGATTTTCCTATGGTGAGTCAATTGCAAATCTTTTCTTTACACTGTTAAAAAGGTTTTGAATATTTCACAACTAACTGAAAACTAAACTCCAACAACCCAATCATCCATTTCATTTTATTTTACTATAACTGACTATGCATTATGATTGCTGTTGAAATATGTTATTGTATAGTGATGAATTAGTGTACACTCATCTGCAGCTGAAACACTAAACATTGTATAGACAGGGGAAAAAGCTTTATAATACTGTTTAATGCTGTCTGCAGTTTTAACTGGAGGAACTCAATTATAAACTTGGTGGTGGTGGTGGTGGTCTAGCAGTAGGCTACTTGGATACTATGGACTTATGGCTCAAGAGGTCCCAGGTTTGAATCCCACCTCTAGCACTACCACCACTGGGTCCCTGAACAAGACCCTTAACCCTTAGTGTCTCCAGGGGGGACTGCTCTGTAATCAGGACATGGAAGTCACCCTGGATAAGAGCATCTGCTAAATGTAAATAAAATCTAATAGCCAAAAGCATTTAAATATACAGTACTGTGCAAAAGTTTTAGGCAGGTGTGAAAAAATGCTGTAAACAAAGAATGCTTTCAGAAATATAAATAATGTCAGTCAGTCATTATCTGCCGCTTGTCCCAAACTGGGTCGCGGGGGAGTGCTGGAGTCCAACCCAGCACACACAGGGCAAAGGAAGGGGGGAAACACCCCTGGACAGGTTGCCAGCCCATCGCAGGGAGGAGCGAGACGGAGATGGTACTTTGCTCAAGGGTACCTCAGGGCAACCTATATAAATAATGATTGTTTATTTTTATCAATTTACAAAATGCAAGGTGAGCGAACAAAACAAAAATCTAAATCAAATCAATATTTGGTGTTTCTACCTTTTGCCTTCAAAGCAGCATCAGTTCTTCTAGGTACACTTGCACAACGTCAGGGATTTTGTAGGATTATAGTCGGTGTATGATCAACCAGTTTTACCAAACAGGTGCTGATGATCATCAACGTCACACGTAGGTTGAAACACAGTCGTGTTTGGAACAACCTACCAGCCGAGTTCCTTCAAAAACTGTGTGCAAGTGTACCTAGAAGAGTTGATGCTGTTTTGAAGGCAAAGGGTGGTCACACCAAATACTGATTGATTGATTTAGATTTCTCTTTTGTTCATTCACTGCATTTTGTTGATTGATGAAAATAAATGATTAACACTTCCATTTTTGAAAGCATTCTTTGTTTATAGCATTTTTTCACACCTGCCTAAAACTGTTGCACAATACTGTATATTCAGCATTCAAGCTTAAATCTGGAAAGAAAGAAGCTGATGTGCTGATCTTCTTGCCCTGGAGCTCAAGTGATATAAAACAATCATATTTAAAACTCCAGTCTCAATTATGGTATTTTCCCCAGCTTACTTTGAATTATATGTTGCTTTTAGTGGCGAGATGCACTTTAACCTTGGTACCACAAAGGGACTGAATAGTAAAATCAGAGATGGTTATCATGATCGAAATGTGATTCTGTTTCATACTATTTTGCTACAAACATATTATAACGGAATCATATTAAAGAAGTGATTTTAAGTAATAACCTAAATCTCTCTTGTGAAAGACAAAATATTATGCTTTTGTATAGTAGTTTTGTTGAGTTCCTGTATACTCAGCACCCTGTCACTTTTTAATACTTTACCCAAAGCCATTGAGTCGGCCAGAGCTGTTCGATTTTGAAGGCATTTCCATGGTCCATTTTTTTACTGACAACTGGGAAAATATTCAGAACTTCCAGGCAAGGCCGGATGACATCCTCATCGCCACTTATCCCAAAGCAGGTGTGTGAGCTTCATTAAAGAAATGGTTTGATCACAAATAATTTATAATGAGGAAATAAACTTTTACTTATTTATAAATGTAAAACTGCATTAACTGATCAGCTGACAGATTGTCAATACATTGTCAGTCAAATGACATCCATCTTTTGACATCTATCAGCCTTTGGAAAATAGATGCATGTATGTGATAGTGCAGTTAAAATAACATTTTTACATTGATTCATTTATAATATGGCAGTATTACCACTGCTGATGCTATGACATGTAGATGCTGATTTTGATATCACAGCATAACTACTGAATTAACAATAAAAGTAAGAGATTAAGGCTTGAAATCTGTCATTACGACAGCATATGACATCTTCCATTATATGTTCAGGGAATGGTTGAATCTTTGAAAGATTAGAAGCATGTCAGTTTACTCTCCACATGCCTTTATGACTTTATTCTGGTATTGCTATGTATGGTAAGTTCACCTTTTTAATGCTGTCTATGGGGATAGGATCATGAGACTTGCTCCTCTTTGTATAAGAGCTGGTGCAGTTAAAGACATTCTTTGGGATAGTGTGGCAAAAAAGAATGAAAGACGGTCCATGCAGGCATTGGTCAACTTACACCATGCATTTCTTTTTTTGTACACATTTAACTAGGAACTACCTGGGTGTCCTACATTTTGGACCTTCTCTACTTTGGTAATACAGCACCTGAGCGTCAGACTTCCCTGCCCATCTACGTACGAGTACCTTTCCTCGAGGGAACCTTTCCTGGGATGCCTTCAGGTATGGCTCCCCTAATACAACACACATGATGAATGGGGGACCTTTATTGGGCTTCCTCCAGGTTAGTGAGGTTTTCCTCATAATTAGTCAATATAACTGGGAATTATTGCATAGTCCAATCATGATGTGTCAAAGCTTGGCTAACAGGCTTGTAGATAAGATGAGCTTTTTTCATTTACCAGGAGTCGAACTGGCAGATAAGTTACCCACCACTCCACGCCTCATCAAAACTCATCTTCCTGTTCAACTGGTGCCCAAGTCCTTCTGGGAACAGAACTGTAAGGTATAGTATATCCAGTGTGAATGCAGAATGATCTTTACTGCTTTACGCCAAATGGATTTACATTTATATAATACAAAAGGGAAACCTCTTTGTCCTAAGCTTCATGAAAACTGCTGCACATGAGACCATGGATGAAGAATGTTCATTCACTGAACTTACTTACTTCTGTAAAAGCATAACTGTAGCATTGTCACACTCACACATACACACACATACACACACACATACACAATGACTTCAATGAAAACTATTTATAAAAAGCATTTTCCTGTATTTAAACAATCATGTGCAAAAAATACCCAAATTATTAAGTACCCAAATTATTCTAGATAGTCTATAATCAGTGTCTCTGTGGCTGCAGGTTATCTATGTAGCTCGCAACGCCAAAGACAATGCAGTGTCTTATTTTCACTTTGACCGGATGAACATGGGAGAGCCAGAACCAGGAGACTGGAACACTTTTCTACAGAAGTTCATGGATGGAAAAAGTGAGTGTGGAAGTTACTACACCCTGTTACTACAATCTGTTTTGACCAGTGGGAAAGTGAGATCAATGTTCTCTGCTTTTACCTTTTAGAAGGGTTTGGTCCTTGGTACGACCATGTGTGTGGATACTGGGAGAAGAACCAGACCTACTCAAATATTCACTACATGTTCTTTGAGGACATGGTGGAGGTAAGGAATGGTGATTATTATTTATTTAAGATTATTATTTAAGTGATAATTAGGTGATATTCCAGCAGCTGTTGTTATGTAGCCATGATTGGATCTTGATGCTGCAGGTCTGGGTGTAAGTTCTGAACATTGCTTTCCTGCTTGTGAAGGACACTGGCCGTGAGGTGGATCATTTGTGCTCTTTCCTTGGTTTATCTACACCTATAGAAGAGAGGGTGAGGGTCACGAAAGGCTCTCACTTTGATATCATGAAGCAAAACAAAATGACCAACTACTCCACAGTTCCAGTTATGGACTTCAAGGTCTCACCATTCATGCGCAAAGGTAAACTAGCTGTGAATTTCTACAGGCCTGCTGATGATCCAAAGTAGAGAGTTAAGAACTGAGCATCCACAAAAACTGTTGAATCAAGTCTCAATACAAGATCCTTTATGTCTTTTGCTTGTCATACTTTGTACAATGTATGAATATGGGAATTTGTGTTTGGTTGGACTGTGGAATGTGCCCCAGTCAGTGATGAAACTTTAGATTTAAGTGATCTATAGAGTCAGTTACATTCATCTGGATGGTTCTCTTTGTTTCTGTAGGGAAAGTCGGGGACTGGAAGAATCACTTCACAGTGGCCCAGAACGAGGAGTTTGATGAACACTACAAACAGAAAATGAAGAACACCACCCTCCAGTTTCGAACTGAGATTTAAATCATTATGGATATTTTTGCATTGTCCTGAAAGCATATAATGCAAGGCTTGTTTCACACTATTCTCAGTGTGAGATAAGCAAAGCAGCAGCATGGTTGTTTTTATGCTGTGGAGCATTACTCCATATTGATAAACAGTCAAATTAGTTACTGTACCCAATAAAACTCACTAAGGAGTATGATACATTTGTTTACCCTCTGCAGTCATCTGACTTGTGATTGGCCAATCATTTAATGCAGGGTAATTGCCAAAAATGTGTTAATAACACAACATGGTTAACTAGTGGGGTTCTTTTGGTCAGGAATTGTAAAATTTGCTGTTAAAAAAATGCATTTAGGGTGAAACAACAGTGCAGTGGTCTAGTGCTGTTGCCTCACAGCAAGAAAGTCTTGGGTTGGAGTTCTGCACGGACAGCCTGTGAGGAGTTTCCATGTTTCCAGTTTTGTCTGGAAGCTCTGGTTTCCACCAACAGTCCAAGGTAAAGCACATAAGCTGAACTGCAGATACTTACTGTGTTTGTCTACGTGTTTGCCCTCTGATGAACTATTCAGGGTGCCTCTCACCCAATGAGTTCTGGGATTGGTTCCAGCAATACAGGTTAAGAAAGATAATTAGGATAAATACAGCCTCATTTTATTTTGTAGGATGTTTGGCAAGAAACATGACGGCTAGTCTCTGTTCTCTAAATGCCTGACCTGTTAACATAAACACCATAATGAAATCTTGGTGTTGCTCATGCTCATGGTGTGTTTGACAGGTTAAAAAGAAAAGCAGACTTTACAAAAAAATCTAGCTTAGATTTCCAATAAATTACATTTTTTTCCACATCTGAGCAACAGTTATAAAGGCGTCCCGTCAGTGGCACGTAATTGCTTTGCTTAACTGTCAGTTTCTGTAATTTATTGGCATCTATTATTTGTTATCTATATCATTACTTTTAAGCCTCATCACATGAAGGTATCTGTGGACACCAAAAATTCCTGACTTGTCAAATGTCAAGTCAAGTCAAGTCAAGTAGGATTTTATTGTCATTTCAGCCACATACACAGCACATAGTGAAACGAAATGATGTTCCTCCAGGACCCTGGTGCTACACACAAGACAACAACAGACAAGACATAGGACACAAGACAACATAAGACATAACAGAGGACACAACATAATACACAAGACGGAGCAGCAAGTGCAGGACAACAGACAGTACTTTCATCTGGAACAGCAGGTTGTTGGGCAGTGTGGCAGTGTAGCAGTGTAACAGAGCAGCATTAGTAAAGTGTAGAGTGCAAGAAGAAAATAAATAGATAAAAGTGAAAATGTCCTGTACAGAGGGCAGAGAGACCACGATGATCTTCTCAGCTGTTCTCACTACCCATTGTAGGGACTTGCAATCTAAGAAAAAAAAGCTTTTAGGGTGAGGGAAATTTAGTCCACCTCTTGGTTGAACTATAACTTAACTGAAAAACAGAATAACCTCATTATAGAATCTAAATTAGTTTTCCCCCTTTAATAAATCCATTACACAGTTGCACTCAGAAGTGAGACACAGAGCAATACTGCCACCTTCACATCTTTTTCTCAGCATCATAGAAAATAGGCATGCAGGCCTAAGGCTCTTTTTCTTTGCCTTTGCACCGGCACTTGACTAAGGCTACTTGGTTTAAAGTGACATCCATGTGCTGTTTCTATTTTCTCAATTGCCTTTTCTGCCTTTGAAACCTTGCTACAGTAGGTAATCTCAGAATCCCTCTTTATGTTTTAAGGACATTCCCATCGGGTCAGTGGTGGCCTAGTGGTTAGGGTCTAGGCCCCAAGATCAGAAGGGTTGATCAGTAGTTTGCCCTGAGGTACCCTTGAACAAGGTATTCTTCCGTTCCCTGCCCCCAAGGCATTTTAAATTGCTGCCCCCTGCTGCATGTTGTGTATGGGTGAAAAGCAGAGGTTGCTGTGTTTTGTTTCACAATGATGAAAAGTCACTTTCTCTAAGTGTGAGTTTCATTTTCTGGCTCAGTACAAGTTTTTGTTACAAGCAATGCTCAATGTTACAAGCAATGCTCAAATGCGCAGACTGAGGAAAGCCCATCTCCCACCTTCCATCCTCACCATCTTTTACAGAGGAACCATTGAGAGCATCCTGAGTGGCTGCATTACTGCCTGGTACGGGAACTGCAACGTCTTAGACCTCAAGTCCCTACAACGGGTAGTGAGAACAGCTGAGAAGATCATCAGGGTCTCTCTGCCCTCTGTACATGACATTTTCACCACTCGCTGCATCCGCAAAGCAAGCAGCATTGTGGATGATCCCTCCCACCCGTCCCACACTCTCTTCTCCCTCCTACCATCCGGGAAAAGGTTCCGCAGCATACGGGCCTCCACTTCCAGGATGGGAAATAGTTTCTTCCCCCTGGCCATCAGACACTTGAACTCTTAAACCGCCAATGTCTACCCAGTCCACCATTTTCATCTTGTATTTATTTATTTATCTCATGTTGCACTCTGCACTTTATCAATAACACTGCTCCACCACACTGCTACACTATAATCTACCTGGGCTGCTTTGTTCCGAACACTACGGATGAATGTACTGTCTGTCGTGCCGTCTGTTGTTGTCTGTCTTGTCTGCACTTGGTGCCCCGTTTTGTGTATTTTGTGTATTATGTTGTGTCTTATGTTGTCTTGTGTCTTGTGTCTTGTCTTGTGTGTAGCACCAGGGTCCTGGAGGAACGTTATTTCGTTTCACTGTGTACTGTGTATATGGCTGAAATGACAATAAAATCCTACTTGACTTGACTTGACTTGACTTGACTTGAATGTGTAGTAAAAGAAGGCCCCATCCTATGTCATGCATTTTTGCAATTGCCAGTGGTATAAACATATGCTGTCAGAGAGATCCAACACTGGCGTACTGGTTGTAGTGTCTGATTTTCAGTGATATCATTTGTGTGGGAGCCTTAAGCATCACGATTCACTGTTCTGCATAGAATACATTCTTGAACCACTTAACATATATCAGGTGCTGTATACAGATTTTTCACATTGTCTTGGCAACCAAATTCAAAATTTCTCAAGGCGAAATGTGCATTTAGTTAAGAATTTGGTTAATTGGCTGACTGAGTGACTAAGGAGGCTTTTATTTATTCACATGTATAGTACAGATGTTAAGGTTTTTTACTTTGATAAATCACAAGATCTTTTGAAAACTTACGTGTTTTCTCAGGGTGTCAGGTTGTCTTATACTACATTTTTTGGAGATCAGAAAAAAAGTTATATTATAAATTGTCCGAAAGGGGCAAATACTTTTTCAAGGCACTACATTTGCCAACATGTAATGTTTAGCACAACACCTTTAATGGGATTCTGTTTATGTGTGAACCGTTGGTTAGCAATTCAATAACCAACTCAGTGAAATAGGCAAACGCAGCTTTTAACTTGCTGGTCAGAGGTCAGAATGTCTTTGTCTACAAAAACAAATGTGCCACGTCCAGTTCACATTCAGTGGATACTAGTATGTGATACATTTTGGATTTTGGACAGTTGGTTAGTTATACACAGTTGCAGTGCAGGCTTGGGAAACACAAACGCTTTGTTACGGAAGGCTTTAATTGTACTCAGCCGGGGCTTCAGATGGATCCGCATCGTCCAGAGCTCTTTGACTTCCATGGTGTCCATATGACATATTATTTCACGAATAACTGGGAAAAAGTCCAGAACTTCAAAGCCAGACCAGACGACGTTGTCATTGCTACTTACCCCAAAGCAGGTACGTCTGTTTGCTGGACTGTCAATGTAAAAGAAGTAGAGACCTGGTTGCTCTGAAATGTCTATGGGCACTGGACATTAAGTGCTGAATCTGAGTTGATGAGTGTTTGGTGATGACAGGCTCTGTATAAAGAAATGTACTGATTGGAGCTACAGCTCTTAGCTTACTTTTTTGCTCCTGTTGTCATATCAAATTTCATATTGCTCTCTTTGTCTTAGGTACCACCTGGGTTGCTTACATTCTTGACCAGCTGTATTTTCGTCAGATGTTTCCCAACAGGGAGGCCACTGTCCCGATCTACGAGAGAGTACCATTTTTGGAGCTCTTCATGCCATCCACCTTTTCCGGTCTGCTGGAGTTCCATTGCAGTTGATGGGTTTTGTAATGGTTGGAAGAATCATTATTTGATTGCAATCATACTTTTTCACCATCTTTATTTAAGACCTTATCCATTGGAAAAAATGTTTTGGTGTACCAATAAAACTCATACAATGTGGGGCCTTTGGGCCATTGTTGTATATTGTCATAGGGGACATTTTCTGTGTTTGCACTTTGACTGGTAAAACAGAAAAAGGTTCTATTAATCATTTTATCTCAGGAACAGACATGGCAGATACATTGTCCACCTCTCCTCGCATCATCAAAACTCACTTGCCTGTTCAGTTTATTCCCAAATCCTTCTGGGAACAGAACTGCAAGGTACAGCATGACACTTTCAACAAGCTGTTAATGAAATAAGCTTTTTCATTATGCATGGATCTATTGAAATTGTATACATTTCAAGCACACCCTTTTCTCTTTCTAGATTGTCTATTGCGCTCGGAATGCCAAAGATAATGTTGTGTCCTTTTTCCACTTTGACCGCATGGACAAGGGACAACCTGAGCCAGGAGACTGGAGTAGTTTTCTACAGAGATTCAAAGAAGGAAAAAGTGAGTGGAAGATGACTTACTGAGAAATTTAGTTCCAAATGCACAATGAGGCATAAAATTGGGTGAAACTATTATGTGAAACAGAATCAGCTTGCAATGCAGTCTGGGTATGTTCCATACCTGAAGTCAGTATTAATAATAATGCAATGGAGTAGTCTTTTAGGCATGGGAGCTTTAGGGCAGCAGTGGCCCTGTTAATTGACCCTTAGTTAATAACTAAGCCCAATTATCGGAAGGTCAATTTTTCAAATCCCAGACCAGTAGGTTGCCCTAAGGTACCCTTGAGCAAGGCACTGTCCCCATCACTGCTCCCCGTGCACTGGATATAGCAGCCCCCTGCTGTTGCTGTAATATATTACAGCAACATATATATGCTGTTGCTGAAAATATTCACTTTCACTTCACTTTCCCAGAAGGATAAGTTATGTACACTATGGACCCCTGTCTATTTGGTAGCTCCACTGCCGCTTTCTAATATTTGCTGTGACGTCTCGGCAGTGGTGTTTGGTTCCTGGTATGACCATGTGTGTGACTGGTGGGAGAAAAAACAGACGTATTCCAAAATACACTTCATGTTCTTTGAGGATCTCGTGGAGGTAAGACTTTGCACATATCATGCAAAACCAAAAGTCATCCAGTAGATAAACTCTTAATGTTTCCAATCATATTAACTCCATATGGTCTATATATACTAATCTATCAGTTAAAACAGTGTATCTGAATGCACTGTTTTGGCGATGTCATGAGAACCCGTGCATTTACATTTATGTGACAATTCAAAGTGCAGCCCATTTAAAAAGTGCTTCAGTCAGAACTGCCTCTCGAATAATGCACAGCAACACAAACATCCAACACAAGCAACACCATCCATCCATCCTTTATCTTAGACAGTTGATCTAACACACACACCATTATTATTGTAAGGCTGAAAATCTCCTATTTCAAGATTATATTTGTTAGTGCAGTACACAGTGATGTAGATTGACTCTTTTGCACTGGTCCACGGGCACCAGTGCTGAACCAGAGGGGCACGGCAGAGGCCAAGCTCACCACACAATGATGTTTGGTTGGCTGTATGTTGTCAAAGCTTTAAAATTTCATGAGAACAGATAGAACTGAATGCTTCAGATTAACAAATTAAACAAAAAAGTGCTAAACGCTGCAAAGATGGGCACTTTAAATGAGCAATCAATTATTTTGTCAAAGTCATTTTTTACTTTGATTTGAACTCGTTCAGTTGTTTGTGACCAAATGAATGGCTCTCAGGTTATATTATTGATGGTGATGAGAGACCTATAGAAGTGAGATTAGTGTGTCTGGGACTGATCCTTCAAACAATCTATCAGTCAAAAATTATTTTATTCCCGTTCATTATGTCAAGCCATTATTAGCAGCATTACTGTGTTGTTCCTCCAGGACACAGGACGTGAGATAAAGCACCTTTCCACCTTCCTCAGTTTGTCCACATCAGAAGCAGAGAAGGATAAAATCATAAGAAATGTTCAGTTTGATACTATGAAGGCAAACCCGATGACTAATCTCACTAATGACAAATCACTAGACTTCAGTATCTCTCAATTCTTGCGGAAAGGTAGGTTTAGACATGTATCTGATATGAGTTCTGTAACACGGTCACTGTTTTTGACCTTTTTTACTTGGTCTCTCTGTCTAAATTTTGATACATTACAGGAAAAGTTGGAGACTGGAAGAATCACTTCACTGTAGCTCAGAATGAGCAGTTTGATGAACACTACAAACAGAAAATGAAGAACACCACCCTTCGATTCCGAACTGAGATTTAAGGTAGAAATGGTACCGTTCGGATCGTAGGTTGGTCCATACAGATCAATGATGCCCATTTTCTCAACGTCTACTCTGTACGGACCTACCTACCTTACAGACCAACCTTACAGAATTCACAGAATAGTCTAGGGTTACAAATCAAAGTGCTCATGTGACTGCAACTCTTTGTCCACAAGCATTAACACATCTCAACACATCACTTTGAAGATTGAAGCCAATTCATCATACTAGGCGATTTAGGTGCACTCCTACTTGTTTGGCTTTAACATTATTACTGTAACCTGTTCCATCATCTACCACCAATGTAAAGTGCCTTGGGGCAACTTTGTTGTAAAAGGCACTATACAAGAATAAATTTAATTTAATTGAATTTAATTGAATAAAACCTGTCAAATCAGTAATTTGCATGTAAAGGTTGATGAACCCTGGCCAGGAGTGGATCTGCTGTGATTGTAGGACACCACAGCAAAAACTGAGCTGCTGCGAAATGCTTCCTTGGCAACCCATTCACCCAGTGAAGCAGTTGGCATCCATATATTCCAGCGCCCGGGGAGCAGTGTTTGGGACAATACCTTGTTCAAAGCTACGTTGGGATAACCTACTGGATTGGGATTCAAGCCCAAGACCTTCTTGTTATTCTCATCAATTGCCAAACCACTAGGCCACCATTTACTGCACCTATAGCATGCTAGTTTTTTATGTGAGATCATGTAAATATGTATCACATGGTATATGTAGATATATATCACTTTCAGTAAGCCTAGCTAAAAATCAAAAAATCTTCCTTGAAAAATTATTCAGACAAAGCTTCCAAGGCAGGTGTTTTTGTTGTCAGGGGCAGGCAGCACTCCAACCCAGACTGGTGGGAGCTTGCATTTTGAATCTGCAGAAAGTGACACCTACTGGTGATGTATGATGTATATCGTGTTGTAAACGTGTTTTCTTTCCTCACAATGCAGTTTTTCTGATTTTTCTGTGACACAGTGTATTTCCACTAAACAAAAAGTGTGAAGTGTTATCATTTCGTGTAGTTTTCTGTGCTGTTGGTTTATTGGTCAGGATGTCTTCCGACTGCAATTCCTAAAGGGCGTCTAAATGTGCAGCAAACAGTGACAGGGTTATCAAGATGCCTGACAGCAAGGTTGAACAGTATCACCTAAAAAAGCACAGTGTTGCATCAAGCTTAACAAAGTTATCAGATTTATTCCACCAGAGTTTTAGTTAGTCCTTTTCGTTTTCCCAGCTTCCTACATTCAATGTAGTGATAAGACCATATAATGAAAGACACCTACCTCCCAAGAACCAGTTCATGGACAATTTAATGCAATACAATTTGAAGATGGATCGCTATGCAAAACCTCTATCAACTCAATAACTTCTTAATAGATTTATTCTAATACTCTACATAAGTGTTTCCCAGTCATGCTGCTGGAAGCCCTGCACATTTTAGTGCCTTCACCCACTGAGCACAAAGAGTAAAGTTCGATAGCGATAGTTAATCAAACACAGTTTAGTGTCACTTTTAGTGACACTAAAAGTTGCATTAGTCAGGGATACATAGTACATAGCACATATAGGTTAGAATTAGTACACTGTTCTGGATTCAACAACAATAAGAATCCAGATTAGAGGTTCACATACTTTATTTATCTTTCATGAATGAATGCATTCATGAATAAATGAGTAGAAAAGCAGGTAGGCAAGCAACAATGACAAAAATATTGGAGACTTATTATCAATAAAAACAGAAATTTTGCAGCCTTTGATTTGGCTGTGTCCATTGGTAGCAATTTTGAATGCTGCCCATGTTTGGAAAAGTATTGGATATGAGGCACTTGACGGTTGTATTGTAATTCTGTCTGTACAAGAAGAGTTTAGTGTTATGCCAGCTATGATCTCTGCCTATAAAGACTATTAAAAAACTTCACTCTAATAACTTTGGAAGGTCAGGAAAGTAGTAGAATACTGTCGTCCTAACACACCATGACCCACGAATGGAAGTGAACCAAGCAAACATGCATTAAGAGCTCAGGCAGGAGCCACGGTATCTGACTTTTAAAGAGTAAAACTGATTAGATGATTGTGAACTCGTACTGGAACATGTGTGCACATGTTGGAGCTCTGCACAGATTCAAATTATTATTAAGAATTATTGAGAATTTCTCTGATGAACATTTGGAAGAACACAAGAAGCCTGTGGAAACCTTACCTCTTTCCAAACCCTTGTGTGATAATAAGAGTTCAGTGTCCAAAGGGCATTTGAAGGGCTGGTGAAATAGTAGCAGTACAGGCCTGGTTTTTCAGCAACTTCTGTCTGCTCAGGATGGATCTGCCTCGTCCAGAACTCTTTGACTTCCATGGTGTCTCTATGACACATTACTTCACGGACAACTGGGACAAAGTCCAGAACTTCAAAGCCAGACCAGATGACATCGTCATTGCTACTTACCCCAAAGCAGGTACTTTTGTGTGTCTCTCTTTTTAAATAAAGATCTAATACAGAACCAAATCTGGTTGGTCCAGTGTTTAGCACTACTGGCCCAGGGCAAGAAGGTCCTGGATTCAATTCCTAGTCATTTTCTATGTGGAGTTTGCATGTTGCCAAGTTTGTTTAGGATTTCATCCCAAATTCCAAAGACGTGCGACAAAGTAACTGCAGATGTTTAATTATCCCAACTGGCATTGCACCCTCAGGATTGGTGTGATGGCATTCAATCTCTTCTCATCATCAGTTTGAAGACAAACTCTGTGGGAAACTGTTAGCTTATAATAAAATAATTATATTTTTATATATTATAATTTTTTTATATATATTGTGTAAGCATCAATTCAGAGAGATGTATTGGTGCTTGTATGGGTTGAGGGAAAAATTGAGAAAGAATTTTTTTATAAATAGGTTTTATTGTAATAGTTAATCATCAGTTGTTGATTGTAGCTGGTTACTAATATGAAAAAGGATTCGTGTAAGTCGCTCTGGAAAAGAGCATCTGCTAAATGCTGTTAATGTAAAGTTTGAATCTTTTTGAACTGCAGTAAGGTTCAGACAGAACATTTTTCAGGCTAAAGCGGGTCCATCACAGGTCTGGGCTTTGCTGAATGCTCAAGGAACAAAGGACAACTGAAGTCTTAGCAGTTTAAAAGAAAGTCCAGACAAGTGGAATTAGTGACAGAGACCTCCCCCTAGTAGTTGGCAAGAGTGAAGCTTCCAGGAACTTCCAGACTTACAGGTCGCAGGTTCGAGACACACCTCCTGCACCACCACCATTGGGTTCTGCAATAATTATGACTATATATATATTTTTCATTGTATCCTTGCAGACTTAAAAAGGCTACTGTTATAGTTAATATTTGATCTGATTAATCTATGGCCAGTGTATCATTTAGGTCAAGGCTTTAGGAGTCCTACTGGGCTTTGTTTGGAGCCCTTATCTACTGTGTAAAAGTTAATATTCATGCTGTAGCAGATGTAAAAGTGTGTAAAAGTGGAGTCTGGATAAAGGACAGGAGGTTTTATTGGTGAATAACACACAATACACAAACACACTGTCTAAGATTAACCCAGCAACCAACACCCAGTACTCACAAAACACACCATGACAACAAAAAAGACAAACAATGGAGGATAGCTCTGCTCTGATTAGGTATAGACACCCAGGATCTAATGAAGCACACCTGACACCAGGACCAAGTCCCAAACTCTGCCAGTCATGTCTGGTCAAAGCAGATTTAAACTGATATTAAAACATACATTTTACCATTCAATCAGAAGAATAGCATTAAATAAATGGTGTCATCAAAGCTCTCAGAAAGCATTAATGCATTTATGTCTTTCAACTCAGTTCCCATATGTGCATATAAAATAAAATGTATATATATTACAAGTATATGAAACACTCTTTGCACATCTTCTTTATAAGAAATTGTACAAAATTATGTAAAATAATTCAGTAATGCAAAAATGATCAAAATACCTTCTGTCCTCTTTGCCTCTATCTCGCTCTCTCTTTCTCTCTCTCTCTCTTTTGCCCTCTCTTTTTGAGGTTCCACCTGGCTTACCTATATTCTCGACCTGCTACATTTTCGTCAGAAGCTTCCTCAACGTGAAGCTACTGTCCCTATATATAAAAGAGTCCCATTTTTGGAGCTGATCATGCCACCCTATACCCCAGGTTTGAAATAAATCTTCATTTTCAAATGAGTGTAACTGATATTCCTTAAAGGTATCTATTTTTCCCGCACTGGGATAGGCCTCAGCACCACCCAAGACCCTTCTCGGGATAAGCACCATTTCACTGTAGTGAAGTAGTTATAAAGCAAGATCAGACAGAGCCTTATGGTAGCGAGACCGCAAGAACATAGTGAAAAAAAGTGAAATCAGACACATGCAATTTTTAAACATCTGGTTTTGTTGCATGCATAAAAGCTTATTTTTTTATGTCCTACAGGAACAGAGATGGCTGATACGTTGCCTACTTCTCCTCGCATCATCAAAACTCATTTGCCTGTTCAGTTTATTCCCATGTCCTTTTGGGAGCAGAAGTGCAGGGTACAGTATAGAACACTGGACAAGATTTTATAGATGCAGAAGAAATTTGCTTTTGAGCCAGATATCAGTTTTAATAGAATCTTTTGAAGCCATATATATGATACTATATGTGATGTGTAGCCTGAAAATAAATTCTCTGTCTACTTTATTAGCAACACCTGGCAACAGGGGAGCTATGACTCTCCAGTAACGATATGGTTTCTGATAAAGTGGCCAGTGCTTGTGTATAAAGTATCACATTATGGGTTGTTATTCTCAGTCAGATATTATTTAGCTCACTATATCTGGATCCATGGTTATATACAATATTTTGGACATTTTTTCCTTCTCTTTCTTTAGATTGTCTATTGCGCTCGCAATGCCAAAGACAATGTTGTTTCCTTTTTCCACTTTGATCGCATGGAAAAGTTACAACCTGAACCCGGAGACTGGAGTAGCTTTTTAGAGAGATTTAAAGAAGGAAAGAGTAAGTTAATAAGAAATAATTAACATGTTCTTGAATTCATGCATTAAATGAAATATGAATTTTTTGTGTGGGTGATAAACACATCATCTATTGCCTCACTAGTGGCCACCACAGTGGATGACAGTATGACGGGAAAATTTCATTTTTTAAATGGGAATTTCATGCCCTGACAATAGGAACTGTTGACTTTAAACATATCCAAATCTGCAGAAGTCTGCAGCCTCTTTTCTTATATTGGGCTGTGAAACAAATATGTAAATGGCACTGAGGTGGACTAGAGTTAAAGGACTAGGCCACAGTATCAGAAGGTTGTGAGTTTGAATCCCAGACCAGTAGATTGCCCTGAAGTACTCATTAGTAAGGTACCATCTCCATCACTGTTCCCTGGGTGCTGGATATGGGTGCCCACTGCTGAACACATGTGTATGAGTTAATGCAGAGGATGCGTTTCGCTGTGGTTCACTGTGTGCTGTGTATGTGCAATAGTCAATAGTCACTTTCACCATACAGTATGTAACACAAATAGAGTTTGTATTCCAACAAGCTTTAAAGTAAGTATTTAATATGATTCCCGTTATTCTTCTGCAAAGCTTGAACTCTCTAAGCCAAGCTTTGTCATAATTTCGTTAAGTCATCTTCCTGAAGGACATTCCAAAGCTCTTGTTTGGACATTAGATGACTTTTAAGAAAGGAAATGGGAAGTTAAAATAAAAAGTTGGGGCAGCTGAACCCCCTTTTCTATCTTTGAAATGTGTTTGAAGTTTTCCTTTGTTGTTTGTACAGTGGTGTTTGGCTCCTGGTATGAGCATGTGTGTGGGTGGTGGGAGAAGAAACAGACGTACTCCAATATACATTACATGTTCTTTGAGGATCTATTGGAGGTGAGCCCCCTCTCATCATTACATTGATTACAATGAAGGTTGTAGTGAGGTGTCTACAAATTCAAAGTCTCATTCATTTTACAGCGAAATGGTGAAAAGCTGCTTGATTTACCACAATTAAAAAATGACAAGTCTTTTAATCTGTGACATAAAAAATGAAAAACTGAAACATGAAAATGATAAAATAGTATTTTGTTCTTAATTATAATGTAAGTTAATATAAAGAGTTTTTATTGCTTTCATTTTATTCACAACTTTTTGAGCACCGACCACCTGCATGTCCTCTCTCACCACGTCCATAAACCTACTCTTTGGTCTTCCTCTTTTCCTCTTGCCAGGCAGCTCCATCTTCAACATCCTCCTCCCGATATAATCCTCGTCTCTCCTCTGGACATGTCCAAACCAACGCAACCTTGCTTCTCTAACTTTGTCTCCAAAACATCTAACCTGAGCTGTCCCTCTAATATACTCATTTCTAGTCTGTCCATCCTCGTCACACCCAACAAACATCTCAGTGTCTTTAACTCTGACACCTCCAGCCTTTTCATCAGTGTTACCGTCTCCAACTCCAACCTGCCCCCGGCCCTTCCTCCTCGTCTTCTTCGCCTTTGGCCAACAGTAGCCCAATTTCCAGCAGCACCCTGTAGGCTATCAGCACTCGTGGCATTAACCTGGGCCTCAGCCGATCCAGTATGGAAGTCTGTTTCATTTCATTGTCCGCATATTCAGTCAGTCAGTCATTTCCTGCCGCTTGGGGTCGCAGGGGAGTGCTGGAGTCCATCCCAGCTTACACAGGTCAAAGGAACCTATCGGGAAGGGGTTCAAACCCCCGATCCTCCGAGCATGCAGCCAACGCCCTAACCACTAGGTTGCCCCTGTCTGCATATTGATTTGTCAATAGTTTTAAACTGGATGCCCTTCCTGACGTAACCCTACCCATTTATCTGGGCTTTGGACTGGCACGAAAAAATACACTGGACCTAGATTTCTATGGACAGAATATTTTAGCAGTACATTTTCTGACCTCTAAAAGTATTTACAATAAAATCTATTATACTATACTTATGAACAGATGTGTCAACATTTATTAGCAGCATTACTTTGTTGGTTCTCCAGGACACTGGACGTGAGATAAAGCAACTTTGCTCCTTCTTTGGTTTGTCCATATCAGAGGAAGAAATGAAGAAAATCAGACGAGATGTTCAATTTGATGTCATGAAGGCAAATCCATTAACTAACCTTTCTGATGACCTCACACTAGATTTCAACGTGTCTCAATTCTTTCGGAAAGGTAAGTTAAAGGACTTGTGTTTTATATTAAATAGAATTCAGCAGCTGCCTATTGATTTTGGAGTCAGTGAGTTTCATTAAAATGACTGTGCATTGCTACATATTCAGAAAACATCCCCTCTAGCCAAGCAGACTAGAAAAGGATGAAAAGTGACTTACTCCACTGACCTTTACATATGTTACCTCTACTGCAAATGGACCCTTACTGCAATGACCAAACTTCTTTTCTGTTTCAACTGTATATTTCTGTCTTTATTTCTTTATTAAGGGAAAGTCGGGGACTGGAAGAACCACTTCACTGTGATGCAGAATGAGGAATTTGACAAACACTACAAACAGAAGATGAAGAACACCACCCTCCGGTTTCGAACAGAAATTTAGGGATGTTTCAAGCAAAAGGGTTAAGAAAGTGGGATCAGTGGCCAATCAAAATAATTTCACAATTTCATGAAGCACTAACATAATGACAGAGAGATATGGGGCAGAGGTGGCCTAGTGGTTAGGGCCTAGGCCCCATAATCAGAGGGTCGTGGTTTTGAATCCCAGACCAGGGTGCAAGGTACCGTCCCCATCACTGCTCACCGGGCGCTGGACATGGCTGTCCCCTGCTGCACTGTGTGTGTGGCTTAAATGCATTTGGCTGTGTTTTTTTCTTCCCAGTGACACATTTTCACTTAATTTCAGTGGCACGTCTCTTCATTGCTGTTGAGCTCTTTTCTGCTTCTGTAGTTGTTTTTGGATGTTCTTTTGTTCTTTTTACCCAAAATGGGCATCAACACCTTGCTTGCTAAATTCTGTCAACATGGACTGAAATTTTAAAAACAGCATCTTTTCTCCTTATTTCTAGTTCATTTTTAAATAAAATAGCAAACCAGAAAAACATTGCTCTTATAATATTTAATCAAACCCAAAATGAGGCTTCAGCACAAACAATACGTCAGCATTGAGGGAAAGAAGGAACACGTTTTGGTCTTCGATAAACATGATCGAGTCAAAAATGCTTCATAAGCACGATGGTACACACACACACACACACACTATGGCACTGAATTGTTAAGATAACCACAAGAATACTTTCAACACGTGACACGGCCACCCCCGTAGAAGGGTGGGATGGGAAAAGTCAGAAAACCATCGTGACACTTGACTGGATTATATGACACCACAAAATTACACTGAGCAAGAAAAAAATATATTCAGTTCTGTAACCACAGTGTAGCCTGGAGCATGGTGGGCAAACCAGCTGTTTTCACTGTCTGACTCTGTCAGGATTCTAAAGAAGATAATGTCAGGAAACACATCAGCTTTTAACCAGAAAACAGCAGAAACAGATAATACAGGGAACGAGCGTAAGATCAATACAGGATGACAGTTTCTATAATTCCCTCTTTGATTATGCTTAAAGTATTGTAATAGATCATTCTAGTGTACTTTGCAATATGCAGTGATGATAAAAATGTTTCAGTCTGATATTACTAGTATACTTTGATAGTTTTACGTGTCTAAAAAAATAAATGAGTTCCTTTAATGCCAGTCCTTGTATTCTGCCTAGAAGTACACTAAGCAGGATTGTCATTCACAGTACACACATTTCATGTAACTCCAAACACATATTTTTTTTTATTTACAACCAACAAAAATAGCAGTATTTACATTTTATTTTATGTTACAAATTTGCTTTCGTATGTATTGCTCAAGCATATGTCGTGTTCTGTTTTGGAAAGCAAACGCTGCTGTCATGTGCAAGACAGTCTTGAAGCTACTGCAAGAAAGTACACAACAAACCACATTCTTCCGTTCAGCTTAATTTCAGCCTGAAATTTAGACATGAAGACACATTTACCTCATGTTGGAAAAAAAACTTTGCTTTCACAGGCCAAAATCAGGCCACCACGAGCTGTAACAACATGTGCAATAGTACAACAAACAAAACCTAAGAGCTCTTTTGCCGTTGAAATGAATTCTGGTCCCTAATGAAGCCTTCCTACATTCAGGATTTTTCCCAGGTTGAATGGCAGCAGTTCCAGTTCAACCGTTCCGGCAGGAGCAATGTGAAATAATGAAACCCACGAGCCACTCCTCTTGTGCTGTTCTTCAGTAACATGCATTTATGAGGCTTCCTGTGCTCTTTTTAAGAGGAAGTGGTCAGAAATGGTTGTATTTGGCACATTTTCTCTATTTTCTCAGGTGGAGTCCAAGTGCTGTCATAACACAGCACAGGAATATCTGGTCCTTCAATTAACAGAATAAGACATAATAAATCATTAAATATGCAGGACTATAACGCACTTTCATAGACCTTTTCTTTCATTTCATTTTTGCCATTATTGTGAAATATAGCTTGTATGAACGTGAGAAACATTTGCTGAAAAAAGAAAACTAATAAAGCTGCTGTGCTTGCGTCCACCATCTCTATGTATCAAAATAGCAATGTATCAGTATAAATTAATTTAGGCATTGGGTATTTAGTTTTTTTTTTTGCTCAGCTCAGGCACCACTTAAAGTGGTATAACCTATTAAATCTATCACTCACTCATGATTTTAAGTAAGCATACATCTACATTTTCATTCAGTTACACAGACCAAACCTGCTTTCCAAAACTTTCATAAAACAGATTCAAATGTGGAAAAACATGTGCTATCGTTTGCAAATGAGTCTTTGATCACACTTTCAACTGTGCTCGCGCATTTTTAATATGATGTTGCCATAATTTTCCTAATTTGTTCTTTCACATTTCTTTCCAGCCTTTATTTTCAGGTCTGGTGGTATAAATGTGTTATATACTAAGCAGGGGACAATGTATGAACAAATATTTTCTGGCCATGGGCCATTTTCTTCTTGGAGGCCTTTTGGGCCTGTTGATCTAATATGTTAAAGGTCTTTCTTAACCTTATATTTTAGCTCATGAGAATTGGTTGAAGCATTGGTTAACAGGGTTACAATGTTCCTTGATCAGTTTAAACTGGTTCAAAGGTCAATTATATCACTACTGACACTGGCTGTGTCATCCTGTCGACTGACTTTTAGGTAACTTCGACCGCCTCTGCTGTCAGGCTGCAATCCCTCTCTGTCCAGCTCAGGTGTGAGGAACGGTCTGGTGTCATCTGTGCTGGGGGTCGCAGCTCGGCCCGTGCTAGGTGAGGGGTGCAGGGACACAGGGCAAGATACTGATGAAGGCACAGGGGCTTCTGAGGCCCAGCGCGGGCCCTGATGGGTAGGCGTAGGGGGAGCCGTGACCTGCCGACTGGGCACAGCACTGGGAATTGACCGATCCAGGGCAGCAGATGACTCAGTCAGTAAGGTGTGCTCGTCACTGCTATCTGAGAGTGTGATTTGAGGGTCACTGTTCCTGCGCATCCAAGGCCCAGGAGATGGAGGAGGGGAAGGCGGTCCCAGTGGACGGAAAAGGCTGCCACCCTTCAGGAGATGCTCTCGGTGCAATGCTTCATCAATGCTGCGGCTCAGATCAATTGGGGATGGAGGACGCAGGTCAAAGTCATAAAGTGAAATGGCCGACTCTTTGTCCCGGTCAAGACTGCTGCTCAACGAACACTGGTGGGGCTGACCAAGTGCCTGTAATCTTAGTAATGACCCAGCCGAGGATTCTGCAATGCTCCTCTGGTTGCGTCCATGGTTGCTTTCTTTGGGTGGGTCCCGGTTTCGTATGAGGCTCTTGCTAATATCTGCTCCTGAACGTTCCTGTCCAGCCCAGTTATTTGGCAGCTCTCCTGCCACTCCACCACCATTTACACTTCCAACTCCATTGCTGTCGGATTTTCTATGTGGGTGTCCCTTCAAGCTCTGCACGATCTTTGCCCAGCAAGTGTGTGTATGGGAAGAACTGGAGGACTGGCAGGGAGAGGGGAGGTCCCCTGCAGCACTGCATCCCTGCCCTGAAGTTCTAAGAGTCTGTCCCTCTCTAGGTCTCCAAAAGACCCAAGAGGCCAGTAGCAGCAGACAGAAGGCCCATCCAAGTTCCAGCAACCGTGCCCAGAACTGACACAGCCACCAGGTCCAGCGGAAGTGCCGCCAGTCCCCTAAAAGGCCATATAGCCACAGGCAGTTATAAGCGTGCAACAAGCAACACAGTGCCCCAAGGAGAGCACACACCGCCAAAACACGTGACAATACCCTTAACTTTGTCCCAACCAGGCCTTTATCTCTAACCTGCCCGGCCTGGGGAACTGACAGACGTGGTAGCACCAGGCATAGGTATCCCAGGCACAATACCAACCCTGCTGTTAAAGTGAGACTCTGCAGGACCACAGGTACAGCAGGAGACAGTGCGGGAGACAGCAGGTCAGAAGCCAGCAGTAGGGTACACTGAAGGATAGCTAGCACACCCAGTAGAGGTGGGCGCTGAAAAGATGGGGGTAGGAGAGCTACCTCTGCCCCTTTCAATACTAGCACCACCATTGCAGCTTGCACCCATATTAAGAGAGGCAACGGCAAGGTATACAGGGCAGTGACAACAGGCAATGGCAAAAGTTGACGAGAGCCATAGGGATCAAGCAGGAAGTAGGCAGAACGAACCGCACCCGTCAGAAACAATAAGCCATTAGCCAACGCAAGCGCACCACGGTGAGGGCATTGCATGCTGGGAGCCAATGCTAGACCTAAGCCAGAACCAGCAGTAAGAAGCAGGAAGAGAGCTGCTGAACCAAAAACATGCAGCTCCCAGGCAAAGGACAGTGTTCGACTTAGGTCTGCCCACACCAACAAGCTCCCATTTCTTGTATTAGGTTCAGTGAGCACTTTCGGCTCTTTAGGAGAAGCGCAGGGTGCAGGGTCACAGATATCTTTAGAAACGTAGGTGGTTGAGTAATTCAATTGACCTGGCTTGATGGATGGGACGCTGCCCAGAGAGACTGACATGTCTTTTTCAACATAGCTTGTATCTTTCTCATATGGTTCCAAAGGTCCACGTCCTCTTGGAATGGGAGGACTAGTGCTCTGAGAACTGGATGTATCTGCGGAAAAAGAAGAAAAAACAACACATCAGATTTTAGCAACACATATAACAAATGCTGAGTAAATTAACTGATCTGGTCATAATGCACTCAGAAATAGTATAATCAAAAATCATGTTTTTGAAGGTGTGCACGTATATGCAATTACAAGGTTCTACCAGCAGATGGAAGTCAGTCCTTAGAAACATTCAGCTGCTGACCATCATGCAGAATAGAGATGTTCCTCAAGGTAAGGCAGACATTAACCCTGGCAGTAACACTACTTTTCTTAAAAAGGCATTTGCAATTGAATTTTACACACTGCTACATAAGCTCGCAGACATTTGTCCAGCCAATCAAAACATACCTGCACGTTAAGCAGCACCATGTTCAATCTATTATCCTAATAATTTACACACACATACACACTGTATGAAAAAGTCAGTCAGTCATTTTCTGCCGCTTGTCCCAAACGGGGTCGCAGGGGAGTGCTGGAGTCCATCCCAGCTCACACAGGGCGAAGGGACACACCCTGGACAGGTCGCCAGCCCATCTCAGGGAGGAGCATGACGGGGACGGCACCTTGCTCAAGGGTACCTCAGGGCAACCTACTGGGAAGAGGTTCGAACCCCCGATCCTCCGATCATGTGGCCAACACCCTAACCACTAGGGCACCGCTGCCCCCGTATGAAAAAGTGTTCAATTAAATTGCAGTTACAATGTACAGGCTGCATATGTGTAGATATTAACAACTTTCAGAAGTACAATTATATCAAGCACTGCAGCATAGCTGGAGTTTTTAGATATATTAATCATTCCTACAGGTTGATCGAGTGGTTCCACACCCAGAAATACAGAGCGGAGAGTTTCTGTCGGGTTGTGCACAGCGAGCACGCAGGGTGGGGGTTCTAATTAAGTGGTGTGGTAGTGTGGAAGTTAATTAAACATTTAAAGAGTACACCATTTTAACAATCTACCTGCCAAATTAGTATCATGTGGTGCACAAGCACCTGCTTACTGGTTTCTTTTTTGAAATAATTCAAATAAAAGGCTTAACTGAGTACAAAGTACCAAGTGAAGTATAAAGATCAGCTTGCAAGAAAATGGGAACAGCATCTGGGAAAACATTACGAACCGAAACTAAGAACTGGACTGGAGTTAAAAGAAATATTCACACCAAACCCCTTCCTGTCCTTATATAACAGGAAGTAGTTTTCAGGTGTTGTTCTGATCATGTATCAGGTTTCTTTGGAAAAGTCATTGGGAAGCAATGCACTTTAATTGTCCTAACCGCATGTTTTCCCTCGAGACTGTCAGTATGTGTTTTAAATGTCAGGGGTTAAGTAACATTTCTTGTTCCAGAGCAAGAGGTCTGACTTTACCTGTAGACCTGAAATGTGTAAGATGCCCTGAAGGTTATGTGTGAATGCTCTCTACATATAGACACATAAAGGAGTAACACACCCTTTAGAGCAAACTAATA
Organism: Hepsetus odoe; assembly: GCA_017165825.1. Classification (NCBI taxonomy): domain Eukaryota; kingdom Metazoa; phylum Chordata; class Actinopteri; order Characiformes; family Hepsetidae; genus Hepsetus; species Hepsetus odoe. The sequence continues at coordinate 7,300,445 of CM029373.1, read as the reverse complement.
TAGCATTTTTCATTTTCAGTTTAGAAATGAAACACAGCTCATGGCCTGGATGCCCGTGTGTACTGATTTTCATACTGTCCAATACAAACAAGAAATACAAACACCCACCACCCACACACACACACACACACACACCTCTAGAATACTAGAGGGTGAAACTCTGGGCACGCAGCTTAGGCAAAGCCTACAGAGGTAAGAAAAACGAGGCCTCATCCTGAATAGGAAGTTAAAGCATATGGGAGCAACTGCATGGAAAATAACATGGAGCTTTATTTTATCATGTCATTTTTCATTGAAAGCACCTTTGTGTAACTCCTTGAACAACCAGTAGACCTCAGGAATGGCTCCCTGCTCACAAACACTTTTTCTATAAGCACTTTTTTTATAAGCACCATCAGGACACATCATACAGTGGACCCAAAGCACATTCATTTACAGACACACACCCACATTCTATAATAAATGACAAAAAGGTAACCTTGGGGGCTAAGAGTGAATTTGCATCAAACTTCTATCCTAAAGCCTTCACTGGAAAAACACTTCTGAGCAATGGACTAAAGCACACACACGCACACACACACACACACACTCACACTCTCTCTCGCTCTCTCTCTCTCTCTCTCCCACACACGCACACACACACACACACACGGGTATTCAAAACAATGTTACAGTTACAGATGATGGATGACAGAGAAGCATTGTGGTGAAAGTGAGCAGGAGCAGTCTATTCCCCTAGAAATTTCAGGTGCTTTCAGTTAGAGCTGGCCATAAAACACACACACACACACACACACGCGCGCACACGCACACACAGACACACTTGCTCATGTCTATAACTACTTCTTACCCATGGACAGATTCCAAAGCTACATGTGAGTGAATGGAAAAGCCGCCACATGCATACACACCTACACACACCCACGCACACCCGCACACACCCACACACACACTTCCATTAACATGTGTTTAACTTCCTCTGACTAAAGTCCGCTTCTGAACGACAGGATTCAGACATATCCCAGATGTGCCGATCACATTTCACAGCTGGAGGCATTTAGCCACACAAACTTTCTCTCTGATACCCCCGCCAACACACACACACACACAAGCACACATATACACACAGCGTGGGTTTCTCAGTTGTGCTGTTAGAATTCTGTAATAAAATCACAAAAGCAGAGATTGAAGCAAACTGTTCTACTGGCAAGTGTAACACTACTGCAGCTTCTGCAGCACTTTGTTCCAGCCCTCTCCTAGCTTCTCTCCATCTTGCTCTCTATCCATCTGGTTCTCATCACTCTCTGAACTCCCTCTGCTCACTCCCCTCTTTCCTTCTATTTACAAAGCCTTCTCTTTTCTTTGTAATAGTATCTATCAGTAAACCTTGAGGTGCTCTGCTATTTCGGGCCTTTGTTTTCTTTCATCCTTGCTCACTTCATCCTTCAATGCCCTTTTCTCTTCAATCTGTCCTCAGCTCCATCCGACCCTTTCTCCATCTCCTTTGGAGCATTTTTTCCTCTGTGTCTGACCTGTCTCCTTCCCACACACATGCATGTTTTCTATCGTCTCCTTCTTTTGCCTTCTCTCTTTCTGTCCCTCACTCTCCCAATCTTTTTTTACTCTCCTTCGGGGCTGTCATACCTTTGAGCTTTCTCCAAAGTCTTCCCACAAGAAACCAGCTGCATAAATAATTCCACTTGGTGCCATAGACTCGCACGTCATCAATGCAGCCATTGTTTCCATGAGTAAAACCTACTAACTCCAAGATGCACCCACTTCAAACAACACTTACCTTTTGGTCTCTGTTGATACGTGGTACTGGCAGGGGGTAAACTTTTGAAGACCTTGGTGTCTGTCCTTCCAGGACTAGTTGTGTTTGATTCTGCCTCTTTTGGCTGCTGACTGCTTGTGGCTTTTGTCGGTCTCGTTGGATTCATTGTTGTGCTTGGCTGTGGATTGGTAGTGCTGGCTGGAGTTTCCCTTGGGGCAGGTGCCCTCGGCTGTAGGTTGGTGGCCCTCGTGTCGAGAGAGGTGCTTTCACTAGTTGATGGAGAATGTGATGAAGATGAACTTTCTTTTGTGTGGTTTCCAGCTGTAACTGTGCTGTTTGCCTGAGCTGATAAAATGAGAAAATTGAAGAAACTGTAAATGAGCACCTCACATCATTGGATTTTTTAAAATTGATTTTTTGAACTTCAAATAATGATGCAGAGGTAAAAATAGATCATGATTCAGTTCACTTGCTATTGCATATTAAATAAACTAGAAATGCAAGGCAATTCCAACTTCAGGTTAAAACAACAGATGTACATACCAGCATTATGTTCAAGTCATGATAACTTCTTATGTTTCGATTAATCATTTCTAACTATCATATCAACAATAAAATTAGAGAAAAATTACTTTATTTATGTTTTTTATACTACATTATTATTATTGGAATATGATAGTGTCTTAGGGAAAAAACAGATTCGTCTACCCTAGTTACCCAAGTTTTTGTCATTAGTTGACATCAAAAAAACAAATGGAAAGAATCAAAGTGCAGATCTGAACATGTTGATACAGAACATAAATCAAAGGCAGTCAAAATTGTTTCTCGGAACATTGTTTCTTATGTAATCTGAATCTCATTTGACATCTAAGGGCTCAAGTACACCAAGTCAACAAGAAAGAACTAGCGCCAGATAGGGCCGAGGGACGATGCCCTTTTAACAACACCCTGTCACCTCTCAGCTCCTGTGAAAATTTGCACTCAAACACAAAGCAAAAACCACAGCTGAAAACCAGCACACGTCCTTCACACGTCTATGTGAAAAGGAACTATTCTCTATAGCAACAGCTGGCTTTGTAGTATAAAACTGTACAAAAGTAATGAATTTTTCTAATCTATTTGCAAGAGGATGTCTTAGTAGGACGGCACTTATTAATAATTCTGCCAAAAGGCAATTTTTTAGAAAGAATAAATAAAATGTCAGGTTGGTGAATGTGTGTAATTTATGATACCATCGGTGTTTCACAGCACACAACCCCAACATGCCATTTCCACCAGTCCAAAGCCAAGCACAACACAGAACAAAAAGCAGGCAAAAGCAACAACCGGTCAACAGCCAAAAGAGGCAGAGTCTTTAAAAAGTCTTTAAAAGTTGCAAGTACCACATAATAAAGACCAAAGCTAAGAGTTGTTTAAAGTGGATACATTGTGGAATGAATAGTATTAGTCACAGAAACAACTCACACTGGTGCTGAAAAATCAGGCTACTTCCTGTGAGCCCTCTTGAAAATGCTTGTTTTGCTTTCTTGCATTTCTCTCCTTGTGCTCCTGGCACTGAATAATGGCCAAACGCAGATGCCGACTCAACATTCATAATCAGCCAAAATAGTACAGACGCTGACTAACATTCCCAGCTAGAGACAACAGTGCAGGATGCACCAAACAAACAGCATGAGACTGTCGGCAAACAATGCTCACCGACAGTGTCTGATGGCTACCAATCAGTTTGGGATGCCGGAGACCTGTGGGTTAGCTCACCTTCTCTTTCCCCATCAGCCAGACTGAGAGCCCCTCCAGGGCTGACCACATTTGGAGGTGTTGTTGTTGGTTTCTCATTCACATGTGTATTAGTGGAGGGTGCAGACTGGAGCATTAAGTTTACAGTAGGTAGTTTCTGAGTATGGGACAGAGTGGTCAGAATGCCATAGGCCGTTTGAGCCTGGGGCCTGTACTGAGCATGCTCATAACCAGTTCTTCTCATTGTCTCCGGTGCTGACTTCTTTAAGCTAACCACAGTGGGAATTAATACATCTGAAGATGACCAGTCCTCTTCACTGGATTCATTAATCGGTTCTTTGGTTCCTGGCTCTATCGTTGCTACTGTGGGTCTGCTCTGGAGCAGGGCATTGCCAGAGCCTTCATCGATTGGTGGGGCTTTAGTTGTTGCCTTTTCAGAAAGGCTTTTTATATGCTGTACAGGTGCTGTGGTAATAAACCTTGCTGTAGCAGTTTCAGTGAGCCCACCTTTGGTTTTGGAAGACAACAAATTGGTTCCAATTTCAACTTTTAGGTCAATATTCAAAGGGTATGTTGTTGTTTCCTCTATATTGTTACTAATGCTGTGTTCCTCTTCTTTAGAGACCTCAACAGAAAGATTTTTGACCATCACTGATTCGGCCGTAGCTCCTATGCTCTTCCCTGGATCAACTGCTTCAAAAGGCACCTCAGTCCGGTCAGTGGGGTGAAGAGACCCCAGGCTTGACTGTGGCTGATCAGTCCGTTTTGGAGTAGAGGCTCTGGCATTGCCATCATGTGTGGAAGAGTTCACATACACTTGGCTTGTGGCAGTCTGGACAAGGGCAAAAAGTAGGGGTAGGATAAGCAGAGGCTCCATGGTAGTGTGCTGTCTCCACATGTTGATCCTGATCAATGATGAGATGCTGTGTCTCATGTCTTTTTCTGTAGAAAAAGAGGTAGATTTTATGTTAAAATCATGCAGTCACAAAACAGACAGCCAGACATGCTGACATGTGACACCTTCATATTAATGAACATTACCTGAGTGAATGAGACCCATTTAGCAAAAAAAAAAAAATCCAAACAATTAATGAAACCAACTTGAACTCAGACACTGGGTGCTGCTTAGCTATGGTATATGGTAACATTAATGGAATGCTAGTAACATGTAATGGAAACTTATGTCTATCAATTTGCAATGATTGAACTGCAAGCTTTAAAACACTTGCAACAAAGAGTTAACCAAAGGAAAATCAGCAATCAGTGTGGCTGCTAATATTAAGCTGTGTATCTTTAAACAATTTTACAGGCAGTAGCGCATTATATAATGTCTGATACACAAACAGTTTTACAATGAAATTCAGCTGCACACACACAATGTGAACAGTGACCATGGAATTGATCCTCTGCATTTAACACATCTGAAGACACACTGGTGGTGAACACACACACACACACACACACCAGGAACAGTGGGCTGCATTGCCTGCGTTATGGGGTTAAGTGGACATGTTATCTCCCTTGGGCCATGGGCACATTAACCATGGATGCATGGGAGGGAAAGTGATGTTCACCCACTCATAAACATTTTTCCTGCTGGTCCAGGGGATTGAACCAGCAATCTTTCAGTTAGAACCTCATTACTCTAAACATCAGACCTCAGCTGACCCCAGAGATAACCTGATATAACTTTACAAGTGCTGTAATTTGTGGTGATTTAGGCATGCAGTTTGCATGTTGCCTATTAGGATATCATAAGCTTCCATTACTTGTTATCATCAGGCATCAAACATGTCTCGGTTAATTCACTACATTTAGTACGAGAGGAAAATTGCATCAATAATTTTTTGTATAGAATTGCAAGAAATATGGCATGAAACACTTCCTGCAACATCTTACTCTGAACGTGTAGCATGCCGCTCATTCTGTTATGGTATATAAACCAGTGGTATTCACATTATGTATGTCATTTACTGCAAGCCTACACCATCGTTTGTTGAACACTCTGTAGTACAGATTGGACCTCTGAGTCCAGCCCCCTGAGCTAACAGAGTCATCAGTCATTGGCAAAGGCACACGCTTAGCGCTGACCGTTCTAGTATGCAAACAGACTCATGAATTCAACATGTAGTGAGCCACAGATATTTAACATTTCCAGATACCACATAAACAGAACACAAATGAGCCCAACAAGGAACGGAGTTCTGGTGTTTGATACAATCACGTGCACATCATTAGCTAATTTTTCCAAATTTCTTTAACCCTTTATTTTTGCAGGTACCCAAAACATCAAACATTAGAGAGAGCGCATTCAGATGTTAGACATTTTAACATTTGTTTAATAGAAGATTTCTTATTTTTTAGATATTTTGAAACTACCTGCAAGTTCTATTATACTATACTCTACTTAATAAAATAGTTATAATACAGTTTGTAACAGAAAATGGTGCAGGCGTTTGTGTGAATTAACATTAGTGTTCAAGCTCATATCCTTAACACTTAATAACACTTAATAACACTTAATAACATGCTACTCCCGATATAATATGATATCATACAATACGGTTCAACAAATTTTGTTTTACAGTTGCAACTCCAGTAATTATTGTATTTAAATAGAGCTGAAAATGACAGTAATACCTGTAGGGTTATAAGGGTTAATCTGAATTAAAAAAAAAAAGAAACTTAGATTAGGAGTTTTGGTGCATGCCTGAAATGTAGCCATCCTCATCAGATCATGACTTTCCATGAAATATGTTTAAAATACACACACCAATGTTATACCCCTCCCAACCCACACTGCAGCTAATTTTGGACATCTTATGTATGTCATGTCTAGACAGAGCACATGATTGCATATGTTAAAGTTAATAGCATGCCTATCGCCCTCACTCACTCATTCATTTTCATAGCTGCTCGTCCTAATTAGGGTCGCGGGGGGTGCTGGAGCTTATCCCAGCTCTCATAGGGGGAAAGGCAAGGAAAGTCCCTGGACAGGTCACCAGTCTATTGCAGGGCAGACACACAAACACACTCACATACACACACACACACACACACACACACCCCTACAGGCAATCTCCAATCCACCTCACCTAAACATCTTTGGATGGCAGGAGGAAACCAGAGCTCCCGGAGGAAACGCACACAGACACGGAAAACATGCAAACTCCACAGAGAAAGGACCAGGACCGTCCCGTCTGGGAATCACACCTAGGACCTTTAAATTCTATTACATAAAGAAAAGAATCGTTCCTTCTTTTTCATGACATGATTATAGAACATTAGCCTCTGGCAGCTTGATGATGTCATCATCATCATCATCATTTTTTTTGACAGCAGAAACTTACTTTAGGCACAAGCTAGAAAAAAGAATCCACAGAACACGTGTAATCACCCACACACATCTTACCCTTAAGTCATCAATCTGAATCACTGAAACACTCCCCCCTCAAACACAATCACACACACACACACTCACACACACAGTACCACCTGCAACGATGTGCTGAATCACTAAAAAGAAATTTGGCGAAGCACTTGCTGACCATATGTGTGGATTACAATTAGTCACAATGTAAGAGGAACGAATGACATAAATCAAGCTAAGCACAAAATTGAACCAATTTTTTCAAAAGCATTAAATATGTGTAAAGAGACAGCGAAGAGGTCCCAGCGAGGCTGAGAAGGCAACCCTATAAATCAGCTCGATTTCAGCCTGTGTAAACACTGCAGGAAGTACAACATTCGCACTTCTGTAAGGGAACAATGAGGGAAGAAATTTTGTTTTTGAAACGGGGATGAACATGCATTACATATCAAGTGTATAGGCATTTATTTCTGCGACAAGCATTCATAATGCTTTAATACCGTTTGGTTTTATTTAGAAAGCTGCCTCATGTGGGCAGCGGTGGTCTCGTGGTTAGGGTGTTGGCTGCATGTTTGGAGGATCAGGGGTTCGAACCCCTTCCCAACAGGTTGCCCTGAGGTACCCTTGAGCAAGGTGCTGTCCCCGTCTCACTCCTCCCTGCGATGGGCTGGTGACCTATCCAGGGTGTGTCCCCTGTCCTTCGCCCTGTTTGAGCTGGGATGGACTCCAGCACTCCCCTGCGCCCCCGCTTGGGACAAGCGGCAGAAAATGACTGACTGACTAACTGACTGGCCTCATATTATTTCCCATTTATATTGTTCTCCATATCAGGGGTAGTCACAGTGAAATCCTATACTTTTTATTTTTCCCTGTGCTGACCAAGAAAAGGAAGGCGAGCCAATGACTTGTTCACTTGTGAACTGATGAAGTTTGTGAAAAATGAGCTTAACAGCAGATCATTTTATGCTAGTGCGGGACCGAGGGACTGACAGAGACTTGTGCCCACATACTAAAACAACACTCAGATACCACAACTGTTAGACACTATTGCTGCCATTGTTGCTTAGCAACAATGAAACATTCAGCTAGAAGCAATACGACCCCCCCCTTACTTAAATGAGACACAGCCAAAGCCTTTGAATGTGTCAGAACGTCTGGCAAGAGAGGGTTAACCAACAGTAGAGAAACGGAGAGAAAGAGATAGGGAGAGGAGAAGAGAGTGGTGGGTGGTGCCTGTTTCAGTCTTTATCCTTTCTTGCAAGCACCCCCTAACTTTTTTCCATCTTTGGTCCTAGCTCTCCATTTCTCTGTGTTTCTGTGTTCTTTCTGCACTTCTGCACTCTCCTGGGCTTTATGGTGAAGGCCGGAGAAATGGTTAAGACCATAAAGATAAAGAGATAAAAGAGGACTCAAAACAATGATAAGGAAAAGCATGGAGAGGCCATGGACAGAACAGAAAAGAGGGAGAGAGATGAAGCGAGAGAGAGAGAAAGAGTAGAGAGAGAGAGAGAGAAAGAAAATTTATATATATATATATGCGTGTGTATAGGCAGAGATAGAGAGAGCGAGAGAGAGAGAGAGTGAGAGAGAGAGAGAAAGAATGAGTAAATAGGTATGAGTGCTCATAAGAGTTTAAGTGTGTTGTTTTGTGTGTGTGAAGTGGCAGTCGTGTGGGTGTGTGTGTGTTTACTCTGTGTGCAGAAAATCAGATACAGTTTGTTCACTTGGCAGGTATTATTTTGTGTGTTTCCTCCATATGTTAGTGATGGTTGTGATGAAGTGCATGTGTGTGTGTGTGATGGTGATCAATTCTGACAGTGATTCAGACTGAAGCTGTTTCTACTTTCTGACTGATTAAAAATCCTGGAAACACATACACTCACTCTCACTCGCTCTCTCTGCTTAACAGGGATTATGTGGAGGCCCTCAAGACAGAGTGTCTGGAGAACCAGTATTTTTATCTTCTAACATTCCCTGAAGGCAGAATGTCTCTATCTATTTATCTATCTCTTACTGTCCTATAGAGGCACAAATATCACCTGCTTGCGCATAAACACACACACACACAAACACACAAACACACACACGCATGCATGCACGCACACACACAGAGCAGCTCATGCCCTTTACTATCTCTTAATTTTCAGCATCTCCTTCCCTTCTGTTATCTCTCTTTCTCTCCCACTCTTTTTCTCTTTTCCTCTCCTGTGTTTCCATACTACCTCACACCTTTTACTTCTCTCCCTCCTTCCTCTCTCTCAATCTCTCGCTCTCACTCACTCACACACACTAACCTACTCATTCCATGCAGTCAGACATTTCCGTTAAATTCAGTGAATGTTTCCAGGCGCAGACAGAAGCCTGTTTGTGGACAGTGGGATCAGAGTGGTGTCCTGCACACTCCTGCATGTGTGTTTGAGTGTGTGGGTAGAACGGAGAGGATCGGCAAAGCTGACCAATCATTGCACTGCAGCATTCCCCTGCGGTTAAGATACATGTGTATGGCTTATGTGTGTAGGATTTGGGGGAGAGGTGATACTGAGTGTGAATGTTTGTTTGTGTGTGTGTGTGTGTGTGTGTGCGCACGTCTGTGGAGATGGTACAGGGGCGGTACTGGATGGTCTTAACGTAACAATTACCTCTTTTACCCTTAAGGAATGTAAATAGTCTTCACTATCAGGGCAAAACTAACTGCCTCTCGTAAACCAGCAGGAAATGCCCACCTTACACAACCCAGACGCACTCAACCTGTACATACAAGCATGCACACATTCACAGTGGGTTCTTCTCAGGTAGCGTGCAAGGTATGAGAAAAATCATGGCTGACACATTAATCCAACCGTCAGTAAACAGCTTGCATTGCAGGTTGTAGCATTTCTTGCTTTCACTCCCATTCATTTACAATTACTCAGCCTAACTGGCACTGCCACATGTTTTTATGGTATATAAGCACTACTCAATTTTTCTCTGTTCTCATACTATAAACTTGTACTTCTGACTCTAGAGCACGGCCTTTATAGCACTGTTTAAACTCTGAAAGAATTGCAGTCCTGCCTTTATTCAGGTCTATTAAGATGATGTTAGCTAAACCTTTCCCCCAATTCACCCTTAACTGGGGCAGCGGTGGCCTAGTGGTTAGGGAGTTGGCCCTCCATCGGAAGATTGTGGGTTTAATTCCCTCCCCAGTGCGTTGCCCTGATGTACCCTTGAGCAAGGTACCGTCCCTGTCACTGCTCCCTGGGCGCTTTGAATAGTTGAGTATGTCTGTGTGTCCCGTGATGGGCCGGTGACCCGTCCAGGGTGTTTCTCCACCTTTCTCCCTGTGTGTGCTGGGATCGGCTCCATCACCACCCACAAGACCCTGCTCAGGATACGCAGATAAGATGATGAATAAGTGAATTTTTCCTGTAGAACCCTGGCCATTAGCCATGTTTGAAATGTTCAGTGGTGAGAAGTCTTTATCTTATCTTTGGATATTTGCAGTAGCACCTGTGTGTATGGGTGGGGCAGCGGTGGCCTTGTGGTTAGGGTGTTGGCTGCATGATCAGAAGGTTGTGGGTTCAAACCCCTTCCCAATAGGTTGCCCTGAGGTACCCTTGAGCAAGGTGTTGTCCTCGTCACTGCTCCCTGGGCGCTTTCAATTGCTGCCCACTGCTGCACGGTGTCTGAGTGTGCATGGGTTAAATGCAGAGGTCCAATTTTGTTGTGGTTCACTGTCTGCTGTGCTGGGACCTCGCAATGACAAGGGTTGTCACTTTCACTTTAACTGCCTACTGCAAATATCCAAAGATAAGATAAAGACTTCTCACCACTGAACATTTCAAACATGGCTAATGGCCAGGGTTCTACAGGAGAAATTCACTTATTCATCATCTTATCTGCATATCCTGAGCAGGGTCGTGTGGGTGGTGATGGAGCCGATCCCAGCACACACAGGGAGAAAGGTGGAGAAACACCCTGGAAGGGTCGCCGGCCCATCACAGGACACACAGACATACTCATGCATGCACTCATGCTTAGGGGGCAATTCAGCATCTCCAAACCAACTGACATGCACGTCTTTGGCCTGTGGGAGGAAACTGGAGCACCAGGAGGAAACCCCCTATAGATCAACCTGTCCATCATCTCACTCAGTCTTAGTTTCTCTTTCTGTGGGCCTGTCACAGCAAGCAAGAGATGTTTAAGTTTCCTTATAGCTGGTTATTGAATCTCTTCCATTCAGATTTCCTTAAAATTCACTTTCTCTTACGCACACACATAGATGCACACCCACATGTATATCATCTTTCTTTAATAGCACGGTCTCCCCTGCGCAGCAATATTACTTTGCCATAAAAGATGCAAGGTAATTAAATTACCATCGCACAAAAGTCAAGTCATTGCATCAGCAGAGGTCAAAGTTCATACAGACGTAATGCATACACTCAATTATTCGGAGGAAAGCCTGCGGCCCCACAGATCCATGAAGTTATCTACATTTCTACTTTCCTTATGTGTTGTTTTCCTTAGTGACCTGCGTAATACTCTCATGTCTGAGTCACCGGGTGGCCCTCAACTCCAGCATGCCCTTAATCTCGCTGAGCCGAGGCACAATATCTTGTAATCTTATAAAATAAAACTATAAAGGAGAGCACATTTTACCCTGAGCTGGCAATTGCTCCCTTCCCCACCACCACAAACGCAAACACATTGTCTTAATTTTCATCCTGCTGTATGGAAAACGCCTCAGCAGCATGCTGGCTGCTATTCTGCTGCTAGTTGGCCAAGAACAAGTCCGGTAGCTCTCCTGACAGTTTTATTCTGTTTTTGATTCCATTGTGGAAGGAAGCCTGAAACCAACTTCTGAGGAGGTTCACCAAGCAGGATTTCTCATGAAAGCCACATAATGTCAGCTAAAAGTCAGACCTCGGGTGGACAGGTCAGAGACATTTCTACTTGACAGCTGTCAACTTTGGACTTTGGTTATCTCTTAGCTTTATGGATCCCAGAGCTATGCGCTGACCACTCTTGTTCTCCTAGAGTCCTGAGAGTGATCAAAAAGCAGGATTTCTAAGTTAGCCAGAGTCATTAGGGCCAAAAGCCAAGCACTGTCCAATGGGAGGAAGCATATAAGGCATTAGTACTGTGAAATGATCATTTTGGGCCTTTAGGCTCTTATTTTTTTAAGAATTTGATGTCAGTTTTTTCTCGCTTTGCCAGGTGAAAAATGTTAATGCTTTTGACACACAGTACATTTCTCACAAAGTCATCAGATTGCTGTTCTCTACACAAAATTGTGGATCTTGAAGTGGTTGTGGTTTCCAAAATGCATCAACAACGGGGATCTCACATTACAAGATGTTTCTCACCAGGAGGAAGCTCCCGCCAATCTACGAAGTAGGTTTTGACACAAAAACAAACAAGGAAAAACACAGTGAGCGAGGTGAAACCCTGCATAAGACTAAGAATTTTTTTCAGTGGAAAATGAACGTCAGCAAGAAGAGAGCGATCCAACCTGTTTGTGCACTGATCTGCAGCAAAAAACAAGGAAGAAAATGAAGAAGAATATGAAAATAAAGGATAAAAACCTGCGCTATCTTTGCCTAGATATTCGTCAGGCATCTGGATGCCTTCTTTGAGCAGTTCCCAGAGATTATGAAGCCGTTTCTGAGCAACAACATCTGACGTTTCTGTGCCCCAAAACACTTACGGCGAGTGAAAAAACATCTAAATTGTCAAAACTGTGTAGTGTGAACTTAACCAGCTGTCATGGCATAGAAACACCCTTTACACACATGGCCACACCGTGTGGTCCTAACTACGACATGTGAAAGTGAAAGTGACTATGCTTGTCATTGTGAAACACAACACAGCACACACTGAGAAACAAATTCAACCTAAAATTCACCCTTTTACCCACACGTGCAGCAGGGGGCAGCTATTGAAAGCGATTGAGCAGATGGGGACGGTACCTTGCTCAAGGGTACCTCAGAGCAACCTACTGGTATGGGATTCTAACCCATGACCTTCTGATCCTGGGGCCTAGTCCCTAACCACTGGGTCACCTTTGTCTAGGCCACCCCATATTTTTTACCAGGGTTGTTTTGCCAAAATGATGACAATTTGTTGTCTAATTGGAACTGCTGAGCGATGACTGTGAGACATCTCCATCGTCCTAACAGAGAAACCAGTGGAGACGGTGGAGACGTGCTTTCAGACAGGCCTCTTTGGGGAGGGAATGAAAGAATAGACACCAGCTATTCAGCAGCAAACATTTCATCAAAGACAAGCTGGAGAACTTCAGTGATCGAAGGTTTGGTTGTATCCTCGCCCGCCGGCAGCTCATGAACCCATCCACACTGGTAATACACACCGCTGTCTTTCTTTCTTTTCATTTTCATCCAGATTGCAGAGTGAAGGGAGGGTTGCTCCACAAGATACATGCAGATGCTGAGCCCTTTAGTGGCTGAAAGTGGCAAAAACGTACAGATTGATCTCACATATTTGTCTTCTGTTCTTTGTCTTCCCTTCTCAATTTTTGCTTTCTTGAAAATGAGGCTCCTCACCTGTGCAGTTACTGGTTTTTGCCCTCAAGGGCTCTGGAGAGTAATATGACTGAAAACTACAACGTGTTACACTGTATCCTCACATTTCACCCTTTTCAAGAGCGAGCTCTTAGATTCCTCTCTTTCTAAACGGCCAGTGTTGTAACTGTAGAGAGCAGTGCTGGTGCTGGGAGGTCAGCACGGAGCTCCTTCAGCGGGACGTGTGCTGATCTGAACCTCCGCCGATCGAGTTTCCTCTCTCGGCTCAGGAGAGGAGAGAAGCGCAGGGAGGCGTGCTGGGGATTTTCTCTCCTCCATCTCGCCGATCAGCTCTGCTTCAGCTTCACTACAGAGCCAGACCTGCGCTTCGAGCCATGAAGAACCGAACACACACACGCACGGACGCACATCCTCCAACTGACCAGTGTGTGATACTTCAGACACATACCTGAACGCACTCCTGCCGCCGCCGCTGGATGATGATCAGTGGCGCAGAATCGGCCGAGTTTCAGCTCCTCAACCGCAGCACCGCTCAACTGCGCTCATCTCTCTCTCTGTCTGTCTGTCTGTCTGTCTGTCTGTTTCTCTCTCACGTGTGGATCAGTATGACGATCTGTGTGTCGGTTCTTACACAACAGCGCTGCTCCTCACTGTTCACACGGAGCCCGTGACGTAGCCGCTATTCCCTCTAACCTACAAATGGTGCAGTCGAGTGTGTGTGTGTGTGTGTGTGTGTGTGTGTGAGAGAGAGAGAGAGAGAGAGAGAGAGAGAGACTGTAACCTGAGGGTTGACTCAGCCTGTAACTCCAAACCCCCTCGCCCTTGTGTCGTAGTGCCAATGGCGCGCACACACACACACACACACACACACACACACACACACACACACATCAGTGATTGTGAGCACCTGGGCTCAGGTGTGTGGTTGGAATAAATGCATGAGCAGCTCTGACAGTTCAGCAGTTTCACCTTCTTTCTCTTTGTTGCGCTTTTGTGCACATTCTGTCTGCACATTTCTGAAGCTGACAGGCCTGTTCAAGATGCATCTTATTAGTAGTAGTAACTATAATTACTGTTGCTGTTTCTCAAAAATTAAATGTGGACTGTATAAATTTATCCAACCATCTATCTGTCTGTCTGTCTATCTATCCATCTATCTATCTATCCATCTGTCTGTCTGTCTGTCTATCTATCCATCTATATATCTATCTATCCATCTATCTGTCTGTCTGTCTATCTATCCATCTATCTATCTATCTATCCGTCTGTCTGTCTATCTATCCATCTATCCATCTGTCTGTCTGTCTATCTATCCATCTATCTATCTATCTATCTATCTATCTTTCCATCTATCTGTCTGTCTGTCTATCTATCCATCTATCTATCTTTCTATCTGTCTGTCTGTCTATCTATCCATCTATCTGTCTGTCTATCCATCTATCTGTCTGTCTGTCTATCTATCCATCTATCTATCCATCTATCTGTCTGTCTATCTATCCATCTATCTGTCTGTCTATCTATCCATCTATCTATCTATCTATCCGTCTGTCTGTCTATCTATCCATCTATCCATCTGTCTGTCTGTCTATCTATCCATCTATCTATCTATCTATCTATCTATCTTTCCATCTATCTGTCTGTCTGTCTATCTATCCATCTATCTATCTTTCTATCTGTCTGTCTGTCTATCTATCCATCTATCTGTCTGTCTATCCATCTATCTGTCTGTCTGTCTATCTATCCATCTATCTATCCATCTATCTGTCTGTCTATCTATCCATCTATCTGTCTGTCTATCTATCCATCTATCTATCTATCTATCCGTCTGTCTGTCTATCTATCCATCTATCCATCTGTCTGTCTGTCTATCTATCCATCTATCTATCTATCTATCTATCTATCTTTCCATCTATCTGTCTGTCTGTCTATCTATCCATCTATCTATCTTTCTATCTGTCTGTCTGTCTATCTATCCATCTATCTGTCTGTCTATCCATCTATCTGTCTGTCTGTCTATCTATCCATCTATCTATCCATCTATCTGTCTGTCTATCTATCCATCTATCTGTCTGTCTATCTATCCATCTATCTATCTATCTATCCGTCTGTCTGTCTATCTATCCATCTATCCATCTGTCTGTCTGTCTATCTATCCATCTATCTATCTATCTATCTATCTATCTTTCCATCTATCTGTCTGTCTGTCTATCTATCCATCTATCTATCTTTCTATCTGTCTGTCTGTCTATCTATCCATCTATCTGTCTGTCTATCCATCTATCTGTCTGTCTGTCTATCTATCCATCTATCTATCCATCTATCTGTCTGTCTATCTATCCATCTATCTGTCTGTCTATCTATCCATCTATCTATCTATCTATCCGTCTGTCTGTCTATCTATCCATCTATCCATCTGTCTGTCTGTCTATCTATCCATCTATCTATCTATCTATCTATCTATCTTTCCATCTATCTGTCTGTCTGTCTATCTATCCATCTATCTATCTTTCTATCTGTCTGTCTGTCTATCTATCCATCTATCTGTCTGTCTATCCATCTATCTGTCTGTCTGTCTATCTATCCATCTATCTATCCATCTATCTGTCTGTCTATCTATCCATCTATCTGTCTGTCTATCTATCCATCTATCTATCTATCTATCCGTCTGTCTGTCTATCTATCCATCTATCCATCTGTCTGTCTGTCTATCTATCCATCTATCTATCTATCTATCTATCTATCTTTCCATCTATCTGTCTGTCTGTCTATCTATCCATCTATCTATCTTTCTATCTGTCTGTCTGTCTATCTATCCATCTATCTGTCTGTCTATCCATCTATCTGTCTGTCTGTCTATCTATCCATCTATCTATCCATCTATCTGTCTGTCTATCTATCCATCTATCTGTCTGTCTATCTATCCATCTATCTATCTATCTATCCGTCTGTCTGTCTATCTATCCATCTATCCATCTGTCTGTCTGTCTATCTATCCATCTATCTATCTATCTATCTATCTATCTTTCCATCTATCTGTCTGTCTGTCTATCTATCCATCTATCTATCTTTCTATCTGTCTGTCTGTCTATCTATCCATCTATCTGTCTGTCTATCCATCTATCTGTCTGTCTGTCTATCTATCCATCTATCTATCCATCTATCTGTCTGTCTATCTATCCATCTATCTGTCTGTCTATCTATCCATCTATCTATCTATCTATCCGTCTGTCTGTCTATCTATCCATCTATCCATCTGTCTGTCTGTCTATCTATCCATCTATCTATCTATCTATCTATCTATCTTTCCATCTATCTGTCTGTCTGTCTATCTATCCATCTATCTATCTTTCTATCTGTCTGTCTGTCTATCTATCCATCTATCTGTCTGTCTATCCATCTATCTGTCTGTCTGTCTATCTATCCATCTATCTATCCATCTATCTGTCTGTCTATCTATCCATCTATCTGTCTGTCTATCTATCCATCTATCTATCTATCTATCCGTCTGTCTGTCTATCTATCCATCTATCCATCTGTCTGTCTGTCTATCTATCCATCTATCTATCTATCTATCTATCTATCTTTCCATCTATCTGTCTGTCTGTCTATCTATCCATCTATCTATCTTTCTATCTGTCTGTCTGTCTATCTATCCATCTATCTGTCTGTCTATCCATCTATCTGTCTGTCTGTCTATCTATCCATCTATCTATCCATCTATCTGTCTGTCTATCTATCCATCTATCTGTCTGTCTATCTATCCATCTA
The DNA here is from genome assembly GCA_017165825.1 of Hepsetus odoe. Taxonomy (NCBI): domain Eukaryota; kingdom Metazoa; phylum Chordata; class Actinopteri; order Characiformes; family Hepsetidae; genus Hepsetus; species Hepsetus odoe. Next base: position 7,283,272 of record CM029373.1, on the reverse strand, counting down.
TCTATCTATCTATCCGTCTGTCTGTCTATCTATCCATCTATCCATCTGTCTGTCTGTCTATCTATCCATCTATCTATCTATCTATCTATCTATCTTTCCATCTATCTGTCTGTCTGTCTATCTATCCATCTATCTATCTTTCTATCTGTCTGTCTGTCTATCTATCCATCTATCTGTCTGTCTATCCATCTATCTGTCTGTCTGTCTATCTATCCATCTATCTATCCATCTATCTGTCTGTCTATCTATCCATCTATCTGTCTGTCTATCTATCCATCTATCTATCTATCTATCCGTCTGTCTGTCTATCTATCCATCTATCCATCTGTTTGTCTGTCTATCCATCTATCCATCTGTCTGTCTGTCTGTCTTTCTATCCAACTATCTGCCTATCTATCTATCTATCTATCTATCTATCTATCTATCTATCTATCTATCTATCCATCTATCTGTCTGTCTATCTATCCATCTATCCATCTATCCATCTATCTGTCTGTCTGTCTATCTATCCATCTATCTGTCTGTCTTTCTATCCAACTATTTGCCTATCTATCTATCTATCTATCTATCTATCTATCTATCTATCTATCTATCTATCTATCTATCCACTATATCTATCTATCTATCTATCTATCTATCTTTCCATCCATCCCGCCACTATATCTATCTATCTATCTATCTATCTATCTATCTATCTATCTATCTATCTATCTATCTATCTATCACTGCTCACTGTATATGTGTAATCTGTATAATTAACAGACTCCTCTCGTAGTGTGTTGCTATGATTGGGAACTTAAGCGAAACCAAACCAGGCCACTAAAGAAACCAAACCACTGTCCATTTCCTTCCTTCAGCGGCTCAAAAAAACCCTCAGTTTCACTGAAGATTATAGGCTGAACGGTCACTTTTGGGCTTTATGCTAATGTTAGAGCTGAAAGAGGAAACCAGAGCACTCTTATTGTCTCCAAAACACAAAGCTGCACAATCTTTTCTTTTCATAAAAAACAATATTAAAGTGTTTTATTTTGCTTTCAATTGCAGATATCCCATCAGTAATGCCTTAAAAGAAGGAATTACGAAGATATCTATATTTACAAACTGTCTGCGTTAAATGTGTTTCTGCCTGGTTCTAATGGGACAATATATTCGGTTGTTAGGTTTGCTGTCTGGTTATTTGTAAGTGTGCTTATTTTTGCTTACTTCAGGTCAAAAGTAAAAAGGAAATCATTGGTAAATCTTTTGTAAACAAGTCTACTAGGCTCTTCAGTGCTGAAGCAGCATCCTCTTATGTGGAATGTCATGCTTTACAGACTACAAACCTCTCAAAAGTTCAGTACATCTTAAAAGACCAAAACTCTTTTGGGGTTGACGCTGTTTTATTCATGAAATATACACATACCATAGCGGAAGAACTCATTAACTTATTTGTATCTTTTATTCAAATATCTTAATGCACAAGATGGACCTAATTGTGCTTCATAATATGTCTGCAGTCATCTTCAGTACTGGACCTTTATCACAAGCATTCAGTTCAGTTTTATTTGTAGGGTGCTATTTCCAGCAGGCGTCCCAAAGCAGATTCCCAGAAATTCAAGCCCGGACGCATAAGCAAGCAGAGTGCAACAGGATGGGACAAATTCTCAACTAGCATGAGGAAGCAACACTGAGAGGAACCCAGACTCCTCACCTTCTCCTGGCCATCATAGTCAGGCTGGTGTTCAGCACAGTTTCTCAAAAACTAATCCTAGGCAAGGAGCTGTGTTCGAGGGCTCACCAAAATATACTGAAGTTTGCCCCCTTCCCTTGTTAGGCCATTAGTCCAGCTCATGAAGGCCTAACCCGTGTACTTAGTAGCTTGATCAAACACTTTTCAAGGTTTCAATGATTAATTGTTTTTTTTGGGGCAGGGGTGGTCTAGTGGTTATGGACAAGGCCCCGGGATTGGAAGGTCGTGGGTTTGAATCCTAGACCAGTAGGTTCCCCTGAGGTACAGTACTGTGTAATAGTTTTAGGCAGGTGTGGAAAAAATGCTGTAAACAAAGAATGCTTTCAGAAATATAAATAATGATTGTTTATTTTTATCAATTTACAAAATGCAAAGTGAGCGGACAAAAGAAAAATCTAAATCAAATCAATATTTGGTGTCACTACCTTTTGCCTTCAAACCAGCATCAGTTCTTCTAGGTACACTTGCACAAAGTCAGGGATTTTGTAGGATTATAGTCGGTGTATGATCAACCAGTTTTACCAAACAGGTACTGATGATCATCAATGTCACACGGAGGTTGAAACACAGTCATGTTTGGAACAACCTACCAGCCGAGTTCCTTCAAAAACTGTGTGCAAGTGTACCTAGAAGAATTGATGCTGTTTTGAAGGCAAAGGGTGGTCCCACCAAATACTGATTTGATTTAGATTTCTCTTCTGTTCATTCACTGCATTTTATTGATTGATGAAAATAAATGATTAACACTTCCATTTTAGAAAGCATTCTTTGTTTACAGCATTTTTTTCACACCTGCCTAAAACATTTGCACAGTACTGTACCCTTGAGCAAGGTACCGTCCCTGTCACTGCTCCCCAGGTGCTGGACATTGTTGCCCCCTTCTGCAAAGTGTGTGTGGGTGAAAAACAGAGACTGGAGTTTTTTATGTCTCACTGTGTGCTTTGTTTCACAGTGACAAATAGTCACTTTAACTTCACTTGTTTCCAGCAATAAAGTATTTTCAGTATCTCTACAATTGCTTGTGCCCAGGGAGCAGCAACCAGGACAGTACCTTACTCAAAGGAACCTCAGGGGAGCCTACTGGTCTGAGATTCAAACCCATGACCTTTTGACCCCTGGGGCCAACTCCCTAACCACTAGGCCACCGCTGTGCCTGACATACTACTAAAGTCATGTTTGGGATCTATTATTTTTTACTTTTAAAACTTGTGAAATACATCTGCTGTTGAGGCAAAGACTGTATTTATTTAAATTTTACAGATTAATTCTCTCAACCCACCTCTAATAATTTCTCAACCCAGGTATTTACCTCCCATCTGCCCCGTCGGGTCGTTTCACTTCACTGTTAATCCCCACTTGATAGCAGCATGTTACTCTCACAGTGGTCTTGAGCTACTACAGATTAACTTTAACATGCTTAAATGGAAGGTGGCAGGTTTAAATATACCCACCGGCTCAGAATAACAGTGTTGAGGATTAGTTGCTGCTGACAGCATGACCATGTGTGCTCAACAAGAGGCTACTAGCCACCAAAGAAATGGAATGAAACCCCTCCTGGTCAAATAGGCTTGTGGTGGTTAGCACGTCTGTGAATAGGAAAGTAGGATCAGGAGCTTCTAAAGCCATGAGAGATGGACAGAGATTATCACTGTTCTTATGGCAGTTGCACATATACTTTCCTACACTTTCCAAAAGCACTATCCAGCACTACCTAGGTAGATCTTTCATATGTGCACCATAAATGAGGTTGGAAAAGCATGCTGCTTTTACTCAAACGAAAAGATGGATATCTGGGATATTCTCATAAAAGTAAAATTGAAAAGATGGGATCAACGTAGACAGTATGGAGTGAATGCAGACTAAAAAACACATCTGTTACAGAATCTAGTACAATTATGGTCCCAAAGAAAAGGCAATGAAGATGCACCCTTGATACCACCCCCTTGATTACAATTGTTTCCAGAAAGGGACTGTTTTCTCCAGTGTTTACATCTAAAAGTTGAGCTAATTAAGAGCTGGCTGATCTTCTGAATTTCAAAGCCAAGTGTGCAGGGTTCAGACTGAAAGGTTGATCTGCAAGCACTGTGCTGGGTGCACCACACAGTAAAATGGACTCATCTTTCTTTGGGTTACTCAACCATAAAAATGGACCAGACCTTTTCATTTTAGCAATGCACTGTTATTCCTCCATATTTTCATATACTCAAGCACATTCTGGGTAGTTGATAGCCACAGTGCTCGCAGCTGCAGCAGAGCATCAATCAAACTAGATCAGAAGATAAAAGTCCTTTTTGTCATTTCTGTCCCCTGAGGTTGAAGTGGTTCTGCATAATGTGCCTATAATGTAATGCTGGTAGGTCATATAGTTTAGACTTGTATTGTACAGTTAAATCCTAAACATAAGCATAATGGGGGATTAATTAAGGGCAAAATTATAGCATATATAAGGGAAATGTGCTCATAGTGCCCACACTCTGAATATGGTGGATTTTGACCCTGTAAGTGCCTGTAAAGTTCATTTAATATGTTCATTATATGAATATGTTACTGCCTCTAATTACTGCGGCACATTGGCCCAGTGGTTCTCACTGTCACCTCATAGGGAGAAGGTTTTGGGTCTAATATCCAGCAAGGGCAGCCTGCGTGACTGTTTGGAGTTTGCATGTTGTCCCTGTGGGTTTCTTTCGGATTATCTGTATACCTCCCAGAGTTCAAAGACGTCAGGTGGATTGGAGATGCTAAATTGCCCCCTGGGGTGACTACATTTGTTTGTCTTTGATGGATTAGCAAGCTGACCAAGGTGTTTTTCTGCTTTTCACTATATGAATTCTGGGACAGACGCCTGCATCCCCAGTTTCTGAAGAGATTTGAACTTTGAGTACTAATCTACATGCTCCAGCCTCACACTAATATATTAGACTCAAACTAACACAGGGTCATGCATTTTCTCATCTTGCAGATCTCTGGCCTGTATGTATAGGGGACTCCATGCCAGGCTCCACCGCATTCATCATTGGTCGGATACTAAACACAGTTCTCTTCTGTCCACATCAGTAGTGGCAATGACTTTTCATAAATGTCCAGCCTTCAGCAACAACAGTAATGGGATTGGGGTTTTGTTCGGATTTGTTAGAAGCAAGTACTCTAAATCCTTCAACTTCACATTCTTTTGTGTCTTTGGTACATTTTCTTTTTCAATTTCGGTTAGTGAACTGACCTTATTCTGCTGTTATTTCATGAATAGTTTTTTAGTAGTTATTAATAGGCCCATAACACAAAAAGTAAAAATGGAAAACGTGTTATCCCAAATAATGATCCCACATTGATCTGTACAGCTTAACTCTTACTGGTTCCTGACCTTGTTTTCTTTCTCAGCCAGTATTTTATCACATGCTCATATTCATCAGGTATGCAACCTTGCTTTTCTTACTTTGCCTCCAAAACGTCTAACCTGAGCTGTCCCTCTAATATACTAATTTCTAATCCGGTCCATCCTCGTCACACCCAACAAAAATCTCTTTTCATCAGTGCCAAGAACCCAAACAACATAGCTGGTCAAACTACTGTGCTGTAAGAAAAGTCTAAAATATTATATTATATTATATTATATTATATTACAAAAATAAACTTGATGACAAATACTGATACTACAAAAACAGACAAAACACACATGCAGACTCTTTAATACCCTTATATATTGAAAAGCTACAGACACTGGAATGTCTTATTTATTCGTGAGGATTTCCTTAAGACCATTACAACAACACTGAGTCAGCCTAAGAGATGATTACACTGGAAAGCAATGTAGCAGTGATGATACAAGTGTGTGTGTGTGTGTGTGTGTGTGTGTGTGTGTGTTAGAGTAAATCACCATTTGCTACATTTTCACACACACAAACACATACACACGCAAACACACGTGCATGCACATGTACACAAACACACACAATAGAAGAATTCTGAAGCTAACACACAGACATTTATAGTCACACAAAGAAGTGCATGGGGCATTGTGGGTGATTGATTAGCTCCAGTAATCTTGTGTGTGTGTGTGTGTACGAGAGTGAGGTAGAGACAGAAAAAGGGACGGAGTGACTTCCGTGTTTTTGTCATGAATGTACAATGGCTGTGCTGTTCTTCTGTTGAGGGGTATTGTTTGGCTGAGTGTGTGCATGTGTGTGTGTGTGTCTGTGTGAGTGTTTTGTGTGAATATTGGAACATTTGTTTTCTGAATGCATTCGTGTGAATAATATTGAGGGTTTTCTTTTGTTCTTTAGTGATAACTCACAAAACACAGCTATACTAATCTGACCTACACTTTTCTTTATTTTACTATATACTATATTAGTATTTTCTACGGTATTCCATGTGGTTGCTAGGTTTTTTAATTTGTTCAAAACTGAAGCCTTTTATTATTTGCATTTGGTCTTGATAATGTTATGGCTGTTTCCAACACAAAGGTTGCCCAACACCACTTTAAACTGGAATGAACTAACGGCACGCCAGATGCAGCCTCTTCTTACCATAATGACGTATTTGTAGAGTAACTCCCTATGAACCCGTTATGTGCTTGGGTACTGTTTGTTATAAACAACATGAAAGTGTGTGTGTGTGTGTCTGTGAGTGTAAGTGTGTTATACTACCTCAGCTGCTTAGCAGTCTGAAAACTCCAGGAGACCTGTCACTTTTCCAACTGACACAAGAACAAAGGAAAACTGGCTCCTGGTTGGAGCAGCTCCATGCTGGGGCTTAACCAGTGTAGAGCAGGCAGTAACTGTTCCCAGATCAGTGTACTAGATCTGTACCCACACCAGATCACCACACATTTAATAGTATGTCGCCTTACAGTGATCAGAATGAATGAGACCGTGTTTATCTAAAGGTAGAAACAGGGACGAATGAGTCTTCGTGTTTCATAAGCGAGCCACTGGTGTGTGTGTGTGGTGTGTGTATATGGTATGTGGTGGTATTCCTCCCTGTCTTAACAAGATTAGTGTAATCTGGAGCCGTTTATCTGACCAGCTTGAATGTACCCAGAACAACCATGTGAGTCACCACTCTGCATGGCTGTCCCCCCGTCTGCCTGACTCAAATACAAGATACCATCTGTTTCGGAGAAGAGAGAGAGTGAGAGAGTGAGTGGGAGGGAGAGCCAGTGTGGGAGAGGCAGACAGAGAGTGAGAAAGAGACAGGCAGAAAGAGATAGAGAACGTGTAAGAGAGAGAAGGAGAGTGAGAGAGAGAGACAGAGTGAGAGAGTGAGAAAAAAAGTGAGACAGAGAGAGAAAGAGAAACAAATAGAGGAAAAGAGAGGTATACAGAGACAAAACTGAAAGAGAGACAGAAAGAGATAGAGAGAGATTTAAACTGTGTTTATCATGAAATCATTAAATACAACAATTACATTACCATTATTATTATTATTATTATTATTATAGTAAAAGAAGTGATATTCAAAACTAGCTGTACCTGGTTAAAATGATGTAATTTAGCCCAATAAGAATTCACCTCATCATAGTGAAAGTGACTATCCTTGTCATTGTGAAACACAGCACACAGTGAACCACAATGAAATCCATCTTCTGCATTTAACCCACACACGTGCAGCAGTGGGAACCCATAGCCAGCGCCCTGGGGGCAGTGATGGTGATGGTACCTTGCTCAAGGGTACCTCCAGGCAACCTACTGGTCTGGTATTCGAACCGATGATGTTCCGATCCGGGCCCCTAGTCCCTCACCACTAGGCCACTGCTGCCATTAGTTAACAGTATGTGGTGCAGTGTCTGAAACCACGTAAGCAGCTCTATTTGAGATGAATCACTAACTCAAGTGATTGTTGGCTATGACTTGCAGATTCCTCAATGCAACAACAAATATCACATGCCTCACGTCTTATCTGTGTTTGGGAAAAGTGTTTGAATTAAAATTTTGGGCAAAACTGTTCCTTTGTGTTCCTCTGCATAATCTGGCGTCACCTGCTGTGACTGTAATCACTTCTCCTGATGGTTTTTAAGAGGCTGTTAAGCTGTTAATTAGCAGCACGTCTTTGGGGAAAACCCCCTTAACCAGGCCCCAGAAAGGAACCTGCAGTTGGGGGATCCTTTTTCACCAGCTCCACTTTTCCCTGCAGCTAGAACCCATACCTGAATCAGCACAGGTGTAAAGACAACTTGCCTGACAGTCAGTTCTTTCAGTCTGATTGTGGTAATTGGTCAGAGAAGCAGAAAGTCTACCCGTTACTTTAGAGTGTGCTGGACTAGAACATTTTTGGCTTTGATAGATTGATTACAATGCAAGGTGCACATAATGAACAGTGTTCCCATGTTTAAGAAGTAGGTGGAGGGTGTGTGTGTATGAGTGAGTGAGTGTGTGTGTGTGTGTGTGTGTGTGTGTGTGTGTGTGTGTGTGGGTGGGGGGGGGGGGGGGGGGTCTATTGTGTGTGTGTCCTAAGGACAAAAAGAAGGGATTCAGTTTAATGAAAAGCAGAAGTATTCATACTGCCATACACAAAACCCAGGAGGCCTAGCCCACCAAGAGTTTGTTGGACACAGACACACACCCACACTCACACACACACACACACAGCTGCCATAATACCAACTGCGATTTTGTCTAAATAGGGGACTTGAATAAAAAACAGCTTTAGACAGAACAATCAGACCCACATGGAGACACCCTGTTCTCAGACCAAGAATAAAGACACACACACTCACATATCCAAACACACACACAAACACACACGCCCACACACACACACACACACACACACACACACACACACACACACACACACACACACACACACAAACACACACAAACACATACTCAGGCACAATTACATACAAATGTGACCATCTGGTTTAGCCATGCAGCGCTTTGTTTGGTAAAATCAGTAAGAGGTGGAAGTATGGAGAATGATGGACAGTACTGGGAAGTCAGCATGTCATCATACCCCAGGAATAACATTGTATTCACTTTGGTTGAAATTCGTTTTATGATTTCAGGTTTATTGCAAGGCTATAAAAAAAACTTAATCAGCTATTCACTGCTTTATCAGCTATTCACTGCTTTATCAGCCATTCACTGCTTTAGATCTGGGATACCAGAATCTCTCACAATCATCACTACAAATATTCATTAAAAATATTAGCAGAGGGTAAGGGCCCACATTGCACCTGGTCATTGATCATTTTACAATGTGTCTTTATCCCAAGGGTGCCCAACTCTTGTCCTGGAGGGTAGATGTCCAGTTTGTCAGATCCCCTCCTTAAATACACTTAAAAACCTGGCAAAAGATGAGCCAAACTGTGTTGGACACCATCCCACCAGGACTGTAATCCGGAAGACCTACTAATTCAGTGAAAAGAGGCTGCTTTCCCTTTGCTTCTGTTTTTTTAAGATTGATATATGTAAATGAGCTCTGTTCTGATTTGCAGTACAGGCTGAATCACTGCTTATAACTTCAGTGGGAAGGGAGGAGCTGAATGTGTTGACTTCCAAGAAATCCCCTAAAAACAGTCCAAAAGTGAGTCTTTTTTTTGCACTTAAAACTGCCTCTCTGATCAGACTAGGACTGGGAAATATTGGGAAATTATACATTTTGTAATGTTAACAATGTTCACTATATCATACTCTTTCATTAAAAAAAACAAACTAGTTGCTCAGCGTTATACTGTTACGGTGGTTTGGAACAGTTGACAATGGTTCACAGGGATGTGGATCCTGACTGCAGAGGAAAAGATGATATTTGCATTTCTGGAGTCACAGCATAATTTTACTCTGCTCATCAAATTACAAGAAAAGCACCTGGAGTCTGTTAAATGTCACTGAAACGTTGATTGGAACCGGATTCATAGGTCAGATGAGACCCAGAGTCTTTTGTCCTAAAGCAGTACAGGTGGGTCTGGCATGAAAACAGTTATAGTCAGGGTTCTGCTTGCCTGACCTCAGAAAAGGTGATGATTTCTAAGTCTTGCAAGCAAGACAATGATCTGAAAGCTTCACCTAGAATCACTAATTGGCTCAGAGAGTACAGGCCAGAATCGAGCTTTCAGTACTGACTCCAAAATCCATGACCTTGGAAGCAGCTCGACAAGAGGTGCTGCATAAAAGAATCAAAGATTTTGATGGATCTGGAGAGATTTAGATTGGAAGTGGTCTCAGATTATTCCTTCCTCTGGCACCTCAAATCTCATCCAGAATGTGAAACGTTTAAGTGAAAGTGACTATTTCACCTAAATGCACAACGAAATTCAACCTCTGTATTTCACCCAGACACACCGTGCAGCTGGAGGCAGCTATTTAAAGTGCTCAGGGAAAGCAGTGATGGGAACAGTACTTTGCTGAAGGGTACCTTGACCTTCCGATCCTGGGGCCTAGTTCCAAACCACTAGGCCACTGCTGCCTTTAGTATGTCATGTAGTGTCTGAAACCACATCACAGCTGCCTATACATATATATATATATATATATATATATATATATATATATATATATATATATATATATATATATATATATATATATATATATGTATAGGCAGCTGTGATGTGGTTTCAGACACTACATGACATACTAAAGGCAGCAGTGGCCTAGTGGTTTGGAACTAGGCCCCAGGATCGGAAGGTCAAGGTACCCTTCAGCAAAGTACTGTTCCCATCACTGCTTTCCCTGAGCACTTTAAATAGCTGCCTCCAGCTGCACGGTGTGTCTGGGTGAAATACAGAGGTTGAATTTCGTTGTGCATTTAGGTGAAATAGTCACTTTCACTTAAACGTTTCACATTCTGGATGAGATTTGAGGTGCCAGAGGAAGGAATAATCTGAGACCACTTCCAATCTAAATCTCTCCAGATCCATCAAAATCTTTGATTCTTNTGTGTGTGTGTGTGTGTGTGTGTGTGTGTTGCAGAGGGCAGCCTCTGCGCACGTTCCAGCCCATTAACCGTGATTAATAGGCTTACATGCTTTCCCATGATCTCCACTGACTTGTGGAATAGAGAGCTCACCTATGAGTAAATGGAGAGCCGGGGCAGCGAGAGAGTCACACACACACACACACACACACACACACACACACTGACCGCTTTCTCCTCACACATACAATGTCCTGCTGTCCAAAACACAGTCGCAATCAGGTCCCGCCAACCAAAGAGGTGTTCAACAAAGAACGGCCGATTAATAGAGCTGTGACCAAAACACGGGGCTCAGTTTTAGACCAAGATGGGACAAAATAATGGAAGATCAACTTCAAAGGACAATAAAATAATGAGAATCAGCCAAACATGGTGCAGATCTGATGCTCCTGAAATAATGGATTTCTTTTAAAAATGCAGAAACCATCTCAGCAGGGATTTTTGATTCTTTTTTTGAGGAAAATGCATTATCCAAAGAAATTCTAGATTTTTTTTTTTTCCGGCTCTTTGCTTTCTTCGTTTCCTTTATTTGCTTTAATTCATTTCTAAGAAGTAAAATCAAAATAAATGAAGAAATGACTGCATGTAATTATAAGGCTAGTAGTCATTTTTAAATGACTTTTGATTTTTAACGAATTAAAATTACTAAAATTTCATTTCTTTGCAGGCCATTTTTTCCATTTCTTTTTCTTTCGAGACACGCCGAGCTGAAGACGTCCTACAGTTTTGACCGTGTTGATCAGCAGAGTCCTCCCTCTCTTGTTGAGCAGTTTTCTCAGTAAACAGAGGCCCGAGGAGGATCAGAAAGCGTCAGACCTGCCGTGGCAGGAGACAGCAGACCTACCTCAGGAAAGATGTTTGTCTAATGTTATCCCTTTAATCTCCTCTAGAACTTAATACCCGCCAGAATTTACACTCAAAGCAGCTGACGATGAGTCCTCCATCGCGTAAATATACACTGCTGAGCTTCGTCTCGATTAAGAAATAATACGATTCTGAAATTCAGCCCAGCTTTTCTCTCCCTCTGCTCTCCCTCTCTTGTTGAGGAAATATGCTCTCTAATCTTCGCTATAAGAACCATCTGTGTAAACCCAGGTCCACTAAGACCGGACAGTCCACGGCTGGGGGAGAACAGTGATTTGGACAATTTCTTTTCTTTTTTTTTAAATGGGCCTTTGTGTGAACCCAAAGGACCTCTACTGGGGGGGTCTCCAACCAAAACTGATACATTTTACTCCACAAGGAGCTCCACTCATGAGATGTTCCCTTTTTTCTAGCCTCCTAACTGCTCCCTGGGTGGGATTCTGGGACTTTCTGAGAATTAAAATTCAGTAAATCTGCCCTCTCAGGTTTATGGTGACTGTTTGTGGAGATAAAGCTGCAGGAGGCGTGTGTATCTGTACAAACACCACAGCAAATACTTTACCAGTGTTTAAGAGCGACAGTCTTTTAATACAGTTTCATCTGAAAACCTGTTTTAAACAAAGCAGAAACACTTTGATCATTTTTATATATTCTTCTTTACATTTTTTTTTTTTGGTCGACAAAAAGTGCAAAGTAAGCTTTTTGATACAGAGCGTTTTTAGGTTTAGGTTTTAGATCAATGCACACACACACACACACACACACACACACACACACACACACACACACACACACACANTAGATGGCAGTCTCACAACTATGCTGTGTGTGTATATATATATATATATATATATATATATATATATATATATATATATATATATATATATATATATATATTTATATATTCAGGTGTGGAAAAAGGCAGGTGTGGAAAAAATGGCAGGTGTGGAAAAAATGCTGTAAACAAAGAATGCTTTCAGACATTTAAATAATGATTGTTTCTTTTTTATCAATTTACAAAATGCAAAGTGAGCAAACAAAAGAAAAATCTAAATCAAATCAATATTTGGTGTTACCACCTTTTGCCTTCAAACCAGCATCATTTCTTCTAGGTACACTTGCACAACGTCAGGGATTGTGTAGGATTATAGTCGGTGTGTGATCAACCAGTTTTACCAAACAGGTGCTGATGATCATCAGTGTCACACGGAGGTTGAAACACAGTCATGTTTGGAACAACCTACCAGACGAGTTCCTTCAAAAACTGTGTTAGAAGAATTGATGCTGTTTTGGAGGCAAAGGGTGGTCACACCAAATATTGATTTGATTTAGATTTCTCTTTTGTTCATTCACTGCATTTTGTTGATTGATGAAAATGAATGATTAACACTTCAATTTCTGAAAGCATTCTTTGTTTACAGCATTTTTTGCACACCTGCCTAAAACTTTTCCACAATACTGTATATAATTATATATACACACACACACACACACACACACACACACACACACACATATATATATATATATATATATATACAGTACTGTGCAAAAGATTTATATATATTATATATATATAATTTGAAAATAAAAGGGTAAATATTTCAGACAGAAAAGCTACTGTAACATTACAGTCACCAAAGTGTAATGCACACGACTCAAAAATCTGATTATTTTCACATGTAATCTTAAAGTGAGTATGACAGGAAAGGGTTAACACACCAGTCACATGAGCAGCAGCACTAATGCAGAGCTCTATGAATGAAAAATGGTGCTTATACAACCTTTTAGTCAAAAATGAACTATGTCTGCTGGAGGAAAAAGGTGAAAGATGGAGCCTTAGGTGGGAGTAGATGTGCTAAAGACGTTAAGAGCTGCGCTGGTATTCAGCAGAAACGGGTTTCTTCCAGATCACACTGATACGGTCCACCAAAGAGAACAACTGATCCTGAAACCATTTATGAAAAAATGAAGACAGTAAAACAGAAAGCATGCTGAAAGTCGCCACCATAAAGAGCTCTAAAAGAATGATCTACAGTGAGCTTTAAAGGTATCTGGAAAATGAATCTTGCTTCTCCTCCATTCAATGCCTGGAACACAACAGGCCTGTGTGTTGAGCCACTATTACTATTTTCATAACTACATACCTTAAAATTAACTTTGCAGGGCATACTTATCTACTCTAATACTTATCTACTGTGTCTTCCAGGAACGGAACACAATGGGGAGTGTGTAACACCAGCCAAAGGCACAGCCTTGATTTGATTTGTTATAACAGACACCTTCAAATGTTTCATTCTAATACGGTCACTAGACGTTTTCTGGGGACAGTCCCCGTTTTTGGATCCCCGTCCCAACTGGAGCTGCGCCTGGAAATCTCCCTACTTTTGCCTGTGAATTAAAAACAGAGGAGAAGGAAAATCCAGGTAGCAGAGAAGATGGGCTGGTTTCAGGTATTGTACGTGTTTTGTCCCAAAAAGGGGGCTGGCCACTCTCTATAGCAGCTTTATGCCACTCTTACTCTACTACCAACCACTTGCTCAACTAGTTTTCCAGAACACTGCTGTAACACTAATAGAAAGCAGAAACGGTCAAGTGTATCCACAACAACATCAAAAACACGTACTGAAACCAGGCGGCTGAAATCACGGGTGAGTGTTCCGGAATTAGAAATTGTACGACTAGGTAACAGGGAGCTGATTTGTAGGTATCGCAGGTATTGTGCATCATTTTAACATAACTATCATGCACCTTGTTTAGCAGGCCTTGAGGGCCAATGAGGCGGCCTCTGTAGCTTGTTTTACAAATTGATGATGTAGCACACAATGTTATCAGTAAGTCAACAAATAGCTACTGTAGTTGATTACAGCATAACAGATACCATATTCAAAATACAAGAACCTTTTTTACTTCACAGATAAAACCATTAGATATTTTAACAACATCCTGACCCCCAAACCAGAAATGTCCTTGGTTTTCATTTAAATCGGCTCATCTTAGTATAACATACGGATATAAAAATGGACTTTACAGATTAAAAAAAAATACTTCTTTTACTACACCAAAGGTAGAGTTTTGTTTAAAAACATTTATTCATTTGTAGGCACTGTAGGTAATGATTAAGACCATATATATTTTAAGATTTTGACTGCTAAACTGTTTTTTCAGAAATCTGATAACTTTATTACACATCTGATCTGCCAAAAAAAAAATCACTTAAAGTCACTTATATTAGATGAAGTGTTTTAAATGGCCAACAGACTGTTCAGCTTCTTTCAATATTTGCCAGATTTGTCATTTTGCACCAATCATGTTATAGCTGGCCTGCTGTCGCACTCTTCTTCAGTGTGAAGTGGGTCATTATTAAGAAACTGCTGATCAGCGATCAAAATGAAAGAATGATTCTCAGTCAGTCAGAATGTGCAGTTGAAATGAACAGCTGAAACAAACGATTTGTATAACGATTTTAAAATGCCAAAGCAGTTAAAAGAGTTTTGGTATTGCTTTACAATACAATTATCCTTATTAAGGGTTTATAATTGGTTTATTACTAGTTTATGAATTGTTAATAAGGTCATAAACATTTTAAAAAGCATTAATAAGCAGTTAAGCAGCACATAAAAAAGAAGGCAGCAGTGATGAACCCTGGTTTCCAATAGAAGCCTCACTGAAAAGATGAATATAGATGGTACTGATGAATGTTTTCACTATTTGGCAAGCAACAAGACCTCATTATTGCCATTTTATATATGTTAAAACTTCATATTAATAGTTTTTACATGTTATAAACTAATTATTAACATTGATTAACTAATTTTAAACCATTAATAAACCCTATATGTGGTTAGTCTTTAAATCGTATCTACATTTTCAACCTAACCTGCTGAAGCAAGTGTCTGGTGTGTTTCAGTGTAGATGTGCTTTGAGTCAGCAGGTTTTTCTTCTTGCAGCAGGCGATGCATTCGAATTATGATCTATGGTCGCTGATTGGAAATACAGACACAGCAGCTATAAGCTGACAAAAACTGGCATGTTAAATATCAAATTGTATGCTGTAACATCAGTATTTCCACCAATTTCTGAAGAACAAACTTCAAAGTCAGAGCACAAAGCACATCTAGCAGGTTCTGGTTTCGCAAACATCTCTTATTAATACATGCTCTTTGGGTAAAGCATTTCTGCTACGTGAGGCATCTGGATATTGGTGTGCCCTCAGTATGAGAATGAGAGTGGTGTGTTTTCCGCTGTAGTGAGGTATGGGGTCAGCCTTACGTAAGCCACTGACTAAACTCGCCCTGGCCTTTATTTGAGTGTTGAGACGGTACACATGCAGTACTGAATACATCTGTGCGTGTATGTGTGTGTAGGGACCCATGTTGATTCGGTCCCCGAGCCATGTCTCTCATCCTCTGTGTGCTCTTCAGTCTTCTTCTTCTAACCTCTCTTGCTCACTCTCTCTCTCTCTCCCTCCCTCTGCCCTAAAGTTATTCCTGCTTCCAGATTTAACTGGACTAAAGCTGACTCACTGCTTTATGCAAGTGACAGCACACACACACACACACACACACACAGTTATTTATATAACCTATACACACAGTAAGCAAATGCGACCAGTCACATATATGAAGCTTTATATAAAATTACTGTCACTGTGCTTCTGCCATCAGCCATGCAAAAACTTCATGCATTCAGATACGCTACTAATCAGGGCTGTTTGAAATGATTACATTAGTAATCCAGGAGCGTGTATTGAATCAGTGATTAAGGCTTAATACTGAAGGTGAATGGGTCATTTTTTAAAACGTTAGATATCACAGCAAATTTCTTCCAGCTGATCACTGATATGTCTATTGGGCTTTTGTGAATAAGATGACATTTAGACTCACAAATGAGATGTATTTACACATTTGTTGAAAAAAACCTTTGAATTTTGTTCAAATTTGATGTTTATTTCATTCAATAGTTAGACTGGAAGGATTTTACAGGTGTTTGCATCTGTTTTCTTGATTGATGAGGAAAACAAGAAGGTTCGGGGGTCAAATCTGGGGTCAGCCTAATTCTATGTGGGATTTCCATGTTTTTCCCGTCTGTGGGGGGTTTTTGCTGGAAGCTTGTTTTCTTCCACCCGTCCAATGACGTGAACCATCAGTGGACTGGAGATACTAAATAGCCACCTGTGTTTGTGTGTCTTTCCTGCAATGAACTGGCCACCTGTCCAGGGTGTTCCTCTGCCTTTTAAGCACGTGTTAATCCTTCATTGGAAAAAAATAAGCTCTTAATTATCTGAAAAATGTAAAAATAAATTTATTTTAAGATATTAATAAGTAATAAACAGTATTTAAGCAACAATGCTCATAAAACAGGAAAAATCACAGCACTGCAAATGGTCAGATGCATGCTTAGCTACTACCTACTACCACACCCCCATCTAAACACACACTGACACACTCATAGCTGACTTGCTGATTTCAAGTGTACTCAAGCACCCAAGCAAACAACTGTTTGGGCCGCTGAATATAATTGCTGACACAGTAAACATATGTCTCCAAATGAATGTAAACGTGCCAATTCCCCTCAAAGAGCTACCAGTCACACACCCACACACATTTACGCAATATGAATCCACAAATGCAAAAAATTACATGATGGTAATACCATATAGTTCAGTTCCATATAGCTTAGTAATGTCTGTCTTTACAGTAGCCATAGTCGTTGATTGATCTGTATTTAATTCTTTCTCCTTTCTCAGAAAAAAAGCTACTCCAGTGTCACTGAGTTGATACCCTTGAGGTTATGAATTTAGTTTCTTCAGTATTTTTAGGGTGGACTGACTCCTAAAACCGTATGTAGACCTCAGGCTTTTTATTTAACTGCTCTACTGATAAACATTAGGGATTGAAAATATACAACTGTGTCTGTGATACTGACGAAAAAGCCAGGAGGCGGAGCTGGAGGTGGCAGAGTGTGATGAGGATGGACAGGAGTTTGTTAGAGGGACAGCTCAGGTTAGACGTTTTGGGGGCAAAGTTAGAAGCAAGGCTGTGCTGGTTTGGACATGTCCATTGAAGAGACGATTATATTGGGAGGAGGATGTTGAAGATGGAGCTGCCAGGAAAGAGGAAAAGAGGAAGACCAAAGAGGAGGTTTATGGACGTGGTGAGAGAGGACATGCAGGTGGATGGTTTGAAGTGGAAGATGAAGAGGACTGGAAGAAATGGAAATTGATGATCTGCTGTGACGACCCCTAAAAGGGAGCAGCTGAAAGAAGAAGAAGAAGACGAAGAAGAAGAGAGTTAATTTACGCTGTTAGTAGTTTGATCATCCAATGATGCACCTGCACTTTTTTCTGACCGTGTAGCATTTGTACAGTTTAAAGTACAAGGCCTTGGACAGGGCTACAGTTATAAGCATAAATGGCTGATCCATTTTAATTTGAAGGTTTTTGTGACATCACAAAAACAGCACATTTCAAACAGGATGTGTTTGCAGTTTGTCTTCTGTAAGTGAAAGTGACTACCCCTGTCATTATGAAACACAGCACAACACAACAAAATTCAACCTCTGTGTTTCACCTATACACGCATGTGCAGCAGGGGGCAGCTATTGAAAGTGCCCAGGGAGCAGTGACGGGGACGGTACCTTGCTCAAGGGTACCTCAGGGCAACCTACTGGTGAGGGAATCGAACCCACAATCTTCCAATCTGGGGGCCAACTCCCTAACCACTAGGCCACTTCAAACTCTTCTGCCTAAAAAGAGAGGAACGTTTGTTCCGATATGTGCCCGTTAATCCCTGCGATGGGCTGGCGACCTGTCCAGGGTGCGTCCCCCGTCCTCGCCCTGTGTGGCTGGTTTGGACCCCAGCACTCCCCCACGACCCTGTTTGGGACAAGCGGCAGAAAATGGATGGATGTGCCCTTTAAATGTGGCTTTAGAGTTGTTGAGCACTTGAACAGAGTAAAGTTTTCAGGAACAAGTTAATGACACGGCTGTCTCGTGTGGATTCATTTTCTGATGAAAGTAATGAAGTGGCTAATTATATTGAAACATTCCTGATACTATTTCATATTTTTAAAGTATCAGTTTTGCCACTAGTCCTGCACTGAGCTCAGGGGAGCTTGGGATTTATTTTGACGAGGGGAGACGCACATTAAACATCTGTAAATCTGGGTTGCTGTGCTGCAAAAATATTTGAACATAGCAATGATTAACAGTGATTAATCAAAAAAAAGTAAAAAAAAACCAAAAACTTTCTGGGCAGAGAATATTTATTTGACCTTTAACGCCACCTAGTGCTTTTTGAAGTGTGCAAAAGAGGAAATAAACTCAGATAAACTCTATAAACTCTCGCTCATTTTCATAGCCGCTTGCCCTGAGTAGACTTGACGGAGTAATATAATCAGATCTCTCATTTCAGTGTTTTGAAAATAGAGCACATCAATCTCTTCCAATTACTTTCCAAACTGTCTAACTTGCTGCAAAATACCTCACAATTATTTCTAGTCATTTTCCTTTATTCTTTTTCTGTTTTTGAGTATTTTCAGATCATTTCTTATTCCGTTTTCTTTCAATGAAAATATAAAAACATGGTATAAAAATGACAATATATGACCCAAAAAATGACAAAAATATTTTGTTTAATTATTTCTATCATAGTTGCTAGTATAAATAATAGTCAGAACAAATTGTATATAATAGTTATTGTCTAAGAAGGCAAAATTAATGACGGGCCAATTTAATATTAAGCTTACTGTCAGGGTTTGTGGCGCTCTGCTCTGACTGGGCACATATGGCGCCTCGTTATGACGTCATGTGTGCCTCATTAGCTCAAAGGTATAAGATTCCCCATGAGTCAGAGCAGAGCATCTGTCAATCTGGATTCATGGTTGGTTCAAGTCAGCTACACAAATGAACAAGTCCTTTATTTTTTATTTTTTTAATTTATTTTGAGACAAGAGTGTCTACAGTTAACATCGGAATGGAAAATCCTCCCTGCGACCCTGATGGGACACATTCAAAACCCAGCCATTGTGAAGCATTTTCAAATACAAATTTATTACTAACTATTACAAAAATATTCACCCATTCAAATTCCATTATAGGCAGTGCTCACTTTCAGAGAGAAACCATTCAGACACACAGGCGATGAATCAGTGACAGGATTTTGAGAAATCTTTTGTTGCAGCTAAAATCCAAATAATTAAAACAATGACAGAAAAAAAAAAAAAAAGCTGTATTTCTTTCCAGAGTTTTCCTTCCACAGGAGGGAAACCCCTACACTTTGAGCACTGAGACAGCAAAAGAGTGACAATGGTAAAGCTGAGGGCTGACCTCACTCTCCTTCTTTTTTCACCTGCTTGCTCTTCTTATGGTTTGTTTTGTTGTTTTGCACTCTTTCCTCTTTATCTTCTTTCATGGTGACGTCTTTCAGTTTCTGGAACTTCTTTAGGTCAGCACAGAAAAGCACCTGAGAAAGAGAGAGAAGAGAGGAGAAGAAAGAGAAAGAGAGAAAGAGAGAAAGAGTTGAGAAAACAGCTAATGCTCAGAGAGAAAGCATGAAAGAAAATGTGTGAAGGTCAGTTTTACTCACAGAGTGTGCCCAGCCAGCATAGGAACCCCACAGCTTTCGAAAGAAATCTCCTGGTTCACAGAGGCAGATTAGAAACACTGTGTGAGGAATTTCAGTCTGATGTAATGTAATCTGTAAGAGGTTTGCTAAAACAATTCATCCAAAATAATGGATCTGTATATTTCCCCCAAATTAGAACAGATCTTTCATGTTGGAGCCGATGTGACAGGCATCACACACTAACAAAACAGTGCACGGCCGTATCAGTCAAGAGGATTTATTATTACATTAGCGTGAGGGAAATTAGAACAGGACTCGGTTACTGAAGGGGCTCAGTGTTCAGTGAGTTACTGGAGGCCTTTTTTTCCACAGTTATTAATGTAAATACTGAAATAAATATTTGTGGGGATTTGTGTTTAGTCATTGTAATTATTAAAATATATTTTGATTATTGTTTTAAACTTGTCCAGATCTGCCATGTCAGTCAGGGACAAGCAGGTTGCCTGCTCCTAAACGAACTGTAGAAACAACACAAGCTTATGTCTTTGCTGATCCCCATGAATATTCCATCTTATGTGAAAATGATTTTTTTGCAGTTTTGCTTTAGTAGGAAGTAGAGCTGTTATGACACAGTCGACGCATGATTCAGTTCTATAGACGATTCAAGACTATGGGTTTGATACACTCGCCTATACGTTCAAATAAACTGAAAGCAAATTTACATTTAAATTTCACATTTCTTCACAATAATTTCAGGCTTGCACATCTACATAAAATCTGTCGTCGAAGTCGTTACTTTTTTGCAGTTTTTCCCTTATTCGGCCATCTCTAGAGGTGTAACACACATGATTTGATTCAATTCAAGATACTAAGTTCACAATTTAATTTGCTCTAAATGTGCACTGAGTGAAGTTCAGTGATGAGTTAATTCAGTTGTGACTCCTAATAAAACAGGAGCGCAAAGGGAAATGTTCTTATCAGGATATTTCGGTGCATTGTTACGAAGGCACTGGAAGCATTTTCTTGAACTCTGTGTGGCTAAAATCAAGTCAGAAGCTTAGGATCAATTCAGGGGCCTCATCCTTCAAAGGCTGCACTTGAAGATCGAATGAGTCACCGAGCTGAGACTAGGCTTTCCCATTTCAAAGGCTCCTCTAAATGCAGCCAAGAAACGCAGCCTTTTATCCCAGGCTGTGGAGGATCCAACGGGTGGATTCTTTGCAGCTCAGACTACACCAAAGTTCATTGTGTGCCTGTCAGGACTGTTTTTATCAGTTGAAATGGGGGGAAAAATATAAAATATTTCTTTTACTAGCTGCAGCCATGAAGGCTGCACGATTGTTCTCTCCCATAAGTGTGTGACTTCAAACATGTTTAATGATAGATTTACAACATTTATTACATTGGAAATACCAATAAATTCATGATCATCAATAGATAGATCGACCAATACTTAATATACATGATCACATGTCCAGCTACACACCAAATCTTACAGCGTTGGTTTAACACCAACATATAAGCCATGCCAACTGAGATGTTATGATAAATAGTCAACTACTATACTGTATATATTTTTAACAGCAATTTATCCACTATTAAGATACTAGTAAAGGCAAATGCAATAATCAGATTAAGGAAAATGACTTGTCTGTTCTTTCACTCACCAATCTCATTGTAGACCCTGTCAGTCAGAGTTTTCTGTCCATTACCCGCAGCACAGCTATAGTCTCGCTTAGCAATCTGCCACACATGTGTGTCTACAGGGACAGCTTCGGACTTGTCCAGTGACATCAAACACACACAGTCAGCTACCTGGATAGAAAGAGACACAATGTTTGGGTTCCACACATTACATGGGATGGGACACACTGGCAAGTACCTTCATGTCTGAAAATGCCTCACACTCAACAGAGCAACACAGCACTGTTGGGGTTGTGACGCTGCTTCTGAAGCCACAAATGGTTTAGGATTTAACCACTGGCCTGCTGAAGAAAGCAAGTCCGCCAACAGACAGATTTAGCCAAATTTATTGTCATAAAACAAATAATAAAAGTAGAATTTTATTTTCCTATCTTTCAACTTGAGTGCTAAAAATGCCCCCTTGTGGACAATCCAAGTTATCTATCCATCCACCCATTATCTGAGCACTGTCCTAACCTGGAACTGCAAACATTCCTAGCGCTCATAAGGTAAAGATTGGAGACGCATACTTCCTGTCCTTTCGCAAAGCGAATTCACAGTCAAATGCACTAATCTGAATTATTAGAAAATTAATTCCGTGTTTTTCACGGAATTATTTTGATGAAGGCTTTAGAAACTTTATTTACATTTTTATGAAGCACCACTGTGACCTGCTCAAAAAACTGGCAGGGCATGCAGTCATTTTTGCAAAAAGTAAAATCCCAGACTAGTAGGTTGCCCTGACGTATCCTTGAGCAAGGTACCGTCCCCATCACTACTCCATAGGCGCTTTCAATAGCTGCCCCCTGCTGCACGTGTGGGTATGGGTAAAATGCAGAGGTTGAATTTCGCTGTGTCTCACCGTGTGCTGTGCCGTTTTTCACATGACAAAATAGTCACTTTCACTTAAAAGGTGTGGGAAAAGAGAACGTCGACCAAATTTGACAGCGGTTATTTAATTTCAGCCGACTGAGTAAATGTAAACTATGTGGGGGCATTAACAGCCAGATGAGCAATTACCTTCAGTCCAACACCGGGGAGTTTCCTGAGGGCTTCTCGGGCCTGCAGGTAGGGGACGCAACGGAGTGTATGGAGCCATTCAGGACCATGAGAGTTCATTATGAGATGAGCACTGTGCTGTACGAAACGCGCACGGTAGCCAAAGCCTAAATCACGCAGGCATGCTTCCACCTTACTGTCTGTATCACACATATGCAAAGGAAAAAAATAGGTGATTTCACTTTTGAGTTTAAGCAATATTTGCACTGCAAACTGAGCTGCATTTGATATCAAAGTGGTTACAATGTGGTTGTTTATAATGTAATTACAACATGAACAGAATCAGATGGCTATAAGAATCCATTACTCATTAGTTATACTCAGAATAAAATTATTTCAGACACCAAACCTCTCTTGGCTTACTGAATACCTTTGAGTGTGCTTATATACCTGCCAGTGCTTGAATGGAGGGGAAGTCATGATAGTGTGTGTCATCGAGCTTGCAGAGAGGTGTCCCCAGTGTTTTACACAGTCGCTCTACCATACCCTGAATCCGAGATATGTGATTATTAGAGCTACAGATGAAGGAGAAGAGACACTCCACAGGGTCCTGACGCAACATCCGCACACCTGAGACCACATTCGCACAAAGAATTTATAATCACAATCTAACAGTCCATAATAATGAAAAAAGTTTCAAATGTGATAACATGACATGTTCCACCATACACATGTCTTTTTGTTGCTTACGTTAGCAAGATATTTTATATTTCTCCTCAAGCAGTTTCTAATCCTGGTCCTGTGGGGCCCTATGCCTCCTCATTCAACTTGGAAAAATGTGATAAGATGATCATTTGAACAAATGTGTTGGGAGCAGCACAAACTAAAATATTCTGGATGTGTTCTTACCAAGACCAGCTTTGTTAAACACAGTCCAAAAGTAAGTTCTGGTCTGAGTTCTGGTCTCAGAGGCCCTAGGTTGGGTTTGTGTGCCCAGAAAAGGGGTTTTGACTGTTCTTTTGTTGTTTTTGGTTTCTGCTAAAACTTCATCAACCATTAAATCAAATTAAATTAAAAAATTACTTAAAACAGATTAGCAAAAAAAGGTTTCCTTTTTAACAAGCTCCGTTCACTTCTGTAAAGTAGAAACTGAAAAGAAAACATCATACCTGTGAAAATGTTGCCTGTGTGGTTGAAATGCTGATCTGCGTTGCCCCATTCTCTGTACAGGTCTACTAGTTCAACATCCAACTGAAAATAGTCTCTCAAAAGAGTCTCTTCTTTCTTATCCTGTTCTGAGCACAAAGTGTCCAGATTCAGCTCAACTTCTTCTTCCTTCACAGCAATCGTCCTTTTCAACTTCTTTCCTGAACATTGTGGCCCCATCCCCACTTTCCTTTTCTGTCTGTTTTCTTGCCCTGGATAAACATGACGACTGTACACGTGGTACCACAGCGTGTCTTCTGTCTGTGTGAGTGTCCACACTCTTCCTCCCATCACTCCCGTCCAGTGGCCTTCGCCTGTCTCATGCCATCTGGAAGATTTCAAGTGATGGTTTAGTGGACATAGTAGTTTTCATAACAGTTAGTGGCCAAGCAGAAGAGCTCATTTAAGTATAGCAGGCATAAAGACGCTGCAGACAGAAAACAGCTAATTGAATTCTAAGAATAAACAGGGCTTGGAAAATGGAGAATGTAAGAATAAATTAGGAAGAATTAAGAATTATACACTACTGTCCTGAATCTTGAGCCATTTTTTCACATTACACTTCCAAAGAGCTGGACATTCTTGTTTAATCTTTAATGTATTGTCAAGGTGTAGTTCCAGAGCAGGGGGCACCAGGATGCCTCCAAGGACCATATGAGTCGCCCGCGGACCTGTTCTAAATATAGCACAACTCACCAGTGAGCAGCGTCTAAAATTTTATTTTATCCTGTTGTTATTCTTCTTTAATCACATTTGCATTTATATAGATTTAAAAATGACAATATCTCATTTCAAATTTTGCTCACTGTGAGTCTTCCCTAAAGACGGATCTCAACGGAGGGGTGGGGAAAACATGATGGAAATTCTAGAAAGAAAACAACTGGTTAAAAATAATTCAAAAATATGTTTACTTTCCTCGGGTTACATGAATACATAGATTCACCGGAGAACCCAATAATACTCATCTGGAGCTGTGATTGGTTAGTCTGTAAAAAGCACTGACTGAAAGACACCTTCTGCAATATCAATAATTCAGAGTACAGTATTGTGATAATGGTTAATAGGCACTTTGTTATGGAGCTCTACTATCTTTACTTTACTTACTTTAAGCACATTAAGACCTGGACAAACAAATAAGTGAGGCATCTCAGTTGTTGGTGTTTCAAGGTTAATAATCCATTCAATTCTAACTCTTCTGTCACTTGTATTCATGCAAATTCTGTACATTCACCTGAAGGTTTGTCCACACCCCAGTGTCAGGTCCAGCCGAAGCTCAGAATGCAGGCAGGGGAGGGAACGCCATCCCTTTGCCCCCACAGAAAGTATAGCATGGTGGGACATTCCTCCGCTGGATTTATCTTAATTCATGAGGGAAGATGAGGCATAAATTATCCCTGATGTAGTAACAGTGATTCATTAGTCAGACTAGTCACTAAATTAGACTTTATCAGTTTTAGGAATCAGCACTGAAAGTGTAATGTTAATTTCTTGTGATTCATGAATGTGCAAAAACTATTTTAAAAATGAACAAAGACGTAGGGATGCATGATGATATCAGACAATTGATTTAGACACAATAATTAATGGCCTTTAAGCAAATCACTACACTAAATGATTACTTTCATTATACAGGATCTGGAACTCTCTACAAATACATTTTGAAAGTGACAACCCTTGTCATTGCAACAGCGGACAACAACGAAATTGGATCTCTGCATTTAACCCATGCAAACACCGTGCAGCTATTAAAAGGGCCCGGGGAGCAGTGACGGGGACAGTACCTTGCTCAAGGGTACCTCAGGGCAACCTACTGGTGAGTGAATCGAACCCACAATCTTCCGATGCAGAGCCAACTCCCTAACCACTAGGCCACTGTGGCATTTGACTCTAGCATACATTTCTATTTAGCACTGTTAAATATAACTTCACATTGTTAAACAAGCATTTCCATCAGACCAAGCAGGCATGTACATAAAAAGAGCTCAGTTGCTAACTGTATTGTAACTGATCTGCCACATAGATTCATTTTATCAGTAATTACAGGATAAAGGAACTAAAAACTGGATAAAAGGTCTGGCGTCAAACACTGCTTTGTTAAATTTATATTTGAATGGTCACTGGGGGAAACTGAGAAGCTGGGGTAGTGGTGACTTTGGGTTCTAATCCCAGACCAGTAGGTTGGTTTGAGGTATCCTTGAGCAAGGTACCATCCCCTTCACTGTTCCCCTGGTGCTTTCAATAGCTGCCCCCTGCTGCATGGGGTGTATGGGTTAAATGCAGAGGTTGAATTTCATTGTGTGTCGCTGTGCCGTGTTTCATAATGACAGTAACTTTCACTTTTGTTATACACATGCAGTAACAAGAACACTTCTGATTGACGTGTTAGTAGTGTGTTAAAGCGTACAAATTATACAACTATACAAAAGCTGCATGGGGTGTATGGGTTAAACACAGAGAATGCATTTCAGTGTGGTTCACTGTGAAGTGCTGTGTTTTTACAATGACAAATAGTCACTTTCACTTTCACCAATATACATATATGTACATGTTTAGCCTTTTACAGTGCAAAAAAAACAAACAAAACTAAAGCATTTCCACTGTAAGAAGTAACCCACTGCTTGGGTAATGATTTGTAAAGATGTAACCATGATAATGGAGAGCAGACTGGGCTGCAATAAAGGGCTGAATGTACACATTGATATGTAATGATTATTAAATTTAAAATGTAAATACTACTCACAGGGAACTGCATGAAAAGTGGCCCCGAAATTAAAGGCACCCTGAGCAGCTTCTGAATTTTTAAGAGTCTAACTGGAGTGACACATTTTAACGGTGTTTTATGGACCTTTCTCTAAATTCCTCTTTAAAAACCTTTAAAACGATTTCTGCCTCTAAGTGACTGATGCAAGACGCCGCAAGTTGCTGGTCGCTACGCACGTTGCTACAAGGCGCGCTGTGATTGGACGGAGCTTGAACAATGCGCTTTCTGATTGGCCGAGGCGAGTGCGCTGCATGTTTCTGCGGCAGTGTGTGAAGGCAGAGGAGCATGGCGGAGTTGGTGTCTCTTTTCACCTCAATTGGGCTCAGTGAGCAGAAAGCGAAGGAGACGTTAAAAAATGAAACACTTAGTGCAGCTCTCAAAGACGCCATTGTACAGGTAAGTTTGGAAAACAAACCAGACGGGCTCTTTTAAGTCTCAAAGGCTTTGCCTGGCTAACATGGCTAACAGGGCTAACCTCAGCTGTCACTGACTTTTCCGGCTTCACTCATTAGAGCTGATTCACTGTTTACTGCTTAATACTTAAAAACATGTGCCCATTTCAAACAAGTGATCGAATTTAATACATTAAACATCAGCTGAACTGCTGGTTTAACTTTCATTTTCACATTCATGCCCTTTTTGATCACCAGCTGCCTTCACTCCTGTCTGCTCTTTCACTTTCAGAACATTGCTGAATTAAAAACAGACAGAACTGTCTAACTGTGTGTTTAAGGGTTTAAAATGACACACAGTCTCCCTTCTGTTCTGAGTAAACAGTTTTTAAACGATTGTTATTTATCGAAGGACAAAATGCACCAGTATGTGTAACAGTAATTCCTAAACCTAATGCTCGGTGATGCCACCTGAACATAAATAACTAAACTCGGCTGTGTCCAGTAACAGATCATTCTTTGTCATCTCTGTAGAGGAACCTACTTTATTATTTTAATTCAGTCATGTTGGAGTAATAGAAATGCCCTTTTCTGGTCTTCTCGAAGGGGGTCTTGCTTTGATGCTTCAGGTTATTTCTGCAGCAAAACCCGGTTGTTTTGGGGTGCTCGGGTTGCTGTTGTGGCAGATGTTTCTTAGCAGTGGTTTTTGCCTTGCCACTATCTCACAGGTGTCGTTTTTTTGCCCAGTGTTTTTCTAAGGCTGAAATCTTTGACAGATTGCTGATAACTACTCGCTGGTCTTCTGTGACTTGTCAGACAAGTTTCCTAGGTGCACTTGAAGTAATTTTGATCGATCAGATTGGCAGATTTATCACAAGTCCATGTTTTCTTCATTTGGAGATGAACGGTCTCTCTTCTATTTCAGTGCAATATTTTTTGGAGACCAGAAACAATTTCTAAAAACAAAAATGCAGAAAAACAGAATGAATACTGTTAGAGTATATAATTTAGAGATTGGGCTTCCATTTCTTTGTGTCCTCTAGGCTCAGCAGCTGTCCACGAAAATTGACAAAGCCATGGGGACCCTCCTGTACAGTATGGTGTCCAGGCTGCGTGACACCAGCCGCTTAGCCTTCTTGACGGACCACATAGTCAAGCGCAAGATTACCACAGACCTGCAGTTGTCTGGTATGTATCTATCTGTCTCTTTCTCTATCTCTTTCTCCCTCTCTCTCTTTTTCTTTCCCCCCTCCCCAGTATGTCTGTTCATTTTCGATTGTGCTTTTTTTCACTTACAGCGGCCTTGGATTTCATTAAAAGCCATCCACAGGACCCTCTGGACCAACAAGCCTTCGAAACTGCCTGTGGTGTGGGTGTGGTTGTTACACCAGAGCAGATTGAGGATGCGGTAAGGAGAAGACATACAAATGCAGTATTATTATCATTTTTTAATCAATTAGTTAATTGATTGATTGATTTTTAAAAAAAAGAATATCATTGATGTTTGCTGTTTTGTGAATATCAAGTATTTCATAATCATTGTAAACATTTCTCAGTGTTTTAGTCAATTGAAGTATCCATTTGAAATATGCTTTTTAATGCATCCACAGGTTGAGATAATTATCAGAAAACATAAAGAGCAGCTGCAGGCAGAGAGATACCGCTTCAACATGGGCATTCTTATGGGTGAGCTCAATAACCATGATATTTGGACCCAACAGTGGAATACATATTAGTGTTTCAATAAACAAAGACATATGATGCCCACTGTATTGTTTACAGGCTGACCCTGTTTACTGATGTTTTTTTCTAGGTGAAGCAAGAGCTGCTCTTAAATGGGCTGATGGAAAAATGATTAAGAATGAAGTAGACATGCAGGTGTCTGAAGACTTATATTAATCAACTTGCTCTGAATGCTAAATTGGGTGATTATTGTATTAAATCATTCTTCGCTTTTTTAGGTGTTGCATCTTTTGGGTCCTAAAACAGAGGCTGACTTGGAGAAAAAACCCAAGGTAAATGTTTTTTTTTCTGTAACAAGAGATAAATGTTCTAAATGATAAATAGACACATTTTCTGTTTCACAAATTATTTAATATGTGTACTACTTTTTCTTTTTTTTTTTTTTTTAATCTGCCCTTTATGCAGCTAAACTTGCCTTTCTGGATTTTTGTTTTTCTTTCACAGGCAGTTAAAGCCAAAGCCCCGGAGAAAGAGAAGAAGGAGGAGCGGGTTAATGAAGTGAACGGTGAGCTACAGAAGAGAACCTTTCAGGATCCTACATTTTTGTCTTAGAAGATGATGATGATGTGATAAGTTGAAGGTGTTTCACAATTTCTGTAATGGGAATAAAATGTATAGATTCATATTTATTTACACATTTAAAATGTCCGGCTAGCTGGTGATCTTTTTGAGCACGTTGATTGAATGAATTAAGGTTTGGCAGCCTCAACTATAACTTCAGCCAAAATGTTTGTAAATGGCATTTAAAAGTTTGAGGCTCACTTCTCTGTGTTTTTGCACATATAGGTGAAGCCAAGATGGAGGGGAAGTCTCTAATGGAGCAGCTAAGAGGAGAAGCTCTCAAGTTCCATAAGCCAGGTAAGCAAGAGTTGACCACAAACTACTACAAGAGCAGCGGTGGTCGAGTGGTTGGGGAGCTAGCCACAGGATCGGAAGATTGTGGGTTCAAACCCCTTACCAGTAGGTTGCCCTGAGGAACCCTTGAGCAAGGTACCGTCCCTGTCACTGCTCCCCGAGCGCTTTCATAGCTGCCCACTGCTGTACGGTGTTTGCTGGGTTAAATGCAGAGGTCCAATTTCGTTGTGGTTCACTGTGTGCGGTGCTGTGACCTTGCAATGATAGGAAAAGTCACTTTCACTTTTTTCCAATAACACCATCATAATTCTAAATTTTACATCCGTGATTTATTCTGGTTTTTCTGGTGCACTTTGATTGGTGATTACCACAGTATATAAATGTATGACGTCTATGCTGGCCATAAGTTTTCACGAATATCTTACTCAACCTACTAAACATTATGTGTAATTAGCAGTCTTTTG
Organism: Hepsetus odoe; assembly: GCA_017165825.1. Lineage (NCBI taxonomy): Eukaryota > Metazoa > Chordata > Actinopteri > Characiformes > Hepsetidae > Hepsetus > Hepsetus odoe. The sequence goes on along the minus strand of CM029373.1, from coordinate 7,253,093 downwards.
ATAGTGTCTATACAAGTATTAGCCAGATTTGAAGCACTGATGGCTGACAATCTCATACAATGGGAACAAAGGAGGGATTCATTAGACAACAAGTGATGAGCCCTTTCTTGAAGCTGATGTGTTAGAAGCAGAACAAATTGACAAGCTTAAGTATCAGTTTTGAAAAGAGCCAAATGGTGATGATTAGAAGACCGTGTCAATACCGAACCAGCAGGACTAGTTTGAAGTTCTTCGTTTACAATGGTTCGTACCTCCCAAAACTGGTCCAAGGATGGCCAACAGGCAACAGGGTCCTGGGTGCACAAGACTCTGTTGCACGTGGGCGTGAAGCACAGCCCGTCTGGTCTGATACCACAGAAGAGCCAGAGTAGCAGAATTTGCTAAAAATGCTCGCAATTACAGATAGTTGTTAACACACAGTGCATCATAGCTTGCTGCCTTAAAGGCAGTATTGCCACTGACAGGTCAGAGTGCCCATGCTGACCACTGTCTATTGTTGGCATGTCACTGAGGATTCTCAACACTTGCATCTTGACCAGTTGCATCACTGTGGGAATTGCCAATGCCTGTGAAGAGTGGCAAAGACTGCTGAGAAGAGCATCAAGCCACCTCTTTCATCTCTGCAGGACATCTGTCACCAGAGAGTCCACAGAAAAGCCTGTAGAATCATCAAAGACTCCCCTCACCCTGAACACAGGTTGTTCACACTGCCCTCTTGCAGGAGGAGTTAAAAACGTGTGAAATGCAGGAACTCTAAACTGAGAGAGCTTTCTTCCCCATGCCATCAAACTGATTAACAGATTAAATTGACTCCCTCCATCCCCTAACCAGGGTAATGCATTGAGCCACAATACAAAAACTTGTGAGGAATGTTTTGAGGTACATGACAAAGGATTCAAGGTGGGTGTTGACAAATAATAGTTTAGGTGACTTTGCAGGATCTGCTGTTAATTTCTTGGTGCCTGATAGCACAGCACAGCTTCAGAGGTCATGTGGAGGCCATGCCATGCAAAGTCAGACTTGATTTGGTGCCACACTATAGGCAGGTAGTTTCTATGTTTTTGCTGACTGGTGTATGTGCCAGTTCTTGTTTCCAGATTGGCTCCTAGAAAGTGTTTGAGAAGTGCAAATATCTCAAATGATGCACAAAATGACAGAAATCTGACATGAAATACTAATTCTTAGCTGTCTTATGAGTTACACCTACAATATAGTCACACTTCAAGGTTTTAATTAACTGGCCATCCATTGATAAACAATTAATCAGGTCCATTCCAGCTCCTGCTAGTCATTCATTTTTTACTGATAGACAGTTTTCAGCTCAGCAGTGACTCTGAAATGTTTGGCACTGGAACAAGGGGAGCAGGCACAACAGTGTTGCTTAGTTTCAATACTGATTTCTGCTTAACCATAAACATGCAGCCAGACAGGTTGTGTGTGTGTGTGTGTGGGAGGGGGTGGGTGCTGTGTGGGAGGATGAGCTACTGTTTCAAATTTTATCCCTTCAAGGTAAATGAAAAAGGAGGCTATGTCAAGTATAAATATGTTTACTTTACACATTATGTCTCCCGGAATTGTATTTATTTATTATTTATTTCAGTTTTCAGGGGGGAAAAAAAAACAGTTTTCAGTCTTACTTTTCTTTTTCTGTCCTTCCAGGGGAGAACTACAAGACTGAAGGATATGTTGTAACGCCCAATACCATGAACTTGCTGAAACAACACCTAGCATTTACTGGTGGACAGGTGTGTGTGTGTGTGTGTGTGTGTGTGTGTGTGTGTGCGCGCGCGTGTTCACATCCCTGAATGATACTGCTTAAAGGAAATGATGAACACATTTCGCCCTAATCCCATTTGTTTTCTTCATCATCATGTAGGTCCGGACACGGTTTCCTCCTGAACCTAATGGAATCCTCCACATAGGCCATGCCAAGGCCATTAATTTCAACTTTGGTTATGCCAAGGTACCACAGTCACCTTTCCCACTAAGGCAAACGCTCAGCATGCTTGATAAGCCAAGAAATTAATTTTCTTTTGTGGAAAATGTTCCTCTTTTTTTTCCTCTCTTTTCAAAGGCAAATAATGGAATCTGCTTTCTTCGGTATGATGACACAAACCCAGAGAAAGAGGAGGAGAAGTACTTCACTGCCATCAAGGACATGGTAGAGTGGTTAGGTGAGTCTTTACAAAGTGCCTTCTCTATATCAAGAACATCTCCGTAGAAATGTTGGCATCAGAGATGCTTTATCTTTCTTCAGTGCTTTGTTTTACACTGGAGCTACTAAGCTAAATGTACTTTATTTATTTATTTATTTATTTATTTATTTATTTATTTATTTATTTATTTATTTGCCCATTTAATTCCAATTGTCTTGGTTGGTGGACCACATTAGGGGTCCAGTGACAAATTCCTTTAGTCAGCCCCCCCAACCTACTCCGAACTGAAATAAATGGGCTTGCTTGTATGAAAATGCCCGGTTTACCATGGCATTGTCTTCTTGGTAATATTTTCCCCATGCGGTTTCAGTATGATATTTCAATTGACCAGTGTTTATGCATTGTTTGTTTGTATTTACAAATTTGGTGTTTTGGTGGTTTTTGTTTTTTTAGGCTACAAGCCGTATGCTATCACTCACGCATCTGACAACTTCCAGAAGCTATATGAGCTTGCTGTGGATCTGATCCACAGGTATAAACACACCACGATGCACAAGCACGCACACACTCGGTGCACACATGGATCTTAGAGCTCTGAGGTTTGGGAGTAGAAAAAGGTGCTTAATGTAAAGCTCAATCCAGGGTCAGTACATTCCACACTGCAAGGCTTTATGCTGCAGCAGTGAAGGTACGATTAACTGGTTTCTGTGCTGATTAGAATTGGAGTTTTTAAATCTGATACATTTATGATAACATCATAAATCTATATTTTCCATATTTGATTGGCCTGTTGTCTGTGACAGTCGTGCCACCATAATGTTTGCACAGGCTGTTTAGGTCCACCCCTACCTGTATTAGAACATAATTCTTAATTTGCATGCACTTCAGAGGTCACGCATACGTGTGCCATCAGCGTGGAGAGGAGCTAAAGGGCCATAACGTTCCACCCTCACCCTGGAGAGATCGGCCAGTGGAGGAGTCCCTGGTGCTGTTTGAGAGGATGAAGAATGGCATGTGTGCTGAAGGGGAAGCTACCCTTAGGATGAAGCTGGTCATGGAGGATGGCAAGATGGACCCAGTGGCTTACCGTATCAAATACACACCTCACCACAGATCTGGAGATACCTGGTAGGAGCACACAGATTTATTTGCACACATGCGTATATATTCTTTATTGAAAGCTTTAAGGTTGTTTTTTTTTTTTTTTTCTCTTTTTTTTCCTTTCTCCTCAATCTCCGCAGGTGTATATACCCAACATACGACTACACCCACTGCCTGTGTGATTCCATCGAACACATCACACACTCACTCTGCACCAAAGAGTTTCAAGCCAGGTACTGAACTGAGGTTAAGCAAGATCTGCTTTCCAGTATCAAGGCAATGTCAAGTCAGACATGTGTAACTCTATATATTATATACTTATTTAATGCATACTTAACAGTTAGCGTCAATTATTTCGTCTGTTCTTGTTTTCTTTTGATAGATAACTGTATATCAAACAACATTGCAAACATGAGCAAGCTTTTAAAAAATCAGTAAAATACAGTAAGATGGAAAAAAAAAAAACTAAAAGCAAATTTAAAGTAAAAAATTTGTAAAAAAAAAAGTTTACAAAATAAATCTGAAGAAATAACAATAAATAAGTAAAAGCACATTGTTTATTATAATGTAGCAGTGATGATATAAGTATAAGTAATAATAGATGAAAATCACGACGGTCTTGGTAAGGAGTTTGTTGTGTAAGAAAACAGCCTTTTCCTACTTTGTTATTGGAACACTGAGGAAAAATTGCATTTGTTGGTCTAAAAGCTGTTCTGTTCAAGTACTTGGGGATATGATCATTTTAGGCATTCAGTTTGATGCTAATTGTAAGATGAGAAACTTGTTATCTACGTTAGCCTTGTTGCATTACAGTTGACTGAAGATCTCTTCTTGCCCCCTCCCCTCCCCTCCCCCCTTACTGTCTGCCTTTTAGGCGCTCGTCTTATTTCTGGCTGTGCAACGCTCTGGATTTGTACTGCCCGGTGCAGTGGGAGTACGGCAGACTCAACCTCACCTACACAGTCGTCTCCAAAAGGAAAATTATCAAACTGGTGGAGACTGGCGCAGTCAGGTTAGACACCGGTTGTTTCTTTGGCTTCACAGCTGCTTAATTTACTGCAATTCCAAATTATTTGTAAAAATCTGTTGATTAGAGATTTGATAGTAGGAACGTTCACAGTACTGCCCATGAATACAAACAGATGGAGAATTTTATTTGGGCCAGAAATATTCATTCTAATTAGGTCTGAAATTCAAAAATGAGTGCAGAGCTGCACTTGAACACACATTAACAGCGTTGGGAAGCCTGTGAACAAACATTGTAGTTTCATGTCTTTCATTTTTATAGAGACTGGGATGACCCGCGCCTCTTCACTCTCACGGCTCTAAGAAGACGTGGCTTCCCCCCTCAGGCCATCAACAACTTCTGCGCCCGAGTAAGAGAGAGAATCCACTGGGTTTCGGTTGCTTTTCTGAACACTGGATTTACACAAACATTTTCACAGGAAGCTTGCATTCTCATCACATGTCCTATTTTATTTAGGTTGGTGTCACTGTTGCCCAGACAACTATGGAGCCCCACCTGCTGGAGGCATGCGTGAGAGAGGTGCTTAATGAGACCGCCCCAAGAGTAATGGCCGTGCTGGAACCTCTCAAAGTTACCATCACAAATCTCCCTGCCAGTGCGAAGGTATCTCCATATATTCTACCCCCTCAGTGCCTCAAAGACACCTTTTCACACACTGTGCTCAGTATTTATTTTTTTGAATAATCACGATGCAAGCTTTCATGAGAGAGCATTGCTGAGGATGACTAGGGTTCAGTATAGACGGAGTGAAATATTTCTAGCCATGGACTTGCGGTCATGAGGGATTTCATTTGAATTGAAGAATCTAGTCTGTTCTGTCCGTAAATACTAGCATGTAAAAAAATAAGAGGCCGAAAACCCCCAAACTTTGCTCGCAGTTTTGTTTAAAAAGACTTGCTGTCTGTCTCGGTAAATCAAATGTTAAATTTGACATTTTGTGCTGATTGATTTCTGTCCTCATTGTCCACACTTTTTTCGCCTCTAGACAGAGATTCACATCCCAGACTTCCCTGCTGATGAATCCAAAGGGAGCCATGTTGTCCCCTTCTCCAAAACCATCTTCATTGAGCAGAATGACTTCAGAGAGGTAAGTACATGTGTCTGAAGATAACTTGGGGCCTGAGTGGTGATAGGGGGCAGGGCGGGGGAGGGGCGCCGCTTATTTATTTATTTATTTATTTATTTATGTATGTATTTATTTATTTATTTATTTAATTAAATGATCATTTTCACAGGCTTCTTTTTTGATGCGTTCTGTTTTCGTATGCGTGCAGTGTTCATCTACTTTAACTCCTTGTAGGTAATGGAAAAGGGCTACAAACGTCTGACTCCTGACCAGCCGGTAGGCTTGAGGCACGCAGGCTACATCATTTCTGTGCAGCGCGTCATCAAGGTGAGCCAGACTAAAAGGATTTACCTGCTTAAGTATCTTTTCTACACTTCCCCAAAGAGTCTTAATAGTTCTGGAGCTGTGGGCTTGCATAATGCAGGTTTAGAACCTAAATCTGAATCCCCTTTTCCTCCCATTTACACATTCATAAGGGAGTATATTGTGATCTGCATACAAACTCTTTTTTAAAAAAAAAAAAAAAAAAAAAACCCTGAGAAGAGTGTACACTTTTGAATTTAGATCTTTCCGTGAATGGCAGCTTCTTTCCATCGTTACATTTCTAATAATCAGTTACATTGGACCGCTTTAGTCTCTTAGGACTCCTGGTTTATTATCTTTATTCTTTTGAAACACATTTTAACTGCTGTTCTGGCAGGATGGCAGTGGGAAAGTGGTGGAGCTGGAGGTGACTTGCACCAGCTCAGACTCTTCTGAAAAACCAAAGGCCTTCATCCACTGGGTCAGCCAGCCGCTGGAGTGTGAAGTGCGCCTCTACGAACGGCTGTAAGTGCTGGACTGTTGTTTACGAATGACTATATTGCCTAAGCAATAGCAGCATTAACAGAAAATCACATCCATTACACAATAAAAATAAAACACAGATCATTAAGGAACTAGAGAAGGGCATGAATTCAGAAATTTGGACCTCTGTAAATTATTATTTTTTAAATATACAATATATGTGATGAAATAGAAACAAACATACTGGTTCGTGTGTGTTTTGGAAACGTTTTATTTCTTCTTTTAGCTTCCTCCATAAAAACCCAGAGGACCTTGCTGAAGTGCCTGCTGGCTTCCTGAGTGACATCAACCCGGTAAGTGTTTGCAGTACTCAGCAGTTTGTAGCAGGAAAAATCAAGCTGCTTTAAATCAGGTCTCGTCTAGTTTTTAAACAGTTTACACCCATTACTTTTTTTGCCTTTCAGAACTCTCTGCAAGTGATTGAAAGTGCCTTAGTAGACCGCTCATTGAGCAATGCCAAAGTGTTTGATAAATTCCAGTTCGAGAGGGTGGGTTATTTCTCTGTGGACCCAGATAGTACGACTGATAAGGTAAGAACACTCATTAGAAAGTCAAGCCTACACAGAGGTTAACGTTTTCTCTTGAGTGTTGACCTTTGTCCCTTTTGGTTTTCCCCAGCTGGTTTTTAATAGGACAGTTACACTCAAGGAGGACCCTGGAAAGATCTGAAAGGAAGGAAGACTAATGTCTGTGGCCAACATTGAAGAGCAGCGTTCCTGGGAATGCAGACAACATCACTGTGCTAAAGGAACATACAAGCCAGTCCGTGCACTGGGAGGAAGTTTGAGATCTACACAGGCAATCTGCAGTGTCGGATCTTACTTATGCAACGTCCTTTTTCATGCCTGTTCTGTCACTTTTGTAAACTCCTTTCATACTGTCTCTGGGAAGTGATTGCAAACATTTGAAATAAACCATATTTAACTAAAATGCCTTCGTGACTTTCATCATATAAGATTAAATGGGCAGTTGCCATTGTGTATGGATTATATGACACAAATCTCTTGCAAAACTAAGAATGTTGAAAAGATGACTGTATGTGTGATAGACACAATGCATATCTATAAAGTGAATAATTCAGCTACATTCTGAAGAAAACTAAATCTCAAGCTGTTTTCATTGTTTGCCCTCCAATACCCTTTTGGCTACGTCACAAAGAAAGGCTGCGTCTCAAACCACGCACTTGTACACTACCTTCTACATCCCGGAACGAATGGCTAAAGCTTGTGTACTATTTCTTCAAACTGTTTAGTGGTTGTATGCGATTTGGGACACAACCTAATTGAGTAAAAGCCGGCCCTTACGGGGATCAAATCATTAGCGGTTTCCTGTGCTCGTCGTCGGTGTCCAAGCTTCTGTATGGCTGTTTCGGCTGTCAATCATCCAAACACCTCAGCCCATTGGTCAATTCCGTGGTTCCCAGCAAAAGCCCCGCCCCGTATTCCTCTGCAGCGGCGAGAGCTAAACATCTCAAGAGGAGGACAAATTAAAAGTAAGGTGTCGCGTTTTATTTTTTAGCAGCTCGAACGGTTGCTAAAAGTGATATTTCTTTGGTACAGGCTCTCGCTAGATATTTTGCATTGAGGGATATTATACGTGAATGATAGAATTCAGCTAGCCAACTTGCTAACAGGGAGCACATTTTGCTAGTTAGCCTGTCAAGCTTTCTGGGCTGTTTTAAATCCCGGACTGGGAATGAACCATTAAGTGTCACCTCAGAGCTCTCACGTTGTTCTCTGTTAAAAGTCTCAAGTCTTTGTTTGATAAGGTTTTTCTTCTGTTTAGTGCAGTATTGCAGTTTACTTCAGGCTAGCTGGCTAACTACCATACAAACGTTGAAGTAGGTGTCAGGTGGAAACTCTTAGACCCAAATGGAAACAGCTGCATGTAAAGTTATTTACCAGCTTTGGGTCCTAAACACAGAAGGATTTACTTGTTTTAACGATCCCATTTAATGGTTGTTTTATCATGTGTCCGCTCCAGGCAGCCACAGCTGAGACATGGGAATGCTTTCTGTGAAGCCAAACACAATAACCTCACACTCACGCACACACTCACAGTCACAACCACTTTATCACAAACACCAGAGGATCACACTCCTCTTTGTGGTCCCTGTTTGTTTATCCCTTTCATCAGTTTCTCAAAACATGACTGATGTTGATCAGATATTAAATAGGTGGTTGAAGAAAGGATAGAGCACAGCACCACATGATGGGTGATTTGCTTTCTGCTTAAAGGAGAGGCAATAAAAGTGGTTCCCAATCAAGTTTCTGCTTGTAACCTTCAATCCAAGGATGCACGGTCATTCGCTTTATTAGTGAGAGTGCTGGAATACAACAACAACATTGCGCAACAGAATGTGTGTGTGTGTGTGTCACTTTTAGACTTTGAGTCTGTTGTTGGGTTGGATTGAGGGAAGGTGAAATCAGGGAGGCACCGATGTGAGATTTCTATGCCAGCAGTAAGTGTGTATGTGCTGATATCCAAACAAAAGACAAGAAGGTTCAGTCTGCTTGGATTGAAAAAATATCACTTTGTACGAAAGCATTATAGCACCATATTCCAACACCTGTCCAATTTTGGATATTATTTTTAAAAATCTGCTGATGCCAGTATGATGTCATTGTACATCCCATATACATTAAAAGCAGAAAGATGCATATGGTTTGTGCAGAAAACAGTTCTTTGCCGTTTTCATTGCAGGGACCGCGGAAAGCGGCACTCTGCCGCCAGCATGTCCGGCACAGCTACGGTGCTGCAGCAGTTTGTGAGTGGGCTCAAGAGTCGGAATGAGGACACGAGGGCCAAAGCTGCCAAAGACCTCCAGCATTACGTCACCACGGAGCTGAGAGAAGTACGCCTCTGCATTGAATCGCTAATTGTACAGTGATCCCTTTAATGAATGTCACTTAGAAGATTGTTACGAGTATCGATCGCAAACTATGGGATTAAGTGTTAAAAACTCTCCCGTAATGAAGTCTCCCTAGTTAGGTTATATTACTATTACCATATTACCATTTTCTTTAAAGTCTTCTTTAAGTTCCCTTTAAATTGGCAGTTTTACTTGGCTTGAAGTTAACTCGCCCTCACATCACGCATGTATTATTCTTCTTACAGCTGAGCCAAGATGAAGCCACCACTTTCTATGATGAGCTGAATCACCACATATTTGAGCTGGTCTCCAGCTCAGACGTGAATGAGAAAAAAGGCGGTATTCTCGCTATAGGTAAATTTGGCTTTTTGATAAATCACCCCTTTGATTGTCTGTTCAGTGCTCCTTTAAACACTTACTGTTGTTGTAAACATACAGTACTGTGCAAAAGTTTTAGGCAGGTGTGGACAAAATGCTGTAAACAAAGAATGCTTTCAAAAATGGAAGTGTTAATCATTTATTTTCATCAATCAACAAAATGCAGTGAATGAACAAAAGAGAAATCTAAATCAAATCAATATTTGGTGTGACCACCCTTTGCCTTCAAAACAGCATCAATTCTTCTAGGTACGCTTGCATACAGTTTTTGAAGAAACTCGGCTGGTAGGTTGTTCCAAACATCTTGGAGAACTAACCACAGATCATCTGTGGATGTAGGCTTCCTCACATCCTTCTGTCTCTTCATGTAATCCAGACACACTGGATGATGTTGAAATCATAGTTATTTGCTTCAGTAGTAACAGCAGAGCTCTACTACCAAAATCAAAACACCCCAAGTTTACTGTCCCTGGTAGTAAAGCATGTTTACAAGTGATTTTATATTTGTTTTTATTATTATTATTATTATTATTTTTTTATTTATTTATTTTTTTATTTTATTTTTTTTACATTTCTCAGAGTGAGCTCCATTCGCTGCCATAAGCATTATCTTATTAATGCTCATTCATTTACAGTGAGCTTGATTGGAGTGGAGGGAGGCAATGCCACAAGGATCAGCCGCTTTGCCAACTATCTGCGTAACCTGTTACCCTCCAGCGACTCTGTGGTCATGGAAATGGCTTCTAAGGCCATGGGGCATCTGTCCATGGCAGGGGACACCTTCACCGCTGAGTATGTGGAGTTTGAAGTGAAGAGAGCCCTGGAATGGCTAGGAGCAGACAGGAATGAAGGACGTCGCCATGCAGCGGTAGATCTTGCACTGATTCTCTTACATGCGCTGCCCAGGAAGAACATTAGGGTTCAGATGAACTAGTTTCAGTTAAGGAAGATGCAGAACTAGACTAGACTGTGGGATATGACAGGATTATTGTTGTCAATAATAATAATATTGTTGGTTCCTGAAGTGTTTCTAGATCACCACTACATGTTTTTTTACATAGAGATCATAGTTTGTCCTACTCTAATGGATTTAGTCAAGTCAAGTCAAGTAGGATTTTATTGTCATTTCAGCCATATACACAGTGAAACGAAATAACGTTCCTCCAGGACCCTGGTGCTACACACAAGACAAGACACAAGACAACATAAGACACAACATAATACACAAAACGGGGCAACAAGTGCAGACAAGACAGACAACAACAGTGAAAGTGACAACCCTTGTCATTGCGAGGTCAATGCACAGCAGACAATGAACCACAACGAAATTGGACCTCTGCTTTTAACCCATGCACACTCAAACACAGCAGTGGGCAGCTATTGAAAGTGCCTGGGGAGCAGTGATGGGGACGGCACCTTGCTCAAGGGTACCTCAGGGCAACCTTTTGGGAAGGGGTTTGAACCCCTGATCCTCCGATCATGTGGCTAACGCCCTAACCACTAGGCCACCGCTGCCCCACAGACGGCACGACAGACAGTACATTCATCCATAGAGGGCCGCAGTGTTGTGGAACAAAGCAGCCCAGGTAGATTATAGTGGAGCAGTGTTATTGATAAAGTGCAGAGTGCAACATGAGATAAATAAATAAATACAAGATGATAGTGGTGGACTGGGTAGACACAGTGAGTGAAAACAGTGAGTTAGGCCAAAACAGTGAGTGAAACGCTGAATAAAAAAATAATTGATGGTACTTTTTAATACTGTTGCTTATTTCTATGTTGTCCCCCTTCCCCTTTACTCGTTACTGAGTGAAAACCATCTGCTAGCTCTGAAATCACTCACTGGTATCCCAGAAATGCACGACAGGGATTTTGAATTTGAAATACCATACAATACAATCCAGAGTTACAAGTTGACTGAGGATTTCACTTTCACTTTGTTCAGATGCTCTGTATAAAGAGTGGGTACCCCTTTATTTTGTTCTGTTTGTAGCTTGGCTGCTCTGGGGTTTTAGATCCCAGGTTTAACAGTGTAAATTCTGCCTCTGCAGGTGCTGGTGTTGCGGGAACTGGCCGTCAGCGCGCCCACCTTCTTCTTCCAGCAGGTGCAGCCATTCTTTGACAACATCTTCTATGCAGTGTGGGACTCAAAGCAGGCCATCCGTGAGGGAGCTGTATCTGCACTCCGTGCCTGCCTGATACTGACCACCCAAAGAGAGACCAAGGAGATGCAGAAGCCTCAGTGGTACAAGGTAAGCTCTTACTACCTCACACTTGAGTTGCATGGACAAGTATGGTAGTTGTGTTGAGGAAAAGTGTGTGCTTTTTACGTGCACGAAAAAAAAAACCAAGCTGTTCGGATGTGCTGTTTGTCAGATACAGAGAGGTATGAAAGGATTTTGTTCGTATCCTATCACAGTCATTTTGGCAACTTGCAAAGTTGATGATCTGATTGCTTTAATGTAATTTGAAATCATTTCCACAGCAAACATTTGAAGAGGCAGAGAAGGGATTTGATGAGACTCTAGCCAAAGAGAAAGGTATGAACAAGGACGACAGGGTTCACGGAGCGCTGCTGATTCTGAACGAGTTAGTACGTATCAGCAGCATGGAGGGGGAGGTGAGATGCATTACTTTGTCATTATAAATGATAATTGTTATTAATCTCCAGTTATATTTGCCGTAGTCATTGATTTATTGATGTCTACTTGACACACACACACACACACACACTTATGTATAATCCAATCTCTCTCCCACTCTATGTCCTCTCTTCAGCGTATGCGAGAGGAGATGGATGAGATCACGCAGCAGCAGCTGGTTCATGACAAGTACTGCAAGGAGCTCATGGGCTTTGGCACTAAGCCACGGCACATTACACCTTTCACCAGCTTCCAGTCAGTGCAGCCGCCACAGTCCAATGCACTGCTGGGGCTTCTGGGCTACAGCAGCCCTCAGGGCTTCCTTAGCTTTGGTGCCGTGCCTGCTCCCTCCAAGAGCACACTGGTGGAGAGCCGCTACTGCCGTGAGCTGATGGAGGAACGCTTTGACCAGGTGAGTAATTCAAGGTTCATCCACGGTCTGACTTTCTAACCAATTACCAACCACACAAACAAATTAGTTTCTTTTTGCTTTATCACTGGAAAAGAAATTCTTGTAGAATCAAACCTCCTTGTACCGTATTACGGTTTAGTGAGACTGGCAAAAGATCTGTTTCTCAGGTTTTAATATAACAAACTGCACTTTTTCTTGATCATAAATTAATCGAAGTCATAATGACCCAATTACTTGAAATCATTGATGAAAATCATTATTTTTTGCCCTTCTAGCATGACGTCTTTGTTAAGTAATTATGAACACTTTCCGGTGCACATGAAATGAGTGAATTGTGAGTATTGTGAAAATGGAAATGTTCAGAACATGTTCCTGTTTTGTCAGGTGTGCCGCTGGGTGCTGAAGTATAGGACTACGAAAAATCCGCTCATCCAAATGACCATTCTCAACCTACTTCCTCGCCTTGCTGCCTTCCAGCCACACCCCTTCACTGGTAATCACTATCGTCTAGATTTAAATTCCCACTTAAAAATGTGGAAGAAAAAACAAATCTCATCTAAACCAGTTGAATGGCTAGCTGTAAATGTATGGCAAGTTTAAAAAATAGATTTGCATAATTAATTTAAGTGTAAACAGGCCCACCAGAGCAGTTTATCTGTAGTCCACAGTTTCAAATCCTCACTTCTGTTTGCAATACATATTTCAGATCAGTATTTGGCAGACACGATGGGGCACCTGCTGGGCTGCCTGAAGAAGGAGAAAGAGCGCACAGCTGCATTCCAGGCACTCGGGCTGTTGGTGGTGGCCGTGAGGACTGAAATTCAAGCCTACCTCACCAAGATCTTGGAGATCATAAAAGCAGCACTTCCGCCCAAGGATTTTGCACACAAGTAAAGAATCTTAATCCATGACACTTAATTCTTACTACAAATAACAATGAAGTAACAGTCGGTAGCTCTCAGTAAATTGTTATAAATCATTGGAAGGAAGAACTTCTCCAGCTGTCATTGACCTTCTTGACCATTTTAAATTTACCTTTTGACAGAGATGAATATACAACTGGACTTTTCCCTGGTAATGACACTGTTCAATCTGCATTATTTTTTACTCAGGAGACAGAAGACCATGCAGGTAGATGCCACAGTCTTCACCTGTATCAGCATGCTGTCTAGAGCCATGGGACCCAGCATACAACAAGATATCAAGGAACTCCTGGAGCCAATGTTAGCTGTTGGGCTTAGGTAGAACATTTTATTTTATGACAGAAGATATAGGCTAAGCTGTGACTGCTGTGTTTCTGTAAATATCCCAGTCTTATGAAATATATTGCCTCCCACGATGACTGTAACCATTCTCTGTTTTTCATTATCCCAGCCCTGCATTGACTGCCGTGCTGTACGACTTGAGCCGGCAGATTCCTCAGCTGAAGAAAGACATCCAGGATGGGCTGCTAAAAATGTTGTCACTGGTGCTAATGCACAAACCACTGCGGCACCCAGGCATGCCCAAGGGACTTGCCCATCAGCTGGCCTCGCCCAGCCTCACCAACATCCCGGAGGCCAGTGATGTGGGCAGCATCACGCTCGCTCTGCGCACCCTGGGCAGCTTTGAATTTGAAGGTACCACATGCAAGCTTGATTTTTGATTTTTGGTTCCTCTCTGTGGTTTATGTGTCAATTTATATATGAAGTTCTCTCAAAGCAACGAAGCAGCACGTTCTGTGCAATGAAGGCCGTTTGAGTTTGAGATGAATATTATATGAGAAATCAGATTTACATCTAGATATGTTGCATTACATAAAACTTGGATCTGATCACCAAGTGACCAAAACTGTGGATCATGAGAGGCTGACAGGTGTTTGTTGTAAACATTTTTTAGTCCTGTCCTGTTAGATTGAATGTTCAATCAATAAATAGCTCCTGATTGCTTCTCTCAGTTGATGCTTTGGAATATTTTGAACCCATGGCTACCCATGGTCATATTTTTCTTGCTTTTTGAGGGGGCTGTATTTTTTCAAAATTTGTTTATGGATTTAAAATAAACAGTTCTTTTTGTCATACGTTAATGTTTGTATTAAAAGATTAAAGATATTTCTATTTAAGTCATGAACATGTTTCCTGTTGCAGGGCGAAGATAATGTTGCGAAGGTTACTGTCTTGTAACATAAGCCTAACTGTACTTACACTTTTCTCAGGCCATTCCTTGACACAGTTTGTGCGGCACTGTGCCGACCACTTCCTCAATAGCGAGCACAAGGAAATCCGCATGGAAGCAGCCCGCACCTGCTCACGCCTCCTAACCCCCTCCATCCACCTGATTAGCGGCCACGGCCATGTGGTCAGCCAAACCGCTGTGCAGGTAGTGGCCGATGTCCTCAGCAAACTGTTGGTTGTGGGCATCACTGACCCAGGTGAGGAATTATTTGCTGTTTAAAGTAGGAAATGATCATTTGGACAATAGTCAGAATGAAACTTTTATTTATTTATTTATTTTTTTCCTCAGCAGTTCAGTTTTTATTCTGTATGTGTGTGACACTTCCAGATCCTGACATCCGTTACTGTGTGCTGGCTTCACTGGACGAGCGCTTCGATGCCCACCTGGCACAAGCTGAGAACCTTCAGGCACTTTTTGTGGCATTAAATGATGAGGTTTTCGAGATCCGAGAGCTGGCCATCTGTACCATCGGCCGCCTTAGCAGCATGAACCCCGCCTTCGTTATGCCCTTTCTGCGCAAAATGCTTATACAGGTAAAATGAATAAAACTTGGCAGTAAATGGAAGAGAAGTTATACATGGAGTACAGTTACTTCAGTGAACAGCAGATGGCGAAATTGGGTTACTGATCTTTTTGGCAAAACATCTTTCATGCTGGATAACATTTCTTCAACAGGATAGGGACTAATATGGAGAGTAAACGTTATAAACTGTTGAGGCTGAATAGATCAATGTTGTCAGTGCTAGTGCGATTTCATAGTTTAAGAGATTAAAAATGATTACATTTGACAATGAGGTAACTCTATAAACCTTCTATATAACTATGGTTAATGCAGCCAACATGTCTCTGTGATTCATAAATTTATTTGGGACACATCCAATTATTTCTTCTTGATTTCTTCCAGATCTTGACTGAACTAGAGCACAGCGGTGTAGGTCGAAACAAGGAGCAGAGCGCCCGTATGTTGGGCCACCTGGTGTCCAATGCTCCCAGGCTCATCCGACCATACATGGAGCCTATTCTCAAGGTATGATATGCCTTCAGCACCTATGCAGTCTTTTTCTAGGCTTGACTTATGTTGAAACTTTTATACGGTTTCAAATAGCTAAGCAATATATTCCCCCAAAAAACTTCCATGACTAATCAGACATTGATAGTTTTACTTAAACAGTGCCTTACAGGCATCCTGAGTAGACTGAGAGACCCTGCTTCACTCCTTCTGGGTGGAGAAGGTGGCCTTCCCTTTCCCCCACCATTCTCAGCACTATATTAGCCTCTTGGCTGACAGCAAAGAAATGGCAATCAGCATTTCTCCTCTTAGCGTGTTGAGCTGTCAAATGACGTCGCATTAGCAGAGGTTTAAAAACAAATGTGGTGTCTGTCTATATGTGACTCTGAGGAACATTGTGTCACATGGTGGGGGAAGCCCTAGCTGGCTGCCGGAATTGGAGAAGACTAAATTAGGCAGAACGTCTGAAAAAACGACGCATCACTGACTGATTTGTTAACAAGTGTTCAAATGTCACTGCTAATTGTAGTTGGGTTTGTGCTTATACTACATCAGGTCTGAAGGGTTCATATGGGTTTGGTTATTAAGCCTGCCTACATTTATGCTCATTGTTAGAATTTTGTGAAAAATCTTTTATGATTTATACACTTTATTTGTATTTGTTTTCTCTGATTAGAGATCACTTTAGCTGTGCTAGTTTACTATATGCAGAGCAGTAAGCACTCTATGTTGTGCTTATAAAGTGGTCTGTGTTGCACTTAAGGTAGTTGGAATTATTTTGTTCATTCGTACTCTTAATGACTTATCGAGTCCTTTTTTAAATCCAAAAAGCCTATTTGTAAAACCTGTGCTTTTGCTCTTTCCAGGCACTTATTCTGAAGCTGAAAGATCCAGACCCCAATCCTGGTGTTGTCATTAGTGTCCTAGCTACCATCGGGGAGCTGGCCCAGGTAAGAACTCATCTCTCCTTACTGACCTTGTCCCATACTCTATGAATGATTCTGTCTCCCATTCTACTAATGTTACTTGGATATGGCAGGGTAGTGTGGAGGTCAAGTTGAAGTTCAGGGTAGCCACGGAGAGGAGAGTAAGTGCAGGTGATGCCCAAATGCAGACAGGAAATGCAGAATCAACCTGGATTCAAGGAGAAAGCTTGGAAAGAGCAGGATGCATTGTGTGTTGTGAGAAATGGAAAAGAAAATTGTTGAGGAGAGTGTTTGCAGAAAAGGTAATAAAAAGTTAGTACTGCATTCAAACCCACCAACATGGGAGAACAGTGTGCACTTTACAGTATTTCTTCTCAGATGTGAGGTTTTATGTCTGCTGTGGAGAAGTGCTTTACAATTTTTTTTGTCAAATGTAATACTTATCAGTAGGTTGAGTTTTGCTTTTTTTCCCAATCTTTTATTGGGAAAAAAACATGATTAACAGTTTTTTCTCCATGTTACAGGTGAGTGGGCTGGAAATGAGAAAGTGGATGGATGAGCTTTTCCCCATAATAATGGATATGCTTCAGGATTCCTCCTCGCTGGCAAAAAGACAGGTATGTCAAAAGTACAAATGAACGATGATTTATTACATCCTTGTAAATAAAGCAGATTGTTGTTTTCATTATAGACTATTAAACTCTTCACCTGCAGCACAGACTCAACCTGAAGATATAAAGGACAAAAAGAACCAGCAAAGCATGAAATATTTTCTTTTATCTTCCTATTTTTGTGTTCAGGTTTATTTATTCGTTAGTTCAGAAGCTGCTCTACACAATAAATGATCTTTTACGACATGCTGTTTTTCATGGAATGGCAAGGCAGTTCCTTGCCTCTCCAGAAGATCCTGTCATGAAGGTTGGCCAGAAGTGGCTGAGGGTTTAGCAGTATTTCACTGTTAGCCTGAGCTACTTGAGGACATGTGCTTTGAAACCTTAGCGTTAGAAGGAATGGTCAACATTCCCCTCCTTCTTAGACACATTTGCTTAAGTTTCACTTGTGTTGTCTTATTCTGCTAGATCCATCAGGAACTTCATAATGTCAGAATTGATTTAAGTGGGTGTTGGTTTTTTGAGAGGATCAAGCTTAAATAACCGAAGAACTTGCTTCTCAGCTGTTGCCCTACTTTCTCCTGTATATGTCAGATTTGTGGGAATTTTTTTTTATCTTAAGCGGTTCCGAGTTAGGGCCTTAAGATAAGTGAAAGTGACTATTTGTCATTGTGCTCAGCGGGCACCTCAGGGTAACCAATGGCTCTAGGATTTGAACCCATGGCTTTCCGAGACCTGGTCCCTAACCTCTAGGACACTGCTTTCTGATACTGACTGAACCATCTTACTTAAAGCATGAAGTGGTGAAGAAATGGGTGCAGAGGATCAGGCTGGCAATTAGTATACTGGTAATGGTGAACGCTGAGTGCTTTGAAACCCTTTGTCTAGGCACCTTGTATCTTTAGACCCTTTGAAGCCTGTTGCAGTAAAACAGTTGTTTTTTTAAATTATTGTCCCTGCACAATATGCCAAAGATAAGGCTTCAACCATATAACATGTTTTCACCAGCAAGGTAATTCTCTAGTAATGAGTTATGGGCCAAGATTTTTGCACAGTAATATATATGCATTAATATTGTGTAGACTGTACGAGCACTGAGCAGCTCGTTCAGCAGCAGACTCTTAAACCCGCAGTGTAAGAGAGAACGCTACCGCAGGTCATTCCTACCTGCAGCCATCAGACTCCACAACTCAACATAACATAACATTACACTACTTGTTTATTATTATTATATATTATAATATATTATATATTATTGTATGTTATTATTATTATTATTAATACTGTATTGTATATTATTATTTATTACATTTATTATTCTTATTATTACATTTATTTATTATTACATGTATACTTATATTTAGATTTTTTGCTACTTGTTTACTTATATTTATAATTTATTCAAAATTTATTTATTACTGTGTATTATTACTCTTGTAGATATGTATATATGTGTGTGTATATATATATATATATGGAAAGATAGATAGATAGATAATTTATAATTTATTGTTTATTTATTTATAGCTCCTCTACTTTTTCTCCTGTACTTGTTCCTCTTTCTCTATATCTTTATATATATATATTTTTTTTTTAAATATTTTTTTTCTTTTCTTCTTCTGTACACCTGTCACTTTTATAAGAGCCCTGTAACGCCCAAAATAAATATCCAAACCCATTAACCAATGATCTCAAAGTTCACCTTGGCATCACACCAACCCATCTAACCACTGTAAGAAATCTGATTTCAGGTTCATTAAGGCTGTCATTTTCTCATCTTCTAGGTTGCACTGTGGACTTTGGGGCAGCAGGTGGCTAGTACCGGCTATGTGGTTGAGCCCTACAGGAAGTACCCCTCTCTGCTGGAGGTGCTGCTCAACTTCTTGAAAACAGAGCAGAACCAGGGCATCAGACGAGAGGTGCCTTACTTTTTACTTCTCAGTGATGACAAGCTGACATTAGAGTTGTTGGACTATAGACAGAAAAAGA
The DNA here is from genome assembly GCA_017165825.1 of Hepsetus odoe. Lineage (NCBI taxonomy): Eukaryota > Metazoa > Chordata > Actinopteri > Characiformes > Hepsetidae > Hepsetus > Hepsetus odoe. The sequence continues at coordinate 7,233,844 of CM029373.1, read as the reverse complement.
CTTCATTGCTTAGTATATGCTTGATTATAGATCAGTAAGATATATAATATAATAATATAATATAATATAAGATATATAATAAAGTGCTTTATCAAGACTATTATGTACTAATATGATAGTTATTCATTAGATGAACCTTACTTCAGGGGCTTTTTCCTTTAAGACAGATTGTGACACAGAGCCTTGATGGGGCTCCACATTTTCAGAGAATCCTTCAAATGCGAGAAATCTGAGAAAAGCAGGCTTCTTTCACAGGCTGTGTAAGGATCCAGCAACTGCTTCCTTCGCAGCCTATTCAGTTCCAGGATTCTTTTCACTCCAGTGGCTGTTGTTTTTTATATCCGTTTAAATAAGTACTAGCAGTTAGTTTGTTCCTGATATATGTGATATGTGTTGATATATCAGCGGCAGCTGTCGAGGTTGGTAGGTAATTGCCGTTGCCTAGATCGTCCACAAACTTTTTATTTATGGCCCAGGCTTACCCTCACCGTCTCTGAAGTCTGAATTTACTGCGCCTGTTGAAGGAGGAAGCCCCTGAATTTAGACACACCTATTAACCGTTAAGAGTTTTGGCCTTTTTCACTTTATGGCTAAACAAAGATCTTATTATGATCTTTGAAAAACCGAATTTAGATTGGATTTTTCTTTTGCCACCCAAGCCTTTTTTGACTTGAATATTAAATGTAGCGTGTTTAAACCGGCCATTCACAAGCTCTGGATTATTCAGTTTAACTATCATTATGCAGACTCATACAGATGAATTATTATTAATTCGAACTCATTAGTGGATATTTTACAATGGAATGAAACAGGGTGTCAAAATGTACCATCCGTTAATCATTATCACAATTTTAGTTTCTGCAAAACTGATATTGCAGAGGGCCGATGTATGCAAATGAGCCTCTAACCTTTCACATTGTGTCTAATGACGTTGGACAGTCTTTAACTTTTGAAGTCCCTGACTGATGTTTTAAGTGTTTTAAAGGGGCCCATATTTTGCATTATAATCCAGAAGAACTAAATGTTTCTTGTTTAGGATGAAAAGGTAGATATATGTAAATGTTTTGGTTTTGGAACATAATTTAAAATGATCCTTAATGTTCATATATGTATTGTATAGATGGAGGGACTGAATTTTCACAATTTATGTATTTAAATTTTAAAAAGTAAGGATATGGGACCTTTAATGTATTAAGGAATTGGAATGTACAGTGGTTTGATCGGAATACTAATGTCTTCCCCATATTGTGCAGCTTTATAATTAATATTGCACTCTTTCACAGTACAATTTCAATATAAAAAAATAATTTATATACGAGAGAAATAGAGTAATTGTTCCAGCCTGCCTTACCTTAAGATTTTCATACTGACCCCTCTTATTGTTCATAAATTGCTTGTTAAATGTAAATGATAAGCATAAATGTAAGCATAATATGCCATGAAGGGTTCATAAAGATATGTGTTTTATCCTCCAAGTCATCCAACCCACCCTGCACTGCCTCGTCCTGCACCACTCTGCCCAATGTTCTGGTTATGCTGTGTGCTATCCAGTGGGTCAAGAAACTAATAGTAAATCATGATAATGTTATTTTGTTTGAACTCTTCCAGGCTATTCGTGTTTTGGGCCTTCTTGGGGCACTGGATCCCTATAAACATAAGGTCAACATTGGTATGATTGACCAATCCCGCGACGCTTCTGCTGTCAGCCTCTCAGAGTCCAAGTCCAGCCAAGACTCTGGTAAGCAAAGATTTTCCTAGATTTGCTTGATGCAAAGCTGAATTCCTGGGATATGCCAGTAAAGGGATGGAGTCAGTCAGTCAGTCATTTTCTGCCGCTTGTCCCAAACCGGGTCGCGGAGGAGTGCTGGAGTCCAACCTAGCTCACATAGGGTGTAGGACAGGGGACACACCCTGGACAGGTCGCCAGCAGGGAGGAGTGAGACGGGGACGGCACCTTGCTCAAGTGTACCTCAGGGCAACCTGTTGGGAAGGGGTTCGAACCCCCGATCCTCCGATCATTTGGCTAACGCCCTAACCACTAGGCCACCACTGCCCCCAAAGGGATGGAGTATCATAGCTAAATTTAATCTTTCATCAGTAACCCCCCCCCTCTCAAAAGACCATCATTTTATATTCTTGTTAGCACCTGTTATCGTTCGTATATCTCTGACTCCCCTCTCCCCATCCTCTTCTGCCCCGTTATGCTACAATTACATATATACTGCTCACTGAATGGCACAACTTCTCCACCTCTATTCCCCACACCCTGTCATATTATAATCTAATCCTTTATCCGTTCGTAAATATATGCTTTTGCGTCTCTGTGGAGAGTAGATATTGTCTCCTCACCAGGTGGAGTCACCACAACCAGGCAATCGACATGTCTCAACATCTCCTCCTGTGTTACACTGAAGCAAACTAGCAATACAACTGTTTGGCGTCCTTTAGCAAAAACTAACAGTGATCTCTGGGGAAAAAAAAGTGAAGCACTGCAAGTACATTTAAACTTGTTTTAGCTTGTTTCAGCAACACAAAAATCCTCAAAACACTCATTTAAACACACCTCACAAAACAGGTAGCTTCTTTAAAATGCACAAAAACAAGTTTTCTGGAAGGTTTTAATAAGTAGTAATGAAAAGTGAAATGACAATCGGCTGTCACTACGTATGATCCATTCAACTTTAGGTAGCAAATGCTAATATACTAATATATCCACATACCTGATCTAACATTAGCAAAAGGGGTTGTCTTGCATGTTTAATAAAGGAGTGTCATACATTATCATGGCTGACCATTTCATGTCACAGATTATTCCTCTTTTAATTCAGCTTTAAAGAAAGAAAGAATCCCAAAGTCTGAATTTGAAACTGAGCTTTCTTTTTATTCCCTACAACCATTTCAACGTTTGTATGTGTAATTTAGTCTTTTCGGTACCCTGCTCAAGGATATCTCGAGGTAACCTGCCGGTCTGGGATTTGAATCCCGGGGCCTTGTCCCTAACCGCTAAGCCACTGATGTCCCTGATAGTGAAATTGGATTTTGATATCCCTCACGATGTCTAGTCCTTCTCCTAATCTTTAGAAAAGGCTGTATCATAGACTGATAGTATATTGTCGCTTTTGCTTGACCGAAGTGAAATTAGGGTTTCAGATCATCATCTGAGGATTAGGAGAGCGTAAACACCTGATAAAATTGCCCCGGCAGTTTGGGTCCTTATTCCTGCCTGGTTTCAGAGTAGAGAAAGGATTAATGGTTTTAGCAGTGGGGCTACATGAAGAGCCCAATGGCAGGAAGCTGGAGTCTCCCTACGGAGGTATGGGGTTACAGTAGAGGGGCAGTGTCTGGGGCAGCTCTGTCTGAGTCTGTATGCAGGTCTGTTTCTAGGTTCTCTGGCTTTTCCTTCCACTGGATAAAAGACTAGACACAAGCCGTGCAGCCTTCTCATTTCAGGGGAGGGCTGCAGGGAATAACAGTAGGTGTGAGTTAACGGTTACCCTCAAGAGAACATGATGGCCGATTGATTACATTCATTACATGCAGCTGATAAAGGGGTATACTGGTTTTAAAAGACCATTCTTTCAGCCTTACAGTAAATAAGTATGATTGTTACCTAAGAGAGGTCTCAGAAGGGCTTCAGCATCAAGAGTCCAAATCACCAAAGCTTTCCCTGAAATTCCCAGTGTGACCTGTATCAACCAGCCTCTGCCTGCATTTATTTTCTTAACTGGTGGATGCTCGTTGCTCAAAAAGCTGAGCCTCCTCTACCACTAAGAAGGTGTAATTTTGGTAACTTCATAGAAGACAAATAAATGACAAAAACATGGATTGTGCAACTACATGATTTCTGCTTTGATTTAGCATTTGTCTGCAATCATTGTTTACATTTTCAAGTACAGACATGAAACAGCCAACCATATCTCCATTTCAGCTAGACTGTAGTTAACATCCATAGTATCGGCTCAGTAAGACTGTAGTTAACATCCATAGTATCGGCTCAGTAAGACTGTAGTTAACATCCATAGTATCGGCTCAGTAAGACTGTAGTTAACATCCATAGTTTCGGCTCAGTAAGACTGTAGTTAACATCCATAGTTTCGGCTCAGTAAGACTGTAGTTAATATCCATAGTATCGGCTCAGTAAGACTGTAGTTAACATCTTTAGTATCGGCTCAGTAAGACTGTAGTTAACATCTTTAGTATCGGCTCAGTAAGACTGTAGTTAACATCCAGCTTCAGTTCAGTGAGACCATAGAGAATATCCTTATCTCTGATTCAGACCATGACTAATTTTCATTGATCAAGTTCACTGAGATCATAGCTAATATTAAAGCTTCAGCTCAGTCAGACCATAGCTCACAGACCATCGCTCACAAAGCTGATACATCATGAGGAAGAATAAAAAAGCAGTTCGATTGTCTGCAGGTATTCGGTTTACCTGAATGGTGGCTCTGTGGCGCAATGGAGAGCACATCGGACTTCTAGAGCAAAAAAATGAAGTGAGTCAAAGGTTGTGGGTTCAAGTCCCACCAGAGTCGTGTTTAGGGGCAGCGGTGGCCTAGTGGTTCGGGAGTTTGGCCATGGGATCGTAAGAGTGTGGGTTCACACCTCTTACCAGTAGATTGCCCTGAGGTACCCTTGAGCAAGGTACTGTCCCCATCACCGCTCCCCGGGCGCTTTCATAGCTGTTAAATGCACATGTCCAATTTCGTTGTGGTTCACTGTGTGCTGTGCTGTGACCTCGCGATGACGAGAATAGTCACTTTCACTTAATAAATTACATAAACTTGCCCTCCAGTTTTCCTTTATTCTGAGGGACAATGTGAAATCCAGTAGAACTGTTCATGGCAATGTGTGTCACACTGTAGCAGATGAGGCAGGACGTAAGCGCAGCGCAGGTCCCGGTGACGACAAAGCCCCAGGAGCTAGCTGGTGCTAAAGGGTCAAGGCAGCTGACTGCTGTCAGTGTTGGAGACTTGAGGAGTCAGGGCAGAGTGAAGCAGACCCTGACAGTGTGTTTGCTGAATGGTTTCATATTAAATTCAGACGTGAAACATGTATTGACCAATCACATACAAATATGCTTAGGAAGAGATTCATATTTTCTTCTGAATTTTCAATTGACATTTCTGACTTTTCAACTCTTTTCTCATTTCCACCGTGCTGGATTTTGTCATCCATGGCTCGTGTTCCAGACTTTACAGTCCCATAGGCCCACCTCCACACATCACCGCTCCATTTCCCTCTACCTTTTTCTGTCCTTTATGATTTTTTTTTTTTAACATTTTAAACACATTGAAAACTAAAGACCAGCAAGTCTTTGGTACTATTCTAACTGGCTCTCATCACCACCAGACACAACACCCATTATACCAACATCAAACACTTCTGTAGACCTCAAGGGGACCCTCTGCTATGTATGGGAAACAGATGATGCGATGAAGTCATACATGCTTATGAAAAACAGCCCTGAACCACTCAGGGCTCACACACACATTGGCTTGTTTACTGTGCATGTGTGGCCGAGTCGACATTTTTACGACCATAGGAAGCACTCACACAGACCGCACTGCCTTCCGACTCATATGGTTGCTTTAAAAAAAACCCAACTTCACTCAGCATCCAGTCTCTTCCACACCAAGGCAGTTTTGGAGGCTTCCTTTAAAGAAGTGCAGTTACTTCTTTTGCAGATCTCACCGGTCTTTCACAGAAAACACTCAACACAGATTTATCATAAGAGGAAGATGATGAGGTGTAGGATTCCTTGTATTGCTTTGCCTCATGTTGGCGTGTATAAAGTGAGAAGTCGTTCATGAACCATTCAACTGGATCACTTCCATTCCACCAAGAGAAGTCTTTGTAAATGGCAGTCAGTAATCTATGATATATTTGATATCCATATGCTTTTTTAAAAACAATTTCACAGAAGGTCTTGAAAACATCAATGCAAACTCTGCTTGCTTGTGTGGATCTTATGGCTTCATCCTTGTTTTCACTGATTCTGCTTTATTTTTAGCCAGCGTCCTCAGTAAATTTACAGGCAGTACCGAGTAGCTTGTGCATATCAATGGCTACCATACAACACCAATGGGAGTCCTTGCTCCTAACATCATTTTTCCCTGCAGCTGTAACCAGATTAAAGATTTAACTTGCTTTGGATAAGTGCCTGCAAAACAAATGAAAATGTCAACCTACCAGAACAGACAAAATGAAGGAAATGACAGAGAAAAGGAGGCTTGATTTAGCTCTTTAGACCCAGAATGTATCTGTATGATCATGCAGGAAATAAAAAAAAACCTTTATTATAAAAAGATTTAATCTTCATTGCACTTTACTCATCCTTCTTCGTTATTATTAAATAGAAACTATACCAGAAAATCCTTCAGGCTTAGAGTTATTTCACACTGGCAGTGCTTAGTCAGTTTGAATCAGAACTTGACCATTTGGTTCGGTTTGTTTGCGAAGGTCAGAAGACAGAAAACTCACTCAGATCCTCGCCAAAATAATCAGCCCAACTGCCCCAAATAGGTGGTCATATCATCTTGCGAACTCTGGTGAGAACTCTGGCCCTGGCAAGTGTTTGTTCATGAGGGAGATTTTTTAAGTCCAGCTGTTTTATCTGAATATGTTTGAAAAGAAGACATGCAAAAGAAAAGCAATAAAGCAGAAAAAAAGAGTGAAACATGGTTTGGCCTTCTCATTTTGTCCCTCTTTCTCTTTTAGACCCTCTAAACTGCTTGCAGTTCTCACCTCCTGTGACCAGAATGAGAAGTGCAATTCACTCTTTCTCTTATTTGTTCTTGTTTGAATGTTGTTTGTTTGTTATTTTTCTCTTTTTGACCCTCTAGTCTGCTTGCAATTCACACTTTTTTTGGCTTTTCTTTAAACTGTTAAACAAACCGTGGAGACAAAGAAGCTTCTTTGTAAGGGCAGTTAGTTACGGCACAGAAAAGGACAAAAAAAAAAAAAAAAAAGAAAAAATATAGTCACACCCTCAACACATAGGAATTAAATACTGCTGACTGGTCCATCAAAGGTTAATTGGGGAACATCAGCTACAATAAAGTAGCACTGAACAATAGTTTTTGTTTCAAGACTGCATCTGATAGGGGAGATTTCATAGTAATAAAATTAAGCAGTTAATTCTAAGCTTGTGAACTGGCAGTCTGGCAGAAGGAACACTTCTACTTAAAATTGTAATTATATTTGAACCATTTTTATTGAATAAAATAAAAAAACAACAACAATGAAACAAGAATTTAATAACTAATAAAATCATCTAACTTGGTCCATTTCTGATGCTGTGGTATCTTTAGTTAAATCTATAACTGAATTTTAGTTGCGTTTCCAGTTTGAAACCTAGTAAGTAACTTGTGCATATGTCTGTGCTTGCCTCTCCAGCTGACTACAGCACCAGCGAGATGCTCGTGAACATGGGCAACCTGCCTCTGGACGAGTTCTACCCAGCGGTTGCCATAGTGACACTGATGCGTATCCTACGCGACCCCTCACTCTCAAATCACCACACTATGGTGGTGCAGGCGGTCACATTCATCTTCAAGTCGCTGGGCCTCAAGTGCGTGCAGTTCCTGCCTCAGGTCATGCCCACGTTCCTCAATGTCATACGAGTGTGTGATGCCAGCATAAGAGAGGTAAGCATCACAGAAAAAGCTTAGTTTAGAGTGTATGCAGTGTTTGAGTCGACTAACGCATCAACACAGTGCCTAAAATATCATTTTGCTCTTCTCTCTGAAAAATGGATAAAAGTAGAGACAGAATTCTGGGTTTCTAATGGCCTTTGCTACTGTTTTTAGATGAACAAGGCACATATGCCCGTATGCAGACAATGTTCGTGTAGTGTTTAATAAAATCAAATGAAACAAATCAGGTAAAAATATTACCGCCAACAAATGCAGCAGCTGACTTGAATAAAGTAGACAGAAAATTGTGAAGCTGCGATTTGGTGAATACTTGCGCTTCATCTTTATTTCCCTGATACAGGTGAATGCTGGCTTTCATTTATTTCTGTGCTTTTAAGTGATTGTCTTGAAGTTCAGCCAAAGTTTTACGCGAGCTCTGTAATCCTTTGTGGAGAGGAGAATGGTCAACATATGTGAAATCATGATTGGAGCGGAGCTGGATGGATCGGGACATAGTATTACAAAGTCTGCAGTGTCAGATTGAGTTTCATAGACTGACTTATTAGCAGTCAGGACGTTTTGGTTGCACCTGTTTCATGTCTGTTTTTTGCTTTCTCAGTTCCTGTTTCAGCAAATGGGGATGGTGGTCTGCTTCGTCAAGATCCACATCCGACCCTACATGGACGACATTTTCACCCTGATAAGAGTAAGTGACCCGCCCAATTTTTTTTGTGCATTTTTCTGAACGTCTCATGCGCTTCTGCCCAGCTGTAATCAGGCTTAAAGTCCACAGTTCTTAAAACATTCCGGCTACAAGTGGAATGTAAATGTTCACTATGAAATTGGGATTGAAAATGATCTTCTTTTTCCCCCAGTTCAACTTCATACTCAATCTCCGTGTCAGCTAGCAATTTGACGCGGCTCCATGGTGATTTCTGGGGATCAGGATAAACCGTTTTTGTTTAGCACTTATGTTGCCAAACTCAGCGAGCAAGTATAGCTACTGACAGTTGTGCGTAAGAAAATGGCACAGCCCTAAGTGGTCTCAGGGCAGTCAGAGGGGACCTTTACCCCCCACTCCTTCCCAATTGCCTAAGCCAGTATTGGTCTGCCGCAGGAAAATATCGACAGTTTTATGAAGTGCTTGAGTCACAGTTTCCACCCCCCTCATCTGCTATTTGACTTTCTCAAGACTGTGACTCTGTCCCTCGGCTCTAAAAGCAGTATCAGATTTAAAGGGGGACAAATCTCATTTCCTACGTGGCAGGCCTCAGATGGTACTTTATGAGCCCTCGTGCTGGGCTGCCACTGTGTACAGTACAGATTGACCCACTTTGTCCTGTTTGCTCCTGCTGTTGCTCCTAGTCAGTCTCAATGAGGTAGTGAGTTTGAGTCATTTGAACTTTTCTTTTCTCTCAGCTCCTAACGCCATCTGGACACTCCTGAGTGTGGGTCACCCGTACACCTCTTCATAGAGGAAAAGCACTTTTAGCCATCATCTGCCCTTTTATTGCATATGGTGCTGCTAAGAATAGAAAGGTGATAACAAAGGTGATAAGAATATTTGTAAGTAATATATGTACTAATTAGCTCGGCCCAGTATATAATTTGTAAATTATTCGAAAGAAGCAGCATCTGCATATGAACTGCATTAGAAGATGTACAGCTTTAGAAGATGCCTCTAGGAGTTTTAAAAATTCACAGTATTTATTTAATCCAACTAAAGTGAATTATTTTAATCAAATAATTGCGGGGATGCACCAATGTGGTATATGTGAGCCAATGCTTGCAAGTCATTTCGTGTACATAAGGATGCAGGTAAAAAAAATACATATATTCTTTTAAATGCTATAATGTGGACTACACAACCTGGAATGGAAAAACTATAAATGAGATTTCTTTTTAACCTTACAGAAATAAGTATTCCAGCAGGCCAGCATCAACTATAATTTATGCTCTGACAGGGTGGGGTTATTCAATTTTGTTTTCAAATATCTGTCATACCTCAACATCTGTCCGACCCTGACATATTATTTTTTAAAACAAATATCTGCTGAAAGCAGTATGGTTCTGATATCCTTATGTATCCCAAATTGATTTATTAGCATGCTTATATTTGTAGGTATATTAAAGTGTAATTGTTAAAGTAGCGTTTTGCATATAAAGCAACCTCGGTTCTAATTAGTTTCCTTGTCTGTTGTACCTGCAGGAGTACTGGACCCCAAACAACCCAATGCAGAACACCATCATCTTGCTCATCGAACAAATAGTCGTTGCTCTAGGAGGAGAGTTCAAGCTGTATTTACCCCAACTTATCCCGCACATGCTACGGGTCTTCATGCACGACAACAGCCCTGGACGCAGCGTAACCATCAAGGTAGATGTGTACACACGTGTACAAAGGCACAAGCATGCATGTCATTATGTAGTCTTTGATTGCATTTAAGTAGCCGCAACTCCAGCTCCAGGTCCAGCTGGAACTTTCTCCTGGTCAGCTGCAACCATTTTATCATCCAAATCATTTACAGCCGAGATACTAGATCAGCCAGACGGCCTCAGGCTTTCAAAAACTCACCTTACCAATGTTCTAGATACTATATGTTTTTCCTTTGACAGTTGCTTAATGATGAAGCAAAATTAGATTTCCAAATTAATTTTAAGAAGCATTCTTTCCATATCAGGTAATAGCAAATCACTGCAATGTAATAGACGTAAAATATATTTCAAATACGTGCTGAACAAATGCGCTCCAACCCCTTCTGCATTAATTAAAACAAAAAACAAAACATTATAATAGGTGGGACCAGGTATCAGCTCATGTTTATTTATTTATTTTTGTTTACCTATAAGCACTCGGAGGCTATCGTGTGCTTGCTCTGGGACACGTCAAGCCAGCCATCACATCCTTGCTTTTAATAAAACTGACAGTCATGCTTCGTTTTCTGGGAAGATGTCACAAATTGGCAGGAAATTTTTTAGTTTTTCATTGCGCATCATTTTAAAGAAGCAGAAAGTTTATATTTATGCAATTTACTGTGATACAGGGAGATTCAGCATATACATTAAAGGAATGATTAGGTGAAAAATCTAATTTACACTTTTGCACTTACCCAGAAACAGTAAATTGGCCAAAAAAACTGACAAAATGGTATTTCTAGTGCCAAAAACATGGGCCTAAGCTTTACTTCTTGCTGGAGCTATGAGGCTAATGTAGTTAATTAGCTCTGGAAGTTCTTTCAGATGGTACACTCAAACTGTTTTTGTGGAAATGCATCCCCAAAACTACTCTCAGCATTCTCCGACTGCAAACAAAACATGGCTACATACAGATCATAGCAGGCTTTCCATTTACAAAGTCATACAGTGTCCTAAACCACACCCACTGATCTGTACCACTTTAATATAGAGCTGGATGGACTTTGAGGTGTGTATTTATGAAGAAAACGGGTGAGAACGGACTTTCGGTGCTTTCTTATACAACATATGCCTCTGGCTCCTGCATTCAACTAAAAAAAGCAAAATGTGGACATCAGACATGTCTTGGCTAATAAGTATTAGTAGTTAATAAAATGCATAAGATTTAGCTCATATCCCTATTTTACGCACCTCTTTTTGTGTCACAGAAAGGGTTGAGTAAAGCAATCAACCATTATTAGTTACTAGATATATCACAGTGTGAAAGATACTGAATACATCACGCACATGCTAACATGTTATGCAGTAAAGACTATTTCACTGAGCCTGAATAAACTGACTACCCGTTCTGTGGTCCATGGATTGCAGTCACACTTTAAGTCAGTACCTTGGTATGTTGATTTCCAGAGGGCCTTGAATAACCCCAGCACTGCTCTGATTGCTCAGGTGAACTTCCTTAACTAAAGCCAGGTGAGCTCGGCGCTCTTTTAGTTGCTGTCCTGCACATTTTACATACAAAGACCTTGAATTATCTTGTTCCCATTCCATTTTTTTGGAATGTCATGTGCGTTTGGGTATTCAGGTTGTTTTTCTGTAACCTTGTTGCTGAAAAAACACAGTTTTTTCTAATACAGTATCTGTTCATTACAGTATCCATTCAATTATTTGTAGTTCCTGAAGAATGAACAATAAAAAGGGACTTTTTTATGTCTCCTTACCAAGTTTCATTGCTCCCTTATGTGCCTTTGCTATGATCATTGTGGACAAAAAGATGACTCTTGGATGATGGAAATCTGGAACCCTGTTGCTGAATGGATGTGATTTTTACTGCTTTGGCCTCTATACCCACATGAGAATCCTCATTTATGGGTGGCTGGGGAACTTTGAGTATCATGGATGAAATTTGATTTTAAATCTTTGCAATGTAGCCTCATGCCACATTCTGGATTAAATTAATCCTGTCATAGTCCTGGTTATAGTCTATTTAAAGTTCTGAATTGTCTAAGACTGAGCTCAGTTTACATTCTAATACAAGGCTGTTATTTATTCATATTTTAAACCTTATGCTTTATTTTTTCAATTACTTCCAAGCATTTTATTGTTCAGCTCAAAAGATATGTGTGAACTCTTAGGTTTTTTCTGCCAGAGATGAAGATATTATGACTCAAATGGTGTTCATAAATGTCAGATTTTTGGGCCAAACTGTGGCTTGTGAAAAATCCACCATCACACTTCAAAGCAGCGTGAAAAATATCAGAGGCTCATAGTCTTTCTCGATCACCAGGCGTCTGGAGAAGATCTGCCCTCCACCACACTGCTCCGATAGAATAACAGCCGCTCTCCGACACATGAACCCGTGGGCCTGGTCCAATAGACCCAACAGCTACAATTATTCAACCTCACACACATACAGAACCTCCCTTACCATAAAACTTTATACAATGGAGAGTGTATAGTGGCAAGCTTCTTGTCTGGGAAGGTAGCAACAGTGGTCTGGCTGCGAGCGCCTGCATCGCAGGGAGTGTCTGGGCCACCTTGAAGAAAGCTTTTGAGCTACCTTCCCGTTGACATGGGGTTGAAAAGAAAACAGTCCAGTCAGCCCTGTAAACTGACCTGTTGGCCCAAGCCTTCCTGTGTTGCTCGATCCTTTGAGATCTAAAACAACAAAGCCATTCTTACACAGTTTACCAAAAGGACAGTACAAATACTGGGCTGTAAACATGGTCACTTTGAACATCCTCTCTAAAAGAGAAACATTAAGACTGTCATTATCTTTTAATAGCAAGGGTGTTCAGTGTTCGTCCTGGAGAAGCACAGTTTGATCAGACCAACCCACTGAGCTTGCATTTAGCAGCTGTTTTAAATCCGGTAGGTTTAAACTAAGAAACTGCTGGACTTTGGTCCTCTAGGACCTCTTAACTGATTGATTTCTTTTTCTTCTTTGCAGCTCCTCAATGCCATTCAGCTGTTTGGGGCCAACCTAGATGACTACCTCCACTTGCTGCTGCCTCCTATCGTCAAACTCTTTGATGCCCCTGATGTCCCTCTGCAAGCCCGCAAGTCAGTCTAATTATTGCATTTACATTTCTGTGTTAGATTTGTCAAGTGTAACAATTTCAGTAGATTATTTTTCAAAAACAATTCGTAATTTCAAAACGTGTCACCTACAAACCTCTCCATCTGTGGAGTGTCGTTTATTGGTATCTTTGTGTTACTGTCAGAAGTGAGCATCTGGGTGTGTCCCACCAGAGTAAAGAGAGATCAAATCATTTCAAATCATTTATTGATTCTAGGGTTGAAAGTTTTACTTTGTTTTTATTTTAGAGACCTTATTTATCTGAGCCAAACAAAACTGAAGCATACAATTTAGGGCTCAAGACATTCTTCTTTAAAATTGAAGTCTGGACCTGTTAAACAGACAGAAAAAAAATGTTTTTGAATTTAAATTCAGTTTTGAATTTAAATATGTTTGTATTTTTATAGTGATAACCCACATGTGTTTATGTTCAAGCTGACCATGCAAATTTAATGTCTGAATAGGAAAAAAGTAAACATCATTAAGTACCGATAATCAAAATCTTGATATAATTTGATGCTGCAAAGTTCAGTGACTTCTCAGCTTTCCTTCACAGGCTCTAGAGCTCTGCAGATGTGCCACATGGACATATAGGTCTTTATTTCTGCTCTGTGTCAATACCTGGCAAAAACCATACCAAGGAGCCTTTGCCCTGTCAGTAAAACAAGGCAGAGTTAATCTTGGCAGTTAATTCTACGTTGGGATTTTTAGGAGCACAACTCTCAAAATCACCAAAGCAGCATCAGCGTTGAGTCAGGTGATTCTGGTGTTTTGTGAAGAAATCCCAAAATTGATGCACCAGAGCAGTTCGGCTCAGTCATCATGTGTCGGGTTCCGTATGTACCAATCCTCACTGTAGAGAAGTCTGGTTGCTTTAGTGATTAAATTTTTTCATTTATTTATTTAAAGGAATAAAGGACTTGAAATCATATTTGAAAGGAACTATTTTTTTAGCGGTTAAAAATGAATCGCAAGACTTTTTATTATTTGATAGGAACTGCTTTGTGAGACCTTTCATCACATCTGGGACTGAGAAACGAAAGAAGGCCTCAACCTTTTTCATTAAAAAGAGCATAAATAAAAGAGCTACTTAATTCTTCTTTTATTTTGCATTTTATTTTCATCAGAAGTCCACTTTTTCCCATTAAACAGGCTGTGATTGTGTTAGTTACTGATGTGTAAGTTTAAAAGGACATGCGGTGCAGACCTCATGATGATTATTTAAAGTCAGTTGGGAAGAGATTTCATGATGTGGTCTAAAAGTCATTGTCGCAGGTACCATTTGGCCAGTTAATGCTTTCATTCTGTTTGGCTATGCAGGGTTGCTCTGGAGACCTTAGACCGCTTGACTGAGTCGCTGGACTTCACTGACTATGCGTCTAGAATCATCCACCCCATCGTCCGCACTCTGGATGGAACGCCTGAGCTGCGAAGCACCGCAATGGACACCTTGTCTTCTTTGGTGTTCCAGCTTGGCAAAAAGGTGCATACAGGCATAAGTGCCAATACACATTTCAAGTTCGAGCCACCAAATTACAGAGTCGCAATGCCAGTGTTTCCAGTGCCCCGCTATCCACTGCAAAACCCTTGAGGGCTGTTTGTACTTTTTTGTCTTTGCTCGCCAAAGATGAGGTCAACTTGCTGAGCACCTCCTGTTTGCCATAACTCTGCATATGCTTTCAGAAGTAGCCCACTGATGATGTCAGTGGCCCACGTTGAATTCACTGCTAATGAGAGTGGAATGATGTCATTTTTTTGTTTTTGTTTTTATCACCCCTTCTAAAGGGCTTTTAAAACAGCCAGACCAGCATGTGGCCACCACGAGCAGCAGGTGTGAGGCCTGCTGCTTTTGATCATGGAAAGCTATGGGCCTCAGTTAGTGAGGCAGTTAGAGAGGCAGAGTCTGTCATCTGCGTAAACACCAGGGGAAAGAGCTGTTTATCGTGTGTGTCTGTCTCACTTGTACAGACGCATTCTAAACAGCACTTTCCACAATTATAGACACATAGTGAAGGCATATGAACGCTCCAATGCCTCCTTTAAAGGCCTCTTTATTACCTCAGATTTATTCTATACAAGGTAACAGAAGGCCCGCCAGTGCTTTTGCAAATGAACGCTGTTTTGTTTTTTGTTTTTTTTTGTATATGCAGTACCAGATATTTATTCCTATGGTGAATAAAGTGATGTTGAAGCACCGAATCAACCACCAGCGCTACGACGTGCTCATCTGTCGCATCGTCAAGGTCAGTGTCCTTCCCTCACCCCTTCTTAACATCTTTGTTATAGGCCCCAAAGCATTCCTCAATCACAACTGAACCAACATTGCTACAGTATTGCACTCTGATGTCATGGAGAGCTCAAAGCTGGGGTTATGGCACAGAAACAAATGGCCTGTTGTCCACAGGTGGAGGATGTTGCCTCTGTTTCTTGGAACTTGCCCCCTTGTGTGAGTCACCAGGCTTTCCATGCTAGTGAACCCAGACTTCCTACTCCAACGCATGGCAGTCCTCCATCTGAAAACCATTTAGCTGTCTTTTTGCCTCACATGATACTTCCTGCTGACGTATCTTGAACCTTTACTGCAAAATGTGATGCTGCATAATTTCTGGATGGATTTCTTTACTTTTTGGGGATGTGAGGGGAAAATCTAAACAACGTCTTTCGGAGAAACTTTCCTTTAACTATACTAGGGGTGTAATGATGTACTAATTTCATATCACAATATGTACTGAGCTTTTTGCACCACTAAAGAGAACATTTTTGATTGAGAATACAGGTGTAATGATTGTGCAATATTATGAGTTCTTGGGTCAGGATTTGATTTCATTTTACTGATTTGCATAGATTTGTTTTACTTCTCCACTGTAACTTAAAAAAAAAATTGCTTGCCCATTAATAATAAAAAAAAAAAAAAAAAAAAAACCTGTGACATTTATAAGCTTGCTTAAAAAAAAAGCATAGGTGAGTTAAAGGATAAGCTCTGTTCTTCCTGCTCATTTTGTTTTATGGGATGCACCCAGATGTCTTGTTTTGATCAGTGACAGTGTTTTCCATTAAAGATGATAAGTGAGATGCTTGGAAGAGTAATTGAGTTTCATAGTGCAGTTTTAAATGTATATAAACTCATATTAGACAAACACTACAGAGAGGGTCACATCTCCAGTCTTTGAGGGTTGATGTGAAGCACAGTTTGGTGATTTAACTGCTGATTTATCTGTTAATAGCAAGATCTTGTGGCCATATTGTCTAGTGCTTCGGTTTCCAAGACCTGTGTTATATCTTTATTCCCTACAAAGATGAGGTTTCAAGATTTTTAGCTTGAAATTGGAGAGGCCAAATTTCTAATTTAGTTTGCAAGTTGGGATTATGCCAGCACCCTAGTCTCTTCTTGTACATGCAGCCTTTTTACCACTTGTTATCTGCTTCTCAGGGGTACACTCTGGCTGATGAGGAAGAAGACTCTCAGGTTTTCCAACATCGACAGACCCGTGGTAACCAGGGTGACACGCTGGTGAGCGGCCCAGTGGAATCAGGTCCGATGAAGAAGTTGCACGTCAGCACAACTGCGCTACAGAAGGTGAGCACAACTGGATGTCAGCTGTTATTTTGTTCAAGATTTGGCCATGCTTGTAAGTAAGTGGTTTCAACAATAGTCTTGGAGTCTCATCACTGCCCTGCTTATTTGTACTTATATATATGAAGTGCTTTCTGAGCTCCAAAGCTACTCTCACCATCAGCTAATAAATACGCCTTTCTTTAGTTGAAATAAGGGTTTTACACAACATACAGGAGAGGGGAACACTGTGCCATGAGTTATTTAACCATATATTCAACTATATTTAATCATGCTTATTATCTGGGCTAGGCTCGATTTGCGTATGGGAAATAAACCTATAGTAACCCATACCACTATTAACTAATGATTCTGCAGGGTTTGGCTTTCACCTTGGAACCTTAAACATATTTCATATTTTCTTGACTGAAAGTTCTATTTCATGGCCAAAACATTGTTTTACTTTCTGAGTCCGAGCACACAGTAGTTGTTATAGAAATTCTTGGCTTTGAAGAACGACTTAATGCTCTTGGAGTACTTAATGTCATGGTCTTAACTTACATTCACATCATACAAAGGAACGTTAAGCATATGTACAGAAGAAACCATGTCATTTTAAAGATCAGTTGTCCTGTAAAGAGCTTTTTAAAACCGTTCCTTATAAATGTGTCTAAAGTAACTTAATTCTTTTGTTCAGAAAAAGGATTTGTAGCAGTTGTGTGGTCAGAAGAGGAGTTTTACTTTGGACTGCTTTGGAAGGAGGAAGCTGATTGAATGACATTTTCTGTAACTGTACAGAAAAACTGTAACTGATGATTGATATTGGTGTCAATTTTTTCCGAAAGTGAATGCGTAGCAGGGGTCAGCTTTGTCCATGGAGCAGGCATGGGGGACGGTACCTTGCTCAGGGGTTCCTCAGGGTAACCTACTGGACGGGGACTCAAACCCACAACCTCCCGATTTTGGGCCACCACTGCCTCATACGTTAAGAAGAGCTAAAAAGAAAGACGTGATTATGTATGACTATTGTGATATATATTTTTATGTATTTTTAATGCCTCGTTTTTTTATGAAGTCCTTTTAAAAAGCCTTCATAGTTGATCCTTTCCAGGTAACGTAATTGCATGTTTAGCAAGGCGTTAGATGACAAGGCAATTAAAATAATGAGATTGCTCAGTTACTGATAAAATCAATATTGACAGCTCTATACACAATTAAGGTGGCCAAGTCATGCCAAAACTTCTCAGAGCATTAATGCTGATGTGAGATTTTCATGAGCTGTGGTGCTTTAGCTCGCTGTAAGTGGCAGATGAGGCACAGAAGCATTAAAGAAAGCATCGCTGAAGACCAGCCAGGAATGACAGTCATTGTTCATGGCCATTGCTGTGTCAAGACACATCATCACGATTCGCAGCTGTTGCCTGAAGGATAAGCAGATTTTTCCATCTTCCTCACTGTCACCCAAAACCTGCTCTCTCCGAGATGACGAGGAGCATAGCCAGTTGGGCTGCAGCCTGTGTCTTCTGCTTTTGTCTTCACTCATGAGGTTGTTGACACATGAGAAGTTCTCGGTAGCCTCTCAGTCGTGACCACGCATACTCATGGGGTAGTTTTGTACACTGCAAAATATTTATGTCTCAGCGAGTCTAGTATTTCGTCCAATAAGATCGAGAATATTTCGAGGAATATTTGGAGAAATGCTTTTTGGATTATTAGGACATTAAGCTATATGAGATATAGCTGATGTTAAGACATGTAAAATATTTTCATTATGTTACAGTAATCACATTACAACCATACTTTAGTATACTTTTAACATACATTTTAAAAAGAGAGCAGATTTTTAATCTAACTAAACTCATTTCAAGAATTTATCAGTCAGGGCAGCGGGGGCCTAGTGCCCTGGATCATATGTACATATAATGTGTACGCGTTCTATATTTCTAGATTTATTAGAATTGGCAAAAAACAACTACTAAAAAGAATTATTTGTCAAGACATTTAAGCTCCTTAAGTTTATTTGTTGACGAATGAATCTCGTCAGTCAATAAAGCACTGCTTAATGGAAATGATTAGAGTATTTTGGTTGATATTAGCCGTCAAACTCTATGTTTATGTTGATGTTTGATGTACCCCATGTTTGTTTGGTTGATAGGCATGGGGTGCTGCCAGGAAGGTGTCCAAAGATGACTGGTTGGAGTGGTTACGGCGCCTCAGTGTTGTTCTGCTGAAGGAGTCATCCTCACCTGCCCTTCGCTCCTGTTGGTCCCTTGCTCAGACCTACATTCCACTGGCCAGGTGAAACGTGCTTACCGCCCATGCTCCTCATTTCCAAATACTTTTCATTTTTCCCTGTCATGATGCAAATTAAGCGGAATCTGATTTTCAGTGTTGGGCATGAGATTTCTGTAAAGAATTAATTGTTTAAATTTTTTAAGGTGAACTCTCCATTTAAACAGCTTGAACAACTACAACCTTTCTCTAAAAATCTTTAGAATGTATTCCCTCTCCTGCATTTTATGGCTAATGCTTTTGCTTTTTGTGACTACAGAGACCTATTTAATGCTGCATTCCTCTCATGCTGGTCTGAGCTGAGCGAGGACCAACAGGATGAACTGATACGCAGCATTGAGCTGGCGCTGACCTCCCAGGACATTGCTGAAGTCACACAGACCCTGCTTAACCTGGCTGAGTTCATGGAACACAGCGACAAGGTCAGTTTCAGCAAAGTTTAGAGTTTTGTCATTCTCAAATTCTCGTTCTTGTTGGGAGTTTTAGATGAATTCTAGTGTCGTTTTCGTGTGAGTTGCACATGCAAATGTTGGGTTATGATGCAAATATTTGTCATTGTGAACACACAGCACATCTCACAGTGAAAAAACAAAAAAAATGCTTTCTCTGCATTTAACCCAAACGCAGTGCAGCAGCAGGTAGCCATACATTCGTCTCCAGGGAGCAGTGATGGGGACGGTCACTTACTCAAAGGTACATCAGGGCAACCTTTTGTTCTGAGACTTAACACGTTACCTTGATTATGGGGCCTCGTCCCTAATCAGTGGAGTCCTAGGGCAAGAGACCTGACAGTGTATTTAAGTATTTTAATTACATTGTTTACTAGTTGTCTGCACTGGAGAAAAGTGCTTTCAAAATGTACATTTAAAGGAAAAATATTATTATTTATTAAAATGGGGTTTTCTTCTCCATTCCTGGAGAGGGTTTCTGGAGTCAGAATGTGGCAAATGAAAGTTGGATCACAAGTTCTAGCTTTAACATGGAACGCTGAAGATTTTAAGTGTGATTTAGGTACCATCTACAGTTTATTTTGTAACTGTTCTCTGACTTTAAATGAAAGATTGTAACTTAAATATTAAATTAGAATATTAATGATTGCCTATGAGCTTTTCGGGAAGTGTTTTCTGCTGACCAGGCAATCCCTACATGTTTGCTTCATGTTCTGGTCACTAAAGCTCAATCTTCTTCTTCTTTTGGCTCCTCTTGTTTAGTGGTCGCCACTGCGGACCATCCGTTCCCATTTTTCCCTGTCCTCTGCATCTTCCTCCTCCAAACCGACCACCTGTATGTCCTCTCTCACCAAGTTCACAAACTCCTCTTTGGCCTTCCTCTTTCCTCGAGCTCTGTCTTCAACATCCTCCTCCCAGTACTGTTGTTAAATACAGCAAAACCCTTTTGTTTCATTATTGAATCCTGCTCTTCAGTTTTCAGCAATCAGTAACACCATGCGAGCTGTTTTATCTCAGAAAATCTGGACTGAAGTCGGGAACTCAGTAGAAGCCATGCTTGATTTTGAGCCAACTTGTATTCTTTTTAGTATAGTTTAATTGGCAGAGGGTTTAATTATAAGAATCGTAAGTACTTTTTTGTGCGTAAGTAATTTTAAAATTTTTTAAACCTTTTTGCTAGGAGGATGTGTGGTGAGACTTTTTATCATAATTATAGATTGAATATGTGATTGTAAGATATGATATGGAAATATTCTACCTTTGGGTTCCTAGTAAAGGCTTTTATGATAATGAAGCTGTAACAGAGAGGTTTATCCCTAAATTATGAGCTGTATTTGTCATGAAGGATATGTGTGTGTTGTCTTAATACGATGCGAAGTTGAGAAACAAATCATGAAATTGTGAATCGTTTCCACTTAAACTGCCACATGTAGAAATATGCTAACATACTGATATCATTAACCGGTAACGAGACTTTCGGGTTGGATATTTTTCCAAGTAACCTGCTGTAGAACAATTTGATTTAGAACAGAAAAGTCTACATGCTTGCCCATGTTGCACAGCGGATGTTTTTTTCCAGTTCATTTTTATGTTCTGACCTCATTGTGTTGCAGGATGAGTTTAAATGAATGGTGGATTTGTTCTTGTCTGTTGCTACCCAAAAAACTTGAGCTCATACCCAAGACTACCTTCCAGCTGGGGATTAACTGTTTGCAAGTTTTTGTCAAGGAAACAGCCCTGCTATGTTTGCATGGAACACATTGGTAACAGTGATGATAAGCCAGTAAAATCTGAATCCCATTTGAAACCAATTTAAAGTACTCACTATACACACACATAACTGCACGCTTCAAATGAATTCATGCAGTTGTAAGAACCTGCTGTGTCGCTCACACATAACAGAACGATCTTTGACCACGTGCTAATGGCAGACGGCATAGCTTGGCCTTATATTTTGAATGAATTTAATTCAAATTGTATTTTTTTGCAGGGGCCACTTCCTTTGAGGGATGATAATGGAATAGTTCTCCTAGGGGAGAGAGCTGCTAAATGCCGTGCCTATGCCAAGGCCCTACACTACAAAGAACTGGAATTCCAGAAAGGCCCATCTCCTCTTATTTTGGAATCCCTTATTAGGTAGGAAAAACATTCACCTTCTTTTTATTCACGGTGAAGTCCGAAGTGAACGAATTCATAAACGGCAGATTAGGTGTAGCCATCACCTAATACCAAACACCTTTAGTTTTGTAAATGTAGTTAAACACCCATGGCTGTATTGTGTGTTGGGTCTACTGAAGCCTGGGTCCATCTGCCTCTGTTTTGCAGAGGTGGTTTAACTAAGTTCACTTCTTCCCAGTCTTGCTTGTGTCGGGTAATCCTAGGTTTCATTATACTTCTGGTCTTTGAATTTACCGAATAGCTTTCACTGGAAAATAGTTCACGATCTCTCTTGACTCTTGTATAAACTTTAAGGTGGAATGTCCTTTATGGTTTTTGAGGAGGAATGCCTGGATTTTAGTGCCTCGTGCTGCATGCACACAGTTCACAGTAGTATTCTATTTCATTTGACATGACAAGGAGCAAAAATTGCCCGTTACAGTGTTATGTAAGATTTGTGGTGCAGTTCAGAAGTGAAAGGCAATATAAACAAGACTGCGGTGAGAAATCAGATTTAAAATGTAATGTCTAGACGCATGATTATATCTTTTAACTTTCTGATTACTACAAACATGTTTTTATGATTTACGTTTATGGGAATCTGTATTATATGTACTATCTTCTACTGTGTTTTCAATTTTCTTTATTAAATATTTACATCTGAAAACATTTGGCGTATATTCAACGGTCAGCTGTGGAATGAATACCTTTAATTTATTTATTTTTCCATTTGTTAAGAGGAATTGAAGGTTCCTGATGGTACGGTTCATCATGTGCAAAGCCCAGTGTTAAACGTGTATGGCAGCTTTTGTGTGTGTACATTCTGTACATACTGAGCACTGATGGATTTGATATAATAGTGTTCTTGGAGGTTCACTATTACCTCGGAGATTCTCGTGTACGTGTCTCCCGTTTCAGTAAAACAGTATAGTGTTTAGGCGGCGCAATGGGCAGGTCCCTTTCATGTCACCAGAACACCTCTGATCAAGACGATCTTTAGCCTTGACACACTTGTACGTTTTGTAGATTGTCTGTGCCATCTCAGTGTGACCCATGTCAGAGTGGCTCAGGTCCTTTTGTTTGCTCAATTCCTCTCTCTTTCCTGCACATCTTCCAATCCCCGTGAATATTGCCATCATCATGTCCATGTATGAACAGAGCAGGGCTGTCTGCTTTCCAGGCTTTTAATTGGTCTTGTGCCTCTTTTCATCAATTTTGTCTGGCATGCCCTTCCCATTGGTCTGTTTTCAATTTTGTGAGGCATTGATTAGAGCCAACAGCAAGATGTGTTCAGCACACCCAGCTGATTCTCACCTCTCCAAGATTTCCCATAAACAAGCTATACTCTGTAGCATCTGATGGACTTGTATTTGCATTATTTTACTGCAGTTGGGGGAACGGCTTCTGTGGAGAACTGAAATTCACTGTTAAGAGCTGATTAAGCTTTCAGATGTTTAGATGTTAACACTTCTCTGTCTGTTAGGAGGCATTGTCATGCCATTGTGGTGGCTTTGAAGCTTTGGGTTAGATATATGATATTTTCTTTTTTTGGCAATAGCTGTTTAAATGTCTTCCTTACTAAAGATACTCCGCGATCTGATATTCTAGACTTTGGGTAAGACAGAGTGGAAGCAACATTGTTGGATTTCAAGAAGTCATCTGACAGCAATTTGAAGTTTTGGGATTACTCCTAAGCAGGGAATTTGCAAATTATTCCAAGGAGTTTGGAGTGAATAGGATATCCACAGTGCAAGAACTGAGAGTGTGGAGATTTTATCTGCGATCTTTATTGATATGTTTGGTCAGTTATTGGAAATAAATGATATCCGTCAGGTTCACATTATTAAATCACTGGGCCTACAGGGCCAAAATGTTTCAGCCATGGATCAGCTTTCTTTTACTGGTAGTGAATGTCTCATCGCTGAATCGAATTCCCCTTAACTGCCTCGCGATCTGACATATTACCTTGTCAATGTTAGGCCAAGGTTGAAGGCACAGACACAGCATTGTTTGAAATCCCTTTTTTCATAACCAGTATTGTTGCAAGTCCATATATAAAATGAAATGAATTTGATACAGCCACATAAATGGATACAAAAAGATTTGAGAATGTATTTACCTCTGAAAATAAAGCAAACAGCAGGGGACAGAACCCCAAAATGACACAGAAAATAATTGTTCTGAGTCCCGTTTTGTTCCTTCATTTTGTTCATTCTGTGGGAGTGCCTGCCAAACCTTGATTTAATTAAAGGTTAGTTACACACTTAGTTAAGACTAATCATGATAAAGATTCATTTGAGGTAGCCGTTTATAAAATGTTAAATGTCAAATTAAACCTTATAATGGTAAACACCCTTTCCTAGGCATCCACGAAAACAGTCATCTTCCCACTGCAGTAAAACACTAAATTGTTCTCAGACGTAAGGGTAGCTTAACGTTTACAAGAAAAGGCTCTCTGCTCAACAGCTTCTGAATGGATCCCTTAATGGTCTCGTAATTCTTAGGCTTGTAATTTCATCAAGGTCATTGCTTTTGATGGAGGTAGCCTATTAGTCGAAACCCGGTTTAAAGCTGTACCAAAATAAGAAACCGTTTAACTGCGGGCTCGATTAGTAGAGGCTGATGCAAGGCTCTTTACAGAGGCTCTTCCCGTTAAATGAGGTCGCCACAGAAACTTTTAGAGGACTGTCTGATGAATGGCTGGAGAAGTAGTGTGTATCTGCCAGAACACATATACCAGTGAAAGGTCAAGCCAGGCCACACAGCTCCTTTTGCTGAGACCTCACAAAAACCTCCAAGGATTCCATATCACCTCTACCAGCCATACTGAGGCTCTAAGAGTTTATTCAACATGGTGTATATACATAGAATGGCTGGCATCTTCTATTTTTGTGACTTGACATTGAGCCTCATATGCTTTATGCATTTTTGCTGTTCATTGCTTAGTTGTTGAAGGGTGACAATGCCTTCTTTATGATAATTGAGCGTGTGTATCTATGTATAGCATTTTGAAGACTGTAGTCCTCTCGTTTTTATGTGTTGTTTTTCACTTTGATCTCGACCCACTGTTAGATGGAGAGTTTCAGAATCATCCAAGACGATTGTGAAACTTGGCAGCTGTCAAAATTTTGTTTGGCTGTTAACTATTTTTGACACTTTGACATTTTAAGACTCTGTAGTTAAATCCAGTGGATAGCCAGTGTGCCACAAACCTGACAATTACAGTGATCAATTCAACAGTCTCATCAGTTTTGTCAAAGCTTTTCAAAAGTGTTGACTTCAGCCCCGAGCTCAAACCTTTTTGTCTTAGTACTTGACATAAAAATTAAGGTCCAGTTAAATCACATCAGTATGTTATTTTCAGTCATGCTTCTTATACCGTTTGGATGCGTTTATGTGACAGTCTGTAGATAGAGGGAAGGGTAAAATGCATGGAGTGCGCTAGTGCTGGATTGTGGGCTTTGAGCTGAGTTTTGTGTGAGTGTCGTAAAGGCAGTTGAGTTTGCCTGAAGTGTGAACTAAATGATGCATTGCACTGTGATTGGACAATCTTCTTTGAAGGCTTAAACTATTTTCCATAGTAGATAGTCAGAGAGCTAGTTTGACCTTGAGTTTTAACACAACAAAAACAAAAACCAAATCGCTTAGGGGTGGGTTAATAGACGTCAATACTTTGTCACAATTTACCGGAGTAATGCTAAACCTCAAGGTGTACTGTTTTCACATAGATTTAGGTTGTCACTTATTTCTAGTGTCGTATGCATGACAAAGCAAGTCGTTTTTAAAAAGACAATTTAATTAACCTTAAGGTGGCATGTAGAACTGTACACATTTTACATTTTACATAATTCAGTGTTGTCTATCTGTAATTTTGCTAAAACCTGTCAATTTTGTTGATTCCCATTCTAACAAAGATCTCAAAGATATCTTGCAAGGATGGCTTATTCTGATAAATGCATTCATCTAACAGATTTCAAAAAGAAGACAAGACCCTTGTTTACCTCACCGGTCAGTGGCACAGAAGCATATAGAAAATAAAATATTTGAGATAAATATTAAGACAACTACAATTTACAATCACACATGCTCAACACACATTCAGTCCAGATATCCTCCGTTACACAAATGCATAGACGTCTTCTCCTGCGTTAAGGCATGTGAATTAATGTGTGCTGCTTTGGGTTTGTAAGTGGTTATGGCAAGCAAGATTGTTAGTTTTTCTTGTTTGTTTGTGAAGTCTTCAAGGAGTGAAGTTCTGGGGCCGGATTTTCATCTCCGCACGTTTGAGGGAGTACTTTGGTCCATGCCATGCATACCAGGTGATGCCATCAACATTCATGTCGAAGCGTTGGAACAATCCATTCAGGTTTGAGTCAGTGCAGCAATTGTACCAGTAGCCACCTGCAAAAGAAATCCATGAGGTAAAAGATAAGCATCATATGAGCCAGGATGTGTTTTGAGCAAAAGCTTCACAACAGTCCTTTAACTAAATGTAATCTTTGTCAACATACCTTTGCGAAGTTGAGCGCAGTTGTCCACGCACTTGTCATTGTCCTTGTGCTTGGTGCTGAAGTTGGTGTTGTTGTGGTAACGCAGAGAATCACCAGCGTTGCCACTGTAGCCGGATATGAAGAGCTTGTAGCTGTTCAGCTCATTGCTCACTGAGAAGGAGCTATACTCTGCATGGCGTATCATGCCCTCCCAGTCCTGGAATTTCCAACAAAAAATAGCAACGTTCAACGAACAGCCGATGGCAGATTGTCATACTTGGTGCCACCATCTCATGAAGCCAACGAATCCTTTGCTTTTGCCTTTGTTCTGCACTATTCAAAGCATTCTTACCTCCAGCTCTATCCTGAGCACTGTTGGCTGCCGGGTCAGGCGGTAGATGTGTTCATTGCCAAGCCAGAAGTCCCCACTGATTTGACCAAAGCCGTTCCTGTACTGCTTCCAGTCTTGATCAAAGGAGACCATACCCACCTTGCGTCTCTGTATTACTGTCCAGCCGCCTCCGTTGTCCTCCATATCGCA
This sequence comes from Hepsetus odoe, assembly GCA_017165825.1. Taxonomy (NCBI): domain Eukaryota; kingdom Metazoa; phylum Chordata; class Actinopteri; order Characiformes; family Hepsetidae; genus Hepsetus; species Hepsetus odoe. Next base: position 7,207,234 of record CM029373.1, on the reverse strand, counting down.
ATACACCTAAATGCAACATGACACAACCACCAATATTATTGTTAAACCTAGAAAAATACCCAGTTTCTTATGTATATAATACTAAGATTTGAAGCTAAGATCCACCAAGACTATCTTACGTTCATTTCAGGTGTTCCCAGGAAATCGTCTTTTGGTAACTTGTACACCCCAGAAATTCGGTAGTTCCTGTTGTACAAGGATGCGCAGTCGTAGATTGCATCTGGGAGGGAACAAACGCATTTTTAGACCTAGTGTTGTCAGCTGTAAAATATATGGAGAGATTTTTTGTACATTTAGAATCTAGAAGTAGGGAGCATATTTGGAACCAGTTGTCAGAGTTTGTCTCCTTAGTGTGAAAAAAATTGCACATGAAACTGTTTGGATCTTTGTAGGCCAGTTATTCATTGAACTTGGAAGTTGCAGCACAGCAATAAATCTAATGAGCTGAAGAGGAAACTCCTCTTTGAAAAACCTGCAGCACTAGATAAACCCTCTGCAAATTCCTAACAAAGCTCCACTGTACTCACAGCACCAGTGGGAGAAAAGAAACGCAGCCGAATGGCTGACTAGTTGGGCGCTGAAATATAAGATTTATAGCACGCTTCGCCTGCTTCCAATGTAAAAGATTAAGAGTGTTGCAGAGTACACTATTCACAAAATGAGCTTTGATGGACTGAGCTCTTTTTTAATGACGTTCTTTAGCCAAAGATTAGAAATCCCTGCCTTCGGTTTGTTAATTTTTGAGAAAAATAATTGACGGAGACACACAGAACTTTGTCCTCCTCCTAGAAGTCTGTAGTCCTGCATTACTGTGAAGAAATGACCGCTTTATTCAGTGTTTCCTCTAACTTTTCTCCCATTACATCGCTGCAAAAATACCCTCAAGCTTCTGTTCTGTGACCAGGCATATCTTGATTTAAAGCTTTGGAGCTTGGAGTTCTTGTTTGTGGATTTGAGATTAAGGTCTGCATCATTGATTTGAGCGAGAGGATTATTGAATGAAAAGGTATAAAGATGCTCTTTTCCCATGGTTGGTATAAATCAGTGTCAAAACATAAGGCTGTCCTGAACTACACAACAACAGTGGAAATGCATCAAATTAGTATGTACTGCCAGCTTTATATAAATAATTTTTTTAATATACATTTCTTGCAGATATGTTCTTTGAGTGTTCATTTTACTGTTCAAGCTTTTCTATTTTTGTAGGATTAAATACAGTGGTGGTCACTTTAAAATACTGGGTAGATTATATTCTTCCATGACTAAAGAGGCCAAGCAAGGACAAATGTCAACAGCCTGCATATGTGACCCATGAACCTGGAGGGTGTGAGGAGCCAAGGGATGTGCAGAGGAAAAAATGGAAAGACGGTCATATACTCTCTTAAATAGTTGTGCTTGATTTTGGCTTTTAAAAAACTTCACACCAATGTTTTGCCTTATGTAGCATAAATAGTGTTCCTGAAAGGATGGCCACACCTTTTGTTTTACTTACCTGAGGTCGTTTGTGAGGGAGCTTGTGCGGCTTGAAGCTGCATGATCTCCACACGGTTGTGCATCTCTGAGTACTTGCCCTCTGCCTCCGTCACCCGGGCCTCCTGGTGCTGGTTCCGTTTCTCCAGCTCTATCACCTGCCGGACCAGGTTCTTCAGGTCGGACTCTTGCTTTCTTGTCAGGTCCTCCAGCAAACTTGTCAAGTTGGCCATCTGCACCTTCAAGGAGCGGACCTCATCGCAGCACTGCGTTTTCGATGCTTTGGAAGGGGTCGGTCGCTTTTCGGCCCACGTTTGTCCCACCAGGACAAGCACGGTGGAGATGAGCACTGTTCTTATCATTGCTCTTCTCTTCTTTTTGCCTCAGTTCTGTTAAAGGTGGCGCTTCAGTTGATGTCGTTTGGTCCGGGCGCTTTTTTTTTTCTTCTTCAATCTGTACTGGAGGTGCTAAAGCACTGATAATTTGCAAGATCTTTATGCAGTGGCTTGCTTGTTCGCTTGCCGCCTCTTTCCTTTCAGCTCTTTCTCTTGGGCCTTTGCTCTCTCGTCTCACTGAAGGCCTGTTGCAGGCACATCTTAAATATCTTTACATTTGTGCCCTCCCCTTTTGGGCTCACAGCCACCGACACCTCACAACCATCCCCCTGACACCACCTCTACCACCCCCTGGGCTTCAACCCACTCCACCCTCTCATGCTTGCTCTCTCGCTCTCAGACACACACACACACACACACACACACACACACACACACACTGTCTGCCTCTCATTTTTTCTCTCCCCCCTTTTCTCCACCCCCTCCTGTTTCAGCTGGTTCCACCCAGCAGCTCAATTTTCATCAGGTGTGCCATGTGCCGGAGCTGAATATGTTTTGCGTGCACCCACGGAAGAGTTGTAAAAGAATGAATCCCTTTTTCTTATCCGTGGGTTTCCCAGTTTACTGCTCCATTTTGAAATCATTCACGATTTATACTAGAAGTGCTCCTTTATTTCATTGTTATATTCTACAGAGAGCGAGGGACTCTTGGATGCCATTTTTTCAATGAGTGTAATTTCTCCAAAGTAAATATGTAATCATGGCATTTAGTTAGAAAGCTAAAAGTCAGCTTGTTTAGTTCTATGCTCCTGAAAAGTATATTGAGTTACATGTGTTTGATAATCTTCAGCAGCTCCCTCAATGCTGTTTCTACTTTTGGATTTAGAGAAACGCTTTGCTGAAAGACTTATGCCGGAGACAGTTTTACAGCGGAGCCATGTGAGCTGGTGATAAATTATCCAGCGCCGAGAGGCAAAAGCTAATTTCATCATTAGGAGAGCAATGCAGCTGTTTCAGAATAGGTGTCAGCAATAGCTGCATTATTAACTACAGTGGGTGCTCAGCATGTCATTGAGATTACTGCATAATGTAGCTCCTGAGTCTCTTATATCAAGTACAGTGCAGACGACAAAAGGAAACAGATGTGAGGCTGCTAGCCGGCTCCAGAAAAGTGCTTCGAGGTGATAGATGCTCTAATAACAGTAATGATAATAAGTAACTTGGAGGAAAAACACAGTGCTTAGAAATGGAAGCAGAGCAGGGATCTGTTTGTGTGCGCGTGTATGTGTGTGCGTGTATGTGTGTGTGCACGCAGATGAATACTGGAGTGTCTGGAAACACCCTCGCTAATGTCCTACTCAAGAGTTTTAGTGTTCAGAAAAGCAAAACTGATCAATGCGGTCCTTTTTTTTTTTTTTGGACGTGGCCTTTCCAATTATCTTTGTTTTTACTTCGGCCTGACTATACCTGGGGAGCTTTTCCATTTTTTGTCCTTATGAATGCATGGTGCCTGAAGAATTCGGAGAGATTATGTCAAGTTCGTTTTCTTTTTTTTCTTTTTTTTTTTTCTTTCTTTTTTTATAATAAAGGCTTCTCTTAATAGTGTAGTAATGGAAACAAATTTTAAATTGTTAACTGTATGTTTTGATGGTCTCTAGGTGTTTTGTAGAGGCTCACATTCAGTTTAATATCTATTCAATTACATATTCAATTACATATATATATATATATATATATAGACAGTATATATATATATATATATATATAATTTATTTATTTATTTTTTACTATTTTACCCACTAAGATAACACATGTTTTAGTCTAAGGCTCCTTTATGATCAGTAAGAACTCCCCCTCCGATTACCCCCTTATTCCCTCCCATCCACCCAAATCATGGCCATTTTACTAGCATTCTCCACTCCCATCGATGATCTTCTCAAGATGCATGATGCTGTTCTATGGCATTACCACTTTTTAGATGTGGCCAAAGAAGATTTAATAGACTACAAAAAATGACTTCTTGTGACATTCTTCTTTGCATCCTTCTCTTTGGGCCACATCCTCCAGTTTAAGAATTACTGCTAAAGGGAGCCAAATTGAAAATGTTTAACCCTTTTTTCTGTGGTGCATTTCCGCTCTCTTATTCAAGACATTCAAATCCCAATGTGGCGTTTCTCTTGCAAATTTAAAAAGGCAATCTGTCCTCCATAAATGACCTAATACTTCAAGTTACTAGATGTTCCATTTTGCTATTCAGGTCTTGCTCTTTTTCCTTATGAGATCAGTGTTTGTCCAATCAGATAGCCATGAGGTGTTTTTCTAATGTCTGCCTGTTGTCAGTCCGTAGACAGATGGAAATACATTGGTACATCTTGGGTATTGTCCTCATCCAAGTTGTTATGTAAATGTGAGAAAGTCCATCTCTGGATTGTGTCACTATAATTTTTTTCTTGTCCCCATAAACAGATCACTTGGAAGGATTTTCTTGTTGTTTTTTCATTGCAACACCAGTCAAAATACAACTTTTGCATCATGTGTGAAGGTTCTAGATATTTGTATGAAAGTTGATACTCCAACAAGTTAGTGAGAGTGCTATACTTCATAATGTCACAGCCAGCTCTAAACCGTGACCACAGGTGTTGTAGGTCTAGCCCACTTACTCTTAAAATGGTACATTTAGTTTCATTTTATGATCCTTGTTATATAATATTATTTTCCCCAATGGCATATGTGTTCATATGGGAGTACATCGACACGTGTTCTATGGCAGAAATAGCTCATGCCAGATGTCTTTGGTGAAGTGCAAGGAATCAAAATATTCTGAAACCAGAGGACAAGCTGCCGCTCCCAGTTCGGACCTTTCATGGGTTCAGTTTTGGAGGAAGGAGAACGGCTGCCAAGGCACTCTTGTGTCCTTTCCCCCAGTGTAGAAATTATATAATCTGAATTAACTTCACCATCTTTTTGCCTGAGGTAAGCTGGGGAAAGCATTCGCTCTTTTAACTGCTGCCATGAAAGAGTGATGCTACAGTTGCATTCATAGAACGTCTGGATGCGTTTTCATTTATTTCCTCACAGGCTTTTTCACACACCTGTGCATGTGGCGGTGATGCAGATTATTTAAAAGGGAAACATTCTCTCCAAAATATGCATATAGAGGCAGATTTTTGCAATTATGTCTGAGAATAAAAAAGCAGGAATGTTTGAATTGATACCATAAATGTCAATCTCTCACCACTGTTGGCAGCAGATTGTTGGACAGCTCCTTCTAGCACTTGTGCCAAAACTAACCTTGCATTTAAGAGTACCAGTCTGGACAGAAGCTTTCTGTTTGGCTGGGTGGTCTTCACCAGGCAGGACAAGCAGGGTTTTCTTTCGTCCCGAGGGAATTTTGGTCACTTAGGAGAAGTCTTCTGTTTCCACTGTAAACACTGCAGGCAATGTTACGACTCCTGACAAGCTCCGAGTGTGAGGTCATTTTGTAAATGGTTAAAACAGTGAAACACTGTTATTGGCTTTATTGAAACGTCTTCGCTGACTGGAGCAACTTTTTGTTGAAAAATATATTTCGGAACACCAGCATACCGGTGGTTCAAGTCAGGTTCTGCAGGGTTTGGGCATCAATATCTTCCAGGTGGGGTTCAAGATTTAGGTTAGGGGTCTCAACAGATTTTACCCCCATTTAACCAGATTTTACTTTTATTCTTTCTTTTTTCCTGGCCGTTCCATTTTCATTGCCTTACAGTTTTTAATGTACACTTTGGAGTCTCATTCTTGAGGCTCATATGGAAAACCAAGAAACAAACAGTGAATCCAAAATATTTAGGATCTCATTAGTGAGGACTAAACAGGTAGACACAAACGTATCTACATATCATGAGATCACTACCTATCATGAGAAACGCAGAGTAGAGAAAGCGTATCCAAGCTCATCCAGTCAAGGCTGGTATCATCACTGCATGGTAATCTGTGCTGTACTGTCAGGTTTTCTCTTTCCGTTTGTTGGTCTCAGCTCAACTTGTACTTAAATCTTGATGTTGAGAACGGACAGAATTTGTTGGATTTTGTAGCAGCGTGTGGCAGGTTGCACAGAAAACACTCTTTCATGTCAGGTCCAATCAAAGCTCTGTATTTGACATTTGCAGCAGAGAGCGAGAGCCATGATTCAGCCTAAAAGAGTTCTTATCGTCAAACTTTTGCCAATACTGCCACTTCTGCCACCACCTACAATTACCAAACTTTACCGCGAAAAAGAAATGTCAAAAGAAAGGTCAAGTGAATATTGGCGACTTTCCGACCCTGTATCGGCTGGACTGCTTTATTTTGCACGTCCAAATAAAAAGCAAATTCCAGACATATAAGGCGCTCCAAGGATCTTCCATGTCTTTCCTCACAGAGAATGTAAAATAGCCTCTAACCAGGCATTCCTCTGATTAGGTTCAGAAAGACAATTTCGGTTCTAAACACAAAGTACAAGTGGTACTGAGTATGTGAAATGGATACTGGCTAGGTCCAGGTTGTTCGTCATTCAGTGAATGGAACCAGTGCAAAAAGATGAAGCCATGGACCGTTTTTGATCACTTGTATGTTTGCTTTTTTCATTTGTTTGACTTGAGCAGATGGATATGATTTGCTTCAAAAAGACAGTGCAAGTCAGAAACAGTCTGAAAGGCCTGGATTTGGGCACAATATGTCTATATTTAATGTGCCGAGTAGCAGCCAATGTCACAGTTCAATGTCTGATTGCGTGTTTTACCGTTCAAGCCCCGGAAAGAAGGAGGAAATGAATTTCTAAGCTCAAATTTTCACTCAAGGTCAGAAACAAGCAAAAAAAAATGGATATGATCTTTGGGGGTCATCTGTTCGGTCCTTTTTTTTTCTTAAAACCGTGTCCCAACATTCCAGAACACTTTCCGTTGCTCTTGAAAAGACTCCGTGTACAATCTGTAATAAATGTAGTACAAATGGCAATGTTTGGATTGAAATTATAATTTGATTAAAAACACTCGGGAACCACAAACTCAATGCCCGAGACATTGCGCTCAGCCTCACCTCACCCAGCATTTCTACATTGTTTCTTTCATGCTTCGAACAATCTTTCAACATGTTTTCTTTTACAAATCACTTCTTTTTTATTCAGTATCTGTTGACATCATAGCTTACAGCATTTCCTTTTTTTCTTTTAACAATCCATAAACAACCCGCATTCGAAAATGCCTTTAAAATGGTTTAAGTGTCTGTTTAGCCGTTTCTTGAAAATCCCTCCTGCTTTTGGTTCCGAAAGATTTATTTTTATAGTCAACCACATGTATCTGTTCTTTTACGAACAACATGTATCACTGCTATGACTATATGATGAACAGTCTGCTTTAGTCGTAAAGAAACAAAATAATTGTACAATAATTTAGCTTCACCCCAAAGATGAACCATAACTGAAGAATAGATACGCAATGATGTAGCATCGTCATCATCTGTAGATATCTGCTTGAAAATAAATCATTGACATTCCACAGATGTTTAAATTTGACTGAAACTGAATATCTATCCTTTTTTTAAAGAGCAGAAAGTTGCTTTTATTTGCATTATTTGAGCTCAAGCTTATATAAATGTGCAAATGCAATTCTTTTTTACTTGAAATGATCTCATATCAGACTTTGGTGTTGGCGAATCTCACACTGAAGCATCCCTACTAGAAAAGAAAATTGAGTTTGCATAAACTTTGATGCCACTATCACGGTTTATTATTTAGTCAGTCACACACACACACACACACACGCACACACACACACAATGCTTATTCATCCAGAACAGCATTTGTGAGCTCAGGCACTGATTTTGGTCAAGATGGCTTGGCTCGCATTCTCCCTCCTAGTTCATCCCATAGGTCTTTTAACTGGGTTTATGTCAGGAGACTTTTCAGACTATTCCAGTTCATACACACCAAACTTGTCTTTATGGATCTGGCTCAGTGATGCCCAATCAATTAATGTCCAAAAAAGCTTGGACTCAATTTATACTCTTAGCGCTCGGCACTAAGTTGTTCCTAAAGAGTTGTGCTTTTTATTCCACTTAAAACTGGAATATCAAGCTGGGAAGGAATCTCACAAACTGAATTTCTGGAAATCTAGCACCCAAGCAACAGATTTGAAATTACTGAGCTCTTCAGAACGACCCATTCTTTCATAAATTTTTAAGCGTGGTGTCATGGCTAGCAACTTGGTCGAGCACATCAATAAGAGTGTCTGATACACCTGAATTCCGTGATTTTTCCATTTAGTTTACGATTAGCCAAAAAGGTTTTTTCTAATTTCATCTTGTTTCAACGGCACGTGCTTAAGGATGACTCTCAGTGACTTTTCCATGGGCCCGGTTGTGATGGCTAGATGACTGAACAAGTACACAGCAAGTCAAAGGGTTTTCCTGATAGGGAGTGGTTAACTACTATGCCTGTGGTCTCTGCTATCCACTGCTCTTTCCTGCCACACTGCTAACACTGTTGAGGAACGGTTTTAGGAGCATGACAGAATTCAGTCTGTTGACCTGCCCTCTGAATTCCCCAGATGTCAGTCCCATCGAGCAACTGTGGAATGTGCTGGACCAAGTAGTCCAACCCATAGAGACCATAGAGACTTACAGGACTTAAATGATCTGCTTCTTGCGTTTTAGTGACAGATACAACAGAACATCTTCAGAGGTCTTGTGAAGTCTATTCCTCAACCGGTCAGACCTAATGAATAATTGATGCAAATGATGAGGCTGAGTTGATAATCTACTACTGTAGATTTAACAGACAAAATCTTTCTTCTGTCAAATTTCAAGCGTATCCATCTAGCTGGGTTTGCAAAGTCCATTTATTTTGAAAGTCTTGTAAAAGATCCATAAGCTTAGTATATCCAGTTAAATGGACCCATGTTTCAGATCACTTTCATGAATTTAAACAAAGAATGTGAGAACCATTAATACCCAGTGGATTTTCAAAATGCTGTGACCCTGACGTCACAGGCAGACATCTGCTCAGCCATTAAACAGTGTTTACTTCAGAGCCAGAGTTGACCTTTGAGTGGGATAGAAACAAAGAAACAGCGAAAGCCCTCCAGGTTTGAACAAGAGCTTCTCTTTTCAACTATTTCTCACTTCCCACCACCTTCTTGGAGTGAAGATGTCACCCAGACCGTTACATCCAAATGCTTTAGAGGAGTTAATAGGACAAATCAGAAAGATCATCATCTGATCTCCTTTGAATCACTCAAAGGCTTTTTTATAAAAGCAGCAAACCTTTTCTCCCAAATCTTATCTGCTATTCTGTAAACAACAATTTTGACCCTTCCTCACTTTTTTGTCCTCAAACATTTTGCATTTGTTCTAAACAGCATCTCTTTTTCTGAGCTGGTTATTTTTTCCAGTCTGGTTTGGGCTCATATGATTGGTCAGTCATTTTCTAAAATTCCATGCCCCAATTCAACCAGAAAATAAATGTCTGACTAGTAGCTTATGAAAACAAAATCTGTTCGAGCATCACACAGTATTGCAGCACAGTCTTCTACTTACTTAAAACCAAGCTCCTCATTCTGCTTTGAATGGAGTTGAAAGTCCTCCATTGTAAGGACTGCTGTTTTTATAAGACTAATGCCTCTTCCTCTTTGTGGGCATTCTTATTTTTTCATGCGAAAGAATCCCTGCAGCTAATGGGGCTCAGTCTTGAGATAAGACAGGCCCAAAGTCTGAGGATTAAACATGTTTTTTTAATTACCTTTAGTTGAGACATTGGGAACTTTCAGCGGACCCGAATCATAGAATTAAGTGATCTGCTCGTAGCACTGCAAGTTTTTGTGTATGGTTGGTTTCTGTTCTGGGTCTTTATCTCACTCCAAGCCTGACGAAGGGCGTTCAGTAGCCAAATCAAACAGCAAGAAAAAAGTACTTTAATTATAGTTTGTTTCTGTTAGCCTCAGGTATCATGAGAATAGATTAAAACTGTTCTTTTGGAAGGGGAACCGTCAAAGTGAGCAATTATCAATCTTGCACTAGAGTCTGATGAACAGGATTACATAAGATGTAATATTATTCCTTGAAACTAAACTACAGGTTCTGTTAAGTGACCTTTATCTGTGCTCTTTTTTGTGCTTGGAGACTGGCTAAGCATTTAGGCAAATAGTCAGTCATCATACCGCCTTGTCATTTGGTTACAGACCAGTTTGTTAAATATAAGGATGAGACAGTTTTGAAATAATTAAATGGGAAATAATTTAATAATTAAATGGGAACAAATGATCGACAATTACTGAAAAATTTAGGGTTTTTTTTGTGTAAAACCATAGCTAACTATTAACAGTGGTGGTCTTGTGGTTAGGGACTAGGCCCCAGGACTGGAAGGTCATGGGTTTGAATCCCAGACCAGTAGGTTGCCCTGAGGTACCCTTCAGCAAGGTACCGTCCCCATCACTTCTCTCCAGGTGCTTTAAATAGAATAAATAAAAATAAAATTGAAATAAAATGTGGGTTAAATGCAGAGGCTGCATTTCATTGTGGTTCACTGTGTGCTGTGCTGTGTTTTACAATGACCGCCAACTTCACTTTCACTTTACTGGGAACATTCGGTTAAACCTGCGACAGTGTCCATTTGTGCCAGAAGGGGCGGCAAAGCTCGAAGCTCTTCTCTGTATGTGTATTACTTTATATACGTGACTTAATCGATACCTTTCCTCTTTGTATTTGGCACATACAGCAGCACATCTCTCTTTTTGTTCAGCCGTTTAAACATTAAACTAAATGTTTAAAATGTTTAAAACTCATGATGTTTGCTCACTGTTTGTGACTGTCACCTGTCACGGATTTTGTTGTTGCTACTGATAATCAGATCATTTCTTGGGTGGTCCCAGCTCTGCACGTCTTTTCAAAAGGTTCTCTGTGATCTGTTTGTATTTTCTCTGCCCGTGAATGGAGGTTTGTGTGCACATGTAACGTGCTCTAATTGTGGCAGATCTATTTGATCAGGTCTTGTATTCCAGAAGATGAGCATCTGTTTCATTGTGAAGGTCGGTAGAGCCAGACTAAAAACATGTTATTTGATTCGTCTGGTGGTCCAAAACGAATTTTTCCAGACTACTTTATTGTTTAGATTCATGCGCTTTGATATTGGTGTTATGGGTGGTGTCTGCTTCTGACCTTTATTTAGAGTGAGATCAAATGTTCAGTCTTTGTGTATATTCCTAATCCAAGGGTCAACTGACGCAAAAATGGAATCCTTAGTACGGTCTGTTTTGGGGCTTGTAGCAGCCAAGAGTATGATTTGGACCTGATTTAATGCCTCGGTTTTAATAATCTCCAACCAACCAAAATTTTTTCCCTTTTATTTCATTGCAGCAGTTGTTTTCACAGGTATGCTTTGAACACTTCCCTCCTCGGGCTCTCCTGATGTTCTCCTTGCATCTCAGTCATGTGTGAAAGGCACACGCACGTCCTCGCACTTCATGTCCTGATCTGAGTTTGTTGTTTGTCATTAGCGTTTCTCTAAAATGCCAGCATCACACTCCCTCCCTTTCCTCAGGTCATTACCACAGGACCCTTATACTGTGGTTTTGATGCTACATTCCAAGTGTGTTCCCCATTAACAGAGCTGGAGTACATCGATGAAAATATGTTTTGCTACTTTGCATGCTATGTTGCCAGCTGAGGCAGCTATGGGTTGCTTTTCGCCTCTTTTCGGAACGGGATGCTACAGGGTGCTACAGGGTTCTTTCGGTAAATGAAGTCTGCTGAGCACTCACTGCTTTATTATGTCAGACATTCTGGCATGAAAATCACCTCACTGTGATATTTGGACAAAAATAAAGGTGTTTCTTTAAAGGGGGAAGTGAAAGGATGGGTGATATGGAATATAAACAGTATAAAAATCAAGGAACAAAGATGATTTTGGGCTTAATGTCCTTGATATCAGTGCTTCCCAACCCTGGTCCTGGAGGCCTGCCTCCCCTTCCATTTTCCCTGTTGTAACACATCAGTTTCAAAGACTTGTAAACTGTTTACTTGTGTCAGGGAACATTGAAAACATTGGGTGTGTGTCAGAAAGATGCCATCGTCATTGGTAGGATACAGCCCAGGGAATCGCCAGTTTTCCCAGGGTGTTCCATTTTGCAGGTCATTCCAGTGCATGAAAATAGTTTTCTCTGTGTTTTTTAAAACAGCGAGCTTGGACTGCTTACTATGCCCAAAGTAGCATTGCATTGCCATCCAAGTAAAGGTTTCAGAGTTTTAGAAAAACTACAGTGTCCATAGCAGTGTCTTAATAGGATGAAATCATGCTGTGTGTGGCCCATGATGAAGTCTGGCTCTCAGTGTAAAGAAAACGAATAAATTAGTGGAACATCAGTCCAAAACAAGAAAAAGGGTTTCCCAATTAATCTTGCGGTACTATTACATATGTTCAGTTGACTGCTATTGTGTGTCCTGATGTTCCTCCTCCCAGGAGCTGACGAATGATGTATAATAAACATGTAGAAGCTAGTGAGCGAAATGAGACTATAATGAACTGGATCGAGGGGACTTCAGGACCGCTGTGATTTATCTACTCTTTGGACCTTCAAAGTCATTTGCCATCAGTTTCATGTCTTTGTTGGTGCCGTTGGTTTATTACATTTCTTATTTCATCATTTGAAGGTGTCACTGAAACATCTAGTGGTTGTGTATTAAAAAAAAAAAAGCAATTGTTGGACATTGAGAGGTTAATCATCAAATGCATAAACAGCCAGGAATTTCCTTCTGAGGAAAGTATGTTTTTGTTATATTTCTCCCATAAGACAACTTTAAGATTGTGTATTAAAGAGCATTCCAGTCTGAGCGCAGGGCTGTGATGGAGGCCGCTGTCTGACTATCAATAAGGTAGACAAGACATAGTGGAACCGGGTGTGATTAGCCCGTCAGCTGTTTGTTCTTATTCTTTTATCCAGACCTGCGGGCCAGATGGCTGCAGATGAAGAGCTGGGGGGAGTCCTCTTCAGACCCATAAACACTATTGAGTTTTTCTGTAAAAATTTATTTGATCCCAAAGATTTTAGAACAGAGTATTAGTGCCTGAAGAAGGAATTTGTGGTACAAAAAAAAAAAAAAAAAAAAAAAAAAAAAAAAAAAAGAGTGAATATTATATTGATGAATTAAATCACAGGGATTTTCTGAGCGGTCATGGATGTTGTCAGTAATTTAAGAACATGAACAATGTGTTTCCACAGAACAAATCCACATGAAAAAGACTAGGTTTTTGCACACTAACGTGTGAAAAAACATTATCACGTGTGGTGGGGACTTCACGTAATGACAATGAAATGCAGTAAAGCTTTTTTATTTCTTAATTGTGTCACTGCTGGACTATTTTTCTTCGATTTCTGATCATTATGCATATTATGTATCAAGAATGTCTTCTTTTGCTTAGGCAGAGTACTGGGCAGAGTACTGGGCAGAGTACTGGAAAAACCCCAAAAAAACACGTCTACAGTGGTTCATCATTCTCTCCGCATCATGGTTCAGGGGTTCGTTTGCATGTTTGAAGTCTTGCAGTATTCTAGTTAAATAACAGTGAACCCTACTGTACATCTAGGGCTGAGTGTCATGCAAAGGTTCCTGAACTCTTGCTCCGTCATTTTAAATGTTTCAGGAGAAAAGTGTGTGTAGCTTTAAACAGGAAGGTGTGTGAGGTGTTAGCTAGGGGTTATGTATTCGCAGCTATTCGACTGTGATTTTCTTCTTTGCCGTCCCGTCTGTTGGCTTACAGATGGTAAGGTCAGCTAGTTTTAAACAACCAGAATGTTTCCGTACTTGGTCATTTTAAGGTCTGGTGGCCTAGTGTTTAGGGACTAGGCCCCAAGATCAGAAGGCAGTGGGTTTGAATACCGGACCAGTAGGTTGCCCTGAGGCACCCATGAGCAGGGTACCGTCCACATCTCTGTTCCCCTGGGACTTTCAATAGCTGCCCCCTGCTGCACGGTGTGTGTGTGGGTGAAAAGCAGAGGCGTCATTTCGTTGTGGTTCACTGTGTGCTGTGCTATGTTTCACAATGACAGTCACTTTCACTTTGCTTTATTTTGGCTCATGTCTCATGCAGCCCTAGAGTATTCTCTCAGCCCCTCATGGTTTGCTTTGCTGAAATGTTGTAAAGAAGGCTCTTAACTGTATGAAAAGATGATGTAATGCACAAATATTTCACAACGGGACAGAGTATCCATGATGTTTGGTAAACCTTGTGCAAAAACCATATGCTGGAACATCATCGGCTTCCTGCACTTAAACTGTTATGCAACAGATGTCCGTGCACACAGAGGTGCTCGGCAGTTTCCAGTATCAAATGGTCCTTGCTTAGCCATTAGAAAATGGCTCTTGGTCAACTTGGCAATCTTAGCGACAAGCTGCAGGTAAAAATAGTTCCAAGCGCAAACACAAAAGCAGGTATGGCGTTTTTGGAATATTTTCAGCAAATGAAAAAAAGGGATTCGCCATAACTTGTATGTTACGAACGGGGCTAGATTTATTGTCATAAATGAGTTCATCTTCAATCTTCTTCAGTACTTAAAGATAATTAGCTCTGTATAGATAGCATAATAATCAGTTCTCTCTCTCTATAGTTTTTTTCCGTGCACCTCTCTGTATAAAACGTTGAGTCAAAATCATCGTGTTCATAGATTTTGAGAGTATTTTATGCCACACTCTTGGTTCTTCTGTCCTTCAACATGAAACCTTAGAAACACTAAATGGTTTAATATCTAGAGAACGATAATTGTGCTGTATCACCACCCCTAGTTATACATGTCATCTTTTCATTTACACATCAAAAGCCTCTCTCCTCTTTTTCCGTCCTCGGTTTCTCATTGCTTCCTTCTGCTCTTTGTAGACTTTTGGAATTTTTATATCTGTCCATCACAGGACATATGTTTATGCTTATCTTTGTGAGATTAAAGCTTTTAACCAGTTTGATCCAGATGGGCCAGACAGAAGACCAAACTTAAAAACCAGTAAGCATGGCAAGATTCCCTGCTATCTGATGTGTGGCAATGTTACCACAATTAAAACCATGTCATGGCCTCAGATATATGATTTAAGATGTTTGTACATGGGCTGGTGAGATCATTAGCTTTTGCCTTACTTTTGGCCTTGAGGGTTTAGACTTTTTCAACCATAAGTTTATTTATGCCGTGTGAACATGGTGAACTTTTCACTTCTTTCATCAGCAAATGGCGGTGTTAGTCTGGCGGTGTTAGTCTGCCTTTTCAAACTTTTAACTTGTTTAGCCGAAATTTCTTTTTGAACAAGGCAAGAGGTAATTTACATCTAGCAGAGAGGTTGCTAACAGGAAAGGGACTTTTTGATTCATAAACCCACAGAAATTTTATTTTCATTTTGGAAAATGAAAAGAAAATGAGTGAACGAGTGAGAAATAGAACCATCGACCTGTACAACCTTAAAAGACCGAGGGTTGTTTAATCATAAAAATTAGCAAAGGTTGATTAGCAATCACTTGTTTTGAATCCTGTTTTCTCCAAAGGTACCCTGCTTTGAACCTCTGGGGTTGTATGTCTCTCTGTATAACTACAGCAGATACAACAGATATGGTTTGTTGGAATGATGTAGTTTATGCTGCCCCCGAGGTCTTTTCAAAAGGAAGAGTCATTCTTCCAAGAAGAAGAGGCGTAATATCTCGAGCAGCTTTCTGCATAGGTTGTTGCACAAGCCCTCTGCACCTCGTTGACGTTTCACTTCGGCTTTATGGTGGTAGGCTGTAAGAAAAGCACATGATGAATCTTTTCCAAATGCAGAGGACCATTTCACCAGATATGGAATATCTGCTTGGGTTGCACGAAGGTGCTTTGTTCAAGACTGAAGGCCCGTGTTTCTTGACTGCGGTTTATTTCATCTGACACAGATTCTCAGCTTTCAGTGATGTATACAAAATTGGCATTCTAATTATTTCTGATTAATTGTAATTAGCCAGTTTGATGCAGGTACAGTGCACTTCAGAAATGACAAGTAGCATCTGATCTCATTTAGAAAATGTGAGAGAATTTACTGAAAGGTACTTTAGGGAATCATACGAAGTGTCTGTTTATTGCTCCCATTAACCTTTTTTTTTTTTCCCCAGACTTTGACATTTTAAAGTGAATTCTTTTTTGCCAGTTTAAGGTACTAGTTTTAACTGAGGAATGAAATACTAGTTCAATTTAAATTCCTCCTTTTGACTGTTACTGCTAACTAAAGGGACAATATGTGTCCTAGTCTTGTATACTCATCCCCACAGATTCAGTTCAATTACTACAGTCTTCCAGCTGTGTTGGCACGCATGTGGTTTTGTAGTTGAAGAAAAGTACAACTTATATTTCCTATAGTAGTTCCAGATGGGGAGCTTTCAAACAGGCATTAGAGGGATCATGGACATGACAGAAAAATAGACAGTTCATTTATCTCATAAACCTGACAAGCGCTTGCTTCTCCCCCCTGCACTTCACTGCTCTAATTTTTTAATCAATGAAATCTCCGGATCTCGTGCAGGAAATCTGAAGAAAAATGTATTTGTTGCAGTGGTTATCAGACACATTAATTGCAGCGACCGCAAGACCAATTTGACTGATTAATGGAAGCATGGGTTGGCAGGATGTGTGAATAATTTTCTCTCCGAGATGGATGACCAAAACATATCTCGGTCTAACCACTCGAGCTGTTTCTTCTTGAATGTGTAATGTTTCCTCCTTCAGGGTATCTAATTAACCCCAGTCACTCCTTTACGTTAGTATAATTAGGCAATCACTCAGACTGAGAGGCTATATATGTGCACGTGTGTGTGTGTGTGTATACATATGAAGAAACTCATGGTTGCATGCTCCTCACGTTTTTCCTCATACTCTGGTGATATCTGTCATTTTTGGGCTTCTGATTTTGTCTTCAAGTTTCTTACAGTCTGTGTTTCAGTTTAAACACATTTTTCCCCTCACTTTAGATTTTCTCTGTCCCTGCAAAGGCCAGGATTAGAACAAATGTCATGTTGTTTAAGGTTTTTATTCCAAAAAGCTTTTAGGATGATGTTTGAGGCATTGACCGATGAATTAACTTTTATTTTTTGTGTGAAATTTAAATCTTTGCTGCACTATATCTCAGAAGAAAAAATTTTTTTTAATTTTTTTTTTTTACAGTTTTCAGTTTTTGGTCCTTGAGATGTCAAGTACTCAGTCCAGTATGTAGCCTGGAACCTTTAGACTATACAGTGGACTGAAAGCCCCTAAAATGGATTTTTGCTAAACAGCCTGTTTTTAACAAAAAAGACTGTTTTAAAGTGTTTTTCACTTTAAGTGTCAAACTGGGACTCATCCCTTCCATGGTGGTAGTTTTGATTGTTCTCTATAAGTGATCTCAGCTACTGTCCTTCAAGCTCAGTGACCCCTTAGAGGCTCTCGGGTAATGAAAGTGAAAGTGACTATTCTTGTCATTGTGAGTACACAACACAACACACGGTGAACCACAACAAAATGACACCTCTGCATTTTACTCACACGTGCAGCAGGGGGCAGCTATTGAAAGTGCCCGGGAAGCAGTGATGGGGATGGTACTATGCTCAATGGTACCTCAGGGCAACCTACTGGTCTGGGACTCGAAATCTATGACCTTCTGATCCTGGGGCCTAGTGCCTAACCTCAAGGCCACCGCTGAGTAGGATGCTAGACTGCCGTTCCCCTGGGCTAAAGTCTTTCTCTCTGTCTTTTTTACAGCATCAACAACAAACTACAGCAGCCAGAGGCCGCTTCAGGGGTGCTGGAGTATGCCATGAAGCACTTTGGTGAATTGGTGAGAGCTCTTTTCACCGTTTTTCATTGACCGCACAAATATTTGTTTACAGAAATACAGAATGCATTGTATGCAGCAATATATCTAAGCATTTTGAAACCTGTTTGCTTTAAGCTTAGGAGGCACTCCAGCCCTACAGATGTGCATTTTCTTAGTGACAAGCCATTTTTAATTTCCAGTCTTCTACCAAAATGAAAAGTGCAAAAATGTAAAAGAGAGCTGAACAAAAGTGACCATTACAAAGATAAAGAAGATCTTTCAGGCCAAAGGAACACCAGTATATTCAGGGAAGAAATACAGTGTGCTGTGTACATTGTAAATTTTTTTGGTTTGGTTACTGACAGTGATGAGGATAAATGATCAGTTATTCTATAGATAATTAAATTGCTAAATGATAGCAGAGATACTCCATTTCATTTGAATAATTGCAGTTCTGAATAAAATTCATTTTGGTGAAAAGGAACCATAGATAAGAGTCTTTACAGACTTGCCCATTTCAACTGCTGTTGAAAATTGCCAAGAAATTTACGTGTCATCTTAGTTTCCATGTGTAATGTCAATAATGTTAAAATAGTGAAAAGAAAAGGATTTCATTGATGATAAATTTGCTTTTGAACTTCCTGTATTTAGCTATTTATATATAATATATTACAAACATTAGGCCCAAACCTTTCCATCAGAAAAGCTCCTCAGACATTATGCAGTTTATTTGTACCCGTTCTGTCTACTATCCTTTTGTGAGGTGGCCTTTAGAAGCATTAAAGTTTCAGACGTCTGGTTTCTGTCACCAGTAGTGTGAACAATTCCATGGCGAGCTGTTGGCTTCTCTAGAGCGGAGCAGAAAAGTGGATTTTGCTTATGCCTATTTCAATTAAAATTGCAGAAATTATGAAAAATTTTGGAATTCCCAAGGAATTCTTTTGGGTGTTACTTGAATAAATGTTACCTGTTCTGCCGTGTGCTGGTTTTGATAATCTGATTGGAGTAGGTGGGTTTCAAAATGGTTTTTATTTATTCCTACCTAAGAGCAGTGGGATCTGATGCCTTAGGCTGAAAAGTGTACCTGTTCTATTTAATACCATCCATAACTAATAAGTAATGCTAGTGATGGACAAGAGATTAGACACAGACATTGAATTGCAGGAGCTTGGATCCCCTGTTGCTGCCCTCTTAACTTGAGTTGTGGAACATCTAAGCCCCTCAGCCCCTGTGTGTCTTATGCCATCCATAGGGACGAGGTCCAGATATGAATTGACATCTATAAATGAGAACAAGCTTTGGAAGAATACAGTCACTTTTCCACATCCGTTGTGTAACAGACAAGCTCTCTTTGTTAGGACTTGATTGCTTCTCCCTCTGATTCCTAATTGCTTCAAGATTGTCTGATTTCTCTCCATCCCAGTCGCATCGTTGTGTTCTGTATGACATTTATGAGGTGACACTTGGTCCAAACAGCCGATATGAAGACACACTCTTTTTATATGCAAAACATGAACTTTGAAGGATCTGATGTAGAAGGTGGGCATTTGTAAGCATGCTGAAAGATGCTACACTAAACAGGAATCATTTACAAACACTCTGAAATCTTTACAACCTGTTGAATGTTTGAAGAGAACTGAGATCAGAGAGGATTACGTTCACATACTGCATTAAATTCACAGATGTTCTTTTTCGCGTTCAGTAATTTAGTAGCTGGAAAGATGTCCCAGTGCATGTTTTGTGTTGTTTTCCATCTTCCAATACACCAGAGTGTGGTAATCAGCGCTTGATTACTCTCCTTTGGTTCACTGAGTCCTTGAATTGAACAGAAATGTCGAGCAGCTGGGGTTCTTTGACAGTTTAGTGGCAATGCCTAAATGCTTCTTTCTGCAAAAGAGTCAGCTGAACATGTGAGAGAGACCTTCAGACTGAAGTGATTCAGAACCGTTCCAGAACCAGCACATCATGATTTTGTCAGACATTACAAGGTGAACTTTATCACAGACATTAGATCATGAAGATTGAGTTGCGGTTGGTTACATTCTATTGATTGTTTATTACAATGAACTGCCATACAGCAGAATTTTAAATACATTTTTTAAATTACATCTTTATTGAAAGTCTAATGATTTATTCAGTAGAAGACACTGACAAGATGCTGTACTCTTGTCTCCTGAGTTCCATACCAGCTACTCCACCGAGTCGAAGAAACTACTATCGTCATATTTTCTTCCAACCTGAACTTTAGATCAGCTCCATCAGACTGGTTCTTCTGCTGCTACGAAGATTAAAGCTTCCCCCATTCAAACAGAGCTTCCAGCATGAACCTCCATTTAGAGTCACCAGTGGACTCTTTTACTGTTACTCATGCTTCCTGGAAATTACCACTATACAGGGTTTTTCTCTTTCTTTCTTTGCTTTTTATTTGCTGACCAAAGGAGGATAGGTTGGGGAAGTTTCCTTGCCTCTGTCGCCCTCGGCTTACCCAACTGGGGCTCGGACCCGGATTCTGTAAAGCTGCTTTGTGACAACAACAGTCAACTTTTATAAATAAAGTTGACTTGACTTGACTTTAATGTCAGTTATCATAAAAAAAATCTGTATCAGTGAAAAGAAATTTCAGCAATGAATAATATTGGTACCCAAATCCTTTATTAGAGAAAGCATAAATAATGGGATGGAAATAATGCTTCTGCCACATTGCTTGTTATATATATTTTTTTTAAATAGGAAAAAGCTCAGCGGCCTGAAGTCGTTACCTTTCTCTAATCGATATAAATATATCATTTCAAAGCAGCTGCTTCACACACTCTTTCTTGTTGTACACGGACCATCTGTAGTGGTTGGATTTTTCTCCCCCCTTCCATCTCAGAGGGTTTTAAACTGGGCATGAATATTGCTTAACGGATAATGTGGCATTTGAATAATGTCTTGTTCATCGTTTTTTGTGAAGCCAACAAAAGATGGACCAGGCACGATCTTCACGAGTATGTTTGTGTTTGTGTGTGTGTGTGTTTATTCTGCCTGGGTATGTCCTTTTGTCAGTTGTCACTTTTGTAAAACTTCAGAACGGAGACCTCCCAATGAGAGTCTTTCTGCTTTGTTTTCCTTTTCTTTGGGCGCATTTGTAGATTGACGCATCGGCCCTGGTGGCGGTGTGTGCAGTGCACTTCTGGAGGCCTTGCATTTGGCTCCCATAAACTTACCAGAGTGCTGTGTTCTAAGTCATCAGAAAAAGCATTTTCCTACACCTCATCGGCTGGCTCTGAATCTGGACTGGCATCTTCAGTACTCCATTTGCTCACTTATTTGTACTTTATATAACCTTTAACTGACTCTGCTCTTTTTCGTTGGACCTGCAACCAAAGTTATCTTAAAAAATCATTTTACTTTTTGCTTTAATAAAATAACTGGCAGGACATGTTTAGAAAATGTATTTCCATGTGCGCAATTTCACAGCTGGGCACCAAATACTGTTGGGAATAAAGGGAAATCTAAATTGCATGAATACAACACTTAAGTAACATTTTATTTAAATGAACTACTTCCCATACCATTAAATTCAGTTAGTCTGACGGTGAAATTTTATGTCAGAACCTATTTGTCTATGATTTACATGAGGTTCAGTCCATCTGTTAGTAGTCAAACCAAAAAAGTTACATTTTTTCTTCTTGTGCACCAGTTGGAAGGAGGATACAATAAATGCCCTTAATGTATTTTTGGACTATTGGATTTTTTATTTTCTATTTTATCTAATTTGGTTGTGTTTTTGATTTATTTTAGGAAATCCAGGCCACCTGGTATGAGAAACTGCACGAGTGGGAAGATGCTCTGGTGGCCTATGATAAGAAGATTGACATGAACAAAGATGATCCAGAGCTCATCCTGGGTCGCATGCGTTGTTTAGAGGCACTGGGTGAATGGTAGGTGGAACATCTGAGCATCAAGACCATGGCACTCAAAACTGTGTTTTAAAGCCATTCGAACTCCAATACTAATGTCACATGGTCTTGTTTCCTGTGCAGAAAAAAACACCATCATCAAAAACACCACAACAGCAAGAAGTGAAAGTGACTATTCTTGTCATTGTGAAACACAGCACAACACACAGTGAGACACAACGAAATTACACCTCTGCTTTTAACCCATAAAAACTTGCAGCTTTTGAAAGCGTCAGGGGAGCAGTGATGGGGATGGTACCTTGCTCAGAGGTACCTTAGGGCAATCTACTGGCCTGGGATTTGAACCCACAACCTTCTGATCCTGGGGCCAAGTCCCTTACCCCTAGGCTACCACTACCCCTTTAACTTGCCGGGCAAAACTCAGTTGTGTGCTTTCGTGACTTTATTAAGCTGACCAATAAGTAAGCAGATCCTTGTCAACCCTGTTTACAGTGGGTGGAGAATTGTTTTCAGGTGATTGGGTGTTTTTAGTGATCAGGTGTGGCTACCAGCAACAGAGTTTCAGTCCGATTAGCTCTTTTAAGTAACGGCTTAGTACCACCTCATACGTCTTTTATAAGTAGATATTTTGATCCTGAGGGTTTAAAGTGTCCATATGTGGCGTACCGTGAAAAGATATCATTTCTGTTGTTATTCTTCCTTTTATTATTATTTTTATTTGAGTATTACTGTTATTTTATTTGTCTCCACAAAAGGGCCTGGGCTAAGGTTCTTCTAAGGTTAAATATCCTTACTATTGTTTTGGACATCCATTGCTTTTATTAATTCGTTTGATGAGAAATATGCTTGGAACTTGGCATGGAACTTAACATTTTCCTGTTATCAACTGCTCATTGACTTCCCAGCTCTGCTACTTCGACCACTGTTTGCAGTAGTCAGATCCCGAGCTGACCGGAAGTGAGTCACTCACAGAAAGGAAAGCTGTACATATGATTCATTTAATATGATTCATTTAATGAGCAAACATGGCCTGCTGCAATTTATCTAGCTGTTACTCATCGATATTATTCATTGTGTACAATTTATAAGATCAAAATTTTGATCTGAATCAGATTTAAGGCTGGAAGTGTTGATACAATTGCTATTTTTCACACAGTGACATGTTATCAGTTGGAGAGAGAGTGAGTAAGAGAGGCATAACCATATCACAAACATTTTACAGGTCTAGATAATCCTGGAAAATGTTAGAATTTGGCTAAAGCTTTTCCCTCTAATCGTGTCTAAATAACAAATCTATTTCGCTGACCATAGCACTCTAAAGCAATCAGCCTCAAGACATTGCCTTTCATCTCTGCGTGTTTAAAACTTGTTAAGCTTTTAATTACCTTGATCAGAGGAGGGTTTAATTAAATGGAAACATGAGTCTAATGTACCGGTGAAAAGGATGTAAACTCGACTTTTGGCTGCTCTCACTTTGTCCCTGCTCAGTGAGTCTCCAAGAGCATGCACTGATGGAATCTGACAGAGTGACTGGGCAAGAAGAAAGGAAAATGGCGGCCATTTCCTGTAACAGGAGCAGTGCACGGTTGCTGGGAAGTGTGACGGAACAGTGTGTGCAGTGTGGACACACTTTGGCCTGTGACTTCTTCTTCTTTTGAGCAGTGCCTGTGGCATCGCTCTGAGAATCCTGCCTAGTAGCGCACTCTATATTATAGCTGGAAGTAGATTTTCATCAAATGTTTTGAAGAAATCAGCAGCTCCGCTCTATATGTTTCGACAATCGTTTGCAAAATAATTTGAACTGAGACTGAAACAAGACTGAAGTTAGGGAATACCATTCCCAAAATAGCATCTACTTAAATCAGTGTCCAAGGGTTGCCCAGTTTGCCTGCTTTCCTTGCTTCTCATGCTTTATCTTGATGCCATCTTATGCCAGGGTCTGAGGCTCACCTAACCATGTTTTAATTGCTGGGCAAGCTGAGCTGCACTGCATAGCCAGCATTAATTTTCAGCAATTTGTGCCACAGTAGCTTTTTAGTAGAATCAGACAAGATGTGCTTTACTGAGTCCTTATTCAGTTGTTCTTCCTTGGACCCCCCTTTGGTGAGTGCTTACCACTGCATACTAAGAATATATACACCATATACAAAGTGCATGAAACACAGAGCAAGAAAAAAATCTGCAGAATCAAACCCTTGGTGCTCCTCCAAAACTGAAACATGAAAATGGATAAGCATCAGTGCAGCACTTCTTCAGGCAGGCCTTCATAGTAAAGATGTCCAGATGGGAGCCATTTATCATCTGAAAGGCACATGAGAAGCAGAGTCCAATATAATTTTGGCCACATTTCCCAATGGTATGTGTGAAGAAAACCAGTCAAAGAGCATCACCGGCCCTACAGTTAGACATGGTGGAGGTAGCGTCATGCTGTGAGGATGTTTTCGTTTTTTTTTTCTGTGAAAGGGACAGAAAAGGATGGGCATCCAGTCTGGTCCATTTTAAATAACTCTGCACAGAAGAATGGAAGAAATTTCCAAAAGAAAGGTGCGCTTAGTGTGTTGGGTCCTCCCAAGATGACTTGAGGCTGCAAACGATGCTTTAACCAGATATTTGAAGGATCTGAATATTTGTAAAGGGAAGAGTGAAGGTTATTATTTCAAACATTTTTGATAAACACTCCAAGAACCTGTGTTTCCTTTTTCATTTTGGAGTGTGTAGACCGATTGTTTAATCATCTCTTCTATCCTCTCATTATTTTGGTTGCTGTGCCTTTAAAGCTGATGTATAAATGACCTGACACGCTACCGCATGGTTTCCTCTTATTTAAAAAGCAGTCCAGGCTCAAAAACACTGTATAAATTATTGAAATTCTGAGAAGTGTTAAAGTTGGGAAAATTGGGGATTTTTTTCAGCCACTGTACTTGAGAATATAAATCCATGCAATGTTTATTTTTCTGAATACTTATGTATTCATGCCCGGTTCTTCCATTTTTTTCAATCTATTTTTCAGCTTGAAATTGTGTAAAGTTTTTTTTTTTTTTTTTTTTTTTTTCACCAACTATTAAATGTTAGGGAGCAGAGTAAGTAATAAAAAAAGTGGCAAAAAATATGTCAAAACATTTTCTCTTTACCTTACTTCTGCTTGGAATTCAAGGGAGTATTTTCCCCACTTTGTCCTCAGAATGTTGGCTGGCTGTGAACAAATGTGCCTTTTTTAAAATAATAACACTGGAAAGCAGCCTGCCATGCTGTGCGTACAGTATGGAGTTTTTTTGGGTTTTTTTTTTTACACAAAGTGTAACATGAGGATGATAGATTTAGGTACCTGGAGTTTTATAGCGTCATGCTTTATAACTACCTAATGTGTGCTATAACATGCCCATAAATAATGTGCTTTTTCTATGTAAACACTGCCAGTTAGTTTTCACACCAGGCATTAGACTTATGTTCAAGTCATTTAACCCCCACTTATTACTCTGTTATTAATATAAGTGAGGTGAAGGTCTGGGCTAAATTTACGGGGGTTTTTCCCGTAGCCTTTGTTAGCCAAGAGGGTTTAGTGTCTGAATTCGCTGGAGCAGTTAGCCCTATTGTGCCTAATGAGTACGGTGGTCTAATGCCATGTTTTCTTTGTGCAAACTGCATACATGAGTCGTCACATTACAAAGCCTAAAAACCCAGACATGTTTGTGTTTGCCAAGGATGTTTTTGCTAATTAAATTGCAATTTTAGTTGGATTTCCCACTAGCCATTTTGCATGAAGAATATACAAATGTGCAGAAATGTTTTTGACCAAAAGCACTACTGCTTTGACTATGCTGACCTCTGAAAATGTGGGCCTACATGCAACAGCAGTGAAAGTTTAAGCACCGATCATGGAGGAAACACTAACCTTTTAACATTTCTTTCACGATTATAAATACTTCGGAAAAGGAATCTGTATTTATGTCATTTAGCATCTAATGTGGCATCTTGGCTAAATTCAGCTGCACTCCAAGAATTTTTAGGGATCTGTACTTTACCAGGACATTTACTCCATGTATTTAAAAATAAATATCTGTGCTTTCACCATTTGCAGTTTCAAAACAGGCTCGTTACTTTTCACACATTGATGTGGCTTGTCTTCCAAAACAGCTGGCAGAAATGTCCTTCAGAAAAGCTATTTTTTACTTTAATAGTCTGAGTTCATATCAGTGGCTGTAGTTTTTACTTTTAAGATGAAAAGGAATTGAATCAGTACTTTTACTATTGTTCAGAAGGTTATTTTTCTTTACATACATATCTAGACTTCTGAAAAAATAAATAAATAAAAATTAGTATATTTTTGCCGCCCCTGCATGGAATCATACATTGGTTTTTTTTTTTTTTTTTCTTCTCAAGATCAGTGCGTAATGCTCTACTAAAGCAAGTAACTATTCTATTATATCTGATGATTTTTTGTGTAAGTTTTATTGTTTATGGAAAGCCATCTTGCTATTGATCATGTTTGCTGACTTCAGTTGATCACCTCACTGCTGCAATGGCTGCCAGCTATTTGCTGTAGTTTAGCAATTTAGCAATTTTCAGCATAAACATCTAGTGTGCATAAATGGTTTTGTGGACAATGTATAACACACCTTGTACGCAAATGCTGCATTTTTTTTTATGTTCGGTGGTGAGGAATTGTATTCAGCAATGTTTCTAGGCCACATTTATGATGTGCAGATCCAAAACCATTAGATCCCAAACGTTTTATTTGATTTTCAGCAAGATTTTGGTGCATAAGTGGTCCTGTCCTCTGCCCTATGTGTGTGTCGGTAGCCCAGCTCCTTTTTCCGGTCTGTGCGTGTGTATATTTATAAGTGTGTTGGACAGGGGTATAGAATAAGCTTTGTGTGTTTTTCTAGCCCACTTTATACGTCCTTCAGGCATCTGGGAAAGCGTTTTATTTTCCCTCACCCCCGAAAGCCATCCGAGGGCCGTCTCACACTGCATATCTTGGGGCCCTCTCCAAATCAACCCCTTTTTGCCCCCTTCACCTTCTACCATGACACACCCAGTCTGGTTTCAGGCCTTATAAATCTGCGTCAGCATCATTCCCGCCACTGGAAAAGCCTCATTCAAGCTCAGTGAAGCCTTGCCTCAAAGGAACCATACTTTTTAACAGGTTTATGCTTCCTGCTTGTGATATGATGTCATGCTACATAGCAGTTTATCAGAGCTGGGCTCGAACAGGCCAGTCATTTTATGGTAAATTTACAGCCATAGTATGCACGTCCCCACTAGCTGTCTGGATGGTCATTATGCAAATGTTTCAGGCTCCTAATAGCTATTTGGTGGATCCCATGCTGGTCTGATAAATCAAGAACCCACTTTTTGACAAATAAAAGTTCAATTCTGATTGTAGAATCTCTCTCTCTCTCTCTCTCTCTCTCTCTCTCTCTCTCTCTCCCTCTCCCAGGGGTCAGCTGCACCAGCAGTGTTGTGAGGAATGGACTCTCGTCAGTGAGGAAACGCAGGCAAAGATGGCCCGCATGGCAGCTGCAGCAGCCTGGGGCCTGGGTAAAAAAGCCTTCATTGATTTTGAAATATTTACAACAAAAATTTATAATTTATCTGCATATTAAAGCCTATGTGAAATCAGATATATGCATCCTACAATTCCGTGTGTGGTCTGCTTTAAAGCACCCTTTCTATAGTCAGTTTCATAACTGCACTTGTGGTTTGACTGGTTGTGTCTCTACCAAATCCTGTACTGTCAAATGCAGACCGCTAAGTAGGGAAAGCATATTTAAGTGCATACTTTTACAGCAGATCTCTCACTCACTGCGAGGGTTCTGTTACGGCACTGTAAAGAAACTTTATCCGGATTTAATCCGGATTATGCGGAATAGTTTTGGCAACTTTATTTTCCCTGTGCAGTTCTATTTCTTGTAATTAGACACTGAACCATTTGCTCCTTCATGAGGAAGCCAATGCGCAGGTGCTGGCCTGCTTTTCCAACATCAGGTTCAGTGCAAGATGTATTTTTTGCTGATACACTAGCAGATGTGTTGACTCATGTATGCGGTAATAGAGGTGGTCCAAATTAAACAGACAATGTATTGATCTAATGGCCAAAAGTACCCTATTCAAAGTAATGGATTTAGACAAGTACTGAAAATGATTTGCACTTGTTCTTAACCGTTTCTTCATTAGATTTTTTTCACACTTTCTAATGGTTTCATGTGTTTTTTAAAGGGCACTGGGACAGTATGGAGGAATACACCTGTATGATTCCCAGAGATACCCATGATGGTGCCTTCTACAGGGCAGTACTTGCTTTGCATCAGGATCTCTTCTCATTGGCCCAACAAGTGAGTGACATAGTGTGCAGTTTTCAATGTTGGCAACCATCACTTGCAGCATCCACTATGATAAAACATTGACACATAGTTATCGCATAGGTGTTGCTTACTAAACAGAAAGAATACGGCCATTCTGACAGAACTCGGACCGTGGCAGGAGGGCATCAACATGAAAGAAAGAAATCGCTTGTTGCATGAAGTGATAAATCCAGGAGTTGGGAGAGGAACCAAAAAAGGCTGTAGTCAAAGGAATATTAAGACTTGTCCCATTGTGCAAAACTGCTATTTAAAAAGAGAGTAAGCGCTGACTCTACAGCTGTAGTTTTATTTAGTCGATGCCACTATGAAATGTTTTGAAACGGTCGCTTCATTCATCTGGACCTTAACTAGACTCTAGTCAGGCAACTCACTGACTTGTAACTTTGGTGTCAGAGGAGTAAGAGCTGCAGCCATTTCAGAACCAAAGATTGTACATGTGCGCAATGAGCTCAATGCCTTTGGAGAGAACAGCAAACAGAATTCCTCCCCCGCAGGTGTTTGACGGCCACAACTTTGCGCTTAGGCGATGCATCAAGTAAAGGTCATCCTGTGACCCTAACGTCAGTGCTCTCTCCTTTACTGCACCTTCTGTCTTCTGTCTAATCTTTAATTAAACACAGATCCCAGCTCTCCTCCCCCCTTAAGCTGAAAAGGAAGACAGCTGTTTGTCGACAGACCTATTCCGTAAAATGCCAAAATAGAATCCAGATGGAAATATTTGTTATAGCCCTCTAGACGCATCTACCTGACAAGGCGGGTAATCCTGCATCCCCCGGGACCTGATGTAGACCCTTAAATTCACGTGACGGTGTAACGCACGTTTCTTTTGACGTGTCAGAATTAGTGATGGGGAGAAGGTGTAAAGTTAGAGTATGGAGTGTATGCATTCTAAAGTGTCTGCTGTACTTTTAATCTCTAGAACATAAAAGAAAAAATGCATTGTAATGTGCTCATTTCAGTTTGTGAATATCAAAAACGCATGTTAGTATGGTTAAACGGGTATTTTGTAAAAAAAAAAAAAAAAAGATTGGGAAGATCATGTATTTATACTTTTTCACATTCCACAGATGCAGAGTTACATGCCACCTTGAACTTTTTGTCATGTTCCTCTAACCATTCCTGAGCAGTGAACATCCTAAGCACTGCCATTAGGAAAAATCATTGTCACTGGGGGCGTGCACCTGTCTGCTGAAAAGCTTGAGGTGGAAAGTTTCAAAGTAACATTCACATAATGCCAGGACAGCAGAACATTGCCCAGGTGATCGCTCTGATACGGCCAGCTTGCCTTCCATAGTTTACCCTGGTGCCATCTCTTCTTTGGATATTAACACACAGTCACCCGGCTGTGAACCTGATGTAAAAGACAAAGACCAACTTCTTTTAAAGCTTTTGAACCAATTTCGATGTTGAAATGTGTTATGAATCCTTCCTGTCATAGCCAACATTACCTGTAACAAAATAACCAATGTCACCCCTCTAGTTTTATTATTGTAGCTGATTGGTGTAGACGCTTGGTTTGAAGGGTCCTTTTGAGAGTGAGTGTTTGAGGCCTGTACTATGCAGGTTTGGTAGCCTGCCCTTGTGCCTGAGGGGAAAAAAATAATAATAATAACTGAAACCACAGAAATGCACCAGTTTCTGGTTTGAAGTAGCCATGATGGGCTTGAATAACCTACTGCAAAAAGACTTTATTCATCGCACCATGTGCTTGTCACTTGTCAAATCGTTCCGAGTGTTGGAGGTAGCGTAGGTAATCAGTTCTGTCAGTGTGACGTGCTCTTTCAGGTACCCGAATAAAGAGCTGTTCAGGACGTTCTGAAGCCCATCTGCAGAATCACCCAATCAGTCTTGCCCTTTACCTGAGCTCATACACTTTACTTCCAACTCTTTCCTCCTACTCACACACTCTGTGTAAGTGTGTGTCTCCTGTCTTATGGCACCTAATCAGACTGAGCCATAATTGCTGGTGGGCTTGCTGTAACGGCATCCGTCTCCGTCATCTTGGAGAAATTCTTTCCCGTTTTTCTCCCTCACCCACTTATTCGCATCGAGTCCTCCTGTGGGTTAATTGCCTCAGTGTGGGGAATGCATGCAGGTGTCACCCAGACGACTGTAAAACACCGGGCTTTTCCAGTGCTGTTCTACTTGACCATGGTGATTTTTGTTTTGAGTGGAATGTGTAGAGTTACATAAGTTCCAATAAAGGTTTTTTTTTTTTTTTCCTTTCTCTGTTTGATTGATTCTGAATAGCTGGCTTTCTCAGTACAGCTGTTTGTTGCATAGATGTCAGTCTGGATGTGCTTCATAAGGGTGAGATGCTAATAGCCAGCTGGGCCTGACCCCAGTGACACTGAGAGTGTGTGTACTCTTCGAGCTCATTTGGCAGCAGTGGTTCCCCTCACTGCTGACTCCAAAGCTGCTGATTTTGAGAAAATTAGATAATGGAGGACCCAAGCTGCCTTTATGTCCTTGCAGCCTCTTTCACCCCCACAGAGAAAATGTGTGTGTTAGGGCCCAGTCTGACTCAATGGACCGCCCATATCTCTTTAACACATTTCAGACCCTGTTATTCTGCTGAGGTGCGTTGATTGGAATGATATGGCAGAAGAAATTACAGCACCAACTTGAAGATGAGTGTTTACATCGCTGTAGCAGACACTACTTTACTATTGACACGTTAATACCTGTAGCCTGAAATGCCTGAACAGTCCAGATCAGACACAATTGTCTTTGTAGCTTTTCTATTAGAAACATTTAATGTTTAATTTAAAATCTGAGAATGACCAACAAATCACAAATCTTTTGAATCTCTGCCTGCCCTTCTAACAAAACAACCAGGATAAATGAAAAGAAAGATCAGTTTGGGAGATTATTCAGGCACTTTTTACAGAAAATGTCCGTTTTTTCACCTCTGTAGTTTCGTTGTATTTGTCACATAATTTAGAATGTTACTAAAAATGGCCAGATTTAATGAATCATATGCCTACAATTTTAGGATCAGTGGTGTTATTGTGTGTTTGTGTCTCCTCTCAGTGCATCGACAAGGCTCGAGACTTGTTGGATGCTGAGCTGACTGCCATGGCTGGAGAAAGCTACAGCAGAGCCTATGGGGTAAGCCTCCTATTCTCATTTAATAATCCTTGCTAAAAACATCCGTTAACACCTCAGGGTAGCTCTTACTCTGAGCATCTGGAGCCACAACAGTTCCAGACGAATTAGTGTAACAATCTGATGAATCAGTGAGTTTTAATGAGCCGAAAAAACGAAAGAATTTGGGTTTGTAGAAGTCTCATTTGTAGAAGTATAATTACAACTGGGCATTTTGCCTTTATTGCGCAGTGCTAGTGTTTCACTGGTGAGTGGCGACTGGTGGCGATTATCAGAGACTTTTTAAAAATAGTTTAGTCTTACCTCACGATCTCAGAACAGGCCAAATCTGGGCCTGGTGTGTTTACACTGGCTGCATTTTCTTGCATGTCGGCAATGGAAATCTACTACTTCTTTTCCTAATGCAGTCTCATGTGGTTTATGTAACAATGGCTATAAATTTCCACTGGAGGACAGAAAGCACAGAAGTTTATCCTATACAGATGGCGGGCCCCAATGAATTGAGCATGTTTAATTTGTATGTGTACCATCGCTCTGATGAGATGGCAAACTGTGCATAATCAGACCTGTTTTGCCCAAAAACTGTGGCCTGTTGCTGTTTGTTTTCTGGAACATCAAGACTCTGATAGATGCACACGTTACTGAACATTGCGCACACAGTTGAGGTCATCCTTAGTAAACAAGCGTCAGAGTGCGTGGGGCATTTATACTTGTGGCTCAGAGTTATGACATTGATTGCACTGATTGATCTATATTGATTTGTTGCGGTCTTGTTGATTGATGTGTTGCGGTCTTTTCTCAGTGTCACGTTTTCACAGGCATGCTGAGGTTTAGAACTCGGATGCCTTGCAGGCCCCAGTACATCACTATAAATCTGATAACGTAGCCTCAGCAGTAATTATTTAAAGCCTCAATGGGAACAATCATTCCCCAAGAAATAATATCTGTTGAAATGTTGATTTTTCACAACCTTTTTTATCCACTCTCCCTCTCAGGCCATGGTTTCCTGTCAGATGCTGTCAGAGCTGGAGGAGGTGATCCAGTATAAGCTAGTTCCAGAACGAAGGGACATCATCAGGGAAACGTGGTGGGAAAGACTTCAGGTAACAAACCGAAAAAAACCATTGTACATGCAGATATACACTGCCTTTCTAGTAGAACATTTCCTTAGTGGTTTTATCATTTATTGTTAATCTGATAAAACATTTATCAATAAGCCCTAAGCCTTTAAGCTTAGTTGTTTACTGAAACTCACTCAGAAATATCACAGTGCTTTCAACAATAAAGGCAGCATCTTGGAGAGAAATCTTTGGAAAACATTTTACGAAGCCCAGCATGTGGGGCAGCAGTTGACTAGTTGTTAGTGTTTGGCCTGAGGATTGGAAGGTTGTGGGTTTGGATCCCAGACCAGTAGGTTGCCCTGAGATACCCTTGCGCAAGGTACCATCCTGATCACTGCTCCCCGGACGCTTTAAATAGCTGCCCCCTGCTGCGGGGTTTGTATAGGTGAAAAGCAAATGTTGAATTTCGTTGTGCCTCACTGCGTGCTGTGCTGTTTCACAATGATAAAATAGTCACTTTCACTTCAACATAGAAATGCAAACAGCCCAGCTTTGCAAGAAGTGTTAAGGTGGGAGTCTTCAGTCTCTGAATGTATCACCAATGAGAGTAGATATGCTTTACGTCAGCTTTGGAGCAAATGGTTTTCAACATGTACTTTAAATTGCCCTCAAGATCGGAGGGCCAAGGTTCAGATCCTGGAGCAGTAGGTTACACTGAGGATGTGTTAAACACAGAAGAAGCATTTCTTTGTCGTGCACTGTATGTTGTGTTGTGTTCACAATTAAATAGTCAAAGTCGCTCATTTCAAAGAATGATCAAGAAAATTAGCAAGTTGGAAAATCAATTTAATAAACATGAAGATGAGGGTTACAAAGATATTTGTGTTATTAATCAAATCGAGGACATACTTACAAAAGGGTGCACTGTGTCCTGACATGATTGGCAGACAGAGTATTGAATATAGCACCTTTCACTCAAGGGCCACCCTGCTGTATTTTTTATTTTTTATTTTATTTTTTTTTACTTCTGTGATATCTGATCTTGATGACCTAAAGGATTAAATAAACAGATCATAATAATAGTTTGGTTTTTCAGATCCGATGACTGCCTAAATACATGGAAAATTTGAGACCTAAATGTCAACATCTGTTTCCTCTTTTCCAAGTTGATCTACCTGCCTAGTGGACCACATTTCTGGTATTGCAGTAGCTATAGACCTGCAGGATCTTTCCATTGTGTTCTGTTTCCTTTTTTATTGGCCTCTCACTCAACACCTATATGACATGTAGGTGAAGCTTTTTGTGCTGGAGCCATGAGGATTTATGGTGAGATTCAGTGGAAAACCAGTTGCAACATGTTCAGTCTGAGCCAGAAGATGAGTTCAGACAACTAATCATTAGAGCTGACAGTAATTCTTTTTTGCTGTATTGTATAAGAGAAGTCAGAAATAACCTGAAATCAAGTTTCATTTTCTTTAGAGAAAAGTTTCACCCATAACAAGAATGTCATTGCAGACATGTGTCCAGTCCCGTGTAGTGGTGATATGTTTTACTTGCAGATGAATCAGGAATCAATATTGACAAACTATATTAAATTTAATCTGCTAAACACAAATGATTGAAGAGTGTGTGGCTGAGGGTTTTTTTGTTTTTGTTTTTTATTTTTGTTTTTTATGATCTGAATAGAGGAAGTGCTGAGCTTTGTGCTTACTGAAATTCGAATCCTACCTCCAGCACTATCACCATTGGGTTCCTGAGCAAGACCTTTAACCCTGAATTGCTCAAGGGGGACTGTCCCTGTAATCAGGACATGGAAGTCGCTCTGGATAAGAGCGTCTGCTAAATGCCATAAATGTAAATGAAATGTTGCTGGAAGTGCGGATACATATTAAATATAATACTGTTATTAGATTTTTTTTGCTACACATCATTTTACTAAGCCTTTACAAACACAGACTAAATAACATTTCAGGTTTTTAATCATAAAGAAAAAATGTTTGGTAAAGCAACCAGTATTGGCAAACGGTTCCACGCAGCATGAAACTGGCAGTGTGCTGATGGAAGATTTGTGTGAGTGATTTACGGGCGAATAATGCCGGGCATCTGTGTAGCGTTGCTCCGGCAAAGGCAGCTTCTTTGACTTATCACCTGTGGTATGTTTGACTGGCATATCTTCAATGCCAGTCATTTTCCAAAAGAAAAAAACCACACAGTGCTGGGAAATGCTGAGATGTGTGCACCCGCACAGTGAAAATGTATTTCAAAGTGTTTTTCAGGATGCCTATATCCTTTTGTGAAGGAGCAAGCCATCCAAAGTGCTTTCATGTGAAATTTTGCATTTTGGAGAAGCCTTTCTTGTGTCACATTGCTTTACAGATGTGCTAGAAACCAGAGATCGTGAAGTCTCTTCAAATATAGATGCTTAATTTTCCATCTGTAACAACCACTGAACTTTGTGTTTCATGTAAAGCTGAAAAAAGATTTTCAGATTTTCTTTAAATTGCCTTTTTAAGCAGATGCTTTTGCTGTTAGCAACCCGTAAGTGAGGGGCAACGTTCAAGCAACAGTGCAGTAAGGGCTGAGGAGTTAGCATCGAGTACGTATGAACTGAGCGGGTGTAGTGGAAAGTGCAAGTTAGTTGGGTCGGGAGAGGTGTCAGGAGAGATGTGTGTTCAGGTGCTTGAAAGTAGAGAGGGAAACTCTGTTATTAGTATTCTGGTAATTGTTGACTTTGACAAATGGGAGGCAGTAAAAAATAAAGCCAAAAGCCTTCCTGAAATACCAGCATGAAGTTGTGCATATGAACCTGCCTCAGCATTGTTCTATAAACTTTGCATTTCATTATAATTCCTTTACATAATATATAAAGGATATATGTAATATGTGTAATATTGCCAGGTGCAAACAGTACTTTAAGAGATAAAAATGTATGATTTGTGCAGGGCTGTCAGCGCATAGTAGAGGACTGGCAACGGATCCTGATGGTGCGTTCTCTGGTCATCAACCCACATGAAGACATGAGGACATGGCTGAAGTACGCCAGTCTGTGTGGAAAGAGCGGGCGGCTGGTGAGAGAACGGCTATGTCTTTTTATGAAGAGTAATAGATATATATGTGTGTGTGTGTGTGTGTGTGTGTGTGTGTATGTATGTGTATATATATATATATATATATATATATATATACAGTACTATTAACAAAATCTTTGAGCAGTGTGAAAAAATGCGCAAACAAGAATGCTTTCAAAAATGGAAGTGTTCATCATTTATTTTCATCAATCAACAAAATGCAAAGTGAGCGAACAAAAGAGAAATCTAAATCAAATCAATATTTGGTGTGACCACCTTGCCTTCAAACATCAACTCTTCTGGTACACTTGCACACAGTTCTTGGAAGGAACTCGGCTGGTAGGTTGTTCAACACATCTTGGGGAGCAACCACAGATCTTCTGTGGATGTAACTTCCACATCCTTCTGTCTCTTCATATAATCCCAGACACACTGGATGATGTTGAGATCAGGGCTCTGTGGGGGCCAGAAGAACTGATGCTGGTTTGAGAGCCAAGGTAGAAACACCAAATACTGATTTGATTTAGATTTTCTGTTGTTAAACTCACTTTGCATTTTGTAAATTGATAAAAATAATAATCATTATTTACATTTTGAAAGCATTCTTTGTCTACAGCATTTTCACACCTGCCTAAAACCTTTGCACAGTACTGTGTGTGTGTGTGTGTGTGTGTGTGTGTGTGTGTGTGTGTGTGTGTGTGTATATATATATATATATATATATATATATATATATATATATATATATATATATATATATATATATATAGAGAGAGAGATAGATAGATAGATAGAGCCGGAGAAAGATCTTCTGTACTTTATAAAAGTGTGTGCAACTGTTTTTAACATCACCTGATTAAATTCCCCCGACTAGACAGTTTTACAACATTGACAGTGTGTTGCTGCCATCAACTGTAAATCATTGCAGTCTGGTTTATTAGTTTATCACTTTGCAGCCTTTCTTTTCGAGCCCATTCGATGGTTATTTGATTATATTCCACAAATTACTAGCTACTTTAAACATGTGTCTGTGTTTATGTCCATATTTTGGTACACCGTCTCCGGTGTCCATAAATATTTTTCTTACTGATTAGAAAAAATCTACAGTGAGTTCAACTTCAGGCCATCGTTTTTAGTTGCGAACCCTGAGGAAGCGCCTGACCGCACAAAGACGTGGCCTCACAGCTCAGGCCTGCCATGCTGATCACAGAGCGAGTTTTATCAGAGGGGAACATAACTCATGGAGGAGGGGGTGAAAGGGAGAGAGAGAAAACGGCAGCTGAGGTCATACGTCCTACGGTGGGGTCAGGGTTCATGCCACCTAATGAGAAGTGGCCTGCCCGTTGTGTCTTTTGTTTGTAGATGACTTCATTTTTAAGCACAGTGATCTCGATAGATCTTAACGGAGCTGAGGGTTGCGCAAAAATTGGTGTTATAATTTCAGTGTGATCAGGGTCTCTTCGAGCAGGCATGGAGATTGATATCAGTCTCAAAGCAGTTTCATCAAACCAGATTTGCAAAAATAAGACCTATACTTCACCACAGACCTTACAATAACCATTTGTTATTTGCATTCCTATTACTAACATTAATCATTCATTATTATTATCAAAATCAGTAAACAATAGAAATACATTATCTAAAAAAAAGAAAAGAAAAGTAAACTATGATGAAAAACCAATTCGTTTCAGTCATTTTAGAATCAGCAAGTATGTAATGTATGATCAGTAATAGGCTCTAGTCATTTAAAAGCTGTATATTAATAAGCAGTGTTAATTTTAAGAATGTATATGCTGATTTTTATTCGGCTGTATCAGTGATTTTTGATTTGTCTACAACTGTGTTCATCATTCTAGGTACATACAGGTCTGTTCCACATTAGTATCACCATGACAGGATAGCTTTATGCATATATCTTTGACAAATTATGTTTTATAATAGCTAAACCTATGAAAAACCAGACTTCAGATTTGAATGCATATGACCGACTCACTCTCTGTCTTATATATTCAGGCTCTGGCTCACAAGACTCTGGTCCTGTTGCTTGGTGTGGACCCATCCAAACAGCTGGATCATCCTTTACCCACAGCACATCCTCACGTAACCTATGCTTACATGAAGTACATGTGGAAGAGCGCTCGAAAGGTACATACTGATCCGCCTGTGACCAAGATGTGGTCAGATGTGGTTTTTGCAGATGGACCAAGAATTCTGAATGGAAGCCACCGAGTGGCTGACTTTTAATTTTGTTTTTGTTTGGAGTCTTGTGTTCCCTGGAATCCTCTTTCTGTAAATGAGATCACTGGGGATCTTTTTCCCTGAACTGCAGCTGAAGTGGGAATTTGTACATCCATACATATTTGCTCAGTTACTTTAGAAAACAAGAGTGAATGGCCTTCTGTCTTTCAGCAGGGAGGTCATAGTTTGGCACTTGGATGCAATAAAGTAACT
Source organism: Hepsetus odoe (assembly GCA_017165825.1). Taxonomy (NCBI): domain Eukaryota; kingdom Metazoa; phylum Chordata; class Actinopteri; order Characiformes; family Hepsetidae; genus Hepsetus; species Hepsetus odoe. Next base: position 7,169,679 of record CM029373.1, on the reverse strand, counting down.
TCCATCGAGGTTTAAGTTGCATTTTTGCACATGCTTTCCTCTCCTTACGTAATAGACACGAAGAGTTTAAAGATGTGGCAGAAAGCTTTTGGAAGCTCTCTTCTTTGTGAAGCATCATGGATGCTGATGAATGGAATGAGACTTTAATGAATGCAAAGAATCTCTCCTCCCTCAGCCATGCTCAGGGCCATGTCAAAACGAGCATTATGTAAGACGGATGGAGGGATTGCTTCGAAGGAAGAGAATGGAGAGCTGCCACCTGGACCCACCCCTTGTTTTTGTCTTCTTTTCATTTCTCGCCTTCCACCTGTTTTTCCGTCTTCATTTTTTTTTTTTTCTTGATCTTTTGTATTCCTTTTGCACACAGGCCTTTTGTGCTCAACGGACGATTATGTAACGCATTGCTGGACAGATGGAAGGATATGCAGTATCATGTTTCAGTACAGGATTTTTTTCTGATATTCTCTTCGGACCTGTTTGATTGAATACTGTCTTAGATATTTCAGTGTTCTGGAATACAAAATTATATATTTTTATCAAATTTGGTTTAGGAGATTTTGTAAAATTATGAAGCCATTTGAAAGCTGTTAAACTGTTAATAATAGTTTTCCCCACAGCATTAATATTAGACAATGATATTTTACCAAACAATGTTTAAATACAAATAACTTGTTTGTCTTAAGACAAAATAACTGGTTTTAATGGATTTCAATGTGTTTCTCTAACCATTTGCAGTCCTCTCCTTTTGGAAGCCCCGTATTACTTGTAGTTCCCATCAGATACCTGCTTTGGCTCAATTAGTTATTAGATTATTTGCTCATGGAAACTCAGTAATGGAATAAAACAGCTGGAGGCATCAGGAAAAATCTGAACAAAACCTTCTCTGTCCTAACCACTTTGCAAATAATGAACTCACACACTCACGCTCACACACATTATGAACTGCTTTTTACGGACAAAATATACCGTTTTTTATTACATTCTTCTGTTTAAAAAGTGTGTGAGAGTTTTTTTTTTTTTTTTTTTACAATGAATCAAGATTTTGATTAATATATTTGTTGCAGCTATAATTTTTAGGGTCTAAATTTATATATCCAACAAAGGCTTCAAAACGTAAATACTAATAAATTTGCACTTTACACAAAAAATACTGAGCAAATAAAAGTCTTTTTGTTAAATATAGCGACGTAGCCCACCCATTTCTGCTGCAAAATCCCTCCTTTGCATGGTTCTGTAGCTTCCTTCCTCCCTCTTAATTCCGCCTTCTTTCTTTTGGGACTTGGAAACGCTATTGCCTCCTGGGTCGAAGGACTTGCTAGTGAAGTGTTGTGTCTGTTAGAGATTACGTAAGTGTTAGACTGTGCGGTGTGCGCACATGCCGTTTTAAGAGTGCCTGTGGCGGTGTGGCTGGCAGGCTGGTCCTAAAGCCAAACTTGGAAAGCTTTAAAGACAGTCACCATTAACGGCCACTGGCATGTGCAGCGCATCTGGAACAGTAACGCGCACTGTTTTCCTGCTGTGTACCGTAACCCGCCCTTTATGAGATGGACTTTCAGTGGCATGTTCAGGGGCTGTGTGGATGTGGGTTGTTTTGTGGTCAGATCTGTAATTCACAGTTCTCTAAGCCATTAGACCGTTCTTAATGCCTTTGGACTCTGAGACTCTGAAATCATTAATGAATGTCACAGCATTACTTTAGCATGCTCAATCGCTGGGATTCTCAATCACAGCCCTAACTGTTCTTTCAAGGATTTCAAGTGTTCTTTCCTAATAGAACTGTTTTTAACACGATCTGAAGATTCTCACATTAGATACAATCTGACTGTCGTTTTTGCATGAGTGTCCCCATTGCACCTCTTTTTCTCTCTCTCTTATGTAGATCGATGCTTTCCAGCACATGCAACACTTTGTGCAGGGCATGCAACAGCAGGCGCAGCACGCCATCGCAGCTGAAGATCAGCAACACAAGCAGGAGCTGCACAAGCTCATGGCCAGGTCAGCACACACGTCACTGTATACGCCATCGTTTTCAGCCTCTTTATTTTCATCACCAGATTATTTTGGTAGCACCTCATTTGAAGAAATGGAATGTAGACTACATTAATAAGAAAATACAACTTTAACTACTCCTCCTAGCTTGTTTGTGAAGTCTGGCTTAATGGTTGCTTGTTTCACATATCTGTCATGAATGAAAACACCATATTTGTTACAGTTCCTTGTCCATGCATACATATGAAAGTGGCCCTGATCAGATTTTTTAAATTCACAATGCTGTGAGAAAAAAAAACAAAAAAAACCTAAAAATGTCTCACGGAAGAAATTACTCTGATAGATGTGTAACATGAACATCATAGGATGCAAATGAAAAGCAAAAGCACACTTAACAAAGGCAAAGACAGTAGAAGAAGCACATAAAGATCATATTTAACATTCAAGAGTATGAATAAATGAGGAGTTTTCTTAGATAGCTTTTCTGAGCTTTTCTCAGTAATAACCCAAACTGTTATCATTTCATATCCTATGGCATCATTACCAAATGAGAGTTTATGGAACCCCTTTCAACCTTGTGCTTTTACGCAGGAATTGTGTGTCAAAAACCCACTTCCTTATTTTTAATTGATTCTACAGAGACGTGGAAACAATCTACTCTGCATGCATAGATGACTTGTTTTTCCCAGAGTAAAAGGTCACAGGAGAGTGTTTCTGTACATGTTCTCATGGCATGTATGAACATGTGCATCCTGGTAAATATACCGTGTACAGGCCACATGTTGTGCTTGACAAGAAGCCCAAACATTGCTGGTATCCTGATAATGTGCAGGGTTGTGAGGGGGAGAAATCTATTGCGAAAAGTCATATGTAGAAGTGTTTTTACACATACAGTATTGCGCCACCCCGTCTTTATGTTCAGCCTCCAAACAGCCAAACTTTTTTTTGTATTCTTAATAGTTCTCCAGGCTTCCTGAAAGAAAAGTTTTTAGCTCTCATTTTCAGTCCAGTCACTGTAGCTTACCAGTTTTAGAGGAATGTTTTGTTTTGATAGGAATCATCCAAGTAAAAGTTGGATTACAAAGTCATTGAAGTCGGGTGATGGTGGTCTAGTGGTAGGATACTCGGCTATGGCCCAAGAGGTTGCAGGTTCAGACCTCCAGCACTTCCACCATTTGGTTCCTGAGCAAGACCCTTAACGCTGAATTGCTCCAGGGGGACTGTCCCTGTAATCAGGAAATGGAAGTCGCTCTGGATAAGAGCATCTGCTCAATGCCGTAAATGTAAGTCATGAAGCAGTGAAGAAAAGATGACTATAGGTGGCCAGAAACCTTGCATCTTTAGCCACTTTGCCACCTGTTGCAGAAAAACATTTGTGGCCTTTCTTTAATTTAATCTAAACAAAATGACACAGAAAAGAGAGTCCAACAGGCATTAACAAGTATTTCTGCACCAACACCGTGATTCTTTTTAAAAATCTAAAGAAATGTGGGATGTCTCAAGACTTTTTCACAGTACTGTGCATACAGCTACTTTGCAACATACACAAAGTATTACTTTGTTGTTTTCAGCTAACGTGCAGCCAGTGGTCTAATGACCTTGCTTAGCAGCAACTCAGCATGTCTGGACACAGTAATTGTTTTGGGAGTAGTATTAAGAAATGGAAAAGGAAAAAAAAATCATGTAATTCTCTGTCATTTTTGACTCACCTTGTCCAATAAAACAAAGCTCCAGTGCGTTAGTGTTTGCTCTTTACGCTTTTTTACGCACCCACAATGGGGCTTGTCAAGGACATGCCAAGGAACTGCCCTCTCAACCATCGGCTTTTATTAACGAAGGCTGCTGCTTAGTTCTCGTTAACACGCTCTGGCATGACCTGACTCTTTCACGCTGTTCCATGCATGCAGGCCTAGAGGCAACAATCCTTTATTTCTGCTCCAGAGTGCATTCTGATCGACATGGCCACTTGTGAAGACAAGGTGTTTGGCATGGAAAATCATTCCAAATCCAAAGCTCTGTTCAGGAAAATGACAGAAACATTTGCATCAAAGCCAAAATGTAGTTGCTGAGGGAACCATATGGTGATGGAAACACAGAATGAGTCATTTATCACTTTCTGTGGCTTGACCAAAGAGGCCTGTGTAGAGCTATAATGGAATAGTTAGGTGAAAAATAATTTTCTAACCATCATCCAAGAAAGTTTGTTTTGTTTTTCTTTATTAGCTAAGCAACATACTTTTGGTGGATATTAATTCCTTGCAAAACCAAAAAAACCAAACATTTCTTCTCTTACAATAATTGAGGTAAGTACTATTCCTTGACCTCTTAGCTCTGCCTCTGCGCTGAGATCCTAATTCAGCCGGGCTGTTTTACTAGAGAGGGTGAATACAGATTGCACCGCTTGCATTCTCAGGGAACCATGAGGGGCCTGCGCCTTAATGAAGTGTTGTATTCTAGTTTTCTCAGATGACGGCACATTTGTCACATCAACACAACTCCAGTTTCCTCATATATTATGGATGAGATCATGGCGGGTGCTGTAGGGATGAGGCCAGGAGTTGCTCATTCATGTCATGACTGTAGCTTGGAGCCATGGGAGCATGTGTGGAATTTGACTGGGTGAAAATTTCCCTTCGTCAGGAATTCTGCTATACTCTCACCCCAAAGTTGGTCTTCAATGATGGGTGTCTGGGAATGGTGCACACCTGCTTCCCTCAGTATGGTCCTCTCAGGAATTATCTGCCATTTTCTTGAAACCGTAGGCATTACACCGGTATTCACAAGCAGACCAGCGAAGCCATGCTCTCCAGTTGTTGACGAGCATAACTACAGCAACAGTCTTGCTCTCAAAGGCCTGTCGATGTTGTGGTTGAAAACACTTGGTTGTCATCAGATTGAGACCAGGGCTTGGCAGTGCATGCCTTTGGCAGTGTGGCTAGCAGATCACTGTACTACAGACATCGGAGGATAGTAGACAATGAATGTCAGACAGTATCTGATACATCAAATATGTACTTCTGTGTTTTGTCTTTGATCGGAGTCTGAGTCTATTGCGAACCCTAATCTGGCACAGTCAGAAGTGATCTCATAAGTGAATTCACATCTAGGATCAACTTGTTAAAGCTTTGATGCTTGATTGAGGCCAGATCTGCTGCTAACAAGAAAACGCATTTGACGACCAGAGTACAGTCTTTTTCTTTGAATGCAAATCCTATAGGCTGCATTTTCACAAACATAACTGCCCACTCTTTTTTTTTTCTTTTTTTTTTTTTCTTTTTTTTCTTTTTTTTCTTTTTCCTTTTTTCCACAGCACATTTACTCCCTACCTGACTGGTAAACTGACATCAACTTTAATTAATCAGTGGTATTTTTTTTTTTAGCCAAAATACAGTTTGTTTGGATGAAACATTATTTTGCTGAAGGTAATGTTTCTTTTAGTTCCCCACACAATCACGAGCTGTGCAAAAATCTTGAGCCACCCCTCAATTTTTTCTGCTTTTCTAGGAAATTTAATTATTGTGGAATTCTTCCTGCAAGTCTATTGCAAAACCTGAACTCGATGAAGCAGCTTTGGACCATTTCACAGACCATCATCTGAGCCGCTTATGCTAGCCAGTGTCGTGGGGTGCTGGAGGCCGAAAAGGGGAAGCAGTCTGGGACAGGACACCTAAGGGGCACCCAGCATCTCTTGTCTGTCTAACAGCACTTTGTGAAAGTGAAATCACAAAGACACAGGGGTGACCATGCAAACTCCACACAGAAAGGACCCAGGCCTTCAAACTGAAACCATACCCAGAACCGTCTCGCTGTGAGCTAACAGTGACACTTTCTTGACTAATCGTGACACTTTAAGTGAAAAATGAGTTTCCATTAATCATCTACATCAGCATTACAGCACCACTACAAGCGGAAAGAAGCAAACTTTGGAAACTGCACTTGTTCAAGCTGATTTTGTTTTATTTGGGTTTGGGAAATAGTGGAAATTTTGAGTTTCCTAAACTTGCTTTAAGTGCGGTAGTCCGGTATGAGATTCAAGTGAGTGATTCACATGAATGACATAACCTTTTATAATCATTATATGCTCATCATGGTTTGGCGCAGTGGACTGCATCAAAGCGTTGGTGGAAGTGGCCATTTGGCTGGCTCTCCCTTTCATGGCAAGAGTCCTTCAGCCTCATGGGACAGCAGTCGGGTCATTCTTCATGCATCCGGCCTGCACTAATGTACACGGGAGTGGCCGGTTCTCCGCCAGCAGCCAGAAGATTTATGGTAAAATGGAAGGGGGAATGCGAATGGGTTTGGCAAGGTGACCGTGCTTGACTGTTCATGTGATTGAAAATAAGTTCCTACTTCTGGAAGAACATCCAAAGATGACAAATTCAGCTTTCAGAAATGTTGTGTTTTCTTTCTGCCTGACAGTGGGGTATTTTTTTCCTTTGTTTGCATGAGTCACTCGGGTTCTTGATTTTAAAGTTCATTTACTCCTTGCCCATTGACAGTCCTTTTTTTAAACCTTTTAAAGTGTAGTAAGTATTTGCGCAACGGGTGTAATTTTAGAGTTAGCTGACAAGTTTGATTCAAGCATGAGTGTGATTTCAGTGGGTTTTTTTTGATCAAGATTATAGGTTGTTGTGCATTTCTGCACACAAAGCAAAACTTACCTAAGACAGAACAGGAGGAGAATCTAGTAATTGTTAAATATAAGATATTATATTAAAAGACTGACATAAGTTGACACCCAGTCAGACTTGTCAGTCAAGATTTTGATGACCAACAGGGACTTTTGAGTATTGAATGACAACTCAAGCAAGAAAAGTAGAATTCTGCAGCACTGTGGTTCACAGCTGGCTTGTTTCACGTAGCTGCAAGTCTTAATGTAAATATTAGTTATTTCGTGGCTTGTTCAAGTACACACAATGCATTCCTTCACTCTCTCACACACACACACACTCTGCCGTTTCTTCTGCTTTGTCTCAAAACTTTTATTTCTGTGCAGGTGTTTTTTGAAGTTGGGTGAATGGCAGCTGAGTCTTCAGGGCATCAATGAAAGCACCATTCCTAAAGTGCTGCAGTACTACAGTCACTCCACAGAGCACGATCGCAACTGGTACAAGGTGAGCTTCCCCATTTAAGGGAACAATCATATTCAGCACAGTGTTCAAAAATCATCGCATGCTTGCCTCAGACTGCCTGAAGTTTTTAATTTGGAAATTGGTGGTTTACAATTGGATCCATAAATATGAAGGCACAGCCAAGCAGTGGGGAAAAGAATATCTCCATGATGATGCTCTTTTCTGCTATCCGTCTGTAAAAAATGGACAAGCTTGCCCCATGACTGAAACAGGAGCACTCATCTTTAGACATTTTTCTCAGCTTTTGACTTTTCCTAATATTGCGATAGTTTATGATTTTTAACGAAATATTCCTGAACCAATTACAGAGATGAGCTGGTGTTTCCCTCACATTAGTCTTCTCTCAAACCAAATTTCATCTAACCGCACACTTTAGCTAAAGGCATCCTTAATCTGGAGACTGATATTCTCCACTTTAAACTGAACTGAATGTTCAGTCTTGGTTAGTCTCTGCAGTTTTTTTCTTTTCACGACAGCTGGCCAACTGGTGTTCCCAGACGCTCTGTTCTGTCTCTCTTCCTCACGTTTCTTGGCTCATTCCATTACCATGCTCTCTTTTTCTGTGAATGTATGAGAGTATAAACAGTAAAGTAGCAAGGCAGCTCATCAGCTTCAGAAGCCACTTTTTGCATAAAATTCACTTGTTGATCACCTATTTCTATGACCATTAATCTCAAACTAAAACTTTACCAAAAGTGTCATTGATGAGAAGTTTAGAATCTGTAGCCTTATGACAGAATTTATTCATTTGTGCTGTTTCTTATCAATCACATTTCTGGTATTGTGACCTCTACAGGCCTGGCATGCTTGGGCAGTCATGAACTTTGAGGCGGTGCTCCACTACAAGCATCAGAATCAGGGCCGTGATGAGAAGAAGAAGCTCCGCCATGCCAGTGGCGCTAGTGGGGCCAGTGCTAACAGTGAAGCAAGCAACAGCGACAGTGAAGCAGACAGTGCTGACCACAGTCCAGTGCCCTCGCCAGGCCAGAAAAAGGTTAACGAGGTGGGGCTTACAGAGCAGCACGTATACACAGAGCTGGGCAAAATGACTATATTTAGCGCAATTGTAATTTATAATCTTCTCTGCGCTCATTGTTCGTAATTAATAATAATTAGTAAATAATTAGTAATAACTGCATGTTCGTTCCAGTCAGATCATAATTAGTCCTGTTTAACTGGTTTTACAGTGGTGCACTGTGTATGTTGAAACATTTTATGAACGTGTTTGTGGTACTACTGATTCTTTAGTCTCCATTCAGACTTGAGGGATAACCTCCCTTATCTCAATATACCAAAATGTTGCTCTATATGTACTTATCACAAATCTATGGTTGAGGCTTATTATTCACTGACTACTAGAGACAACCCATATCAGGATTACCAGTACTAGGACATTAAGGACATTAAGGGGTGGAAAAAGCGGATGAATCAGATCCAGGTATGATTGCCTTTATGATTAGGTCAGTGGGGGCCTAGTGGTTAGGGAGATTGGAAGGTCATAGGTTCGAATCCCAGACCAGTAGGTATACCTGAGGTGTCCTTAAGAAAGGCACCGTCCCCATCACTGCTCCCCAGGCACTTTAAATTGCTGCCGCATGGTATTTATGGGTAAAATGTACGGGTGGAATTGCGTTGTGTCTCACTGTGTGCAGTGCCATGTTTCACAGTGACAAGTTGTCACTTCACTTCAATTATGTCCGCAATGGTCCAAAGATGATCTCTGTTCACTGAGAGCTGATAACTTGCACAGCAGATGAGGAGCTACAGTTACTCAATGGAAAGAGGGAAAGTTATACCCAAGTTTAGCAAAAGGAGTGAAAACCTGTGATAGATAATGAATTCTAGGAATCGTAAGTTTTGTATGTTGAGTTTGCACATAATGCACATTTGTGGATCTGTTGAACAGGATTTGTCCAAAACTCTACTGCTGTACACAGTTCCTGCGGTCCAGGGCTTCTTCCGCTCCATCTCACTGTCCCGAGGAAACAACCTGCAGGACACACTGAGGTGAGAGCACCTGCACATGAGTGCAGCGGACAACAAAAACACTGGACAGCAAGGATTCTCTGTGGCCTCCCAGTAGCTTATTTTGGGGAAAGGGTGCCCCCTTGTGCTAACCTCACTAACTCGGGACAATTGAAATTAGTTTGAATTGCATAGTGAGTATTAAATAATTTATTTAAATGATGATTTAATTCAAATGTTGTTCTGTTCAATATTAAATATCACTAAAATGTATATCTTTAGTTAAATGTGAGTATATACTTCAGACATTTGCATGTGTAAATGAGTTTTATAAAACAGGTCAGCTGAATTCTGGATTCATGTGCAATATTTTACAAAAGTTTTAAAAGTAATAAGCTAAACAGTAGTAATAAGCTACTGTTAATGTTACCACCGTTAAGATGTTAACCCCCCCCCCCCCCACACACACACACACACACACGTTTGAGCTATTAGGCTGTAATAATAATTACAGTGTTTAACTTCCTGTTACCACAGAATGACTTGGCTGATCTCCATTACAAATTATACATGTATAATTCATTTATATTCTTTTATAATGTTATTTGTCATTTTTAATCTTTTGGAATGTTTATTTAAAACCAAGAATTATTTTGTAGTGTTGTGCCTGGACATGCACAAGGTGAGTTGAATGTGAAATGATGCTGTAATGCACTGGGAGTTGATCGCTGTCTTCTACAGTATCCTGCTGATATTGATTAATGTTTCAAATTCCTTCCTTTTTTCCCCCTCTTTATCTGACACCCCTGTCTCCCCTCTCAGAGTTTTGACCTTGTGGTTTGACTATGGACACTGGCCTGAAGTGAATGAAGCTCTTGTAGAGGGAATCAAAACTATCCAGATAGACACCTGGTTACAGGTAACTCTCTTCTCCCATTAATTACTCTTTTCTTCCTTATGCAGATGTTCTGTTATTGCTGACCTTTCCCTTCTTCTGATCAGGTGATTCCACAGCTGATAGCTCGTATCGATACCCCTCGCGCACTAGTGGGACGCCTTATCCATCAGTTACTTACAGACATCGGCCGCTACCACCCACAGGTAACTGGAAATGGTTGTGTTCATTACCGGGATAAGGTCCACAAAGTCTCCAGTGTTTTTGCATAGTGGTATTCAATTTTAGACAACCAGTACTGTCCAGAAGTCTTGAGCCACCCCTCAGTTCCTTGTATTTTGCTATCTTTGTTGTTGCAGAAATACTATTTTAAGCCTGTCAGACTTCACCTTTGGTATATTGAGTATCTTGGTTTATCTAAATTGAGGTATATTGGGGCAGCAATGGCCTAGTAGTTAGGGAGTTGCCCCCAGAATCGGAAGACTGTGGGTTTGAATCCCAGACCAGTAGGTTGCCCTGAGTTACCCTTGACCAAGGTGCTGTCACCATCACTGCGGCCTGGGCACTTTCAATAGCTGCCTCCTGCTGCATGTGTGTATGTGTGTTAAATGTAGAGGCTGCATTTTGTAGTGGTTCACTGTGAGTTGTGTTCTGTTTCACAATGACAATCTGTCACTTTCACATCACTTGAGTAGATGAAATTAAAGAAAAGGGGAACAAATGCTTTACTAGGCTACAAAGTGTCAAAAGATACAAGGTGCCTGGACCACCACTGTCCTCAATCACCAGCCTGATCATCTGTCCCTGGTTTTTCTGCTTTGTTATCCTTCAGAGAACCTGTAAAACTAATCGTAAACAATACATTAAACTTACAAGAAGATCTTGATCAAATTAGTAGTGACGCAAGACTTTTAGTCTTGTGCAAAGTGCTGTAGATAAATATAGAAACATGGGTGATACATATGTGAGATAGCATGACAAAGATGATATACGTCAACTGGACTGAAGCTGAACACTTTTTCTTTCTAGGGAAAGAAAGCATAGAAAGCAAATCTTTTTAAAATTCCTGCAGGATGAAGTTACTTTTGGTTAGAACGTGAATTAAACAATTTTTGTGTCGTTTAGCTCTATAAAGTTCTTTAAAAATTTGGATTTGTGCCATAAATCATGCTTTCTTGCTCTTTCTTTGACAGGCTTTGATTTACCCACTTACTGTAGCATCCAAGTCCACCACCACAGCTCGCCACAATGCTGCTAATAAGATCTTGAAGAACATGTGTGAGCACTGCAACACTCTGGTCCAGCAAGCCATCATGGTATGACCCTCCACATGCATGCTTACTGTCTGCACTGACACCTTTTGTCTTTAATCTATAGTTGACTTCAGTTAAAAGATCACTTGTTATTTCTTTGCTTATAAGGGCTTTATGTAAGCAAATATTTTAGCACTAAATTTGCAAGGGGACTTCATCTGGAGGAATGGCAACAGAGATGTAGCCACCTGACTTCATTTAGCTTAAAGCAAAAATTGTAGTCCATTTCAAGCCACTTCAAAAAGCTAAATGATGACTTAAATGGAGTAAGCGCAACAAACCTAAGGATAATAATATATGTCCCACTTCTGACATGAGCTCTAGTGTTTAGGGAGTTGCCCCAGGATCAGAAGATCGTGGGTTTGATTCCCAGACCAGTAGGTTTCCCTGAGGTACCCTTGAGCAAGGTACCGTCCCGATCACTGCTCCCCAGGCTCCTTCAATAGCTGCCCCCTGCTGCACGTGTGTGAGTGTGTGAGTTAAATGCCGAGGTGTCTTTTTTTTTTTTGTGGTTCACTATGTGCTGTGCCATGTACTCACAATGACACGAATGGTCGCTTTGCCTTTCACTTTTCATTTAATGTATATTCACTGAACTGTCTTCCATTGTGAAGCCTTGTTTAAGAGCTGCATGTTCATTTGTCCTCTGGATCTGCAGGTGAGCGAGGAGCTGATCAGGGTTGCCATCTTATGGCATGAGATGTGGCACGAGGGTTTGGAGGAAGCCTCGCGATTATATTTTGGTGAAAGGAACGTCAAAGGAATGTTTGCTGTGCTGGAGCCCCTCCATGCCATGATGGAGAGAGGGCCTCAGACCTTGAAAGAGACCTCCTTCAATCAGGTAAGAATCACGTTCACTGAATGCAGGGTCATTGACGAAATGACGTTTGTGAACAGAGACGATCTAATCAAAAAATATTCGTAGCGACTTAGTTTAATCTCTCTTGAATAATGTTAGTCAGTCTTTTATTCGCAATATTAGTGCTTTTGTGTGAAGTGTTTCTTTAATATTCAGCACCTGTTCATTGGCTTTCCTTTTTAAGAATCTGATCAAACTGGCTTGTTGTAAGTATTAGAACCTGACATTATATATGTCTTGTGACCTGAACATCACCTCAAGGACACAGTTTAGTGATTGTGTGCGTTAAGTTAGTTTTATTCAATGCCACCAAAAGTGTTCCTCCATTCTAAATAGGATTGTGCTTTTAACAGGCTTATGGTCGTGATCTGATGGAGGCGCAAGACTGGTGTAGGAAGTATATGCGCTCTGGTAATGTGAAAGATCTAACCCAGGCCTGGGACCTTTATTACCACGTGTTCCGCAGAATCGCCAAACAGCTGCCGCAGGTAAACCAGCACCCCTTTCCATCTTCATTACCTTTTCCAAAGGTTGTTTTAAGAGTAATGTATTCAGTAAAAGCAGTTAACTCTTTTTAAAACCATAGTCATTAAGCCATGTCTTGCAATATTTTAGCCAGGCAGCGTTTACATTACCTGTTCATTCAGAACCAGACAGATTTTTTCAATTTTGCTAATTGACTGTACCTTCCATATTGCTTTTTAATTGGCCTCATTTATTTAAGTCTTGTACCTGCCAAATAGCATTAACTTTTTGTCAGTGAACCTGCAGAGTTGTGCTGTGGTGTTATTTCAGGTGGTGTGAAATTTCTGCGTTGTTTTACAGTTACCTAATTCTGCCGAGACTAGCTGACACTAAAAGGAAATCTGATTGGTTAAAAGAAAAAGAAAGTGATATAGCTAAACTAATAGAGAGGAATAACCTGTGTTAACTCATTTTATGTGTGTGTGTGTGTGTGTGTGTGTGTGTCCTCAGCTCACCTCTCTGGAGCTGCAGTATGTCTCCCCAAAGCTGCTTATGTGCCGTGACCTGGAACTGGCTGTGCCTGGCACATATGATCCCAACCAGCCAATCATACGCATCCAGTCCATAGCTCCCTCACTGCAGGTCATCACCTCTAAACAGAGGCCCCGCAAGCTCACCATTATGGGTAAGAACCAAGCAGTATTGAAAGGATGCTTCATCCAAAGCAATTTTTTTGTATGAAATGAATGAAAGGGATGCTTCAACAGCAAAAAGGCCAACCTTAAAATAAGGATTAACAAATGATGGAGCATACCGTGGATTACTGTAACTGTAGTGAAGCCCACGCCTGCACACATTCTTTCATATTCTCTCCCTTTCTGATCTGTCGGTATGTGCTGGTGTTTTACTTTGCCTGGCAATGGATTTATCTGCCTGCCATTCTCTTCAACCACCAAAAGCTCTCCCTCTCCCTTTTTTCCATGACACATGCTTTGCTGCTTTAACGTTTATTGGCTGCTCTGAACAGCCCCATTGTCCTTCTCCATCTTTAGGGACTATTTATTTTAACAGCGCTCTTAATGTGAAAATCGGCATGAAACCAGCAAAAGATCTTAAAAGCCTTCATTTCTGCTCCCTTGAGATGCATTAAGCGGCTGCTGTACAAACAGACACCATTTGTCTGTCTCTTTCATAGGTTTGTTTAACTTGCAGTAAGTGGGTTTGTTTTAGATGGTAATGCTGTCTCCCTGTACTCGCTGAGTTTGCATTATTTGATGGTATTGACATTTATATATTCTCTAGTGAACTCCATCCAACACTTTATTTTAATGTGTAATTTGATCCCAGACTGTATGGAAAGGCCATCTAACTTTTAGAATGGAGCGCTACATGGCTATTGCATTGCCAGCGGAGGTAATGCCAGCCTATCTAATGCGTGAGTGGTACAGAAAGAGAAAGAATTTACATTTACATTTCTCTATTGTCTCCCTGCAGGCAGCAACGGACATGAGTTCATGTTCCTACTTAAGGGTCATGAGGATCTACGGCAAGATGAGAGAGTCATGCAGCTTTTTGGTCTTGTCAACACTCTACTTGCCAATGACCCGGCCTCCCTCCGCAAGAATTTGAGGTAATTCATAGACACCCCTCGAATATTGTATGCAATTTTTAGTTTAGTAGTTAGTTTCTGTACCAAATTTCCATTAAAAAAAAGAACAAAATGAGATTATTTTGTTACCCAGCCACTTGTTTTCATCTGACTTTAAGTGCCTTTTTTAATTAAAATGATTGCTTTTGTTTTTTTCTTAATAAACAAATTGACATTAGGTGTTACTCAGATACTTTAAGAACAGGCCCGGCCTAAACATGATTTGCTTGTTTAGTAATTATTAGCTATTCAGCCATGACATGTTAACATTGAGAAGCACATGTATAACATCTGTAAATTATGCTTTATTTTATTATTTAGCATCTTCCTGTAACAAGTTTTATATGAAAGTCTCTGAAATTCTCACAGAATCTGAAATTGCCTTTCTTTTGACTCCCCCAGTATTCAGAGATATGCAGTTATTCCCTTATCTACTAACTCTGGTCTGATTGGCTGGGTCCCTCACTGCGACACCCTGCATGCTCTGATTCGAGACTACCGTGAGAAGAAGAAGATTCTGCTGAACATTGAGCACCGGATTATGCTTAGGGTACATCAAACATTAGCACGTTTTGAATATTTTTGTGGTTCACTGTAGCCAAATACAAAGTTTAAGGATTCAGTGCTTTAACTCTGCACTTTTTTTTTCAGATGGCTCCAGACTATGACCACCTGACTCTCATGGAGAAGGTAGAGGTGTTTGAGCATGCAGTTAATAACACAGCAGGAGATGATCTGGCCAAGCTGCTGTGGCTTAAGAGTCCCAGCTCTGAGGTTTGTAGTTCTCTTTTTAGGGAAGCACATTTAAAACCTCTCACTTTATTATCAGCATTTGTCATTGTCATCAGCAAACATCATAGTCACAGAAACTCCTGTCTAATCTCGTCTGTCAGCCTGTCCATTACCACTGCAAACAAGAATGTGCTCAGCGCTGATCCTTGATACAGTCCTGCCTCTACTTTAAATGCATCTGTCACCCCTACTGCAGACCTCACCACTGTCCTCATACATATCCTGTACCACTCTGACATACTTCTGAGCCACTCCTGACATCCACATTCAGAAACACAATTCCTCTCTAGGCATCCTGTCATATGCTCTCTCCATCTAGTCTCTTGCACTCTTGAAATATCATTCCTTCTCTCCATTGCATAAATAAGCTCTCTCCATTTACTAGTCATACCTGTAACTTGTAAATTTCCTACCCTCCTTTCCACTCTCCCATGCTTACTTCTCTCCTCCGGCCTCCGGACGTGCCTTCTTCCTCTTATTCTGCCTCGACCAGCGGTAGCTCAATTTCCACCTACACCCTGTTGGCCATCTGAACTAGTGGCGGTTTTGTTGTTCGCATATTTATTTGGCAAAAGTTTAGCACTGGATGCCCTTCCTGGCATAACCCTCCCGATTTATCTAGGCTTGGGACTGGCACAAAGAAATACACTGGCTTGTGCATCCCTAGTGGTTGGGTTACAAACACTTTAAATGTGCTTATTCTTGTTCATTTTATTCATAATGCTGAAGCTTTTGGTATACTTTGAGCTGTTCAGTAATGTCATATGGTGCATAGATTACTTTTTTGTTGGCACCATTAACTGTGCCACACCTTAACCGTTCTGCAAAAGGATGTTTTTCGGGCTGGCAGTCTGGCTGTTTGAGGAAGCTAAAAACAAAACCTTTTTTGTTTTTGGGTTTTGGTTTGGTTCACAGTGTTATTGGTACAAGTAGAAAAACCCAGTGCCAACTCAGTAACAATATGATTTCAACACACAAACAACTGCCTTTGTGGTGCACAGAGAAAACAACCATCAATTTCAGTTTATATAACTGGGCCAACCCTAAAAAAGGATAATTAAAACCGGTTGAAAGATGGCCATTAGTAGTACACCAGCATGGTGTGGCTTGGGTCCTGGTTGGTTCCTAGTGCCATTGGACCACATAAGGTTCCTGTCCAGGTGAATTTTAGTTCCCCATGTATAGAAACTATATGCCTTTACACACAAGGCTAAAACATAGTCCTTAAGGGCCAATTGGGTACCTTGTTTTAGTTTTAAAGATGCACAGCATTCACTTGCTCAGAGAAAAGAGGCATAACTGTATTTTCTTAGAAATGCAAGTAGAAAAATTCAGTCCCTAATGTCTCATTTTTCAACACCTCACTGCTATTTCACAAGATTTAATATTTATATTCCATGAATATTCCTGCATCAGAAGAATCCTAAAACCTTTGCTTCATGCAGGTGTGGTTTGACAGAAGAACCAACTACACACGCTCTCTTGCTGTGATGTCCATGGTTGGATACATCTTAGGACTGGGAGACAGGTGCAGATCTTTGTGACAATAATAACCTTATTTGTAATTGTAAAAATGGCAAAATAATATTTAAAGAGCAACCTGTAATTTTTTTTTTATTCCCACGTAGACATCCTTCTAACCTGATGCTGGACAGACTGAGTGGGAAGATCCTCCACATTGACTTTGGAGACTGCTTTGAGGTAAATGAGGTCAACAAAAGGGCCAAAGTGCTGTAATTGTACCCACGAGTTACATTTCTCTTTGTGCTTTAGGTTGCCATGACCAGAGAAAAATTCCCAGAGAAAATTCCATTCAGGCTGACTCGGATGTTGACGAACGCCATGGAGGTAAGAATTATACTCATAGCGCTGGCCTGCCATGTACTGACCTGGGCTGGAGTGTTTTGACAAATTATTGATTTTTATTTCTCCCCTCTTTTATTTAATCCTGCTTTTCTTTCTTCTTTCCTTTGCTCCTTCTGTGCTCAGGTGACCGGTCTGGATGGGAATTATCGGATCACGTGCCACACAGTGATGGAGGTTCTTCGAGAGCACAGGGACAGTGTCATGGCTGTGTTGGAAGCTTTTGTCTATGACCCCTTGCTAAACTGGAGACTCATGGACAGTGAGTGAACTAGCCCCCTCTTTTCATTCTCTCTTGTTTAAAGCAGTGCTCTAGCCAAATTTCCGTTCCAGAATCCAAATTTGCTTTCAATGAAGCATATACTCCAATATACTTGATTTCATATTTGAAAATGATAATAAAAAGGTAGCTGTACTATGCTCAATAGTTAATAATAAGCACCTGTTTGTCTTGTACTGTGCAGTGCATCTTGTGATTTTCAGCTTTTAAAAATGTATAACGGACCTAAGACCACTAACATACCAATGCGTTAAATTTGAGGAAAATTATAGTTCCAGCTGTGGCCATTTTTACTCTTTCCATTCCTATTTCTCCTTAGGCACATGCAGAATTAAGAAAGTTACAACACAGATTTTTTATTTTTTTTTTAAAAAGGATGAATGAATGACTGCAAAATTTCAATGTGTATTCTCGATAAAAGACAGCAGCATTCTTTAATAGTGAATTTTCTTTTTTCTTCTTAGCTAACACAAAGGGGACCAAGCGTTCCAGGACCAGAACCGACTCTTACACAGCTGGACAGTCTGTCGGTGAGTCCATTGTTGCCAAGATTATTTGTCTTTATCATTTAACTTTCTCAGGAAAACAAGCTAACTAATCAAGAAGAAAGCTCTATTTACAGCACTGTCCTTGCAAGAAATAAAATATGTGATTAAAAGGAAAGTAAATAACATTCAGAACAGCCAAAACATGCCCTGTTCTTGCTCGCTTTAACTTCGCTATGTGGTCGTGTCAATGGCAGAAACAATGGAGGGTATTGATCTGGGAGAAACCACCCACAAAAAGCCGGGAACCACCGTGCCTGAATCTATTCACTCCTTCAGTAAGTCTCCTAGGCAGACACGTCAGATTTAGCTTGATAAACACTTTTTTCCCCCTCTTAAACCAGTATTTCTATAGCAGTCACCACTCTCTCTTCTTATCTTTCTCTACAGTCGGAGACGGCCTTGTGCAACCTGAAGCCTTGAACAAGAAAGCTATTCAGATTATCAACAGGGTGCGAGACAAACTGACTGGTAAGGCATTCTGTAACTTGCAGTCGCATCTTAAGAGAGGGTTGCACAGATCAGAGTTAGATAGATTAAAATTTTCACAGTTGCATTTCCACATCAGGTAGAGAATGAGTCCAGTATTAGGTTGTTATTTTATCACGTGCCTAGTGGTTAGGGAGTTGCCCGGGATCGGAAGATTGTGGGTTCGATTCCCTCACCAGTAGGTTCCCCTGAGGTACTCTTGAGCAAGGTACCGTCCCCATCACTGCTCCCTGGGTGCTTTCAGTAGCTGCCCCCTGCTGCACGTGTGTGTGTATGGGTGAAACGCAGAGGTTGAATTCCGTTGTGTTGTGCTGTGCTGCATTTCCCAATGACGAGGGGAGTCACTGTCACTTTTTTTCACTTTCACTTGAGTAATTTCATTTACAATTGCAGGATTATTATGTTGGATTTGTACTTGGCTGGGTATTGTTGATGTAACTTGTATGTTTAATCCAGAAGAAAAAGTGAAAGTTCAGTTGCTCCCTTTTTTACTTTTGGATACTTCTTCTGTTAAACGGATAGCTGCAGAAGCTTGTGATTTTGTGATTGAGAAACCTTGTGATTTTCCATGAGCTCCATCTAGAATAAACATTGTTTAGTTTTTTTTGCTGTTCTAAATCCAAATGTCTTTGCAGACCAGCTGCAGTAAATACCAGACATGTTTTTAAAAATTTTATTTAGACTATTATTTAGGCTATTAGAACAGGTTGTCGCTAAATGTGCTCATCCACACCCTCTCCTTGTATCAACTGCAGTAAACAAATGTTTTATTTTCTCTTTTAGGACGAGATTTCTCCCATGACGAGACATTAGATGTCCCAACCCAAGTAGAGCTGCTAATTAAGCAAGCCACATCACATGAGAACCTGTGCCAATGTTACATTGGATGGTATGTCTTCCTCCATTATCACAGGAACTTATTATTAGTGTAATTATGTTGTTTGCATTTCACTCAAGTACTACTAGTGGGAACAAGTACAACAATCGAACGCTTAATTACCGTATCTTGCCTGCAATTAGCACTGATTGTATTTTCTTTTTTCTGATTTCAGGTGTCCATTTTGGTAGAGCTCCTCTCAAGCTTTGCTTTGCTTTCTGTGTTCTTTGCGGATTTTCTATGTTGTGCCGATGCCATGTTTGAGTCTGCTGAGCTTCAGAAAAAAACTGCTGCATGAAAAGACATTTTAAAGTATGTCTGACTTTTATTAAGTTAATGTTATATGGAGAATTATGCACAAAGTGGAGAAACATACTAGAGTGAAAGTGGTGGTCTTCTTTGCCAATAAATTTTAGAAAAGTCATTGTGTCTCTGCCTCTTTTGCATGGTGGATCATGACTCATCTAACGCAGTAACACAGTCACATTGAATTAAGTGGCAGCAATTTGAAGGGCAGTGTCCTTCGTAAGCAACAGGATGAGTTGATTCAAGGATAATTGGTTAGTACAGGCACAAGTACAATTAAACTAATGTTTAAAAGATAACCTAATGAAAGGTGAAACTGGAAAAAAAAAGAGAAACTGTCACCATTTCTTCAAAATGGAATGAAATGAAAATGAAAACTTTAGTGAAATCTGGATAAGAGCCTGTGCCAATACATTAATGCACTACACTCGATTTCCACCACCTTCCTACCACATTCTCGAATGTAAAATGCTGCTTCTTTTTACATTCTTACACTCATTTTTCCAGCAATTATCTGAGACAGGGATTCAGGAGCCTCTCCCATCACTCATGGTGAAAGGCAGACTGGTTGTGAGTTCACTGCAGGACAGATTCACACACTTATACACACCCAGGTGGCAGTTTAGCAACATACACGCATGTTTTTGGACCGTGAGAAGAAAACAAATCCAGCAGAAACCTAAACACATGCGGGAAGAACCCAGGCCGTCTGCCGGCTGGGGATCAAAGCCAAAACCTTATTTTACCTCCTTCATGTGCAAGCCTTTAAGCATGAAAAGGAATACAACAAGCTCTGAAGGATGGCTTTTTGTATTTGTTCGTTGGCTGAATATGTATAGATGATAGATCAACAGTTATCCAGTGAAATCCCTGCAATTGTCGTGGCACTTTTAGTGAATCACAGATAGTTTTCATCTGTTTTGACTTCATGATCACAGTCCAGCACATACTTTCCAAACTAGAATCTCCTCTATGGGGCAGATTTTTCAGTGCAGTCCCATCTAAAGTGTCAAATTATCAACAGCTGTCTTTTCAAATCTCCCTCTTCCTTCTCTGTGAAAGACTTCACTCTTTAAGTATGACTTTGTTTTTATTAGTATTATTTTAAAATTGAGACAATGAAAAGTGCCATATTAAATGTATCATTATTATTATTAATGTTGATCTCTGACACATGGGAACCAGCAAGAGTGAGAGGGAAGTCAACAGGACAGTAGTGAGACCAGTTATGCTGTATGGTTTGGAGACGGTGACACTGATGAAAAGACAGGAAGCGGAGCTGGAGGTGTCAGAGCTAAAGATGCGACGCGGATGGACTGATTAGAAAGGAGTATATTAGAGGGACAGCTCAGGTTAGACGTTTTGGAGACAAAGTTTGAGAAGCAAGGTTCCGTTGGTTTGGACATGTCCAGAGGAGAGATGAGGAGGATGTTGAAGAGAAAGACCAAAGAGGAGGTTTATGAACGTGGGGAGAGAGGACATTCAATTAAATTCAATTCAATTCAATTTATTCTTATATAGCGCCTTTTACAACACAGTTGCCCCAAGGCACTTTACAATGGTGGTGGATGGTGGAACAGGTTACAGTGATAGATGTTAAAGCCGGACGACTACGAAGGAGAGGAACCAAAAACTCCACTATGTGGAGAAAAAAAAAACCTCTGAGGGTCCAAGGTCAACCGGCTACCCAACCCCCTTGGGTATACTAACAGTACAAAGTTAGTTTGGTTTTAAACTCCAGGATCAGTGAGGAGTCCCAAGTTTCTTCCAGGTACCGATGAGCTGCCAGGGTCCCTTGGCGCATCAGATGCATCACACAGACCAGATGGTAGCTTGGCATTGGACTCAGGTGATGACCACAGCGGGCCCCCCCGGACATGTGGGGAGAGAAATGGAATGGGGATGGTCAGTAATGAGCAGGATCCAGTAGTGACAGACACAGAAATGAAACAACAGTGCGATGGCATGTACAGCAGCACCAGCGACATTAGTAATGGTGCACTATGGTGATTGGTGCGGGTAAGCTAAACTAAAGAAGTAAGTCTTCAGCCGTGATTTAAAGACTGAGACTGAATCGGCATCCCGTACAGAAGCAGGCAAGCTGTTCCACAATCTAGGGGCCCTGTAACTGAAAGCTCGTGCTCCAATACATTTATTTATGCGAGGGACAATTAGGAGATCTTTATTCTGGGATCTAAGTGGGCGGTTAGGTGTATAGGTAATAAGCAGTTCGGTTAGGTATATTGGGGCAAGACCTTTAAGTGCCTTGTAGGTTAAGAGGAGGACCTTGAAGTCAGCCCTGTACCTAACAGGAAGCCAGTGAAGCGAGGAGAGTATGGGAGTTATGTGGTCGTACTTCCTGCTCCTGCTAACAATCCTAGCGGCTGTGTTCTGAATGCGCTGTAGGGTGCTTAATGTGCCCTGAGAGCTTCCAGAAAGTAGGGCGTTACAGTAATCTAATCTACTGTATACAAATGCATGTACTACTTTCACCATGTCTTCCATTGACAGAAAACGCCGTAGTTTGGCAATGTTCCGAAGGTGCAGGAAGCATGTCTTCGCATCTGCATTAACATGGGGATTAAATGAAAGATTTGAATCGAAGATAACACCAAGGTTACGTGCCAGAGTACTAACTGAAAACTTCAACCCCGCATCCTGGATATGCGAAATGAAGTTGGCCCTAACAAGTGGTTGGTCTGAAGGAGGAAGATGCAGAGGACAGGAAGAAATGGAGATCAGCTGAAAGGAGAAGAAGATTATTTTATTTTTACAGTAGTAGAGTAGCAAATGTGCTATTGTTTAAAATATAACAATCTGGATTGTTTGAATAAGACACCTTAAATAAAACCTGGCACCCATTTTGGTACGTTTCTATTCTGTAAAATTATATTCTTATATCTTTATCGTATTGAGTGCTTTGTAAAAAAAAAAGTGGGCCTCTTCAGGAGCAAAACGTGAATAAATGAAAAAACATTTGTGTGTGTAAAATGTATAGTACAGTCAGTGGGTCAATCGTTATGAGACAGTAAAGGGATGAATAACTGAAGGATTAAATGTTGAACACTGTATTGCCTGTAAATGAACGCAGGGGGCGCTGTGGTTCAACAGCGCCGTAAAATGCAATGAGCAGTAATCTCGGGGGTTCTCGCGAGGTTTGGTCGTCATGGCTGCCTCCTCTGAAGAAGACAGAAAATCTGCGAATAAAGACGCTGAAAGCGACCCCGTTGAGTTTAGTCCGGGTTTTAAGGATGTGGATGCCTTTGTTAAGGTCAGTGAGACAGTTTGGTGTTGCTGTTTGGTTTTGTAGTGTTTGCTGTGCTCCTGTTTTCTCAGATAAACACACAGCAACGTGGAGCTGTATTAGCATTAGCCGTGTTCAGCTGAAGCTCAACATTCAGGCCTTGTATTTCTCAAACACAACTTTTCAAATTTTATCTTAAGTCTAATTTACTCTTTAAATACTACTCCGACAGTGACAAACAAATTCTACATTATAAAAAAAATAAAACAGGCAAAAATATAAGCAACATTAACCTTGTATTCAAAGCTATATCCCATCTGTCAGTGTATTCCCAAGATGTAAATAGTAAAGTATAACGAAATAAGCCAATACAGGAAATTAAAAGGTGACATTGTTCAAAAATATGCCTTAATACTAAATTATATAGAAATATGTGAACCCTGAATATATGGGGAGGCCATATTGTCTGGAATATACAAAATGTTGTGAAACACTTTTATATACAGAAATGTGTTAATTCATAAAATATGAAGAGAGCCTGTTGTACAATATATATACACACAGAAGTATATACATTCAGGAAATATGTAAATTACATTATACAGATAAATATTTCCAATCTGTGAAGGTGCATTGTGAATACGATAGTGTGCATAATTTACCGTTTGCGGAATTCAGCAGTTGGTAAAGACGGTTACTGTGGTTGGAATAAACCTTAATGATTTTGATCTGGTTCAAAGCTGTTCAAAGCTCCTGACCGTTAATAATCTGTATTTTTGTTCACAGCATGGACTGGGCACCGTGGTTGCTGCTACCAAAGCATCTGGGGGTCTCCCTCAGGCAGGAGATGAATATGACTTTTACAGGAGCTTCCCTGGTTTCCAGGACTTCTGTGCTGTTCAAAGAGAACGACTGCTACAATGGTGAGAGTTTTCTGTTGAGCTTAAGCGGCTAAAAGGCATCATGTCAGTTTGGGGAACTGAATGGATTTGTTTGAAAATCAAAATATTTCCCTCATTTAGAACGCAGTTGACTGGACAAGAAGTATTTGGTGTCTAGTTTTGTTTTGGAGGCATGCTACACTATTGTAAATTAATAGATAGTTGCTGGCCAATCAACAGTCTTTCTTTTTTGTGACAGACTGTTATTAATTGATATCTCAATTAATTCCTAGCTACGTTAGTGTCTTATCTACCGTGCAAAACTGAGGAAGAAGCAAGCCTTGGCTGACACTACATTTTGGCTCATTGAATCAATGCTCTGAAACCGTTCTGTTCAATTCACCACTTTACGCTGTTGTTTGTTTTCAGCATGAGTCAGCTTATGCAGCACCATGGCTGTAGGGCACACATGAGGGACAGGAACAAACTAACAGGGCTAGAGGAGCGCTTTGATCTAGTCGTCGAGTCCAACGACATCATCCTGGAGAAAGTGGTATGAATACCTGATCGCACACCCAAATTCTGTTAACATGTAAAGTGATATTGTCTGGGAACACAGTGAAACAACTTTGAATAGCAAACTTTACTGAAAGAATGTTGTTGGTTTTTTTTCACATGATTATTTTTACAAAGGGGAAAAATCTTTCTGATTGCTTCAGGAGATGTTTATGATCCACAATTTAGAACATAGCCTGCCCTAAAACAGGTAAGCAATGTAGAATCAGTTGCCATCAGTTAAATGGCAGCCTACTGCTTAGAGATGGTTGATCTTTCCAGGAGTGATTTGAGCTAAGCTTAAGGGCAGGTTAAGTTTAGGATGCTATTAGTTAGCCAGACATTCAAACTTGCTTTGTTAGAAAAGCCCATGAAAGTTAGCACTGAGCTAAATCACTTGTTCTGGTTGTGGAACTGGATAAATGGAGTAGTTACATCAGGTAAAAGAGGAACCAAAGCACCTTGCATTTTACTGTATAGCTGCTTGATTTGATTTTAAGCTTAAATGTGTTTGCTCCCAGTTTGCTGATCAGTTCCTTTTGAATTCTTAATCAGGGAATTTTACTGGATGAGGCTTCTGGAGTGACTCGGTCTCAGCCTGTGATGCCTGCTGGATATCAGCCCCCTAAAATTGTTGTGTCTAGTTGGAATCGCAAGGTCAGTGTGTCTCTCTCTCACCCTTTGATACCACTGCACTACAAACATGAAAAAAGCAAAAATCATGAGGCAATAGAAACAATTAAACAATATCTCTATAACATGGAACTTTTGTTTATGAAAGTCCTTTTCCATCCATGCCAAATTAATTTACTTCATAACTATTGATTTATCAGCAAGAGTTTTAGTGGTTGTTTCTGCTTTCAAGCGATTTTAGCAGTTCTTTAATCTGTAATGTATCAAAGTGTTTGACTGAGGTTTGTTGTGCATTATCATGGAGAACAATTTGGAGATCACATGTTTTACAGGGTGGTGACCGCAGTACTGAAACCTTCCACCTTCTTCATGCCAAGAACATTCAACGGCCCCAGCTGAAGTTCAAGGAGAAAGTGGACAACAGCAACACACCTTTTATGCCCAAAATCTTTGTGAAGCCCAATGCTATCAAACCACTGCCTGCATGTGAGTTGACATTAAATCTGTTGTTGTTATAGTTGCTGTTACCGCAACCCTCAAAATGCAGCTTTTACTTGAATTGCGCTATGAATTTCTTTAAACGTTTAGAATGTTACAGTATGCAAAACGATGTGTGTTGATGTCCATGCAAGATATATGTCCTATGCTGCTCTCTGGAGTTTGTCTAGATTCTTCCTGCAATACAAATTATATCATACTGTGCAAAAGATGGATGGCTTTTATGCATGAATGTTTCACACATTGGTCACTCTGTGACCTAAACTGGTCAGGTACAGGGAGTGGACTGAAAATGAGAGCCAAATGCTTTGAAGAACTATTACTCAGCAGCACGTTAAAAATACTAGAAATTTTGGCTCTTTGGAAGCAAAATATGAAGAGATGAGGGGTGGCTCTAGACTTGTGGACAATTCCCTTATTTGAAAGTCTATCTCTAGGCTGTTATTGCATTGTTGAAAAAAGGTGACATCCATACCATGTGGTAAAAAGAAGTGTTCCTAAGTTGATATGTTTAACTGTATATACATATATGAGGTCATTAAGAACTTTCAATGCTGCTCTTGCGATGTTGCTGTTTACAAGCTAACATCAGAAGGCTGACGATCCTCACACTTAGTGCACTGAGCAAACTAACAAGCTTATTCAGATGTCAGTGACATTAGTGTTTAAGTTTTAAATGCTTTGAAGGGTTTTATTTTTTAATGTTTAAGGTTCATTGTAGACTTGCTTGCATTCAACATTCATTATGCAGATCTTAAGCTGGTAGCGTTAAAAGATCTGTGATATTCAGTTGTTTTCACATAAAACCGGTAAGAAATTGGTATGTGTACATACCTTATTATATTTCTTTATTGTAGATTTCACAAATAAACAGCTGCAGAAGGAGAGACCTGAGGATTTGGACGTTCCTCCTGCGCTATGTGACTTCATCCACCAAATGAGAACAAAAGAGCATATGGAAGACATGTGAGGCCTCCTTCAAAGTTTTCTCTTTTTCCCTTTTCCACCTTAACAAGCTCTCTCTCTTTATTTTTATAACAAGGCTTTAACTAATATGCTTTTAACTCTGATGTCATGGCAACCTTCAGGTTCTTTCATCCTTACCAGTATGAACTGGACCACCTGGTCATGCCAGAAAGCCTGAATATAAGACCTGAACCCCAGGTAACTTTATTATGATCCACCAGAAACTGCCTTTTGTTTAGTGTGCTTTAATAAACTACTAATTAAAGATGGCATCTGTAAGGTGCAGTTTATTCATTTCCCAGTTAGTAGTTGGTTTCCCAGTTAAATTAATTAAAATCATTTTTTGTTTGTCTTTTAGCTTTACAAACCTTTGGCAGAAGCAAGTTGCAAGTTCATCGACAAATTAGAGGATCTGGTTGCCTTAAATGAAAAGCTGGCCAGTACCACGGAGTTTGCTGTGGACCTCGAGGTGTGGATGAGTCTCTAACTAGCAACTAGCAAGTATGTGTTCTGCCTTTCCCTGGTTCATATTCACATTCTGTCTTGATGTTATTTTACAGCATCATTCCTACAGAAGTTTCCTGGGAATTACCTGTTTGATGCAGGTTTCCACCAGAGAAGAGGATTTCATTATTGACACTCTGGAGCTCCGCAGTGAAATGTACATTCTGAATGAGAGTTTCACTGATCCCGCCATTGTAAAGGTGAATATTTATTTATTTATTATTTTTTTATTTTATTTTTTTTTCTTCTCTCCCCCCTCCTTCCTCTCTCCGTATTCTGTTCATTATGCCTTACATGGGTGTGAACATAGCTTGTGTGATCTCCATAGAAAGCAATGCTAACATAGTGGTATTTACCTTTAGCAAAGTCCCCTCACCATTCAGATCTTCACAGCAGTGTTTAAATGATTGTGATTGGGAACATTTCTGTGAGAATGGAGGCTGTTAGAACAAAAGGGGGACAAGCTCATCATGAGTACTGTAAAGAAAAAACAATGAGTAGATGCTCATATTCATGTCTTTACATATGTTTTTACATAATCACTAATGATTAGGGACTTCGGATGATCGTGGGTTCAAATCCCAGATCACTAGTTTGCCCTGAGGTACCTCTGAGCATGCCCATCACTGTTTCCTGGGTGCTGGATATGCTGCCCCCTACAGCATGTGTGTGTATGGATTATAAGCAGAGGTTGCATTTCGTTGTTTCACTGTGTGCTGTGTTGAGTTTCACAATAACAAATAGTCACTTTCACTCATTCAGCTGTTATCTACTATTTCAGTTCCTCAAAGTTGGCTTGAGTTCTTTTTTTTTTTTTTATGTAATTGAATCTGTTTTTGTTGGTCATGTGGTTTTGGAAAAACATTGCGTATTATTTGCGATACATGAGAGTTCATTGTAATTGTTTCACTTGTAGGTTTTTCATGGGGCTGACTCAGACATTGAATGGCTGCAGAAAGACTTTGGTGTCTATGTGGTCAACATGTTCGACACTCACCAGGCTGCACGCTCTTTGAACCTTGGCAGAAACTCGCTGGACCATCTTCTCAAACTATACTGCAACGTGGATGCAAATAAACGCTACCAACTGGCCGACTGGAGGATCAGGTATTCTCTTAATTTTTTTTTGTCAGGTTTTGTAGAGAAATAAGTTTTACAAATGTTCTAACTGCATTGTAATTCTGCATGTGACCCCCACCCCCACCCCCAGACCCTTGCCAGAGGAGATGCTGAAATATGCCCAGTCTGATACTCATTACTTGCTGTATGTGTATGATCGACTAAGAGCAGACCTGTTTGATGGAGCTAATGGAAAACCTAACTTGATACAAGTTGTCTGGTCTAAAAGCAAAGATATTTGCCTTAAGGTACAGTTATACATTATGATCATCAGTGTTAAATAGCTGTGATTTGAAGAGCATGGATCCCAGATCACAAAAGATCAATGATGTTTCAAAACCTACTCCTCACTTCCAGATCCATGCAGTGTACATTTTAATGCTTTAAATACACAGCATCTTAAAGAGTTTGGACAGAAATGGAAGCTTATAAGCTTTAAGCTTATTAACACTTGTTTTACTTCAGAAATACGTGAAGCCCATCTTCACTGAGGAGTCATATATGGAGCTTTACAGGAAACGGAAGATGATTTTCAACAGCCAGCAGCTGATTGCCTTCCGCCTCCTGTATGGATGGAGAGATAAACTGTCCAGAGAAGAGGATGAGAGCCCTGGGTAACCAGACCTCTTTACAAAAAGAACCACAAAATTACCAACATATTTTATCAGGGCATGTTTTTCAAATTGTGAATTGTTCCTTTTATAGATATGTCTTACCAAATCACATGATGATGAAAATTGCTGAAGAGTTGCCCAAGTAAGTTCCAGCACAGCTCTGTGTATTTTTTGCTTTACCGATGTTGATTGTTTTTATAGCCAATGTGACAGTCTAGCATGGGTTTAACAGCCACCACATAAATTCCAACATTTGAATACTCACTGCAGATACATTTTTTATTTATTTATTTCTTCTGGTTAAAGAGAACCCCAAGGTATTGTCGCGTGCTGTAATCCTACTCCACCATTAGTGCGACAGCAGATCAATGAACTCCATCAGTTCATCAAGCAAGCAAGGGAAATTCCACTGCTGAAGGTTAGCCATCATGGTGTCAATACATGTTGAGTTATTGGATTTTTTTTTCCATGTGAAGAGAAGGAGTAGTGAACTGCCTACATTGCATTGGTGTCATTTTTTTTATTTTATTTATATATATATATATATATATATATAAAATAAAATGGTGGTAATTAAACTGATTTGTGTTTCCCCTTAGGCCGAGATAGTCACTGAAAACAAGAAATCTTTTGCTCCCAAAAGAAAGGTTTGTTAAAATTGTTTTATACATGTATGTTTTTAGCATAAGAACCATTATCATATGAACCAGCTTCATATCATTTGTATAAATTGTTAATTCTTTTTCAGCCTGAAAGTACTCTGTTTGGGCCCCACGATAGTTCTCATTTGCCTGAGAGTGAACTTAAGGAGCTTTCTTCGAATGGTAGGTCAACTGTTAAAAAGATGTACAAACTGTAGGGTAGAAACTTCTGTAAAAGAGTCTTTTTGAGACACCGGTACCAGCACCAGGCCCTACTATGCTGCTTCAATATCATTTATTGCTATGTTATAGGTCCACCACCCTTAAAGCCCTACGTGGAAAAATGTCCACATTGTGCCCAAAGTGTCAATATTTTGTGTAGCCACCATTATTTTCCAGCACTGCCTTAACTCTCTTGGGCATGGAGTTCACTAGAGCTTCACAGGTTGCCACTGGAATCCTCTTCCACTCCTCCATGACAACATCACGGAGCTGCTGGATGTTAGAAACCTTGAGCTCCTCCACCTTCCGTTTGAGGAAGCCCCACAGATGCTCGATAGGGTTTAGGTCTGGAGGCATGCTTGGCCAGTCCAGCACCTTTACCCTCAGTTTCTTTAGCGAGCCAGTGGTCGTCTTGAAGGTGTGTTTGGGGTCGTTATGTTGGAATACTGCCCTGCGGTCCAGTTTCGGAAGGGAGGGGATCGTGCTCTGCTTCAGTATGTCACAGTACATGTTGGCATTCATGGTTCCCTCATTGAACTGTAGCTCCCCAGTGCCGGCAGCACTCATGCAGCCCCAAAACCATGACACTCCCACCACCATGCTTGACTGTAGGCAAGACACCCTTGTCTTTGTTCTCCTCACCTTGTTGCCACAACACGCTTGACACCTTCTGAACCAAATAAGTTCCTTTTGGTCTCATCAGACCAAGTTCAGTTTCACAATGTTGACAATCTTCTTATAGCCTAGGCCATCTTTATGTAGAGCAAAAAAATCTTTTTTTCATATCCTCAGAGAGTTCTTTGTCATGAGGTTGAACTTCCAGTGACCAGTATGAGAGAGCATGAGAGCGATAACACCAAATTTAACACACATGCTCCCCATTCATACCTGAGACCTTGTAGCACTAATGAGTCACATGACACTGGGGAGGGAAAATGGATAATTGGGCAAAATGTGGACATTTTTAAAATGTGGTTTAGACATTAATGGCTGTGTGTTATTTTGAGGGGACAGCAAATTCACACTGTTATACAAGCTGTGCACTACATTGTATCAAAGTGTCATATCTTCAGTGTTGTCCCATGAAAAGAAATAATCATATATTTACAAAAATGTGAGGGGTGTACCCACTTTTGTGAGATACTGTGTGTGTGTTGTATTTTTAAAAGCAAATTTGTTAGTTTGTTTTTCAAATAGTGGTCCTTGTGGCTTAAGTTATATCAGCCGTAATTAGAACCATTATTATTTGATATTAATGCCTCTGGTTATGAGAATAGGTTTCTTTAGTTCAGTGTGGGATCCCTTCATTCAGCTAACCGCTCGGGTTTGGTTTCACGGGATCCTGGTCACTTTCACTTTCACTTTTCACTTCACTTTCCTGTCGTTCTCTAAGTTGCTAACTAAACATAATCACCTCCAAATTGAGTTGTTGAGAAATTATGAATAGATTGGATCCCAGTACTGTGTGGCAAACAGTTTAAAAATGGAGGAAAGTACAGATAATTTACTGATCGAGATGACTACGTATGTTGCGTTTTTCATAAAATGTGGAATATGCTTGTACACTTTTATTTTGGAACAGTGTGAAATGTTGTTAGACTTTCAGCAATTTCTATTTATAATTTCTTTTATTTATAATAACATCTATCAACCCCAGCACTCCGACAAAGACACAATTAATCATTAAAAAAATTTTCAACGTTTTTCCCTAATGTGCTAATAGCCGCCCCGACCAAAGACGGAACCCTTTTCTCAGAGGAAGAGAACGCTACTCTGATTGACCTTGCGGCTTCTGCAAAGATCACTCTCTTTTTGGTAAGGCATTCAGAGAGGTACACTGTGTTCTATTGTTGACCCTCTTAGCAATCCTGATATCATGGCATTAAGAATTGTGCAATTATATATTAGAAGTTATGTGACTGGTGTGTTGGCACTGTCCTAACAAATCCTTATATCTGTGAAAGAGTACAAGATGCTGCTCCTCCTACATTCTAGATTTTTTGAATGCAGGACATTAAGAGCTTAGCTATTGGGACACACAACAGTGCTTTTATGGCAATAATTCTTTAAAAATATATTAACAAGGTAAACAAACCAACACAAACAATACACTGTATTTGATGAAAGGTGTTTTTTACACAAAAGCAAAGACTAAGAAATAGTCTTCTAGAGGAATAGAACTTTCAGGGTTTTTTATTGTGAATTGTTCAGACTATTCACGTTATTGACGGTAATATTTTTGGCTGCCTGTGCAGAATGGTGTCACTGTATATCATATAAATGGCTTCAAATAGCAGCTCCCTAAACATCTGTCTTTAGTAAAAGGTCTTTTTAACAGGCAAAACATAAACCAAAATACGTCCTTGTATCATTTTTGCTGCTTTTGTTAAAGGAGGAAGACAAGTCGAGCGACTCTCCCGGCCTCACCGTAGCCCAGCAGAAGGCACACATGATCATGGAGTCTTTTGAGAACCCTTTCCGAATGGTAGGAGTCCTTTAGTCACCATCTGCAATGATCGGCACTAATTTAGGGCTGTAATCGTCACCAGTAGTCTTCAGCCTTCTGTGTTAGTCTTTGAAACTGGTATGTAAACACACTTTCTGATTAATTAATTATTCATTAATTGTTTTGTTTTGGTTTTTTTTTGGTTTGTTTTTTTAGTATTTGCCTTCGAAGGACATTCACATCTCCAAAAATGCAAAGTATGACCCTTCGTCAAAGATTTATGAGGTAAATAATAATAATATTCACCTCCGTTCAACACGACTGTGTTTTCAGGCATAAAACTGCATTGAATGTAGCTGAGTCGATTACCTGGGTGAAGATAGTGGGATGCTGTGCACTGCATGAGGAATACTAGGTTTTGACACTTCTGCACAGAGCTGTTCTGGTCCATAAAGTACTTCTAGAACATAAGCACTGAGCTTCTTAGTCAACCCCAGCTTTTCACTTTTTTTTTTTTTTTTTTTTTTTTTAATACTGCATGAAAATGCAGCGGTGGCCTGGTGGTAATTGCATTGGCCTCAGGATCAGAAGGTCATGGGTTCGAATCCCAGACCAGTAGGTTGCCCTGAGAGACCCCTGAGCAAGGTACCATCCCCATCACCGCTCCCGCTTTCAATAGCTGCCCCCGCTGCACGCGTGTGTGTGTGTGTGTGCGCGCGCGGGTTAAATGCATTCGTTGTGGTTCACTGTGTGCTGTGTATTCAGACAGCTTGTCACTTTAAAACACTCCCCTGGTTTTACTCTACAACCTGATCCCAAACTGAAAGGCGTTACTGTCGTGTTCTGTAAGAAATTGCTGTTAAAATTGCATTGTGCAAGACCTTTGACCACATTTAGTTTTAATTGGTGTCAAATCAGAGAAACCAGAGTCAGTTGTTGGGCAAAAAAAAAAAAAAAAAAATCACGTTCAATCCATTCTATAACATTTTTGCCATTAGAGTTTTTGTCTTGTGCTCATCCTGGAGGTAGCCACACACTTTTGGAAATACTATCCAGCTCTTTTATCATTTTTTAAAATTTTTTTTATATATTCTTCTAATCTTCTAGTATTCACTTGTAGTCAATGATGAGGGAAGCGTTGATTTGAATCGATTTCATTACCTTTTATCTCTTTCAACACAGATAAGTAATCGCTGGAAGCTGCAGAGTATTGAGCAACAGCAGAAAGAGGCTCAGGCGAAACAGCAGGCTAAAGAACAAGCCAAGAAAGCGAAAGGTGCT
The DNA here is from genome assembly GCA_017165825.1 of Hepsetus odoe. Taxonomy (NCBI): domain Eukaryota; kingdom Metazoa; phylum Chordata; class Actinopteri; order Characiformes; family Hepsetidae; genus Hepsetus; species Hepsetus odoe. Next base: position 7,136,657 of record CM029373.1, on the reverse strand, counting down.
GCTCGACTCTACGGTTTCTTTGTAAAGAAGGAATGCAGAGTAGGACATAATGTATGGTATTCTGTTTTTTCTTTCAGAGGAGCGAAAGAAAGCCAAGCAGAGTTATCAAGAGTCCCTGCAGAACGTCAGTACTGTCAGACAGCAACTCTCGGTAAGTGATTGTAGCGATAAAAAAAAATGTTTTTATGGTTATAAAAAAATACTTTTCTCTTGGAAACATTTTATTTTTAAATATTATATTTTGAAACTTTTGCATATTCTCATTTCTCAACCTGAAATGAGAGAAGTCTTGTACCTCTGTTCTTTGCCTCACTACCCTTTCCATCCCATAAACCTCTGTCGCTAGGAGTCGAAGCAAGGAGGGCAGAAGAGAGAGAGGGTGGCCAGCGAAGCTGGTGAAGAATCTCACAAACCGAAAAAGAAAGTCTTGAAAACTGGAAAAGGAGCTCCTGCTGCCGTTTCCTCTCCTGCACCTTCTAAAGAGCCCGAAGATCCTAATCAGGCCCAGTCGACTGCCTTTACTCCGTTTGACTACAGCCAGTCGAATTTGAAAGTTTTTACTGGTATGATTTAAAGCACTTTTTTTTTTTTTTTTTTACCTTAACCAGAGACGTTTCAAATTTCGATTTCCATTCGGCCTCCTGAGATCCCTAAATATTGAGCAAAATAATGATTTAAAATAATATTTAAGCACATGTCCAGCCTTTTACTCATGTTGATCTTACTCCTCAGGAGGTAAATGCAATGACTCCTCGCAGTTTGACCCAAACAGAGCGGCCCGTGACTTCAAACGAAAGGTAAGACTTTAATTAAAATGAAAATCGTAGTTCTAGAATAAAGTTTGATATCTAAAGCACACTGCGTGTTCAGATCACTTGACTGGCTGATGTGAAATGAGTTCCTTGCCTTTACAGAGAAACCCAAGAGGACACAAGCAAAGGGGTGGAGGGAGGAGCATGTCCTACCTGCCTGCAAAATCGGAAAGGTACTGAAATACACCTGTTCTGTTCCTTACACGTTCGCTGGTGTGCTCGCATACAGCACGTCCTCTCTGTCTTCCACCTTTTAATGTCCGATTTGATTTTTAATTTTTTTTTATATTTTCAGAGGATTTTTCCACAACTGGCCCAAGAGATAGAAATCTTCGCTGGACATCGGCTGCCTTTTTATAAAGGACCTTCCTTCAAACGCCTGTTTGTGTTTTTGTTATTTTTTATGTGGGTTATGTTATCAGAATGTATGTAACATACTCTGAAAATGCCATACAGTGCTGTATATACATTTTGGAAAAACCCTTCATTAAATCGATGTTTTAGACGCTGCTTCCTTTTTCTTCAAGCTACTGTGAAGATCTGTTTTAAACCCATCCTGGAAAAACAATGTCCATTTGCTGTAAACCTAAACCACGTCGCTGCATGGGTTAAAACTTAACTGTAACCAGTCAGTTATTTTTTGCAGCTCATAGAGGCAGAAAAACAATCCCCTATAATTGTGTCCTTTGAGAAGGATGTCCTACGGACTCCACTTATTTTGGTAAATCGAAACAAAGCTGCATGGATTATCTGAACACTTTCTAGATTTCTTTTAAACTGTCTTTTAATAAAATCCCTGGTCTGTCAGGAAAAGCAAACCTTCGGATGAAAGTGTCGACTCTTCACGATTGCGTCCCAAACAACACGCATTCTCCCTCCACTGCAGGATCCCTCCTAACTACTAGTGCCCTAGGTTTGCACACTCTCGAGTGCACTAGTGTGCGGTTTGGAACGCAGCCGAACGGAATCGGCTCTTTCAGGGCTCGTTGGAGATGCAGGGAATGTCCCCTCGTGCTTGCCGTAGTGAGCGTTTGTGACTCGGTAGCTGTGCTCGTGTGAAGCCGCGAAGCTTGAAACACTGTTTTAACCCAAACCCCGAACTTAAACAATGAACGTCCAGCCTTCAAACCCCAACAACCCCATCGTGTTCTTCGATGTGACCATCGGGGGACAAGTGAGTACCGGCCGTTAGCGCCGAGCGCGGGCTTTCGGTGGGCTGTCGGCGCTGAAGGGAAACTTCAGGTTCAGAAACACGAGGCTTTAAGTGTTGACTGTTTAGAAAGTGCCACAAGTACACAAGTGTCCTGTGTTTGGTTACTTTCTTGTCAAGGACTCAAGTTTGGAGCTAACCGCCACGTTTGCTCCAGCAGTATCTTTAGTGTTGTTTATGATTTTCCAGCCTCTCCTGGTGTATCTGCCTCAGGCAGCTCGTGTGGAAGTGTGTTAGGCTGCTGCTGCTGCTGGCTGGAGTTTATTTTACTTTGCAAAAGAGACGTTAAAGGGCGAAGTTTGCCACAATCAGCTCTAGCTTTAGCATCCTCGCGAACCAAAATGACTCGTTCTTCGGAGTCGATTCCTAGTAATATGTCCGAATAGTTGATGAACGCTTCCGTTTCTCAGTTTGGCTCGATCTGTAACTCATGACCTCCATTAACGTGTACGATAAGAATCCACCGGATTACAGGATCGGTCAAATGGACCGGAGAGGAATCAGTTGCTCTGTTCGGACGCGGATTCGGTTGAATCCGATTCAGTGCTCAGCGAATTGAATCAGTGTGAACAAGGGCTGCTCGATTCTGGATCCTACCCTGGATTATTTTGGTCAATATTGACATCACGTCATTATATATTGACTTGTTTATTTAATGGCATTCAATTCATTTTTTCTTTGGATTGAAACTTTAAATTGAAACAATTCTTAAAGAAAACTAAGTATTATATTTATTTTAACACTTGGGATCAACAGTTCGGAGTAACGGCGAGTGAAGAAGAGAGTGCAGGCAGGCTGGAATGGGTGGAGAAGAGTGGCTGGAGTGATCTGTGACAGACAGGTACCAGCACGAGTAAAAGGGAAGTCTCACTACAGGACAGTAGTGAGACCAGCTATGTTATACGTGTTGTAGACGGTGGTGCTGATGAAAAGGCAGGAGGCGGAGCTGGAGGTGTCAGAGTTAAAGATGCTGAGATTTTCTTTGGGTGTGATGAGGATGGACAAGCAGACAAGCAGCAGTGTCCTAGTGTTTAGGGACTCAGCTCCAGGATCGAAAGGTCATGGGTTTGAATCCCAGACCTGAGGTACCCTTGAGCAAGGTACTGTCCCCATCACTGCTCCCCAGGTGCTGGATATGGGTGCTCCCTGCTGCACAGGTGCTGTGTTGCAGTGAGGGCTGTACAATATTTCACTTCGAAATGGCTCTTGGGGTTTTGGTCTCAGTTTTTTAACGTATGTTAATCTCTTTCAATCTAACAGACTGTTTTTGCTATTGTGTCTATCAAGCTAAAATATGTAATGTCATTTCTGATTGGCTGCCTAGAATTAACGTTAACAATATTTCCATAACGTTTTTAATTACAGAGAAGTGTCAAGGGCCTTTTGATATACTGAAAGGCAAAATGTGGCAATACTAATATTGTCCATATTGTTCTGTCCTTGTTGGAGTGAATGGTGAAAGGGAAAGTTTACAGGACGGTACTGACACCAGCTATGCTATATGGGTTGGAGACGTGGCACTGACAGAAAAAAAAAAAAAATGACAACCCTTGTCATTGCGAGGTGAAAGCACAGCAGACAATGAACCACAACGAATTTGGACCTCTGCATTTAACCCATGCACACTCAAACACCGTGCAGCAGTGGGCAGCTATTGAAAGCTGCCAGAGGAGCAGTGACAGGGACGGCACCTTGCTCAAGGGTACCTCAGGGCAAACTATTGGGAAGGGGTTCGAACCCCTGATCCTCTGATCATGTGGCCAACGCCCTAACCACTAGGCCACCGCTGCCCCGACAGACAGAAGGTGGAGCTGGAGGTGTCAGCGTTAAAGATGCTGACATTTGCTTTGGGATTCACGAGGTTCCACAGGATTAGGATTGAGTAAATTAGAGGGATCACTCAGGATAGACGATTTGGAGACAAATCCAGAGACACAGGGTTTATGAATGCGTGCAGTCTGTGTGAAAGAGGAAGATGCAGAGGAAAGGAATAAACAGAAGATTTGTTGTGTCGAAGCCCAATGGGAGAACGAAGCCTGTGACTCAGCCTGTGACTCAATGACGTCACCAAATTTTTGGTTTCTTCTTTGGTTCTGGTTTTCTAGGCTTTTTCCAGAGCAAGTGCTTGTTTTGGGAGAGTTTCCTCTTTAGTCTCCTCTTCGGGAGATGAAATGCGTGTTCAGTTGGGTAACCTCTGGTGATTGATTTGGCAGGTCCACTTTTCACCGATGAAGTGCTTTGTTAGCTGGGCGTGTTTTAGATTGTGTGTGTGATAAAGTTTATCCTGATTTGATTGGTTGTATCTTTCAGTAAATTGGGTTTGTAGACTTGCAGACTAAATCATCATGAGTTATGAAGATGATTGAGCCTGTTCCAGAAGGAGCCCTGCAAGCCCAACCCATGACACTACCGCCACCAGGCTTCACAGAAGAGATTATGTTTTGGATCCTGAGCATATCCTTACTTCCTCCGTTCTTTGGCTTTTCCTTCTCATCAGTCCCTGAAACTGTATTCCTGAAACTGTACGCTTTTGTTTGATTGTTTGTTTCTTTGTATATTCGTTTTTTTTTTTTTTCTGATTCTTACTGCTGATGGCTGGTTTGTTTCTGGTTGTATGGCCTCTGTTTTTCTGCTCTCAAACTCTTCTTGAAGCAGTGGAATGTGAAACCTATGGTTTTTTTTAATGCTATCGCTGACAGTTGTTCTGGGTTTTTGTTTTACTCGTTTAATTTGTCTGTCATCAGTCTGTGTTGCATTCCATCAGCAACCAGTTTGATGTCTATTGCTCAATACAGGAGACATCAAACTGGTTCTTTCCTTCTGTTTTAGGACATATCAAATGTGTTGGCCATGCTCCATGCTTATGAAAGGTTTCTAATTGATTTTTCACTCGTTTTTCAGATTTCTGATTCACCGTTCTGCCCAACTTTGGTCTTCATGTTGGTTTCTCATTTTTTTTAAATATCAAATGCATTCTTCACAAGTGTAATCCAAGCTAGATTTTAGTGGAAGAAACAATCTAACAACACCCCTTTTAGTCTCTTATTCTAATACTTTTGCTCACTTGCAAAGCTGGGTGGTCACTTACCAAAGGAAGATCTGATTTCTCATCATCTGATTGTGTTTATTGTTTTTAATATATTTATTTATATTTATTTAATATACGTATTTATTGTCTTAAACTCAAATGTCTTCGGGGCATAGCAACAAAAATGAAAAAGAAAGAAAAGACCAGTACTTTGTGGGTTCTCTACCACTGGCACCATATAGTCCCCCTGCACAAGGTGCTTCACCTCCTGTCGCTCCAGACTGTACCTGGTCTGGATAAGAGCACCTGATAAACGCTGTGCATCTAAATGAGGAGGTGGTGGTGGTCCTGTGGTAGGATTCTCAGCTATGGACCAGGTTGAAATCCCACGTCCATCACTTTTGGGCTCCTGAGCAAAACCCAGAGTGACCTAGCTTTCGCAGTATTCCTGCTGGGAATGTATAGTACTGTGCAAAAGTTTTAGACAGGTTTGGAAAAAATGCTGTAAACAAAGAATGCTTTCAGAAATATAAACAATGATTTTTCATTTTTATCAATTTACAAAATGCAAAGTGAGCAAACAAAAGAAAAATCTCAAGCAAATCAATATTTGGTGTTACTACCTTTTGCCTTCAAGCCAACATCATTTCTTCTAGGTACACTTGCACAAAGTCAGGGATTTTGCAGGATTATAGTCGGTGTGTGATCAACCAGTTTTACCAAACAGGTGCTGATGATCATCAATGTTACACGGAGGTTGAAACACAGTCATTAACCGAAACAGGAACAGCTGAAAACTGGGTGAGGAACAGCCAAACTCTGCTACCAAGGTGAGGTTGTGGAAGACAGTTGGCAGTTGTGGCAAGATTGAGCAGCGCCTCAAGACTTAAGGTAGTTATACTGCATCAGCAAGGTCTCTCCCAGACAAAGATTTCAAAGCAGACTGGGGTTTCAAGATGTGCTGTTCAAGCTCTTTTGAAGAAGCACAAAGAAACGGGCAACGCTGAGGATCGTACACGCAGTGGTCGGCCAAGTTGTCCAGCAGTGCCATCAGCTCAGAACTGGCAGTAACCAGCGGAACCCAGGTAGACCCATCTACTGTCTGGAGAAGTCTGGCCAGAAGTGGTCTTCATGGAAGAGTTGCAGCCAAAAAGCCATACCTCCAACGTGGAAACCAGGCCGAGAGACTCAAGTATGCACGAAAACACAGGAACTGGGGTGCAGAAAAATGGCAGCAGGTGCTCTGGACTGATGAGTCAAAATATCTGGCTGTAGCTGAAGGCAGTTTGTTCGTTGAAGGGCTGGAGAGCGGTACGATAATGAGTGTCTGCAGGCAACAGTGAAGCATGGTGGAGGTTCCTTGAACGTTTGGGGCTGCATTTCTGCAAATGGAGTTTGAGATTGTCAAGATTAATGCTGTTCTCAATGCTGAGAAATACAGGCAGATACTTACCCATCATGCAATACCATCAGGGAGACGTATGATTGGCCCCAAATTTATTCTGCAGCAGTACGGCCCCAACCATACAGCCAAAGTCATTAAGAACCATCTTCAGCGTAAAGAAGAACAAGAAGTCCTGGAAGTGATGGAATGGCCCCCACAGAGCCCTGATCTCAACATCATCCAGTGTGTCTGGATTACATGAAGAGACAGAAGGATGTGAGGAAGCCTACATCCACAGAAGATCTGTGGTTAGTTCTCCAAGATGTTTGGAACAACCTACCAGCCGAGTTCCTTCAAAAACTGTGTGCAAGTGTACCTAGAAGAATTGATGCTGTTTTGAAGGCAAAGGGTGGTCACACCAAATATTGATTTGATTTGATTTAGATTTCTCTTTTGTTCATTCACTACATTTTGTTGACTGATGAAAATAAATGATTAACACTTCCATTCTTGAAAGCGTTCTTTGTTTACAGCCTTTTTTCACACCTGCCTAAAACATTTCCACAGTGCTGTATATCTTCAGATGTGCGTGTATTTGTGTATCAAATCTATATATTTTCATCAAAGAAAACCGCTGCGGGAAGGTGATGTTACACTTCAGGATGATTATGTTCTCGGATGGTTTTTACATCGTTCAAGCTCAGCAGGCTTGAAGTTTGATTATAATCAGCAAATATTTGAGGTTTTTTTTGTATTGTTTTGTTTTTTAATGCAGTACACGTCGGTTGTGCTTTTTGTGACTATTATGTCCCCGGTCTTTTTAAGTTAGTATACTGGTCGATAGTCCTTTTTTCTGCTATAGCTGATGATTCCAGTTTATAAAGCCAGTCCTCCAGTAACCAATGATTTAATTAAATATGGAAGAGGGTTCTTTTGTGGGTTTCTTGACGGATCATTCATCTTAATAAACGTTTCCTGTTGAATCTGTTGTATCACAGGTAATAGGCAATGGGACTGTCACCATGTTTTGCTAAAAGGCATTTAAAATAAAATAAAATAGCAATAATTAACCTTTGCTGTGAGGATTTGATAGCTGTCAGTCATCAGTGTTAGGTAAAGTGTTGAAGAATGATTACTTCTGGATCATTAACATTCCTACTCATACCAGAGCTGTCTGAGGGAACATCATCAACATCGCAGATAGCAGTTTCACTTCTCCACTGCTCAGTGCTGGCTAGAGTATCAGTATCATGGTGCACAATGTGTTTGGTTGTTTTTTAACTGATTGCCGGTGTCTGTTACTGATTTTGTGTGCACATTTTGTCTGTGCTCATCAGGAAGTGTATCATGTATTGTCTCCATTGTCATTGTTTTCCTGTGGAGATTATACAAGCTGTGTGCAGTTGATCAAGTGTCAGCAGTGAGCTTATTGTACGAAAGAGAATTCTAATGTTCATTTGTTTTAATGATAATAACTGAGAAATGCTGAGTACATCAGATTTTTTTATTGAATAGTCATGACAGGACTGTAGAACAAACGTGACACATTTGTAGTTAAAAAGTAGAAAGTAAATGTAGATGCAGGGAATGTGATGAGTGATTTTTTTGTTGTTGTTGTTGTTTTTTTTGTTTGGTTTTTTTTTATATCTGGATGGTTTTTCTCCATTTCATTAACACCAGGATATGTAAAAAAAAAAAAAAAAAAAAAAAAAAGAGGCCTGCAGGGCAGTACAATGGCTTGTTCACTTAACTTGTTAAGCAGGAAAATCAGGAAACATTTCTTTTGTAGGTGTCTAGTCTACATACAAGGTGGTGTAAAACATACCAGTTTGGTGTTTTAAATACAGAGACACACATTATACCTTACATCCGTTGTCTAAGAGTTTGTTTTTTGACATTCAGCTTTGTGCCCTGATCAAATGTAATAAAGTAATAAAGTTCAAGAAACCTCACAAATATCACCGCAACAATTACAAAATTTAACAAAGTACTTTGCACATTTTAATAAATTGAACCCACAAAAAAACAGCTTCGTTTTTAAACTAACTCACTGAAGTGCAAAACTATCCTCTACAGTACTGGAAAAGAGGAGAACGACAGCTCTTGCCAGCATCCATTAGTCACAGATCTTTCTTCCTTTTACCCATCATACTCATAAATAATGAACTGTAAACCATTAACCTCTACCTTCAGTGCAAAAGCCTGAACTGTTCATTTAAATATACAAAAAGGGAAAAAGAGATCAGCAGTCAGAGAAGACCTGTATAATAACCACCTTGCATTTTCAGGCTTAAAGTAAGTGGAATGGCAGAACCTTACAATTTACCTTCACCGTTACATTTAGCTTAATGACTACACTGAGTATAGTAGCCTTTCTGACAGGGTGCTTAGTTTTTCGATGGGCCTCTTACTGGCTGGCCATTTGCTCAAATGCCAGTAGAAACTCCATAAGCAGATATCATCAGGCATTTTGCAGAAAGGTCCAAGTTCATCACTGTTGTACCAGAAGGTCAAGCCGGCCAGTAAGCTGTTGACGCAGGCTGTCCAGAGAAGGTTGACCGTGGCATACGCTGGGACTGCGAAAGCAAGGAGGTCACAGGCTACACTCATGATCAGGTAGGGTGTCCAATTCAGTGCAAAGCACAGAGTCAGGCTCACAAAGAGAGGAGGAAGACGCTCCTGACCCTTACCCACACATGGCTTCTCCGCTGTCCCTTCTTTGATCTTCTGTGGCATGTTGGAAAAGGCTAGATCGCTTTTAGGAACAAGCGGCCAGGCCCGTTTCCTGCTCATTTTATTGACCAGGCAAATCCAGTGAGGTACCCACCTGCAGTACAACAGAAGTATGGCACCTACCACGATGCACAAGTGCAAGTTGAAGTAGCTGACCATTGCAGAATCTTCCACAGGACACACAAGAGCCTGCATTCCTTCCTTGTATTGAATCGTCAGCAGTTCAGTGTTAGTGTACCAGTAGGAAAAGGTCAACGCCAGCGTCCACAACACCAGCACTGCTATACAACGGCCTGCGATCCTTTCCGGAGAGTTCTGAGCAAATTTCAGGTATCTATAGGCAGCGTAGTCCAGCGTTCCAGTTAGAAGAACTGGTAAAGGAAGGAATGCATAAACAGCAGAGCCATATGACAAGCTAAGGCACACTAATGTGTGGGATTCAAAGTTCTCTCTAAACAGCCAGATCCAAGAAATGGTGCCACACAGCAACAGGTCAGCCAGAAACATGGAAATGCTGAGAATGCCAAAAAAGGACTGCGTAATGGTCTGCAACCAGAAAGACAGAACCAACATATTCAAAGCCACTTTGCAGAGTAGAAGGAACAAATACTGCAGGGTCTCGTCATGATTACAGTTCCCGTTCTCCTCCATCTCCTGCAGTATTGCCATCATGCTCACGGGGGAGTGGTGCAACAACATGGTTGTGCCGGTGTTGCTCACTCTACTAGTCCACGCTAGGGTGCAAAAACATGGAAAATGGTCAGAAATTTGAGACGATAAACCAACGATTAGAAGCAAAAGGGATTAAAATACAAAAACAGTGGATACACACCCAGTAGATAAGGTGGCTTTAAAATGCTAAATGCTTCAGTGAAAATGTGGAATGTGTCACCTTAAATTGCAGCTCCTGTATAAGGAAGTTTGAACTGATTTCGATTGCTGATATTCTAATACTTGTTCCATTTCCATTAGTGGTAGTTTGAAAAATTGTGAAGATGAACATTTATGCCATTTTCCTCTGATGTGGCCAGTCATTCAAGTGAAGGTATGGAGGATGCCTTTTGTATCTTTAGTTTAAAACTGGAGCTACAAGGCGAATGTTCCAATGTTCCAACAGTCTCCCAAAAGAGGTTTGTGAAAAAGTAAATAAACGAATAAAAACCTATCACCTGCTACTCTCAGCTCAACCAGACGAAATCCTGTTAAGGTGCAGTTGACTTTTGGATCGTGTTAACGACACTACTGAGCTACGGAAATACACAAAATGGTGTTTACAGGTGGGGCGGTCTTACAACACTGAGCTTATCCAAATAGCAGTCCTAAAGACTGATCTCCGATCAAATCTTTCTGTGTTTATGGCAATCGTCATAAAATTGATTCTAAATCCGCACTTCTTCAGCAGACTAGTTAAACTGGCAAGACTGTAAAGTTTTTCAAAGCTCAGGTGGTAATTCTATGTCCAAAAACTACATCCACAAATCAGCAAAACCTTCTTGAAGAGCTGGATTCAGTTGGACAGACGTTTTGGGAACTATTGACTTCTGTGGTTCAACAACATTAGCCTCTTTATCATGCATTAATCCGCAGACACAATATCCGGAACAAGCCTTGTTTAAGTGCGTCTGGGGCACGTGTGTGTACGTTTCGATTTTTCACCAAACTATTATGCCTTTAATTTCTATACTTCAGACTGAACAGGCACTGCATTTCATTTCATAGACTTTCCAACATTTCCTGGATTAACTAAACCGCTACAGTGATGTTATCGAGAATCTGAACACATGATGTGATCAGCAAACAGGAAAAGGAGTATTGAAAGGGTTTGTATACGTTTGAAGATTATTAGTGAAGGTTAGTTGGGATTTTCTGCTGGCAGACCGGTGCAGCGAACCTCTGAAGCCAACATGAAAAATTTCTTTTTCCATTGGCATTAAATACGACTAGGTATCTGGTCTGGTAGCGAGACAATGGATTATCACTTTGCTTAACTAGAATCCCCGCCTGTCCGTGGTGTAAAATTGAGACGGTGCAAGTTGACACCGGAGGTGTCTGTAATAAAAGATGATGGCTTTGTCAGAAAATAATGTTCTAAAAACTTTTACTGGGAAGTCTAGTTTTTCAGCATTTGTTTCTTTAGTGTAGAAATAGCAAGAGTGATATTTAAATATTGATACTTCCCTCGAGTGTTGACGTTTGGTGAAAGTTCGATGAGTGAAAAAGCACTTCATTGTGCAGGATAGGAATTACCTTTACCATTGCTCTTTCTCGCTGCTTTTTGCCGGTACAAACTGTCTTTGATGCAGTGAACGCTCTATAATGGTGCATCTTTTTTAGTTAAAAGCACAATTTTTATATCCAAGTTGAAATTGTTGACTATCATAACAGTGGAGGCGGTGGTCTAGTGGTAGGATACTTGTCTATGGACCTCTGGCTCAAGAGGTCCCAGGTTTGAATCCCACCTCTGGCACTACCACCACTGGGTCCCTGAGCAAGACCCTTAACCCCGAGCTGCTCCAGGGGGACTGTCCCTGTAATCAGGACATGGAAGTCTCTCTGGATAGCAGCGTCTGATAAATGCCATAAATTTAAATGTAAATATATTCCCCTCTGCGTGTACAACAGACTTGGGTAAATGGACAAATATCTTGATGTTTTCAAAAAAATAATTGCAGAAATGTTTGCAACAAACAAAAATGAGCCAAATGTGGGGATTTATTTTAAACATTTATATGTTTTACCTGCATTAAACCATTAGCATATTGGTTTTAAACCTATGTAAAGTGCTCAAAACTATGTGCAGTTTTAGCATTTCAAAAGGTTTTTTGCAGTTTAGTTTTAGCGTTTTGAAACCAACGAAAGCCTGAGATGCAAAACGGCTTCTAGTATATTTTTTCCAATTAGTTTCTGCCACGACTGTAAAAAAGTAGTCTAGATCATCTGTTTTGAGCCTGCGAGATCTTGTCTCAGTTGATTCTAAGACGTCATGGTTGAAAGTTCCTTTTTTAGGTCAAATGGTGGTAAAATAGAATTACTCATAAATAATGTAAGAAATTCTAAAGATGGCAGGTAATACCTCTTTTTTTCAGTTGTTTTCCTGTCTTGGCGCAGGTTTCCGGCTTTGTACCCCATCAATATTGAAGTGTTTTGCAGCAGCAGATTGAATGTGCCTGTTCTGTTTGAGCTGACAGAGAAATAAGCTCATTACCACACATACAACCTGTTCCATCTTTTAGAGACTAGCTCCTCCTGCAGCTGCTTTACCTGCTTCCACGCCCATCTGTAATCTGAAACAAACAACTGCTGCTCACCCCATCCCTCATCGTGCCTTGCTTTCTTCTGTGGGTCCTAAAAAAGGATTAATTCTCGCTGAAAGTTGGAACACTTTTTTAATTTTATTGATGAAATGAGGCTTGTTTGTCACACGTTTCTTCCTTTATAGAATTTTCACTTTAAATCACTTATACTGTAGAATTCAAAAGGCTTTTTTGTTACTGTTAAATAAACATGAGCTCTGTTCTGACTGGCTGCCAAAAAAAAAATAGTCTGGGTTGAAACAAACTGAATGGTTTGGTGAGGCCACACAGAATGTACTGACGTATGTATAGAATCAGTTTATCATGTATATTACACACAAGTAAGGATCTGAAATCTACTTGGACTCTTTGACGTTGGAAGAGGCAGAGCCGAAACACACACCTTAATTTAAACTGTCCACGGGTTAGGGCTGGGTGAAGTTGACTCTGGATGTTTGACAGTCCTTAAAGAATGGCCAGTAGTTTCGACACTTTGATTGTTGAAACATGGATCAAGTGAGGGGTTGCCTTGGATAAACGGGTTAAAAGGTTGCCATGAGAGCTTTATATCCCTGTGTATAGAGCCTTCGGTCCTGGTGAGTTGGTTTTCAGAAGAGTTTGGTAGTTCCACGCACTCACTAAACCTGTCAGTTAACATCATATTTTTGGGTTTTTTTTTTATTTTTTTAGCTGTACTGGGAGATGAAACCAGAAAAATATTTCTGAGATCATTTGAACATTTTTCTCTGTTTACTCAGGTTATCTTTTGGAATATACTTCAATTTTTAGAGATCAGAAACAGTTTAGTGGTACAAATAAACAAAAATAGAGAAAACCAGGAAGGGCACATACTTTCCCGGCGCTGTAGTTCCAGATTTTGCTTTGGAAATCTCAGTTGAAAGCTTGTTCATTTGTCCTTTGATACTCAAAAAGCCTGAATCATTGTCATCTAGCTGAACGATGTGTACGACCGGGTATGAGAAAAGTCGTTCAAGCACTTTTAACATTGGTATACCGGATACTAAAAACATTCTACGAAAGTAAAAATAAAAATAGCTTTTTTTTTTCTAAAAACTGATCCTTCAGGTTTATAAAGTCAGCTGTTCTTTGTAACAGGTTTGAGATAGCTGTGTAGATTTGCCAGATAAAGACTCTTAGAGCGGAATATTGCAAGGCTACCACTATTAAATTACATAAATGTGTAACTTTTCTGAATATCAATTTTCATGTTTCAACAGTAAACACATTTCTGTAGGTGCCAAGCTGAATTTCTGGCATTGGATTACCATGCTGTTAGTGCAGCGATTTGTTTGCTATTCTCAACTGTTTAATCAAGATTTTTGATAGGGAGTAAAACTAGAAACAGAAAAACTCCACATCGTGTGTTTAAAGTGGGGCTTTGGGCCCATCATCAGGAACTGGTGAGAACACTCAGTGATGCCACAGCCTTTAGTGGCCAAGATGGCATGTTTAGATTGGAGAAAAGGCCATTTTCCCCTTGCCTGAAGTGTTTTTGGTTATGCATGCAAGATGGATTCCATACCAGATGGAAACTGCACCTCGTCACACACCCGACATAAATCAGAGAAGAAATGAAAATAAAAATAGTTGTTGAGCGTGCCCTCTAAAATATGTTGTGTTCATTTATTCATACACAGACATGAGTCTGGAAACCATATGCCATGTTTAACCTGGATAACTCACGTCAAGTTTCAGACCCCTTTGTTTGTGACAACAATGAATCCGATCAGACGGCTGAATAAACTTTTTTTTTTTTTTTTTTTTTTTTTTAAACGTAAATCTATTTACGTTTTCTCATGGCTCAGGGTAAATATTGAGTTAAATTGCGTAATTTTGCCTTAAAGGTCCAGGTGTTGGAGTGCTCCTGGCACAGTAATCGTGTAAGAAAACGAGGAATCGGTTGTCAAATGCCATTAGAAACATATTAAATATATTCCTAAAATATTGTCCATAGTTGAGTATTTATTCTCAGGCATTATGTAAGGAATCAAAAATCAAAGAATAGTACAGTACACTACAAACAATGCAACAAACAAACAAACAAAAAAAAAAAAGGAAAACACGGCCTATCTCAATGAAGGACTTTTTGTTTGTTTGTTTGTTTGTTTGTCTGCTTCACTACCTGTTATTGATCATTTGCTTGGTAATATCACGGGTGACTCTGGTGCTAAGAAACGGGTCAGCGGCTACAGATGCGTCTAGAAACAGGATTATCCCGCTTTATCTGTAGCGCTCTCCAGCATTCCCATTCATTCTCTGGTGTCAGTGTTGAGTGAATGAGATGAGTGTGGCTTACCTTCATGTGATGTTTTCGTTAAAGGCTTTAATGGTTCGATTAATTCTTCAGCACATTGTCCGCTTTCCTTTATATTCCAAAATTCGCTTGATGCCTTCTCAACAGTGAGTCAAGCGGTAGTATTTGCTTACAACTACAGTGGCAAACTCCATTGATGCTCCCAGACAAACAGACCCTTTCAGAGAGCTGGGCCAGGCTGCTCCCTCCCTAGCCCACGCAGGCCTGTAACAGTTCGGGACTTGTACGCTTTGACACACTGACACTCTCGCTAGACGATATGGGCAGAAATGTGGGCTGAAACTCTGCAGCGGCAGCACAATTGACAGAGCTGTTTTACAGTCTGAGTCTTCTTTTTCAGCTCATGCTTTTGTTTTTTCCTTTCTTATCTACTTGTAAAAGGCAAACAACGTAAAGTCTAAGGCTGCTACTGAATCCTGGACTGGACTTGTCTTTTTGTCTCACACACCTTGACCCATTTCTCTTCCATTAATGCATCAGCAGTCAGTTCATCCACCCAATGAATTTGATTTGTTGGATGTAATGTTTGTGTTTTCTTTTTTACGAAAACAATGTTTTTTTCAACAATGGAAACGAAGGTTATCGACAGTAAAAGTCTATAGCAGTTCCTTTTACTCTTTAAAATAATGGAAGATCTAAGCATAAAAGGCTTTGTGTCTGTGGCAACTTTGAAGGTTAACAGCAACTCAGGGACACCGTTCTTTTGGGGAAAACACTAAAGACTGAAGCATTTAGATTCTTTATAAACGCAGCATATTTTCTGATCGTCACATTTTTTCACTTTTAGACTTTAAGCTGATTACGGGATCCATTAATGCTTAAATCCGAGGGTTGAAAAGTTAAATGAATGTGTCTTATGACAGCACTTGCTTGTCTTTTTTTAGTCTGTGGTCCTTTTTGTGGAAAGTACGACACTTGGACCTCCAAAAAAACGCGTACTTAAATTTCTGTTTGTCTGTTTAGGAAGTTGGAAGAATGAAGATTGAGCTGTTCGCTGATGTCGTTCCCAAGACTGCAGAGAACTTCAGGTAGAAGCAGGTCTTGAATCTGTTTAATAAGAATGATGATCAGTCTGTTTTAAAGATTGTTAAAAGCATTCATTTTTAAAAATAGTCATGTTTTGTCGATAGATTTACTTTTTGGACTTCAAGTGCAAGCACACCCTTCAACAATTCCAGGCTGTAAGGGCTGCATGCAGTGTGTAACACACTTTTTGTATTGTCTTACAGGCAGTTCTGCACTGGGGAGTTCAGGTATCCTGTTCTGAGGATTCTAAACTATGTCTCATTGGTCCTTCCTGACACCTGTGTAGCTTTTAAAAGCTTTCTAGGAAAGGATATGGCACACTGTGAATGGGTGTGGCTTTCTGAGAATGGTCTAATCTTCCTAGTATGTGTGAGGCTTTCATGGTTGTTATGGTTTCATAGTCCATATCATGCTTCATACTTTCAGCACTGTGCAACTTACATCAAGCATGAAAAATATTATCATACCATTTGCATTGTTATTAAATGCCTTGTTTTATACAGTATACAATGTAATACAGTTAAATAATCATTTATTGTGTATTATTTTAGACAACAAAAAAACGTAAAAAACATTTAACGTGTGCACATTAATCAAATTGAAAGAGCTGCCTTGATATACATATGTCCTCATCAAGCCAGTGCCAGCTTCTGCCTCTGCCAGCTTGACTTTGCAAGAATTCCGTATCAATGTATTGGTTATTTTCGATGTAAATTTGAATGCAATGCAGCATGGCAGTGTTTCTCAGAGAACAGAGAATGTTGTGTCCACTCTCACATCGTTGCTGCTTTTCTTTCATTTTCATTTGCACACATGCAAATTTCCTCGGCCAGAAAAGACGGCGTTCCCATTGGATACAAAGGATGCACGTTTCACAGGTAGGACTGGTCTGGTCCTTCCATTTATTTCCCCTCAGTAGAAATGATTGTGAATATAGGTTATGAGTGCTGACTTTCAAAATCAAAGTTTATTCTGTTGGATTTTAATGAAATTTGAAGTCAAGTAAGGCATGTTTTCTGCTTGCATGCTTGGTTAAATGCATATGAATGCCACTGGGCTGGGAAGAGTGTGGAATGTAGGTAGCTTCTGTTGGGTGGAGCGGTACGTCCGGAAAGCTTTAGACATAATAGGAGTGACAAAATGGGCAAAGCACACTCATTTTTTTCAGTCTGAGAAAACTTTTCACAAGGCTCGGCTAACGTTATGGAACCGCCCCTAACATCTTGGGCCCGTTTTTCCCCCCTACACCGGACTGTAGTTTTTTAGTTATACTATGGGTATCTGTTTCATCTTTATAGTGTAAAGGATTGGGCAAGTGTCACACCTTAATACTTTTTTTTCCACTTAATTCTGTTAAGCTGCCTGCCACTGCTGAACAGCTTTAAAAATAGTTTATGTAGCTGTCGCTTAGGTTGACTAGTATCTCAACAGACAACCCACCATTGATACGATCTTATTTGTTCTCAAATAGCAAAAAGCAAAGTCTTATAACGGAGGCTTATTTTGCAGTCCTTTTTGAAGTTCTTTTTTTCTTTTCAAGATAAAATTAACAGCACAATGTGAGTCCACACTGAAGGGCATAACATTTCCATCGTATTTCTGAACAATGTCATATTGTAGGAACACTCATGAGGGAGCATTCACCTGAGCCTGTTTTAATGGTTTCACTACAGAGTTTGTCTCGGCTGTAGGAATAGAGTGATGAATTGAGAGAAAATGACAGCACCAACAGCAGAAGTGGTTTTTGAAGACAAAGCAGTGTGGTTGCTTAGCTTGAGTAATGAACTGCTTGTTGCCGTGTCTCCAGGGTTTTTTAGGCTGTTACTTAGTTCCTGAGGTGGTTCCAGGTTACTGCAGATCTTTAAATACCCTCTAGGGTGTTGCTTACTGGTTGAGCATCATTTATAGGGTGTTGCTAATGTAGAGTATTTCAAACATTCAAATTTAGTGTGTTCTGCTGACCTTTTCTTAATTATGGGGACAATAAATGTCAAAAATACATCGCTTAAAATACTGAATTGTGATTAATTACAATATAATTTCAATGAGGACCAAAGAGGCAACCAATGATCACGTTACCATCTGGGCAGTCAGTGCTTCTGGGATTATAGCTTTCATTATTACACTTGTGTTTCCTTGTTACAGTGGGAGCTCTTGAAATGAAGAGGTTTTTTTTGTAGTTTTGCTGCTGTTTTCGTCTGATACTTTATGTTTTAGATGTAGATTGTAGATGAACGGTTCAGAAGGATTTGTTATAAATGTGACTCCTGACTTGATTAAACAGGTCGATCTCTTTTCAGTATTCTGCTCTAAATACAGCAAAATACAGACTGTAAAATTGAAAGTCACAGCCTAATTTTAAATTCTTTGACCTGCAGGAAAACATACAATATGCTTATTATGTTGCTTCATCACAATTAAATTATGATGTTTTTTTTTTTTTTTTATATATAATGATAGTATTACAGTGTGTTTAAAGCTAAAATGATGTTTAAAATTCTTTGCCGGACATGCTGTATGCATAAATCCCTTAATCCACAGCTGCACCAAGATTAGTAACATTTTTATTCTGTATTTATATCATCGGTGTATTTATTATGCAAGAACTAGAACCTTTTATTGTCCTTTGCAGGGTGATTAAAGACTTCATGATTCAAGGAGGAGATTTCGTAAATGTAAGTATGAGCTGTTTATGGAATGAAGTCAAGTCACATGTCTTGTTCTGTGGGGAGGTCACTTCTATGAGTTTGTGTTTGGGCCTAAATGCAGTGCAAAGTACACTTTGCCTGTTTAACTGGGGGGATATTCTTAACCTTTGGCCTGTTTGCAGACTAGGTGTGGTTTAAAACATCTACATCAAATTTCATGCATGACGACTGTCCGTGTTTAAAATTTCTAAACATTGACATTTCTTATTTACTAGAAAAGATATTTTTTTTGCATGAATTTGCTTGTTTTGTGTTATTAGGATGGTATCAATGGTTTATACATCATTTTGGAGCGGAAGTTTAAGCTTTTTGTGGTTGTTTGGTTTAAAATGTGTCTCATTGTGTTTCCTTTGTGCATGACACTTGAAAAGACAAGTAAACAGTAGTCATTCGGTCACCGCAGGAACATCATAACACTACATGTACTGACAAAGAACAGGAAACACTGCAACAATCACACAGGTGAACTGGGTGGGATCGAGGGATAACTTGGACATGAACACGTGGCAAATTCACACAAGCACAGATAAGGTGAGGGCAAACGTAGTGGTACTGCTCAAATTTAGATGTTTTGCTGTTTTGCTTTACTAATTTTCTGTCTGAGATTATACACATGCTGACTTTATTGGGCTCAAATTCTCAACAACATGAGAATTAAAAACAAAACCAGGGAGGCTGCAAGGTGTTCTACGTTGGGAGGGATGAAAGGTTTTAACATACATTGCGCAAACTGATGTTTTAAGTGTACGTTCAGAAGTTTCAGAACTTGCTATATAACTTGCTATAACTTGCTCGCATAAAACCAGGTGTTCATATGTGATGTGGTATCAGTCAGTAGCTCTGTTGTATTTTATTTGATCACAGGTATTGATGCAAAGTTTTGGGAACAAGGACCTAGTTATTAGACGCTTTGGTTGTGTTGAACGAATATTCTTTTTCTTTCATATATATACATTCATATATGAATGCGAGAGAGAGTATTATAAACTAAAAATGGCATCTGTCCAGGTGTCCCATATATTAGGCAAGTAAGTAGTTCTTGAAGTTGATGTGTTTGTATCTGGAGTGTTCAGGCTCACTGGCGAACGTTGGGAGCAAACCTTGGGTCCTGCCGTTCACGTGGATTCACGTGTATTTACGTTTACGGCGTTTAGCAGACGCTCTTATCCAGAGCGACTTCCATACCCTTATTAAATGTTATTTGATTTGTACTGCCTGCTTAAACTTTACTGCATCCAAAGTGCACCCCATCAGGCAAATGTATTTAATGCCTGTTTCTGGATTATGCATCCTGCCACGCTGCATAAGTTGCTCAGGAATGATTTTGAAAAACAATAAAGAGTTCAGGGGGTTGACGTTGTCTGTGAGATATGCTAGACAAAGTAGTCCAGTTCATGAAGGTGTCACTTCACAGCCTGCAGGTGTTAATGAATGCCTGACGCCAAAGCACATCCTGTGGTGTAGTGTATAATAAAAAATAAAAGTTACTTTTCTCGTTAAGTTGTCAAGTTGTTGCCTGCAGTTGGGGAAGGGCAACTTTGGAGCATCTTAGGGGGTGCAGTGGGTAGCGCTGTTGCCTCACAGCGAATCGGTCCTGGGTTCAATCCCCAGACGGGGCAGTCCTTTCTGTGTGGAGTTTGCATGTTCTTCCCATGTTCTTCCCATGTCTGTGTGAGATGCCTCCAGGAGCCCATCAGGTGGACTGGAGATGCTTAATTGCCCTCGAGGAGTGAGTGAGTGAGTGTGTGTGTGTGAATGAGTGAGAGAGTGAGTAGTTGCAAAAGTGTAATTTTATAAATAATATATATTTGTGAACAGAACATTACACTCAGGCCTCTTTGTCACTTTTGGTTTAGACAGCTCCCATAAAAGTCTTTTCACCCCCTCTAGTGGCCAAATCTATTAACTGCACCTTGAACAACCACAGTTATTTTTGTTGTAACAAACATTTTAATTATTACATCCCGACTTTTTAAAGCAGAGGTTTGTGTCACTACATTGAAACGAGCTTTCTCATTCTGGGGCATTTCTATTGCTCCATTTTTCCAGATTTGTACATACTGCAGGGCGACAGCTAAACATTAGTCTCTAAAACTTGTACGGTTTTCTCACAGGGAGATGGCACCGGGATTTGCAGTATCTACAGGGGTCCATTCGCAGATGAGAACTTCAAGCTAAAGCATTCTGCTCCAGGCCTGCTTTCTATGGTGAACCTTTCTCAATCTTTCTGAATGTGCAATACTTTTCTAGTCGTCACTGACACAAGTATCCAGCATGTGCGAATACAGGGACATTAGTTTTGAGTGTGCAGTGCTATCATGGGCGTCATTATTTTACTCCGTGACAGTCTAACCATAGCTTAACTTGAAACCTTTAAGACACAATCTGAGTCATTTGCATATGACTGCTCAGTTATCTGAGCGGTTGAATCTGATCCATCTGCACATCACTGCACATGTAACTTTTTTTCTAGACAATTATTGTGCATCATTTTTCATAGAACTCCTTTGTGCTTACGAACCTCATAAAACATTGCGTGTCTTGCTTCTTAATGAATGAGATATTGTGAATTGCATACCCGTTAACACTGTATAAACATGTTCTCTTCGCAGGCAAATAGTGGCCCAGGAACAAATGGCTGTCAGTTTTTCATCACCTGCACAAAGTGTGACTGGTTAGATGGCAAGCATGTAGTATTTGGTGAGTTAGAGCAAATATCTCATATGGTAGTATGTCTCATATTTGTAAGAAATATCATAGTCATATGTCATTCGCTCTGCATAAGAGCTTCTGCTAAATTCTGTAAATGTCATTTGCGATTCATGGACCGCCTCTACATGAAAGGGAAAGTAGCGTTTGTTTGAAGAAAACACGCTTATTTTCTTCTACTTCACTTCATAAACATTGATTAGGGTTTTGACTGTACAATGTTGTTTGAAAAAGGATGAAGCCTTTACAACGTTCTGTATTTTTCCACAAATATATTGTAAAGCATAACAGATTCACGCAGGACCTGAAATTAGATAAAAAGAACCAAATAAATAAAAAAAGAAAGAAAAATTAATCTGATAATTTATTTATTGAAACATGATTCAATATTACATGCATGATTGCAAAAATTATGTAGACATCTTGGATTAGCATTAAATTAGAAGGTGAAATTAGAGCAGTGGGATGTCGATCAGTTGTTTTACTGAAAGAACAGGGACCTATCAAGTCTTAACACGTGTTTATAGTGTTTGTTTATTCTTGTCTTGAACAAAGAAAAATAACTTGATGTTCCTCAGCCTGAAAAAAGTTTAAAGTTAGGACTCAACCGATTCAAAATTTAGGAACATTCAAGACCATTGTTACCCTCCTCCAATAGTCTCTGAGGTCAGAAAGGATCCCAAGTAAACTTCAAAGCAACTGAAAACCTTTCTCACATTGGGGAACGTTGATGGGTCCACCATCAGGAAAACACTGAGAAGCATTTGAATGCATAGCAGGGTCGTAAGGAGAAAGGAACTGCTCTCCAGAAAACATTTATGGCCCATTTTCAGTTTGCTAAAGATCACCTGGACGATCAGGAAAGGACAGAAGAGACCAGAATTTTTTGATTGAAATGATGAGCATTAGTTTTGAAAAAAAGGGTATCAGGGTTTGGCCCTTTTCTGCGGCTTGTCATCATTGATGGAACAATGTATTACCAGCAAATTTAAAAGAACAATGTCAGGACCTCTGTCCGTGAACTGAATCTCACGAGAAAGTGGGTCATGCAGCAAGACAAAGACCTTAAGCACACAATTCGTGCTCCTAAAGAATGATTGGTTTTGAAAGAAATAAGGGTTCGAACGGCCAAGTCGTGATCTTAACCCAGTAGGAATAGTTTGGAAGGACCTAAAATAATCACTTCATGAGTGGAAACCCACCAGCATGGCAGAGTGGAAGCTTTTCTGTACAGAGAAATTGAATAGAAGCAATTGCATAAGGCCAGAAACGTATTGTTTGTTATTGCTTCACAACAAAAACTGAAAGCAGAGGATTGTGCATAATACCGAACCTAAATATGAAAATCTGTCAACGTTTAAGTCACGTTAAAGCAGAAATATGGGCAATTCGCAAAGATTCACAAACCTTCAAGGACCACTGTAACTGGAGCCTTTTAGGCAACCTGCATATATGTGATTCTATTGCTGTGTGTAATGCATTTGTCTTTCTATTTTAATTTTAGGGAAAGTAGTGGATGGCTTGCTGGTCATGAGAAAGATTGAGGTAAGCTGTGAGGGTATGTTAAGTCAACCTAAAAATACAGCAGTTCAGCCTTTTGGACCACAATTTCGCCCTTTTAGTCCTTTCTAATAAATTCCACCTTTCTAACTTTGTCTGAGCATTCCTGAAAAGAAAGTCAGTCAGTCATTTTCTGGGCCACTTGTCCTAATTAGGGGGGGGGGGTGCTGGAGTCCATTCCAGCTCACACAGGGCGAAGGACGGGGACACACCCTGGACAGGTCGCCAGCCCATCGCAGCCTGAAAAGAAAGTGATCCATAAAAACATGTAGTATTTGTGAGCGGAGTTTATGAAGGGCAAATAAACATGGGTTGTCTTTACATACTTTGTGTCGTCGTTTGTTGGCCTACGTGCAGCAAAAGTCAAATCAGTTTGTATGCTGGTTCCAGCAGTGGCCACATGACCACATCCTGATGATCTGAGACCTGACTGACCTGAGAGAAATATTAAGTCCCTAAACTATTCTTTAACTTAACTGTTAATTGGAGGAAGGTGTTCTCTTTTCTTTTTTTTTCTCAATTTCGAGCAGCAGCATTTTTGAATAACCCGTTGCTGTTTTGTGGAGATTCGTTAAAGGGGCATTGCAGTGGTCACCTCTGCGGGATATAAAGGCATAATGGATCCATCTGAAATTCAGCAATAACTTTTTATAGGCAATTACAATTTTGAACAAATCTAACTGGGCAAATTGTTGTGTTAAATGAAATTAAAGATGTAACCATTTAAGGTTTTAGTGATATTTTACATCAGTAGAAAAACTATTACGTGTAATACCTTGTAATAATCGCATCTTTAGCACCATTGTCTTATTGCAAGGTGAAGCTCTGCCCAGTGTGTTGCTGAGCATTTGATGGGAGACTTTTTTATTTTTTATTTTTCCATATTTTTTTTGCTTAGTTTATTCACTTACATTTATACATGATGATGATGATGATGATTTGATGATGTGACGCCTCCAATATCAACTTGGATGTATTTACAGGTGTAATAATGGAATATTATTATGGAATAATGGAACTGTAATAAAAATGTAAACTTTGTTACCATGTTGCCTTAAAATATGGAGTTAACTACACACGTTGAAGGAGAATTGCACAGGATTTTAAAAATGCCTGAGTAATTACTATTTTTTTAAAATAATCAATTCTTTCATGGAAAGAGGAATTCACCAACCGTGTGAAATTCTACAGAAAGTTTGTCTTTTCTTATTTCTTTGGTTAATCTCTCTCTTTAAACTTCTCTTACAGAATGTGCCTACCGGACCCAACAACAAACCAAAATTACCAATCGTCGTCGCCCAGTGCGGAGAGATGTGAAATTGTTTTTTTTTTTTGTAATATTATTGTTATTACTATGTGAATACCCATATGCAGACTGTCGCTACACTTCTGGAAAAACAAATCCCACACATCTAACAAGATTCTCCACATTTCAAACAGCATGCTTTCCACCTTTTTTTTTTTTTTTTTTTGATGTATAGAGTGTGATTATGATCTAGGGCATTCTGTACATTCATAAAGTAAACATGGTGAAATCAGACAAGCTTTTCTGGTTTGTCTTGAGGGTTAAGAACACTTTGATTCTTCCATCTTTTGGATCACTTTACAATCAACCGCCCACAATGTTGTTGGACTACTTTCTGTGCCAAGAAGGCTTGAATAAACTTCAGCCAGTGTTTTGTGTAAGAAAGGGCTCATTCCTCTTTCAATCAAGTCTTCCATAATTTCCAGGGTTCTTTAATTAACGTGTTGATGTCTTATGGCAGCTTATCTCGTATGCCTTGACTGAAATGAAAATTCACTCATAAATATCACCGCCATCAGCCAAACTTCAAAAAGCATCCACTTGAGCGGAAACCAAACCGGCCCTTTCATTTCTGCTAGGGGTGCTATTTAACGCCAGTTTCTCACTGTTGAAATTTCTATTGTCTGCCCTCCTTACTCTATCCCACATACAAACCTGCTCTAAAGCGCCCCCTCCTTTTCCCCACCCCTCATCCCTTGGACCCTGTCCCTTTCAAACAAAAGAGGCCTTTCAGCTGAAGTGCAGGAAGAGTTTTGGGCTCGGTGGGAGGTTTCTGGGGTCAATGTTAAAGCCTGTCTTTGTGTGTGCGACAACAGGGCCTGGCCATTAACAACAAGCTCTTCACACATCGTCCAGCTTCTCCACAACAGTGCCAGTGCCCCATTTACATGACAAAAGGGGAGGGGGCGGTGTGGGACTGTCTTGCAGTCGGCCAAGGGTCTGTCTCTTCGCTGGTTCCTTTTAAAATGCAGTGGGCAGAGCCTCAACGAGAGGATATGGCTTTAAACCAGACTTTGAATCTGCATCAGTTTGAAATTGAATTTGTTCAGAGCCTCAGGGATAAAAATAGATATAATATTTGGGTTGGTGGTTCATACAGTGCCACATTTCAGTGGCTTGTTGCCTTGGTAATAACTAGCAGCACTAAGGTTTCACACTGGCTTGTGCAAAAGGAAAGCGGGCCACTACTGGTTGTAAATTCAGTCCACAAAAAGAACTAACGCGGGTTCAGATCATTAACCCAAAGTGCTTTGTTTCATGGTTTTCTACTTCTAAAAATAATTTTAGCGTTAAGGTTTTTCAGGAAACTGTTTGAATAGAAAATTATTATTAAAAATGGAAATAGATAAATATTAAAAATATTATTTCAAAATGACAAAAATCTTTTATTTTGCAAAATTCAGGTACTGTAGTCATTTAATGTAACTCGGTGCATTGTAGAGAAACCCACAGATTCTGACTGAATATTTTCATATACTCACACGCGTGCAGCAGGGGACAGCTATTGAAATTGCCCACGGAGCAGTGATGGGGATGGTACCTTGCTCAAGAATACCTCATCCGGGGGCCAAGTCCCTTACCACTGCTCTGTACAGCGTACGGTAGAGACAGACAAGCTGTCTGTTTTCACACTGAAGGTTTTATGAAGGCACTAAATCGACACACTATGAAATATGAATATTTTATGAAACATAAAGACACACATAGTACAAGAAACAGGAGATATATGATATATATTGGCCCTTGGCGAATCAGAGACAAATTAGCTGACTAGTTGGATTTCATGAATATTTTGATCCATCAAAACACCTTGGCTTGTTTGCATATTGGCGGCAGCTCAGTATTACAGGGGCAGGAATCATAATATAATGATTATTTAATGATGGTAATGATTAACAGACCCTGAATAGTGTGGATCCTTAAATTCATGGAACATCATTCTGTTGGGTCTTTTGTAGATGACATCAGTTCCTATCACTACTTCTGTAAACCATTTAAATAATTCTCAGGGATGTTGATAGTAAACCGACCCCATGATTGGCAGTTGTGGGTTCGGGTCCTGGAAGGTTAGCTTATGGTACCTTTGAGAAAGGTATCATCTCCAGTGCTGCTGGATGTGCGGGTGTGGGGGTCCCCACATCTCCAGGGTGTCTTAGATGCTGAGGAAGCATTTTGTTGTGGCGCACAAAGTGATGTGCTGGTTTGTTCAACATGGAGATATTGTCCCTTTGCATTTCAACAAAAGCAGTATATTCATCTAAAAACCACATTGAATTTAATTTTACCAATCAATTGAATAATGTTTCTTTGTTTGGTTGGTTTTTTTTTGGGGGGGGGGGGGGTTGCATTACATTAAAATGTAAAAAGTAATAAAGGAAAATTAAATTAATTATAGAATAATTAACAAAAATTTGGAATCCATTTCATTGTACAATATCCAGCATAAGCTGTTAAAATGAATTAATTTCTGTGTTTTTGATTAACATGTGCAGCTGAGCGAAGTTTACCATTCCCATGCACATTTATATTTTTATTTTATAGGTTTTATTTTAGTTTCGTGTCCTTCTGGTGTCTCTGTCTGTGCAGTTGGAACAGAAGCAGATTCTCTCCGGATCATTAAAGTTTTCTGATATTGTTAACTGCATTTTTAGTTTAGAAGAAATGATTACACTCGGCGACGCCTTCACCCGCCTGCTGTCTGCATGAACCAATCACAGACATTATACGAACGGACCGCAGGCGATTGATCACAATTCTAACCAATAAAGTTGATCCTGTTAATTGACGTCAGCAGGCGAGTAATCTTTTGACCAATTGGACGAGAGGGGACGAGAATATCCTCCAGTATCTTTTTTTATTCCGTCCAGTTCGATCGGCAACGGGAGCGGAGAAAGGAAAGCTGAGAGCCCGAAGGCAGTAGCCCCCACCACCGCCGGCCCAGGTTACCATCTAGCACCGGGAAAACACACTAGAGAGCCACCGCCGGCTTTAACAACAAGGAACCACCATGAGCAGCGAGGCCGAGACACAGCAGCAGCCGCCGCAGCCCTCCGACGATGTGGAGGGCCCGTCCAGCCCGGCGGCTGCAGCTACCGCGGGGGATAAGAAGGTCATCGGTAAGGGAGTTACACTCGCGGTGCGGTCCATGTGGCCACAACGGTGCTATAGCGTAGTTTCTCGGGGTTGCCGCTGCTCCGTAGTGGAGTGTGTTTCGACCGGTTAACGCAGGAATCGATACGCTCGAGTAGTGTAGCCTAGCCGGGCCACGTTAAGTCATAAAATCGCCCTCAAATTTCCCTCAGCTTATGCCAGCGACGTCGCTAACTCGATGTGCTGTAAGGATAAGTGTTGTTTATTAACAAAGGCTTACACATTGAAGCAATCTAACAGGCGGCGGTTCCGGACGGGTTCCGTTGGCCACTCTGTAGGCGACCGTTAATTTTGGGGCTGTGTGGAAAATTTGAATCGCCCAGCGTTCTACGTTCCATCCGCGCGCCGCTTCAAACACGGGCGGATAGCCTACTGGCTAACTTTGCTAACACGAGGCCTGTGTGTGTGTGTCCACACTGGTCGGCTCCTGGGTAAGTGTACGGGATACAACAGTTCTAAGACTAGACATGTGATTAAGACGATGGGAGGCTAACGTTGAATTGTATTTGGCGTGAGTGGGGAGTTTCTGGGTTAAATTCCCATCACTGGGTAGCATCCACTTGTCATTGGTAAGTTTGGCCTTGATCGTGACCCCCTTTTACCCCAGCCTTAACATCGGCTGCTGTTACAGGCAGAACTCTACTCCCAGGATACTGTTCGAGTATACAGCTCACATGGCGGTAGCCCCGACAAAGTGGATCTCCGGACGGGCTGCATTTCATGGTTAAATAACCAACCTAAGATATTCTTTGTCTGCTGGATCCTCCATTTACGCGGGCATCCCTAACGTTAAATTCTCATCCAGTCCTACGGTTAACGCGTTTTAAATGATCCGTGCTGGGCGATGGGCCGCTAGGTTTTCCTAAGTCAACCGCTTCCCAAAATGTCCGCCGTGCTGCTCGGATGATGGGGATTTCTTTTGTCTGAGCGCCGAGAGGGCTCGATCTGAGCTAAGCCGAGCGGAGTGGAAACGTGCCGTTTTTGCCGCGAAACTACGACATTGAAACCACGATCGACGACCGTAAATGCCGTAGTCGTTGGTCAGAGACCGAAAAGAAGTCTTGTGTAGCTGGCGTTTGTCCAACCACATGGTTTAGGCTAGTGGCTAACAGGCTACTGCTCGTCTCTTAGCATCCTCAAGCGCACCATTAAAGATCGAGTTAGCTTGGTAGCTGCTTAGGAATCCACACACCGAGTTTCCTTAAACTGCCGACGTTCAGTCGGTTCACGACAGTCTTTGGGTAATATAAAGGGTTTATCAGGCTTTATTTTTGTAAGACGATGCGAAATCCGCATCAGAGCAGGAGCTGGTCACACCACGTGTAACTTCTCTTCCTTGTTTCGCTCTTCGTGTCTCGTTTCCTTTAAACAACGCATCCACACTTGGCGCCTCCGCACCACTTGGATTACAGTCTAAACGTACGAGGAGGATTTCGCGTTAACCTGTGTCGACTATTGACGCTGGACTCTACTGTGACCACGCTTTATTCCTGACACACCAGACCCAGCCTGGAAGGTTTTCTCAGTAAAGTGGCCAAGTCCTTTTCTGAAGAAAGGCTGTGATAAGAGCAGCTGGCTATGCAGAGCACTAGAGTCTATAAACAGCGCGACAGTTGGAGGTTATAAATAGATTCCCTCTAAATGTCTGCTTAGAATTTGGCAGTGCCTATATGGGCTCTTGTTCTTCCTAGTTGTGCTATTCACATTCTCCCTAGAAGAGCTGGTCAATATCTTATGCACTGTTTTAAATAAAGGCATTGAACATGGCAAAAGACTTTCATTTTTGTTTTCTTTCCTCTAGCAACAAAGGTCCTGGGGACAGTGAAATGGTTCAACGTAAGGAATGGCTATGGTTTCATCAACAGGTAAACGGCTTGCACCCTTTAGACACCATTATATGTGGGTCAGAGAAGATCTTCAATCCTATTAGGGCTTTGCAATGCTTATAGCTAGAATGCTGACTACTCTGGCAAGAGCACACTACTGTTTACTCAAGTGTCTTAATCACAGTCTAAACCCAGTTGGTTCATGGTTCTCATTTAACAGTGTTTCCCTCGTTAACCCAATCAATGTCTTTGTGTTGAAAGGAATGACACAAAAGAAGACGTCTTTGTACACCAGGTAAATATTTGTCACTTTGCCATTAACCTCTTTGGCCTTGTGTTCTACATGTACAGTGAATGCTTGATGTGGCTCATGCTTATTGCTTGAATTTCCCCAGACTGCCATAAAGAAGAATAACCCAAGGAAATACCTTCGCAGTGTTGGGGATGGAGAGACTGTGGAGTTTGATGTGGTCGAAGGAGAAAAGGTGGGTTTAATGATATGTTAGTGTGGAAGTATCCTGTCATTTCAGTATCAATGTTAGGCCTGTAGTTTGATCATCTTGGATGGTGATACAAGCGTTATTGCTTTATAATTTTTTCTTAGCTCACATCTGATAAATGTTTTGGTCCTCATCCCTGTTCGCAACACGAAGATATCTACATCCATATTTTTATAACAATTTTTCCTGCTTGTTGGTCATGTATTTATAAAATGTCAAAGTGGCTTCAGTCAGGAAAAATGTAGTAAAAAAAAAAATCATGTAAACACTGCTTTTGACACAATGCTTTTTGTGCGTTTGCACATCAGCATGTCATTACTGCAGATATTGTATTCAACACATTTCCTTTCCAGGGTGCTGAGGCGGCCAACGTCACCGGGCCAGGCGGCGTACCCGTTCAGGGTAGCAAATACGCAGCTGACAGGAACCGTTACAGGCGGTACCCCCGCAGGAGGGGGCCTCCTCGTGACTACCAGGAAAACTACCAGAGCGACGGGGAGGGTGAGGTACGTGAGAAAAGAGAGGTAGGAGAGAATGCACCTGAAGGCGACCAGCAGCAGCGCAAGCCCTCCTTCCCTGGCAGGCGGCGTTATCCCCCGTACTATGTGAGGAGGCGCTATGGGCGCCGGCCCCCCTATACCAACGCACCACCCAGGGGAGAGATGACTGAGGTATGCTGGGGGCAGGTCAACTGAAATACGCTGCTTTTTATTCTTGACCTAAACTAATGGATCCTCGTCCTTGCCCTGGAGCATTTTGCCATTTTCCCTGCTCAACTAATCGTATTAATCAGCCAGTTAAGAAACCATTTCTGTTATGAAGTGGCAGTGTTTGAGGAGGGCATGGCTACTCCAGGACCAGCATTGGGAGTCATTGGACTGAAATCTTGATTGACATTGTGCAGTCTTTTAACCAGAATGGTTGCTTTGCTCAGATAATTGTGGCGTCTCGCTTGTAGTTGATGGTTGATTGTTGAGGATCTAAGGGAATTAATGCTAACACTGTATTTATGTTCAAGTGAATGATTTGGTGTTCTCATGCTGTTTGTAGGGTGGGGAAGGCGATGAGAACCAGGGAGGTCCAGACCAGGGCAACAAACCAGTGAGGCAGAACTACTACAGAGGCTTCCGACCAAGGTTCAGACCAAGGTTTGCATGTCGAGTGATTAGCGTAGTGAGGCTGGTTTATGTTAATGTGGCATTGACCATGGCTACTATTCAATAATGATTTATTGGTCTCTGCCCTTGCCACTGTCTGACAGTCCACTAAGGCACAATTGGCTGAATGATCTGGTTACTCATTCTGCTGATGCACGGCACTTGCCAAATGTGAAAGTGACCTTGTGGCTATGCAAAACCAGACCAGTTCTACTATGAGTGTTGTGCTACTCTGATGTGAAATCATCAGCTTTTAAGACACCTGTATTCAGGGTCAAAGAGGAAGTATGGTAGCCTTTACCTAGATAGCTACTGTCGGTTTCCAAAACACTACGATTAGGGCAATGACTTGGGCTAAAGATGTTTTCTCAGCTTAGCCTTGGAGTAATTTTGGTTTTCCAATGAATGGACTCAAAATTCTTTAGAGATAGTTGCTGACTTGGCCAAAAGGTTGATGGTTTGTTTCTGTAACAGGGGTCCCCCTCGTCCCCGGCCAGCACGGGAAGGAGAGGAGGACAAGGAGAATCAGGGTGAAGGCGGCCAGAACCAGGAGCCCCGCCAGCGCCGCTACCGCCGCAACTTCAACTACCGCCGCAGACGGGCCCAGACCACCAAGCCTCAGGACGGCAAGGACAGCAAGGCAGCCGAACCATCCACCGACAAATCAGCCGCTCCCGAAGCCGAACAAGGCGGGGCTGAGTAAACCATCCGCCACCGGCTTCACCATCTTGCACCATCCTGCCGGGTTGGTTTCTGATTTTTAATGACTTTTGCACATGGAGCCTATTTAAGTTGTACCATTGTGCACTGTCCCTTGATTCATTTTGCACAAATCAAAATGCTGCACCAAAATAATGTCTGAGCCTCCAAGAGGAGGCCTTTATTGGGTACTCTTGTCTCATCAGTAATTTCAAAGTGTTTCCTAGAAGTTAATTTGGCTGGTATAGTTAAGCCTGGAATGTTTGTTAATTATCAGTTTTGAGTAAAATATGTTCTTCTGCTCTCCATAATAAACTGCATTGCATAGAGTCAAGAACATTTGCGAAAACCTGGCACAGTGGTTACATTTTTTGGCTCATCCGGGATGTCTGCATATTTAGAAATGTGTAAACCAGTAAGTTTTGAGTGGACGTGACCCAGATTTTTGAAGATTTGTAAATGAATGGGCTAACAATAATAACCAATGGTTCTGATGGTCAGTGCAGCCTGTGGCACAGATATTTAGAAATGGTATGAGTGTCAGTAAGATGCTGCTTAAGGAGCTTAAAAAAAAAAAAAAAATAGTTTTGCAATAATGGCTTTTTTTTTGTAGTCATAAGAGAAAAGGCCACGCCTTGTCTCAATCTTAAAAAGCCAACAGGAAAAATGAGCGTTTCTAGTCTCTGCATTAGTCAGTTGAAGTCAGAACTTAAGTAGCGTGCTGAGGTGCAGTGTCCCCAGCCCAACCCTTAAGTGTAACTGCCACTTTATTACATCGTGTCTAATGTGCAGGTTTGTTGTGTTCAGTGGAAAGGGAAGGGCAAATGCCACAGTTGATGGCATCTTGGTATATTGCCCAGCTCAGTTCGACTCCGATTGTCCCGGAGCAGTGCTTCAGTTCGCACTTTCCATTGATACAAGGCTGGATCAGCCAGTTCTGTGATGGCATGAGCTAATGCTGTGGATTTGATAAAGCAAACTAAATGCCTGGCTCTAGCGCACACTATTGTGCCTTTTGCCACTGGCAACACTGGGTGACTCTCTCTACAGTGCCGTTTCCCATAAACGGCCAATTACAAAGCCGGAGTATTTTACAGTAGCACTGCAGGCATAACATTCTTTACTGTAGTTCAGAATGAGGGGTAACTTTGTTTTTCTGTGTTTCAGTTTGTCAACAAGAAGAAACATCTCCAAGATCTGAGCAATAAGAACCAGATTTTGACCTGACGATCGTCGAAGCTTGCAACATGTTTGACCAGATTACCACCGATTGCCTGCAGAATCTATGCAGACTATTTTTTTTTCCATTATTTTTATGTGACAGCTAAAAGTTTTGGGGAAACAGCAGATGTTTTTCTAAATCGGTCCTAAGTTTTTACACCAAATGGTTTTTAAGAAGTAATTTGATATCTGGTCAGTTTGACATTTTTAAATAACTTTTTATGTATCCAAACATAAATTTTAACAAGTGGCAAGCTCAAAATAAAAGTTAAAAACAAAGTTTCTCCTGTTTCTTTGGAACTTGCAACTTGTTCAAGTTGTGCACACATTTGAGTAATTCATTCATAAGTGACTTTACGTGCCCAATAAAATACACACCCCTCCTGAAGCAGCACAGTCCCATGTGGTCTCAAAGTCTAATTACACATCCGTCTCTTTGCGCAGTCGCTCCATGCGCTGAATGTTGGACTCCATGGCACTGCGATCGGTGATCTGCACGACGCAGCTCGCTGGAAACCAGCCCGTCTCGCCATCTCTCATTCGTTCCCCATAAAACCAACCTGGAACACAGTTTCTGATCAGACTTAACCTTCAGCCATCTGCCTAGTACTTAGCAGAACCCCTTCAGCAACCATAACAGCTCTGAGCAGGTGTATGGGGGTGCCGGGGCGTCAGCTCTGGCCGTGTGCCCTGTTGACATTTTTGCCTTTGTCTGTAAATATCTTTTTCAGCAGCTGTCATTGGATGAATATACTGCAATTAAACGGTCAGTTTGTGTAGTTGATGTGATGGAAGGGGGGAAAAGCGATTAAACTTAAGAATGTGCCGCTTTGACAAGAGCCAGAGAGTAACTCTTCTGTAGGATTGCACCAAATTAGCCTTCGCTCTGCACAGCTCGTTTGTTGGCCCAATTTCAGAAGATAACTAATTTGAACAAATAGCCATTATTGTCTTGTTCTTGTCCAAATGGATCACTCGTGCTGGAAGGAGGAAAATGGTTAGGCATAACATCAACTACGGGAACTGACCGTTTACGGGACGAGTACCACTGGAGCAAGATATTAAGCTGTACAAGGCCGTGGCCGCAGGCAGAGCTAAAATATATAGTGCCACCTTCTAGTAACCAAGCTATATATTTATAAATAGCTAATCGCATTTGCAAAAGTTCTTTGTGCATTTCTGAAAAAGTAGATTTCAAGAGTATGTTTTTCTGATTTTTCCAGCCTGAACATTCAATTGCTGTGAATTTTATAAATACGGTTTGATTGCTAGAAATTGTTCTTTAGGGATTTTAGGAATTATGTTGCCATGCAATCACATTTAATAATAAAAGATAATACACAGGTAATCGTGTGCTGAACCTTACATAACATGACCATGTGTTCAACATCTTAAGATGAGCTTTTATTTCCAGCTTAGAATATCAGTCCATTCTGTACTTTCTCAGGTCTGCAGACTGCAACTCAACATAAATAAAGCACCAGGAACGAGAAAAGCTGCAGAGGTGTTTACCAGCCAGGAAACTGCTGTTACATAAAGGAATATTTAAACTGTTTGCTGACTGAAATCAGGCTGTCCTCATTAAATCATTTCAGCTGCTACCATTCACATTTAGGTGCAATGGGTTTTAATAAAACTACTCCTTTGACATCACATCATTCCTCGTACTCTAAGCCAGGTTCTTAGTGATTAAACAAGTGCAATCCGGTACACCGCTCCTGGATTGGAACGAAAACCTGCAGCATACGAGACCGTTGCGGTTAAGGCTGAACACCCCTGCCGTCAACCGTGTTTGAATTGATTCGCAGAGGTGAGGTCCTTAGCAAATGCACTGTATTCTTACCCTCTACTTCCTGCAGGACGATGACCACTTCAGCCTGCTGGAGACTCAACTCATCCTGCTCTTTGGGCATGTAGGCTTTGGTGGCCTCATATTGAGACATGTCTGAAACACACACACACACACACATTAACATGTATAGTGCAAGTAAGCATGAAGGTGGCAGCAGATCCTTGAACAAAGACAAAGAACGATTTTGTGCAGTGAATCCTTTGTAGACCATCTTCCTCAGGTCTGGGGAATTTGGAGACCAAGAGCTAAGTGTGTTCCTGAAACCATTCCTACAGTATAAAAGAGCACATCTTGGACAAGCCCTAAACGATAAGTGTAACTGGTTGTTTTTCTTTGGGGCAGCAGTGGGCTAGTGGTTAGTGAGTTAGCCCTGGGATCAGAAGGTCATTGGTTCTAACCCCAGACCAGTATGTTGCCCTGAGGTTCTCCATCACTGCTCCCCAGGCACTTTTAGTAGCTGTGCGGTGTGTATGGGTTAAATGCAGAGGCTGCATTTCTTTGTGGTTCATTGTGTGTTGTGCTATAAAGTTGTCACTTTCACTTCACTTACACATTGCTCTGCTAAAAAAAGCTACTGCCATTGGGGAATCGGGCTGCCTTTAAGTATTTGCAATAAGGTACATGGTACAAAATATCAACAAGAGTGCCAGCACCCAAGGTTTCCCAGCAGAACACTGCCCAGAGAGTCACAATGCCTCTGGCTACTTTTCTTCTCACAGAGTATCCAGCTCTTCTCCAGGTAAGTGATACACGTGCACCCAGCTGCCCCACACAGGCACTTCTGGCAGTGGACGGGGACCAGAATGGGCACATACACAGCAAGGTGTGATGGACTGTGCATTCTGACACACATCTGTCATACCATTAACGTTTCAGCAGTTTGTACTACAAAACACTGGTTGTTCTTTCTGGTAGGTATTTACTGCATACCAGGACCAGACATTTTGAAGATGCTCTCACCTGGTCACCTGGCTGTTACAATTTGGCCCTTTTCAAAACACCACAGGACTTTACACTTGATCATTTTTCCTTCTTCCAAAATTCCTACTTTAAGAAATGACTTCACTTGCTGCCTCATATATTCCACCTCTTCACAGGTGCCTTGCTTCACCTGTCGGTTAGGGTCTGGGTTGTTTTAATGTTAATTCTGAAGAGCATTGTTGCTAGTATTGTGCTTGTAATAGTTCATATTAAGTTGTTTCTGCAGTAGATTTTTTAAAACTTACCGTCTTTATTCAGGAGACTGCTTTCTTGTTTGTGCTTGCGCAGGGCAGTGACCCAGCGAGCTCGGTCCAGCCTGCAAACACATTTAAAATATTGTTCGAAATCTCCACAGATAGTATTCAATGAATTTCAATGAATTCAAAGAATTTCTGGTTTGTGTTAAACTGCAGGCTGTCAAATGCTACTTGGCAGTGAAACAATCTACACCTCTGTCAGCAGATGGAGCTACAGACAGTGTGTGTTCATGCCCACTTACTTGCTTTCAGCCACAAATGCCATCTGCTCACAGCGCCCCTCGCTGTTGTGCTTCATGGCGAGCCGGAGGCACAGCTTAGAGTCGATCTGCTCTTCTTCTACCTCCACGTTCTCCACAGTGGCATAGTCAAACACCACAAAGCTCTCCTCACTGCATACATAAACATAGACTTAGGTTATAAAGACCCATTCTGACTGATCTCAGACTGATCTGGTGGGACAGCGGTGGCCTAGTGGTTAGGGACTAGGCCTCTGGATCGGAAGATGATGCAAGAGGTTTGACGGTTCGCCACTGCTCCCTGGTGCTTTCAATAGCTGCCCACTGCTGCACGTGTGGGTAAATGCAGAAGTTTAATGTCGTTGTGCCTCACTGTGTGCTGTACTGTGTTTCACAATGACGAGAGGTCACTTTCACTAAACGGAACCTTTGGAAGATTGTGGGTTTGATTCCCTCACCAGTAGGTTGCCCTGAGGTACCCTTGAGCAAGGAACCGTCCCCATCACTGCTCCCCAGGTTTCACTTCACTCACTTCATTCTGTAGCACATTCTTACTAATTAAGTTGATAGATTTCAAAATGTTATACATCAGTGCAATCACTGAAACCCTGTCACATCTAATCCCCTCCACTTGTCTAGCCACTGATCTAGATCTAAAGTGACCAGATATATAAAATGAATACTTTCATTTTCAATGTTTTTCTCTTAAAAGGGGGACAGCTTCATATATTTGACAGTGGTGACTGCTGTACTGTACTGTAAAAAGCCAACTACATCCATTACATCTGTAGAACATCTACAGTTTGTAGAACAAGGTACAGAGTCTGCCTCATTAACCCTTTATGTCTGCTAAATAAATAGATTGTTAAATTAAAAAATGATGCCCTACATAAAAATGGAGTTTATAGGAAAACCAGCTGATCTGTAGGCATAGTCTCATAACCCGAGCCCTGATTCTCACCCTGCGCTACCTCCTGAAAAGATGTTCATGGTGATGTGGGTTTACCGGGCACAGCAGTTTTCTCTAAGTGAATCAGTGGTTGATAGTAGCAGAAAGAACATTACAACTCAAGATGTCTGCCCATCTGCTCTGCTGTCTGGTCTTCCTTAATGGGCTGTTTTTAATTATTAAACATGGGGACATTTCTGGCGACACTATGGAAAAGAAAATCTGACCCCAAACAAGGGGGACGTCTGGTCACCTCTAGAGGTTTATAAGCACAACCATGCTACTTTTAGTGTAACTCAAATGCATTACGGTCATTGATGATTTAAACACAGTTAGAAAATGGTCTGGCCAGAATAAGATTTGTAACAGTTTCCTAACCATGAAGCTCTCCAAATTCCTACTATTAATTTGTCACTAAAATTTAGCTTAAAGCACTTTAGGAGGAACTCTCTTCAACTGAATAAACACCAAAAACTAGTCTGTTTTAAGGCAACACTGTCCAGTGTGATTTTGGAGGCTTAAAACTTAACAACGCTTCTCATTTTGTCCTACCTTTCCCTTACTGCGATTTCCGAAATCATCTGACATAAATACAATCATGTGTTTATGAATGCGTTATCGTGAGCCCGAGATGACCCTCTGAAGGACTGCAGTGGCAGGAAGTAATGTTAAGTCATGTAGGAATGTCAGGCATGCTACAATACAGCAGCCATGCAAACCCCTCACTGAGAGCCAGCCTTGCAGCCATGTTCTCACTGACCTCCTGCACAGATCAAAGTGGTGAACTAGAAAAAACCTTTTGTCGTTCATCTGTGAGAACAGTACTGTTCCATGCTGGTCCTAGAGGATGTGGCCCTGGTATACAATAAGTCTCCTTTGGGCTTTTGAGCCCAAATTACCAGTGGCTTGTATGGTTTGCAGAGGACCTTGCTCACATCTGATCTGCCACAGACTGCAAGGCCACTTTTACACATATAAAGTACTGCGCAAAAGTCCTAAACCACCCCTTCCTTTATATTTCACCAGGAAATCACTTTGTAGGTGTAAAATACAATGTAATGCCAGTCTAAATGTTATATTTGTGGCATTTTACAGAGATTAAATTAAGGAGTGCCTTGTAATGAGGCTGCTTTATTTTACACAAGTACAGCAGACCCTGCACAAGATGACTAATATTAACGGATTACATTTACAGCATCTAGCAGACGCTCTAATCCAGAGCAGTTTACAACAGTGCTTTGTCTCCACATTCATCTTCATTCATTTAAAGTGACACAATTCATGCCTTATATCTGGGCTCTTTTTATTGTAGCTGAATATTTTATTTTTATAGATTTCTTTAGGGAGAATTAGGAAAAATCTGCCCTACATGTTAACCTGAATGACATCTTTCAAAAAGGGCAAAGCATGGCTAGCTAATAAGAAAGTTAGTCTTTTTTCTACAGTTTTTAGCTTTTATGAGAAACAAATTCTCAGGAGTTTATTTTCATACCTGACTGAGGGACGATTGGGGCTGTTCTCATGGACGCCCTGCGTACTAAGACTGTTGTATCATGTATGAGCAAATGCATCCAATTAAAGTGGAAAAAAATCCTTACAGTACTTGTGGAAGAATCCTAATTTTACTGCTGGTTTAGCGTGAAACAGGGGTATACACATGAGTCTTGGCATCATGGCCAGTTGGTGGTACATGTTTCGACACTCCCTCCTCATACTGGACATTCTGGACTCCATATCAGGGCCTCACATTTACCCAAATCTTCAGCCTGTAGGCCATTGATTGCCTTCACGTATCCCTGACTTTGATTGTGAAACAATCTGTGGCATCCCATGGGCAAACCCTCATTAACCCTTCCATTCTTTTTGGAGAAGTGATGAAATTAGAAAAGATCAAGTATGCCCACCTTTGGAATTTCACCTAGATATGCCAGTCCTTACAATATAAAGGATTTCTCAGACACTGCCTGAAATTACTGCTGCTTAAGTGACTGAAACTTTTCATTCATGTTCATTATCAGTCTAAATATTTTTTTACCGCTGCTTTAATCTCTTCTGAGATGACATTGCATCTTAGATTCCATTTGGCAAACCTGAAATGGTCACTTTAACACATTTAATGTACTTTAGTGCAGTGAGATTTTAGTCATAGGTGATTTCTGCTGTACTGCTCGTCATGAATTGTTCACACAATGTAAAGGGAAGCTGGTGTGAAGGTTATGATAGGACATCAGTCAGACGCTACATGATATTTTGGTTGAATTTGGGTTAAACAATTCTGCAAGTTACTAGAAGCCTTTTTAGACCTGCCTTTTTTTTCTTGTAATGATCAGTACGTCATTGAAGAGGAACAGGTAGTAGCTCTTGTGGCTAAAAGCCTTCCAGAAGATACTCAGCTCCTCCAGGCACATGGCCAGCTCCCCTCTCTTCAAAAGCCATCGAGATGACGAGACTAATGGGAATGGCTACAACACACAGACAGAGGGAGAGAGTGTGTAAGTCCCAGGCAGACATGAGAAAAGTTTAAACGGTCTTGCCCTTAATGCAGTAGATCAATCAAGAGATATTTTTCAGAAAAGTCTGGGCAGATCAAAATCAATACTATCGATATCAATTTCAATACTTCGGAGATGCTCACGTGGAAATATTGATACAAAGTGTCTTCTTTAAGCAGTGGAACATTCAGAAATTGACTGATGCTAAAGAAAGTTTTGTCTTTAGTGAGTAGGATAGCAACTGCTTTTCCTTCTGTTCTCTAGCCCTGATTCTCACACACACACACACACACACACACACACACACACACACACGGTGAACACTCTGTAAAGACACATCTTATTCAGCCAATTCACTCCACTCCGTTCATGTGGCACTTTATATCTAATGTTTCATACATTACTTATAATGTAACAATATAATTTAAAGGATGGTTATCAGAGCTGATCTCATGACAGCCTTGGTACTACATTGTATAAGATTGAAAGGAATGGTATCATCCATTTTGAGTTGTTACTTTTGTTCTGCACTGGAGCTGCAAGGCTCCCTCTTACCACACTAAGCACCGATTACTTGTTAGGTAAATTAGCCTTTTTGCTCCAAGCTACAATAGGAGGGTCTGATTATATGATTTTTGCCAAAACCATCACAAAATATATTCCAGTTTAATTACAATTGTGGCCCAACTCATGTCCCTGCTTTTAGAAGATTTTCTGTGTTTATGCCCATTCATACAGAAAGTATGACAGCATTAGATTAGTGACCTAGATTCTGTTTTGGTGGCTATAATTGCTGTAAACAGGGCAAGAACCGAACAGTGCATGGCTCAGGGATGATTGCAGTTGCATCAGAGACCTTGATCTTCCCAAAATCCATCTGTTTTTGGATGGTGTACATCTGCTCAGTGCGCTCCATCCTTCGGGCTCCGTCATTACAGCTCTTCACCAGCTGCCCAACAAATAAACAAAAGCAATAAGACACCCTTGTAAACCAGCCTGGAGCTCTCACAGGTGTATAGGATCACTAACACCAGATGAAGGAGTCAACATAAGCACAAAGAAGTGATCATTGTAAACCTGTTGTATAAATACTTTTAGCTACAGAGTTTAGGCAGAAAGTGCTTCCAGTAAGTGGGTCCAGACATCCATTCCTTCTTATGATGACCGGAAACGTGTTCCTGATTTTCTAATTGAAAACATTTTCAACTTGACAGGGACCTTAAGTGGTGTTTTTGTACAAAAACAATAGTAGTTTTACAAAAGTATTTTTTGTGGAAAAACAATAAAACATTTGGAATGAAACGTGTCATGATATTTGCACAAGCCATCTTTACTCATTTCTTTCCCAAGTATTTTATATTCAATAAATCCTGAGAGAAAAATTATTTTCAGAGTTTAGCATACGGCTGAATTAGCTTCACTGAAGCTAGGGCTGGTAGTTTAGGTAGTTTAATAGTGTACATTCCGAATCAACTTTCTGACAAAGAACCAATGTGACAATGCTTCAACTATTCAATGTGTTTTTGGGATCCAATTCATTTAGATTTTATGGCTTTAGAAAAGAAAATCACTTATCATACAAGTTTTTTCAAGTTAATAAGGACAATAAACCCACATTACAATCTATATTTTATAAAATAAATAAAGCTAGTATTTTATTTTGGCTAAATAACAAGCAGTCTTTACTTTAGATTTTTTCTTCCTACATGAACATACTTTAGTTCCCTTAAACTTATAGAAGAATTTGCAAACTAAATGGAGTCGTTATATGAACGAAATGAAATACATGAAATTCATGAATTGTGATTATATAAGTACATATCGCAATTATTAAATGCCTTGCAATATACTAAAGAGGAATTCCACAGATGAATGCAAATCTCTGCATATTTTTGTGTCACATTATAAAAGTGCATGTGAAATAATGGGAAATCTAAAAAACAAAAATTTTGTTTTTTAGATTTCCTTTCAGTGATTAGGCAGTGTATTCTTAATTATTTTCATTTCAAATTTTGTAAGATTTAAAAGTCGGCTCTCCAAACACATTCAGCTCTCACCACCTTTATTTTCTGATTATATTATGCTTCCCATCCAATCATGCTGAATACTTTAGGCTACACTTACAAGAATTTTAGCTCCAGGCAAGAATCATCAGCAATAATTCCATACCAGGTCTGTAGAGATTTATCTTAAATCATGAGCGATTATAGAGTCTCGGTTTATGGATGCGAAAAGACATTGGGAGCAGACTGTACCTTGCTGATGGCCTTCAGTGCCCAACGAGCTGCGTAGTATGGAGCCGTATGTTTGGTGGTCTTCTGACAAATGGTCTGCATGAATGTACAGAGAAGGGCAACTTCATGAAATAACAGAATACTACATTAAAGTTGTTGAATTCTAAGCAGGCAAATCCAATTTTTATAGCATGACTGTGTGTGTGTGTGTGTGGGTGTGTTGGTGTTGGTGTGAGGGTGCCCTCACATCCATCAACAGGGGCAGCCTGGTGACCCTCTGCATGGGCAGAATGAGGAACGACAGCATTGGCAATCCTCCGCATTCACGACTGCTCTCAATCTGCTTCAGTTCCTCCTTAAAGGAAGTGTTACTCACACTGCAACAAAACAGACAAACCGACACACAGGCTTCTGCGTTAGGGCTGCAAAAATGTTGGTTAATAATTGATAGTGTGACAACAGGCTTCACCTTTTGCACTGTGTGCTGTGAGTATTTTACATTTACATTTACAGCACTTAGAAGACACTCTTATCCAGAGCGACTTCCATGTCCTAATTACAGGGACAGTCCCCCTGGAGCAACCCAGGGTTAAGGGTCTTGCTCAGGAACCCAGTGATGGTAGTGCTTGAGGTGGGATTCGAACCTGGGACCTCTTGAGCCATCGGTCCAAAGACAAGAACCCTACCACTAGACCACCACCACCATTTTAATCATCCTAGATCAGTTTTTAGATTCATTCACTTATGAAATCCTAGGAAAAGCTGATCAAAATAAAGCATTTATCATAATAAACTTTGATATTCATTCACCGTTGGATTTTTCAAAATTTCTGCTAAAATCTTTTACATCATGGAAACAAAATTCCAATTAGTTTGATGTGAAATATGATGCGAGAGAAACTTAACAAGCAAGAACTGTTCACAGAGATGGTAATTGCAACACCTTTATCTGAGCATAGAGACAACCAATTCAAGTGATGTTTGCAAATTAATGGACACAGAGTATTGCAGGCACACACAAACCAACACACACGCGCACACTACCTGATCTTTTATTTTTACATTTACACCACTGCAAGGACCCTTATTAACATGGTTGTGTATACCCTTATAACCACTTTCTAACCTAACCTCTTTCAGCTGTGTTCAGAACATCACTACCTCTGTCAATCACTTTTATTTTTTTTTACAGAACTGATCATCATGCCTGACACATTTGCCCTGATTCTATCTGATTCTCTGTATATGCTTACAGTAGCTTCTGCAGTGTCCTCTGCTGAAAGGTCTCGTTGGAGCAATAGACGATGTATGGCTCAAAGTGGTTGCTTGCATGATCCTGTACGATGTCACTGATGTCCTGAATGACAGGATGTAAATGGTGACGCCGCTCAAGATCGTCAAAAAAACTGAGAAAGACAAAGAACAGCACAATTAGCCCTGTGTGAAATAAACATTGAAACCAAAAGAGGAACACATTTTAGACTACAACTCTCCATGGCATATGCACCTTCAATCTAAACTCGAAAATTCTAAACTTTCAGCCCCTAACAGATATGAGTTTGTCAGAAAAGGAGATATTTTACTAGGATTTGATTTTAATAAAAATTTATAGATGTGTGTACAGTCTTGCTTGGGAGAAAACACTCTTTGAGTTTGTCATGGTTTTGTCATTTCCTGCCACTGAAACAAAAAGAAAAATGCCAATCTGCTGATACAGATTCTAAATCAGTGTACGTTATTGCATTAGCTATGTAATAGATTACAAATAATATGTATGCGTAGCAAAACAGCAAGAACTTCTACGAGTAAAGAGTTTACAGACTGCCGTTTTCTGGGATAGTTTTATGGGCACTGCATTGTACAGTACTTTAAGAACAGTAGTACAGTGTTGAGGCTATTTTTCCATGATCCCTCCCTAAATGGCAACTCCCAGGCTGAGAAAAACAGCTCTTGTGTTCCCACACATTGCTTAACTCGTGCACCCTGCCCCGCTTCTAGTGGCAAACTTGACAAACCAGCTGTGCACCACTTGGCTCAGCCTGAAACGAGGCAGTACCTTTTTGTCTATTTAGCTATACTTTCAGGCAGCTGACCCAAGTCTAGGTCAGTTTCTCTCATTTCGTAAGGCTGAGTACAGACCATTTCATTGGGAAAAAGAGAGAAACATGACTCCTGCCATGGATGTGCTGCGAAACCAGTTTGAGTAGCATGCCAGGACACATCCTTTTCAGAGGAGAATGCCGCAAGTGTCAGAATAAAACATGTTAAAACACAGTCGGGACACACACACTATGTTATGAACAAAATGCTTTTACCTAAAGTATTTGGAAGGACCCATATTTGGTTGTTGTGAGGAAAAAATCTAAATTCTTAAAGGGCACATACAATAGAAGACCAAAATTTCCAGGAATCTGTTTGCAAGATGTAAACACTGCTACAAAGTGTAACATGCACAACACCAAACTATGAACTGAAACTTGTGATGCAAAAAAAAAAAAAAAAGTAAATAAATAAATAAATAAATAAATAAATATCTGCCTTTTTAGCCCCGACCACACATGTTAAAGTTAGAAATAGTGCTTCAATCTGGATGTCTTTTTAAAAGGGTCACTTTCTAGGACAGCTAATCAGAAGAGAGGCCATTTACATACATCAGTCTTAAAAACAACCAAAAAATGTGTTAAGACTGGGGATGGGGGGGTAATTTTAAATGTTTTACACTATTTGGAAAATGCCATCACAGGCATTAGGGATTGCTACACAGATCGTACATCAATAGCAGGCACTGAATAAACTGAAAGCTGGAGAAGAAAACAACCAGTTTGTCTACTTTTGAAAACAACACCTGTTAAGG
This sequence comes from Hepsetus odoe, assembly GCA_017165825.1. NCBI lineage: Eukaryota > Metazoa > Chordata > Actinopteri > Characiformes > Hepsetidae > Hepsetus > Hepsetus odoe. The sequence continues at coordinate 7,092,142 of CM029373.1, read as the reverse complement.
GCGGCTATCTTTTTGAAGCTGGTTTGGGAGATGTGCCGTTTGTCAAAAGAGATCTGAACAGTAGAAGTTTTTGCTTTTCATGAACCCTTGCGGTAGCCATATTATCAGATATTATCAGTGTTCTTTTAGATTCTTTAATGAATTACTGATGTTATAATGGGGGTCCTACTGAGACAAATGGTACATTTTGGTAAAATAGATAAAATCGTAATAAATATATAATAATTTATCTGTAGCCCTTTTGTGGATCTAAGAAACTGGATGTAAATCGTCTTGGTAATATCAATACAGAAAGTTACTCATGAGATAATTTTGTTTTTCAGGCATTCTTGAAACGTAGAGGCTAAGAGGACTTTTTCCTCTTTAAGACAACAGCACTAACTAGCCCTGTTTCAGTATTTGTTAACTGCGGGTTTCATATTTCATTGCCGTACTGTTTGCTGATTTTCTGGATGACAGAGATGTTGGAGAAGAGGTGATGGTGCTCGGTTGTGGTCATGGTCTTCCTCAAGGTCTCACTGCCTTTGAAATGGCGCACCAGGATGTTCAAGCTGTGCTGGTAGGAGTATTCAGATGTCATAATCTCAAAGATGGCCTGCACAAACACAAAGATGGAAGGAACCAAGTATAAGCCACATCTACTTTGCAATGTATCTCAGAACACAAGAAGCATCCACTCTGTGTCCACTTCTTATTTTTAATTTCATATTTAATTTACATCTGGTGAATTATAGAAAATAAAATCAGGCTTTATTGAATCTGAGAGAACACAAAAAGTAGAATACAAAGCAAGGGGGTTAAACTACTGTCCTGGAGGATCTGGAGGTTTGATGACTAATTTACATTTACAGCATTTATCAGACGCTCTTTTCCAGAGCGACTTCCATGTCCTAATTACAGGGACAGTCCCCCTGGAGCAATTCAGGGTTAAGGGTCTTGCTCAGGGACCCAGTGGTGGTAGTGCTAGAGGTGGGATTCGAACCTGGGACCTCGAGCAATAGGCAAGAATCCTACCACTAGACCACCACCACCCCTAATTAGGACATGGAAGTCGCTCTGGATAAGAGCATCTGCTAAATGCCGTAAATGCCGTAAATGTAAACGACTTCCTTGTTCAAGTGCACCTGAACCTATAAGGTGATCTATGTTGTATTGAAGCCATGCAGGACCTAAACTTAAAAAACCCAGCCATAATCAGCATTGCATTCATACACAATCAGATTTTTTTTTGACCAAAAATGCTATGTGACAGAAATGGATTGTTTAATAAGAGCACCATGCAAGTGCATTATGGGCTGTTAGTAGGCACATGCTTTTGGAATGAAGAACATAAACTACAAGAGTTTTTATATATTTATCCACAGTAAGGCAAGAAAGAGTAAAGGTGTATTCCAGTGTAACCACCAAAACCAGGTTATCCAGCTGACTGTAAAATATATGGGAACACTGAAGGCAGTGCTGACTCCATACGTAATTCTGAGCAGAGAAAAAGACAAAGCCAAGAATAGGATAACAGGGTGTGACTGTTGTGTGAACAAGGTGGACCTTGATATTTACACAGCAGTGAGACTGCACTCATTGAATGGTCACAAAGGCAGACCATCTGACAGCACTGAAAATTTCCCGATGTCTGAAAGTCTGACAGTGCGAGAATATGAAAGTGAGAAGTGGATCCAAATGATAACACTAGATATGAGGTGTCCGCTATAAATTATTTTTTGCGTAAAAAAATAGGAAGTCACATTTTGGGGATTATTTATAGTGGTTTTGGTTTATTCATTAATTCGATTATTTGGGGTAGGCAACCCTAGACCTCCTGGCACCAATCATACCACAACCACAACTACAAGAACTACAAGAGTTAGACTACAACTCTTAACTACAAGAGTTCTTACATCTAAGGCAAGAAAGACTAAGGATCGGAAGGTTGAAGGTTCGAACCCCAGACCAGTAGGTTGCCCTGAAGTACCCCTGAGCATGCTCCTCAGGTGCTTTAAATAGCCGTCTCCTGCTACACGTGTGTTTATGGATGAAATGCAGAGGAAGCTTTTCGTTGTGTCTCACTGTGTTGTGCTACATTTCACAATGGTGATTAGTCACTTTCACTTTTCACTTAATTTCAAATCAATTCATTTGGACCATTTTGGATTCAGAATATTTACTAAAAATTCTGAATCATTAATACTCAAATATGGGTATTTACACAGAAGTTCAGACAGTAAAAAAAAAAAGATACCCCAAGAGTTTTTGCCACTTGCAACTGTAGTAACAAACTCTAAGGCAGCAATGGCTCCGAGATATACAACCTTCTGAACTATGTTACTACATAACCTAAATGGTCCTCCAGTCCTCAGCGGCTGTTTTGTTAATACATTACTCACCTCTTGCCTCTTGCGCTCCTCAGGAGAGATTTTTGCTAGAATGTCCAATTCCTGCACCTGTGAGATAATTAATAAATTTAATTCAATTAATTTTTAACAAAAAAAGTGCAAAACTATTTTCTCCATCATTTGGCCGAGTTATGAAAAACAATACTGAGCTGAACTGTTGAGAACTAAACTTGAATGACTTACTAATCAGCAGGCATTATACAGCCTGAGACAAGCATAGTCAGCAATGATCCATGTACCAGGCACATCTAACTGATCTAAATTAACATCAGCATCACCTGATAACTGATTTTGGTGGAACTGGGTTACAGATAGACCTAATGTCTGACCTCTTACACCATAACTAGGTCCAATAAAAAGACTTTCACTCTTTGGTTAAATGATTATTCTCACCTGAGGAAGTTGGCTCCAGGTCATTTGTGCTGGCCTATAGTTTTGTACCACAATCACGGAGTCCTCCGGTGTTTCAGTTTGGTTGAAGTCATCATCTTCTGGTCCCAGAGTGTTGGATTGTAGGCCGCGTTCTTTAATCTCCTGGTAGAACCTTGGATCTGTGGCAAGACCATGATCAAGGAGGGTGTAAAGACTGTAAAGAACAGCTGTTTGTTTTGCTCTACAAGAACCAGACTGATTAAAGAGCTCTTGGTTGATTCAGACTTGGTTAATGTAGGTTACATGTAGCCTTAAAAATATTGACCTTCAGTGAAGGGTTACCTTTCAAGGTTATCTTAAATATCCTTTCGCTTCAAAAATAGAATGGGGTAGTGTTCATAAGGATAAAAAAAAACAAACAAAGGACATCTACCTAAATAGACATTTATAAAGGCTTATTCCATCAAGCATTCATACTTTTTGGGATGAAACTGAAGCTTGTCAGAACTAACCTTTTTAAATGTTAATGTCAGTTTATATCAACTGTAATAAACCTTATCTGGTGTCATGTGGTCTTATCTATGTTTGTTCTTTCAGCTGCTCCCATTTAGGGGCCCCCACAGTGGATCAGTTTTCATTTCTTCCTGTCCTCTGCAGCCACTCTTCACCCATTCCAACCTGCCTGCACTCTCTTCTTCACCTCTCTTCCGCACTCGCTGTTACTCTGAACTGTTGATCCCAAGTATTTAAACTCCTAAACCATTGTCACATCTACTCCCTGCATCCTAACCACTCCACTTTCCTCCCTTTCATTCACACTCATGTATTCTGTCTTTGACCTACTCACTTTCATTCCTCTCCTCTCCAGAGCATAGCTCCATCTCTCGAGGTTCTTCTCAAGCTGCTCCCTACTCTTACTACAGATCACAATATCATCAACATCAATAAAGTCCAAACCAATCTATGCTGTTCTACAGTAAGGCATTCCAAAGAATGCACACTTAAAAAGAAAAAAAAAAAAAAAAAAAAACACATACCATCTTTAAATGATCCTCCACGTCTCTGGTTCCTCTTTCTACCCAGGGTTCTCTAGAATAGGAAGAGACGAAAAAGAGAGGGAGAGAAGCAGAAATGTTGTGAAACTTGATCTTACCCTTGTGGAATGTGAAGAGCTTCTTAGTGTTAAATTATTTGGGAAATCACAAAAACTGAATTGTGTTTACATGTACAGTGGTTGAAATACATTTATGGACACACAATGAACATAACAGTTTATTAAATACAGCACGTCATATACTTTATTCAAGGGTTCAGATGCTGCATCAAAGGCAGGTATTCCTCCTTCAAATGTAGCTCCACTTAAACTTAGACTTAAACTTGAGCTCTGTGCTATATCACAAGTCTGATGTAGAGAATGTAAAGAATGAAACTGAAAATATACAAAAATGAAGATACAAGGTTTTTTTTCCATATGTGACAACGTGCGCATAACTCTTGTCCAACCACAAGGAGAAAAAAAACTGTTCACAAAGTTGTGCTGGTCAATAGAAATGGGGATGTGTGGACTGTGTAGTTTTTGACTTTGCATGCCCTTCACAACATCATACTTGTTCCAGGCTTTTTCTTGGTTTTACATCAAGTAAATATGGTCAAATACGGTCAAAGTTTGGAAGCTGTTGAGAAACATCTGACGCATAAACTTTCTGCAGTTGTATCAGACCACTGTGCAAAGATGCTGACACAAAGCTCACTTTAACATGGTTCAATCTAATGATTCTTAAATATCATGAAGCAGTTGCTGTGCCAACAGTCTTGTTTTATAGCTTTGCATTGGACATTGGATATGCAAAATGTTGTATACCCCATTTAAAGGATTTTGTTCATTTGTTTAAGTAGACTTAACATTAGACACTTAAATATGCTGTTTATTTGCTGAATTTATCCAGTTGGGTTAAACATGGCCCATGTAAAAGTTATGATGCATACGTTATGTTCTTTTAGGTTTTATTTTATATCAAATTGGAAATTAATAGATGCTTACAGATACTGCCATATGGTATTTGAGGTCATCAGTGACTTCGTCAGATGTTGGAATCAAAATCATCTGCGTATCAATGCCAGCAAGACGAAGGAACTGGTGATTGACTTTCGCAGGAAGTCACCCCCCATTACACCGGTGGACCACATCAACAATAAACTGGACTGGTCCACAAATTCCAATGTTCTGTACAAAAAGGGACTCAGTTGTCTCATGACTCATGAGGTCCTTTTATGACACTGTGGTAGCGTCGGCTGTTTTTTACGCTGTGGTCTGCTGGTGTGGAAGAGTCGCAGAGAGGGACAGAAGGAAACTAAACAAACTGGTCAAGAGGGCCAGCTCTGTCCTGGACTGCGCGCTCAAGTCCATCAAGCAGGTAGGGGAGGAGAGGATGTTATCCAAACTAACATCCATCATGGACAACACCTCCCACCCCCTACACGAGACTGTACGAGCACTGAGCAGCTCGTTCAGCACCAGACTGTTACACCCGCAGTGTGAGAAGGAGCTACCGCAGGTCATTCTTACCTGCAGCAATAAGACTCCACAATTCCACAACATAGCATTACATATTGAATATTGCTTGTTTATTATTATAAATTATTATATATTATATATTATTGTATATTATTATTATATATTACATTTACATTTTGTTACTTCTTTATAATTTATTTAAAACTTATTACTGTGTACTGTAGGTCGCCTTCCCTAATTCTTCTTGTAAAAAAAATAAATATATATATATGTTCTGCTGAAAAAAAGGGGCTGGGTGCAGAAAACAATTTAAGAAATTCTATTGTAATTTGAAATTTTCCAAATCGTTCAGCCCAATATCATTGTGAAACATCAGAGTGAAAGCTGCTAACCAAATTCATGAATTTGCATTCGCAAATCTCTGCAGGAGGCTTTTTTAATTAAAAGGACAAAAATGGATAGGAATTTTTTGTAACAACATAATTAAATTCCCTACGTGCACTGGATATTTTATAATACAAGTAAAAAAAAAAGTCTATTTTAGTGGTTGGATTAACAATAGAATTCTATGTTTTCAATTTTAAAGGTTAACGAAAATAAACACTAGTATTTCTTGGGAAGCAGCAGCTCTTTATGCTTGACAAATATCATTATCTAATCAGCCTATATGATCATGTGATTTCTACTACATACACCAACTTATATGTGGCGATGGTCTAGTGGTAGGATACTTACCTATGGACCTATTGGTCAAGAGGTCCCAGGTTCAAATCCCACCTCTAGCACTACCAGCACTGGGTCCCTGAGCAAGACCCTGTCCCTGTCAAGCAAGACCCTGTCCCCCTTGTCCCTGTAATTAGGACATGGAAGTCACTCTTGATAAGAGCGTCTGCTAAATGCCGCAAATGTAAATATATGTTGTAAACATATGCTGGACCTAAGTGGTGTCTCTTCTTGTTTAATTCCCAGTTCACATTACAATAAACATAATCCTATCAATCTGCAAGGGAATAAAAAGAATGTCTTTACTTGATATCACTTTTATAGAAGAAGCATAATTTAGAACCCAAATACTCCTTTTTCTTGACGCTAGACATACTTTACTGAATTTCACAATATCCCTGATCATATCTAGATCGTTCATCCTTAACGGCAGGCCTTAGACCAGTTTACCCTCATTCTTAATGTAATCCAGTCAATACATTATTCTTATTTATACAAAGAAGTATCTTATGATGTATCTGTCAAATAATGTAGGATTATTAGCACTTGAAAACATTGTGCAAACTGCATTTCTAAATCATCCCATTCAAGGTGTTAAGCAATTTCACACAGAATCACTTATGTGGTGCCTGATGCCGTTTGATACACTAGAAAATGGAGAAAAATGTGTCTGGTTTTATGGATTAGTATGTAACACAGTGCCAGTAATCACATTATTCTGGAAGTTTTGTGTTAGTGTGAAGGATTTTGCATATTTTTACCCTTTATTTTATACTGCATGAGAATGTGGAGCCCCCAGAGCCGTTAAACCAGCCCTTTATTTCACTGTGGGTCCAAACTGAAAATAATTACTCTCATATCCTGTAGGATACTGCTGATTTAATCACGAAGATCCAGCAAAGCTGGAACACAATTATGGTGTTAAGAGCATGCTTAAGTTAAAAAACTTCACAAAAAAATAATAGGTTTTTTCCTTAATTTACACCAATACAGTTTTAGTCTTGCTCAGTCCCCAGGGTTTACGCACTCCCTGGCCTCACATTTTTGGTAAACACTGATTTACATCAGTCAGAGCTTTGCATAACATGCTATAATTTGGAGAGAAATGACAATATATTCATAACTACCTCAAAATATCTATAACTACCTCAAAAGAAAACAAATTTTACATGCCCCCACATATGGTGGTCCAGTAAGTAGGGACTAGGGCCCAGGGTCAGAAAGTCAGGGATTCGAATCCCAGACTAGTAGGAGTAAGGTACTGTCCCAATCACTGCTCCCCAGGCACTTTCAATAGCTGCCCCTGCTGCACTGTGCGTATGGGTGAAAAAAAGAGGCTGCATTTTGTTGTGGTTCACTGCGTGTTGTGCTGTGTACTCACAATGACAAGTTGTTGCTTTCACTTTCACCATTCCCTTGTTTTCTATGTTTTATGCAAATAAACTGAGCGCAGAACAATCCAATTTTATATGGTACAGTAACAGTCAAATGCTGAGATTCATCACTTAAGGTTAAAATGAGCAGAGATAATATAAAAGAGAGATAAGCACAATAAATATTATTCCATTACATTTCTGAAAGATATACCAAGTTATAGGTATATAGTTATGCACGACCCTAGTACCAAAGGAGATGGAAATGAGTTGGACTGCTGTATGTAGCATTTACTTAAACATAACTTAATACATAAATATAAAAAAAAAATAAAAAATTCACCCTAAAACAAGCCCATACAAGTTTTTCTCATCTTTAAAATATTTTAACAATTGTTCAATGCTATATATAAAAAACACATATAGACAGTACCACCCTTTGTACCCCTGCTCACCTTGCGTGTTGGGCTGGAAGCTGCCTTTGGCGTGGGTGATTTCTCCTCATTGACTGGGTGCAGGTCCTGTTTCCAGGCACCATCATCAATGTTAAGGCTGGTGACTGCAGCTCGGTATGATCTGTTTCTCCGGTTCCTATTCATGGAGGAGCCATCGCTTCCATCACTGTCGTAATCCTCCCAGGAGCGATCTGGATTGTGGGAGATGCGCTGCGCGCTCTTCTTCTGGGCCTCCAGCCTGACGGGCAGGGTGACCACTGTTGTGTGGTGACGGTTCTTTGGCCGGCTGGCCACCGCCAGGTTTCTGGGGATGAGTTGCTGGGTACCTAGTTTTCGGGCCACGTTGCTTTGGGTGCTGAGCACCAGGGGGGCCTGGGTGGTTCTCTCAGGTTGGGAAAGGTCTGTGTTTGAAGAGGTTTCACCAGCCTTGTGGTCCAGGCAAAGCTGTGAAGAAATCATATCCTGCAATAGCAGGGGAGACTTGTCCCCTGTAGATCCCTCAGATTGACTTTGAGACATGGTCGGCTTGTTTTGTTTCACTCTAAAACGGAAGAACCAGGGGACTTTTTGTCATGCAGGGAGTGTCCGCTTCAGGCCATCAGCAGTTGATTGTTACAACCTGTGTGGAACAGAGATGGGTGGGATATCACCTGGAGCAGCTCGTTTACATTACAGTGCAGAAAAGCTCAAATGCTCTTATTTCATAATTCTCTAGGGCTGCTTTGCTCTGCCTTGTCCATTGAATATTTCAAATTCCCAACAATTTATAATTTCTTCAAATATATTTGTTTTTGCATAGTTCCTGTCAACGCTGCAAATAATTAAAAAAAATTATATATCTATCCAAGGCCCTTCCTATCTGAATTATTTTCTTAGAGGACTGTTGTCCGGTATAATTTGATCGTTTAACACACAATTTGACTGACTGGTACTAGTTTTTGCCATGTTTTTGAGAAGGGAAACTAATACTGTGCTGGAGCTGTGTCCTCATGATCTAAATGTTCTGTCAATGATTTTGTTGTAGATTTTATAAAAGGTACAAGGGGTATTTTTGGACAGATGATTAAGGGTCACTGAAAAATAGAGCTTCTAATAAGTTATTAAAAAATTCAGAATTAATGTAATGCCTATTATTAATTTTACTCATGTTATTGTTATACACATTCCAACTATTAACACCTCACAGTGTTTAAATTCATTTTGAGATAGCGTTTTTAATGAGCCTGTCATGGTCAAACAATAATTTTCTTTACTTTAATATATTCAACACACTGAAGAAAAAAGGTCAACAAGCATTAAATACTATTTTTGCAGCAGCATGATTCTCCAGCAAAATATAAAGAAATGTCGAGTGGCTCAATGCTGATAAAGTTCCTCCCGCTTAGTTTGGATGCTTTTCTTTGTAAACTAGCATGTTTTCTGTTTCTGTAGAATTTGAACTTTTGATTACATAATCAGTAAATATTGATACTGTTCCAGAAGCAGCCATACAAGTCCACACCTGACACTTCCTCCACCGGGCTTCACAGAGGAGATTTTGGAAGATGAAAAGATCCCTTCTAACCACACTTTGGTGTTTCTATAACTTTGTTAGAGATTTATAGCTAAAAGTTTTATCAGTCCATAAATCCTTGTCTCTGAATTTCTAATTCTTACTGCTGATGATCAGTTTGTGTCTGGCTGCATGGTCTCTTCAAGCAATTGATTTTGACTGCTCCACCCTGTCCTGTGGAGGTTGTTCATGATGTCAATGACTGTCGCTTTAGGTTCTTTCTTCACTACTTTCAAACTTTGTCCTCAGCCATAATGGTTTTCCTCAGCTGAGCGGATCAGTGCATTTTGCCAAACACACCGGTGGTTTCCTTCCTTTTCAGGACAGGGATCATAAGGAAACAGACCAGAAAATGTGAAAAAACAGGGTGTAAATATTTAAAGCTCCTGTTCCTGTTGAAGTTAAAGTTCCTGTTGGCTCTCATGTGCTTTATCTATGTGCTGCTTATTTCTAGAAGTCTCACAATCTAGGGTGCCCACCTTATAAAATTATGTAAAAAAAAAAAAAAAAAGCTAATTTAGTAAACCTGCAGTTCTTTAGCCACGGCCTCCAAGCAGACAACAGGTGAGAATACTTTGAGGATTAAGAAAATCCAACATCTAACATGAGCTTTTTCTGGACAAAGTCTAGATCCATCCACCAAGACTGTTTTAACAGGAGTTTTAATCACAGCTCATTAAAATCCTCCTTATTATGTCCAGAACTGAAATAATGCCACACAGCATGATTAAAGAGCAGCTCAGCTTTCCTCAGGCAGCCTGTCCGAGACTCCACATTCACTTCAAACCGGAACAAACACACCAGTCTGCCCACCGTCCCGCACTGGCAGGTTTAACCAGCCCCTCAGAGACCCCCCTCACCTCTCCAACACGCCCCGCGTCCTGCCGTCCGTCCTGCAGCAACTACAGGGCAGCGACGAGAACCTCCAGGAGCAGAAGTGCTGCGTCGTGTAGAGCCAATCTCAGCCTCTCTCTCGCTCTCTCTCTCTCTCACCCCCTCCACGTCACTCAGGTGAGTAAACCACGCCCACATCCCCTGCGTACCTACAGGTGTTGTTGGCCTACATCTCGTGCGCGCGCACGCACGCACACTTTTATCCTATATATGTAAAATTATTTGAAACTTTACATTCCAAACTTTTTATAATTGCATGTCCATGATGTTTTTGTTCAAATGGTAATATTACACTTATATAACTTTTAGTACCTTCTTATCCATATAAAATAGGTGCTTATATTTTTTTGGTGTGTGTCCTTTTTTTGTTTTGTTCTGTGTATTAATTCATGGTTTGCTTTTCACTCGTAGGCGCTGATTTTATTTATTTATTTATTTATTTATTTAGTTTTCCTCCCTTCTGCCTTCTTGGCGAGTCACGTGTTTAAAGGCTGAACGGCGCCGCGCGTGGGTTCTGTGTTAATGCGGGCACACAGCGCCATCTGCTGTCCAGATTCGTGTAACTGCAGCTCGCAGAATCTACAGGAGCTGAACTCTCCCGAAAGCCAAGAACTCCAAAGTCAGACGTTGTAATTTCGAGTTTTATTCAGTTTGCCAGTCTGAAAAGGAAGGTTTACATTGATTAACCAATGCAAGCAAAGGCTGAGAAAGGAAAAAAAATGTTTTGAACCACAGTGTAAGGGAAATACATGATTTTCAGAGTTACTATATACATTATGCATCAATAGAAAATCTTCTAATGGCAATGATGTTCACATATCTTTGTTTTAATATGGCATCAAATGAATTTAAGTGGAATATTCCCAAATGATTACTCGACGACAACAATGCAATACACATATATCTGTATAACATTCAGATATTTTTACAGATCCAAAAAAATGTACATTTAAAATACGTCAGGTTTGCCTAGCACACGTTTCATGACACAGGACGGACACCACATATGTACACGCGCATTCAGAAGACACATCCGGCACTTTTCCAAAGTCCAGGTACCCAAAGTGCACTAGCTACAGTCTACCCCTAAGAATAAAACGTGATCAAGATTTAAATCGTGATCAAAAAAAAAAAAAAGAAAGGAAAAAAAAAAAGTCTTACATATGATACTGAATGCATTTCTATTCATATTTTTAAAAACCCAAACAGTTGTACAATGGAAACACAATGAGAAAATCTGACCGAGTGTTAAATAAAACAACTTTTTTTTCCAACTGTAAACCTCCTGATTATGTACATCTCTCTGACGAGTCAGAGCATGTGTGAAAGGGCAGAATTTGTGTAATTGATATAATGCTCAGTACAGTATTTAAGAAATTGGCTCCCACCCCTATCAGGTAACTCATGGTCTACACTCATTAAATTCCATCCAATTTGATATGAAAATTAATTGTAAAATGTCTGTCTTCTTATATGCATTATATCAATTACTCAATAATTCAAGAACTTTTCATTATCGCAACGTAACAGTGACCCTGTTGTTCAGGGGTTCCTAGTCTTGGCGATGCCGCATTTTGCACTTGAAGCTGAATCTCATCAAGTAATTCCCAAGCTCCTTTAGGGCCAGATAGGAAAAAGACAAAACTTTGCAGCACATCTGGCCTGCAGGACGGGGAAACCCTGCTCTTATTTGTTCTGTTCATAATATAACTCTGCCTCCCTCTCCTGGTATACTGGGAAATGGCTGCTTGCTCTTATGGGCACGGCAGCTTGCACTTCATTGGTCATCTATGATCAATTTCACATTTTCATCATGAGGTAAATAAAACATAATATTTAAGAAATCATTCAGATTGTTGGCCTTGCCTTGATTTGTTAACTACATTCATCAATCACCTGGAATTCCTGGACTGGAAAAGAAGTAGGATGAACGTTGTGAAATTCAAGATTAATTTACAATAAGACAGATTATAAGGACGTTATAATTGATGTTTTTCTCCAAAAATGACTGGGCAAAACTTTTTTTCTGTAAGAAATATTCTATTTGTTTAAGATTGTGGATAAAGTGTGTGCAAAAATGACAGGCTATGTTTCTAGACATATATTAATGTATTCAAAAATACTTCAAAAAACTGAAATGCTGGAAACGTCGGAAAACAGCAGCCGAGCTGTATAATTACGTACGGCTAAAAAAGCAGTTGCTTAACATGCGTTTGGAGCATTAAAGAGATATATGTAACATGCCAATGCTGGGATGCCTTGGATGGTTTTCTTTGAATCATCTCCCTTAAAAGATGATCGTTTCTCAAATCTACACATGAACAAAGGATCTCTAAGAAATCAGAGGCTTTTGGCCCTTGTAAAGCCACATGCATTACTTATTCCAATGTACTATAAGTCCATTATTTACCCTGCACTCTATAAAGCCTGTGCTCATAGCTAACCACTTTATGAGTTCTGTGATGTGTATGTTTAATGGAGTTGGACGACTACTGGTAACGCAGTGTCCTATAGGAGATGGGAGCTGGGAGTGGTGTGTGAAAGAATGGAGACAAACTGCAGATGTGACTGGCTCTACTGTTTTGCTATGTCGCCTTTCTTTAGAATGATCTGCCGTTGCCATGGTGCCAGCTTGGTCTCGTCGTAGCCAAGAGTCCGTAGCCGCTCCAGCTCCATCTTTTCTTCGTTCTCTTTCTCCGCCCTCATGCGCTCCTCCTCTTTTCTGCCAGGTCACAGAAAATTACATCAACACATGAAGTTCAATGCAAGCAGGACTTTGTTATATTGATACACAACTGTGTCTACTCTCCCCACTCAAAAGTTTGGAATGAAATGTAATACACTGTGTGCATAATTACTGGGCAACTATTAGTGTGCAGAATTATTATTACATATAATTATAGCAACTAAATGAAAACACTAACATTTCATGTCATTATTCTTTTATCTTTAAGACCTTTACTGGTGAGCCACGCAGTGCAGCACTTCCATGCATGTGATGGAGCATTGTCTTGCAAAAAGATCGTGGTCTTCTTGAAATATGAAGACTTTTTCCTGCACCACTGTTGAAGAAAGTGATTCAATCTCATCTCATCAGTCCATAAAATCTTGAGATATTTCTTGGTGCAGTCCAGTGAAGTTTCAACTTATGTGTCTTCAGTGGTGGTCATGTTTCAGCCTTCCTTACTTTGGCCACGTTACTGACACGCAACACCTTGTACTTCTGGACACTCCAGGTACAGTTCTGGAATATGACAGCACTGGAGGATCATGGGTTCCTGGTAGCTTCATATTTGATTCTTCTCAAATATTTGGCAGTTAATTTGCATTTGTTTTTATTTCTCAACATGTTTCTTGCAACCCTGTTGACTTCTTTCAACAAACCATTTGATGGTTTCCAATATCTCAGCAATTTCAAGAGTGCTGCATCCCTCTGAAAAACTTTTACATTTCTGACTTTTGACTCAATTCTGTCTCTTTTTTGGCCCATTTTGCCTGCAGAGGAAAAGAAGCTGCCTAATAATTATGCACACCTTGAAACCGGGTGCTGATCACCTTAGGCCACACCCTCCCCCATTACACAGATACACGTCACCTTATCTGTTTCGATCCAATTCACATTCAAGTTTATACAGCTTGGAGTTGGAATATATGCATAAAATGATTATGATGGTCAAAATATTCACTTGGCTAATAATTGTGCGCACATTGTAGTAACATGGACTATGTTTTTTGCAGATAAGAATACAGTTTGATTATGAAGTTAGGTCTAAGCAACTCAACAGCTTTTTAATAATCAGTACGAAACTTGTAAGAAATTCTGCTAAAACAATAAAAAAGATTATTATAAAATGGTAAAACTGTATATAGCATCAAGATGAAGCATTTTGATGATTTTAAGTAAAGGGGAATGTCATTTCCCTCTCATCACCTCTACATTTACAGCATTTAGCAGACGCTCTTTTCCAGAGAAACTTACATGTCCTAGTTACAGGGACAGTCCCCCTGGAGCAACTCAGGGTTAAGGGTCTTGCTCAGGGACCCAGTGGTGGTAGTGCTGGAGGTGGGATTCGAACCAGGGACCTCTTGATCCAGAGGTCTGTAGGCAAGTACCCTACCACTAGACCACCGCCACCCTATACAATACCCAATACAGGGACGATCTCCCTGGAGCACCTTGAAGTTAAGGGTTTTGCTCCAGGAACCCAATGGTGGTAGTGCTGGTGGTAGTGCTGGTGATAGGATCTGAACCTGCGATCTTTTGGTCCTTAGGCGAGTATCCTACCACTAGGCCACCACCACCATGCACCCCTACTATGCACTATGCAGTGTGGTGCTGACATGCAAGTATAAGAACTGGTAGTACGACAACAAGCACGTACCAATTAACGGTATTATACTGTTTTATATTTTGTTTTATGAAAGTTAAAGCAGGTAAAACTTATTTTTCTCACAATGGCAGCACTAATGACTGTTCTATTTGAAGATTTGAAATGATTTGTGACATTATTCTAATGTATTCTGATGACTATACGTGCATGTGAGCATGTTGCTTGAAATACATTACACAATTACCACCACCAGAATTTCCAACCCCAGTCCTGTCATTTTAAATTTGTTTCACAACACTTACCAACAACTTTACTATTCTAACCAGAGATGATTACTAATCAAACAAACCACTTGGATTTTTAGAACTACTTCTAAATCTACTGAATGTCTTACCTTTTCTGTTCCCTGCCCGTCCAGGTGTAGATAAGAGACATTAGAAGATTATACGTATATGAACTGCAGTGCATGCACTAACCTACGTGGAAAACACTACACAAAAATACTTTAAAAGACATTGGAGGACAGAAAGGCCACCTATACAATCACTAGAACTATATTGTATCCAACAAGGACAGAAACAGTCAAGGATAGAAAACCCACTTGTTTAGAACAATTAACAATTAACAATGCTAATGCAGCCAACAGTGAATTAAATTCATTGGTGACTAGTTAACAAGATGTGTTAATTCATTCATTCTCTTTTAGAAACATCAATATTATGAGTGAGGTATTCTTTTAAAAACCAGTACATACAGAATTTATTTAAAAGAACTATGGATACAGCCAATATATTGGAGGAGCAATGCTATACACATTCATAGTTGGCTTTTCTGTTATTAAATTTGATAAAATAGTGTAGGATGTTCAAAGATATAAAGGAAAACTCACATGAAGGACTATATTTGTGTTGCATAAAGTCAATAGGTAATATGAAACTTTTTGTTCATTACGTTGGTATTTGATTATTTCAGGTACTCGTCAGCTTAATCTTTTGTTCAGCCATCAAGAGTTATGCTCTTCAACATTTTCTATCAACAAGAGCCCTTAAAACCACAGAATGTAACTATATAGTAAAAGGAAAAGGAAAGCTTTTGATTAGCACCACTGAAGATAAAACAGTGGTTCATATGTATGGTAGTCACATCATTCATCATAGATGTATGTGGATACAACCTGTTTTGTTTGTGTGCAACTACTCTCTGCTTAGAGTGACACATAAATCAGGAACTCAGGAAATTAATTCTGGCAGCGAATGAGGCATCAGCTGCAGATTCCATGGTGGTCCATTTTGAACTCCTAAGTCCTCAACTGGACTCTCTGACTAAGACGATAATTATAAAGTTAATTAAAATACACAGATAATCTACATGGCTCACAAAAGCTGTTGCTGAACATATAGCAACATAGTGGGTACAATGGCCTGGGCTTCAGCTGTCTGTTAATGCATTGTCACCAACTACCTCAGATATATTCACCTGCAGGAACTTAAACACTTAAAATGTAAAAACAGATTCTTGGAGAGTAATTTGAGACTGAGCATTCGAGTGCTCATAAAAAAAAAAATTAAATCTTTAATGAAAGTAGTGACTGTTGCTTCTTTAAATGAGTGTAGTTTAAAATTTTATGCCAAAGAGAACAGCACAGCACAACTTGATTTTTTTACTCACTTCTCTTCATCCAGTTTCTTCTTCATGATGTCTCTTCGCCAAGCAGGCATGGAGGCAAGGCGGGCAGCTTCCTCCTCAGCCTACCAGAAAGGGACAAAAGAGAGAAAGCCTGTGAGATGCTGAAACGTTGGCTATTTGCCAGCAATGCCCATTTTTACACAAGTTTGTGGTTCATAAGAACAGATGGGTAATGCTAAGAATCTAAATCTTAAATGTTAATGCCAAAGTTGTTTAGTCCTAAATCATTTTTAAATCATTTTTGTTTCACCTCAATTAAATGGGCTGTGGAAAGTTTTAGCCTTACACCTCATTTGCGAGTAATTACAAGGAAGTACAGGCAAGGTTTTGTGAAAGGCAAACATGCCCTTTGTGTCATAAGATAAATTGTACTTGTGAATTTGACATAAGCTTAAGAACCACAAAAGAGACTCCACCAGGTTTGGAAAATAAAAAGAACATACTTTTCTCAGACCTAAATTGCTGGAACATAGCTGGGATACAGAACTCAGTTGGCCTTTGAAGAATTCATTTTATTATATCTGTTAAACGTCTGCAAACATTAATATCAAGGTAAAATCAAAGGAATAGTTTCATGAAATTATGTCAAATCTCAATTCATTTATAGAGATAAAAGAGAAATGCATATTTTCAAGTCAAACCACTTCACTTGGTTAAAAAAATTTGCTGAGGTCTGCAGGTTGGTTGTGTCATCTCCAAAAAGAAATCCTATCCGTAGCCTTGCAGACTGTAACAAGAGGCCAACACAGGAGGTGGCCAGTGTGAACGTCTCATTTCCCACTCGAAATGGACTGATTACTCTGCTCCCACCGAGTCGTTTCTCTTCTAGGGAAGTCACAGTATCCAGGTAAGTTAATCTACATCTAAATATTTAA
Organism: Hepsetus odoe; assembly: GCA_017165825.1. Lineage (NCBI taxonomy): Eukaryota > Metazoa > Chordata > Actinopteri > Characiformes > Hepsetidae > Hepsetus > Hepsetus odoe. The sequence goes on along the minus strand of CM029373.1, from coordinate 7,074,976 downwards.
TCAATCCCCTGGGAATTAAGGACAGAAAAAAAAACGACCAAAGAAGAACAAATTAAAATACTGATGAATTCTGAAAAGAAAAAAAAAATCTAAAAATATTGCTGTGAAGTCTTGAATTTAGATTTTTCTTGTATATTAATAAGTATGTTTGCTTACTCCAGTGTTGTCTTAAAGAGGCTTTGCAGTGTCTATTCATTAGTCATTTTATTTTCCTTGCTCTAGCAGACCTGACATGCACCATATGAAGGTAAGAAAAAACATAACATGACTACTTGGGGAACCAATGCCCTACAGAATATTCAGTCTAAGAGCACAATAGCTTGAGTCTAGCTTGAAAACTTGTAGTGCTTAATGAAGTTACGAGGCTATTTTTTGAAAACAAGGGATATCAAGCGCAATTATACCAACTGACTCCCAAATATTTTCTGCTCTGTTTTCTCTCACTGGAGTCTTCTTGATGTATTCTTTACACATTTTCCAAACTGCTGCCCCTGCATTTGGATACATCAAAGGCTTACCTAACAGTAATAAATAAATAACATCCAATAGTGCTGCCAACTCTGACTGTGCACCTGTGTTCTTAAAACTTGCTGTTAGTAGATTTGTTTTCTATGAAACGCCACTGGTTCCCTGACCAACTGCTGCCAAGTTGGTATACTGCACAAGGCAACCTCCTCATGATGGTGCTAGGCTTAGGCAACAGGTGACGATAAGAGGTTTATTTCAGCAGCCAAGAGTGTTATTTTTACTTTCAGGTAATTTCTACATTCTAAGTGCTTTCAGATTATATGTTACATACTTCCAGCATCCTTGAAAACAGCAGGCAAGCTTGTTTGTCTTTACCTAATTAAAATGTTCTCATGGAGAAACTGGCTAAACTCTGTGTTTTACATCCTACTTTGCATATCGACAATTTCATTCTTTCATTTTGTAAATAATTTAAAATCATCAGTTGTAATACTTTTTCAAACTTTTATGATGAAAGGATCAATGTAAATCAGCTTGAATGACATAAAAACAGTTAAATATGTAAACTAAAGAAAAGCAAAAAGAAGTTTTGGAAAGTAAATGGAAAGTAAAAAGGAAAGTAAAAAGGAAATACAAGGATTTGTTTTAACAGTGAATATCATTTAAATCATTTAACGCAGCCACTAGGGATGCACAAGCCCGTGTATTTTCTACTTCTCTCAGGCAGGAGGATAGAAGGAAGGGTAGTAGAGTGGAAGTGATGGTAGGAACTTTGAATGTTGGCAGCATGACTGGAAATGGAGAGAAGTAACTGATATGATGGAGAGAAGAAAGGTTGATATTTTGTGTGTGCAAGAGAAAAGATGGAAGAATAGTAGGGCCAGGTATATTAGAGGTGGGTTCAAATTGTTTATCTTGGTGTGGATGGAAGGAGAAATAGAAGAAAGAAGAGTATGTCTAAAGTGTGTTAGGTTTGAAGCTGGATGTTGAAAGTTAGTTGTTAGTGACAGAGAGTGTACCCAGGGGAGAGGGAGTGGTGACTTTAATTGACATGTTGGTGAAGGGAACAGAGGTGATGAAGAGGTGATGGGTTGGTGTTGTGTCAAGGAGAGGAATACTGAAGTTCAGATGGTTGCAGATTTAGCTAAAAAGATGGAAATGGATGTAGTGAATACTTATTTTAAGAAGAGGGAGAAGCACAGGGTGACATACAAGAGTGGAGGAAGATGCACAGGTGGATTATATCCTTTGCAGGAGGGTCTGAAGGAGATTGGAGGCAGGAGTTAAGACATGCACTGTGAGGTAGTGAAGAGTTACCAGATTGCTGGGCAACTACTGCAAAGGGCTGCTTAAGGGAGACAGCTAGAACGATACTAGGGGTGACATCTGGACAGAAGAAGGAGGATAAGGAAACCTAGTGGTGGAACCAAGAAGTCCAGGAGTGCACGCAGAAGAACCAGCAGGCGAAGAAAAAGTGGAACAGTCAGAGAGCTGAAGAAGGTAGACAAGGAGATGAACCACAGGGTGAAGAAAGCAGTGGTGAAGGCTAAAGATAAGGTGTTTTTGGTGAACTGTATGAGAGGTTGGACAGTAAGGAGGGAGAGAAAAAGACCTATACTGATTGGCTAAACAGAGAGACAGAGCTGGGAGAGATGTGCAACAGGTCAGGGCAATTAAAGATAGAAATGAAAATGTACTTACAAATGAATAGAGTAAGCTGAGCAGATGGCAAGAGTACTTTTAGGGGTTGATGAATGAAGAGAACGAGAGAGAGAGAAGACTGGATGATGTGAGGATAGTGAACCACGAAGTGCAGCTAATTAGCAAGATGCAAGTAAAAGCAGCGATGAAGAGGATGAAGAATGGAAAGGCTGTTGGTCCACATATACCTGCGGAGGTGTTTAGGAGAGATGGCAGTTGGGTTTATGACCAGATTGTTTAACACAATCTTGGAAAGTTAGCAGATGCTCAAGAATAAGGGTGATATTCAAGAATAAGGGTGATGCATAGAGCTGTAGAAACTACAGAGGGATAAAGTTATGGGAAAGAGTAGTGGAAGCTAGGTTAAGAAAAGAGGTGATAAGCAGCGGTATGGTTTTATGCCAAGAAAGAGCACTACAGATGCAATGTTTGCTCTGAGGGTGTTGAATGAGAAGTACAGAGAAGGTCAGAAGGAGTAGCATTGTGCCTTTATGTACTTGGCGAAAGCAAATGACTGGGTGCCTAGAGAGAAGTTGTGGTTTTATATGAGGAAGTCAAATGTGACAGAAGTATGTGAGAGGAGTTCAGGATTTGTATGAAGGCAGTGTGATAGTGATGAGGTCAGCAGTAGAAGTGATGGATGCATTTAAAGTCTAGAGAGGAGAGGAATGAAAGTGTGTTGGACAAAGACAGAATATGAGAATATGTGAGTGTGAATGAAAGGGAGAATGGTGGAATGGTTAAAATGAAGTAAAGGTAACAAAGGTGGAGGAATTTAAATACTTGGGATAAAAAGTTCAGAGAAATGATGAGTGAAGGAAAGAGATGAGGAAGGGAGTTCAGGCAGGTTGTAATGGGTGGAAAAAAGTGGCAGGAGTGATCTGTGACAGACAGGTACCAGCGAGAGTGAAAAGAAAGGTTTACAGGAGGGTAGTGAGACAAGGAATGCTATACGGGTTGGAGACACAGATGAAGAGAAAGGAGGTAGAACTGTGAGGTGTTGAGTTAAAGATGTTGGGCTTTATTTGGATGTGACAGGATAAGAAATGAGTACATTAAAGGAATAGATTGGGTTGGACGTTTTGGAGACAAAGTCAGAGAAGCAAGGTTGTGTTGGTTTAAACACGTCCAGAAGAAAGATGAGGATTCAATTAGAAGGAGAATATTGAGGATGGAGCTTTCAAGAAAGAGGAAAAGAGGAAGACCAAAGAGGAGGTTTATGGATGTGATGAGAGAGGACATGCAGTTGGTTGATTTGAATGTGGAAGATCCAGAGCACAGGAAGAAAGGGAAACAAAATGGAAAAAGTGATCTGTGGCCACCCCTAAATGGGAGAAGCTAAAACAAGATGTTTTAAAATAATTTCTATAGTTCATACGCTAAACTGTAATTAAATAATAACAAAATGCACCATAATATGTGTTTTATTGATAAATGAAAAAAAAAACACTTCAAACATGAGTAAACAAAATGCCCTTTGTGCTAAGCTTCCAAAATTATAGTCCATATACACAGGGATATTGTTTCGTGAGTGTCACATTGAGTAACTTCACTTCTATATTAAAATGCTCAAAAATAATTACATTTGACAAAAAGCTGACTAAAGGTCATCCAATTAAACAGTAAAATGAAGTAATGTAATCCTCCAACAATGATGGTAATTCTTTGATTTGGTAAGGAATAGCTTTTTCCCAGAAAGAGCTTTTGTGCCTTTCAGTAAGCCTAAACACACAGCAAAAATACTTGAGGTTTCTGTGACAATACAACTAATGTGTATCACAAGCAATCTTCTTATGAATGTATTGTATTGTTTTTACTTTGTTAGGCCTTTGCTTCTCTTTTATGTAGATATACTTTTTTTCTGCACTGAAAAGAGAGTTACTCAGCAGAAAAAATACATCTTGCTCATTGGAGATAATGTGAGCTCATGTTAGAGAGTGAAATTTGATCATCAAAATCGAAATCATTGCACTCATATAAAAACAACTGTTTAAAACTTGATAACCTATAACTCAAACCAACTTCACAATGTAAAATTCACAGCAAAGGACTAAAGAAAGTTCAGATATATTAATGGATCGCATAAAGTATTAAAAACAATATTAAGATTTAATCAAATAACCTCTATGGATATAAGCTTAATACATACCCATTATGCTCGCATTAAAACATATTCCAAATATTTGTTTGTTTATTATAATGTAATAACTGTATAATTTTAATGTTTATTATGTCCTGAGACCAATTATTTTACAATATTTTATAATGAAATCTCAGTTGAGATTTTACTGATATTTTCCCCAGATTCTTCATAGAATAAGATACTCTATCCTGGCAACCTGAAGAATTTCAAAATCAGGGCAGAAAATGTATCTTTTTTCTACACCAGGTTCAATGGGGGGTTGTGAAACACATCTCAGACCTTCATTGAACCCTACATAAATGCTAGTTTTGTAGTTTCTCTACATTTCCACAATACTCTGCCAATGAAAAGCTCTTATGCTGTTTCCCTTACCAAAGCAGACCTTTCTTTCTCTGATATTCCTTATTTCAGAGCTTTATTGTACCCTGTTCTTCTTTTTTTTTTTAACTACACATATCATATATCAAACAATGCTGCTTCCTTTTCCTTCCAGAAGGCAAAGCTTCGCTCAATATATCGGATAATTTCCTCATTGCTAAACTCTTTAAGCTCATAAATGAGCATTATGGAGTCCTCATTTGGCTCTTCTGTATATTTAGCTGGTTTTGGTTCTTCAGCTTGAGTGCTGGTATGTTCACATGGGGGGCTTTCAACTGTCACTTGTACAGCTGCCACGTCCTCAGGCTCTACAACATTCTGTGCTGCCAAGTCCTGATTCAGGACCTGAATATCAGTGCAGTCCTTCATTTCAGACTCACTGGTCTGCTGTGCAATGTCCTCTGAAATCCCCTGAACAATATTCTCTGATGTGTCCTTTGCAGGATCTTGTGCCATCAACATCTCTAAATTTTTGTCTAAGCTCTGCGTAGAAGCTTGTGCCATGCCGGATGTAGAGATTTGTATTGAATCTTGTTGATTCTTTTTGAGAGTGTCTTGCTCTGATGAGGAAGATGCTGCAGGAGTTCTCTCAAGCATGTGTGGATCAGACATGTTTTGGACTGGTAGGATGACCTCCTGAAGTATTTCTGGTGGCAAAAGCATCTCAGCTGCCTTAAGTAACCCTCCACCCTCTGCTGTGTTACCAAAGTACTTGAGCCTGATGTCCTCAAAACCATCTAACCAGTCACGGTTTCCTCTCTCAATGCTTTCCATCACCTCACGGTGGAACTGGCGTATCACTTCCCAAGGGTGACTTCCTAGTCGGTCAAACATTTCATAGCATAGCAAGTGCCGGAACTTCCGTTCACTGCGAGACATGTTCATCTCAAGAAGCTGGAAATAACCAAGCATGAAAAGGTCAAGGGTTAGACTATCGTAATGGACTGGAGCTCCATTTATATGGGGGAGGAAGTGCTCAGGCCAATAGATCATCTGAGCACGGCTGAGCCGACGGATCTGTCGTGAGGGTACCTGGCTCATAATGGTCCTCCAGTGACCAAGGAGATTCCCTACCACCTGCCTCTGTTTCATGAAGAGCAAGAGCTGATCATCCTCAGTGTAATCTAACTCAAACTGATTATTCTTGTAATCAGAGTGATGTTCCAGGTCAACACTTAGGCTCCTTCCTCGGCTTGGGTCCTTGGGTCTATAGGAATCAGTCATGGTGTATTTTCTCCAGTGCTCCAAAAAAAGAAAAACAATCCTCTCCTTTCGCATCTCGATGGACTCCTGAACATAACTCAGGTCTGTCTGCACCTCAAGGCTGCGTGTGAGGTGTTCTGCTTTTAGTGTAGGGTCACTAGTCACTAGAGGGTGTGCAAGACTATTTAGGCCAGCTTGGTCGACACCATCAGTTCCACTGTATGTCAAAAATGCACATGATGGTGTTATAACTGGTTCATCCACATATTCCAGGTTTAAGGCATGCTCTGATGGAACACCATCAGAGGCTTGAGAATGGCCCTCAAAGGGAGTAAAGAGTAGTTCATCCTCCAGAATGGGCTCAGGTGAAAAACTGCACTCACTTACCACTGGAAGGGATCTTTTCCGTTTGTATACTCTGTTAATTTTGTCATTTTCATATTTAGATTGGCTCTGTATCTCATAATTAGCCTTCAGGTTCTTTACTGACACACCACACTGCTTGATCTCTTTCTCCACTTCCTCTCGGGTTGAGAAAGATTGGGAGCGGCCAATATTGCCTGATACAACTGAAGATGTCTGAAACTTTCCACCTTTCAGACCTTCGTATGTATATCCTTGATTAATCATATCCAGGATGTCAATCTCCTTTCCACCTAATGTAGCAAGGAGGATGGCCATGCTCTTGAGAAGCGTAGAGATTTTACTGCACCAGGCAGGAAGGTCCTCTGCCTGCCCATGAACCTGTTTTGGGTTGACTGAAAAGTGCTCATGGTTCAAAGCAGCCGAGACGGGCAGAAGTTGCTGTAACTCTTTTTCAAGCTGCTCCAGCTCTTTCTCTACTTCTGTCACTTTGTGCATGACTTGCAGGTTCTCAATCTGCCTTTCAATGCGAATGAGGTCACTCTCAGTCATCAGTTCACCAAATGGACCCAGTATAGCATTGTGTGCATGGGAGTAATGCCAATCTTGAGCCTGGTAATATCCACTGGCAGCGAACTAAAGCAGGGTCAGGAGAGGAGACAGAGGGGGACAAAAACAGGGATGGAGGTGTCTTCAGCCCAAGGCTCCAGGCTTCTCACACATGCTTTTAAATGCTTCTTCACCCCAAACTTTGCAAAACGTACATGGATTTAGTGGTGCAATGATAACTGCCTTTGTATGATTGATATGAACTGATGAACTGCAGACCACAGCACTTGCTATTACACTTGCTGAGTTATTTCAATACAAAAAGTTTATTATGGGAAAATTAATTGGAGAGCTTCCAATTTTAGTTAATAGCCTGAATCTCTGCTAAGTATGTAAAATTCCTGGAGAACTCGTCTTGATGTACTTATTCTGAATCTGTAATCTGGATTAGGAAACAAGTCTTTAAGAGTACCTTTCATTCCACATAATTAATCTATTAGACCAGTACTTCACTTGATACAAGAATATCCTTGTCAGTCAAGTGTCCTTGATTGGAAATGTAACAACTGTGGAATGACAAGTGATTCTAAAGGACTTTCTTGTCTAAGGATGGTTCATAGTCATGACATGAACTGAGGAAAAAAGGGAGAAAAGTTCAAAGATGTAACTGCATTCCAAAGCATCAGCTGCAGTGTGAGGGGGCCTTGCATCACACCACTGAATCCCCATGTAACATAGAGCTGCCATGCACCATCGCCAGTATAAATGTATTTTGGCAACTTCAATATCATTAATCTCAATATTACCTTGGGATGATCACAGCAGCTCCAAAGTGCACACTGCATCACACTGTCAAAACCAGTCAAACTATGCAAAACACATGCACAATATAGAAAAATAACTATAATGATTAATGCTGCAGAAGTGGTAACTGGATCTAAAGCTGCAAAGTCGGTCAGTGCCTTGACCAGTGGCAGAGTTGACCTTATTGAAGGTATACCAGCTCTGTCCGATTTAATCTTCCTTATAGGTCTCTAAAAACTTGGGACCATTTGTTATTAATATTTTTTGCTCCTAAAGATGTTGATTATGCTGATGAAACGAAACCAGAGGAAGTCACAATTTCTGCTGTGACTCTAGAGCAGGAACTTGTGTGTAACAGATGAAGTAGCATACATGTTAAAAATATTTGCCAGATTGTCAACAAGTTCAACAGACAGTGACAGGTGTGTTTACTTAATTTTTACAAAGAACTGGGACACTCTGTCCTTCCAGTGCCAAGCAAACACCACAAAGACACAGCCTCAATACAGGATAGATGATTACAATATGCCCTTCCATCAAGAACACTGATCTTGTTATCCACAATGAGAACATGATGAGTTTATCAAATAGATGTGCTTTAAGAATGCTTACAGATAAGATCTCCAATCATTGTGAAAGTACAGTTTTATTTCTTATTCAAATATTAATCTCCAATTAATAATACTAATTATACTAATAATGCATACCCATAATACTAATAGTCACAGCAGAGAAGATATAGGGAAAACAGCACACTTAAATAGCACAGCAAAAAATCACACCACAGTCCACCATTCTCCATGCAGTTGCTCAGGTTAAATGATTAAAATTTACATAGCTATATGCATTACATGAAAAATGGAACCACAGGAGGATGGCAATGATTAAGCTGAAAAAGTGGCTTTACTTCCGTAGAACCTGCTTTCCTAATTGGCGATCTACTAAAACCTAAAATAGTGATTGTTATACTTAACCATATACTGAATAACATATACAGTTTATTTAAATGGTAAGCTTAAATCCATACATTTTTTATTCTTAAATTAATTATGGTTTAAGAACCTTGTGTGTAGAATTTTTATTTATTTAGTGTTGATAACCCAGAGGTTACATTCCAGAGTTACAGTAAAGACAAATTCTCAGCTTATTCTTCAAAAACATTATTGAGCTTAGTGCATTTACTCACCTTCTTTTTGTTCTCTTCTTCCTCTTGCATTTTCACTTGCAACTTCCTCACCATCACCTGCCTCTTCCACTCAGGGATGGCCCTGCCCTGCTCATCATGGGTGGGCACCAGGGCCTCTATATCCACCAGGCTAGACTTGCGCATCTGAGCTGACGCACCATTGCCATTGATGACGGCAGGCAACTGGTCGCAACTCTGCGATGTAGACAGGTTCCGGGGGGAGCCGCCACGGGCCGTGGGAGAGATGGATGTAGGTGGCGAGGTGGGTGGTGGGGATGTAGGCTTTGTTGATTGCACTGTGTTAAGCTGTGGCTGGGTTTGGGGTTGGGGTTGGGGTTGGGGCTGGGACTGGGGTTGGGTTTGTGGTGGGGATTGTGGCTGGGGCCGATTTTGAGGCGGTGACATTGGTCGTTCTCCCTAGGGATGCAAATATCAGTGGAAATTAGAAAGGAGATTGAAGAATCCAAACAATACCCACATTTTCAGTGTGAACACAAGGATAAACAGTTATTGTTACAAAATTACTTAATCATATTTCCAAGCAAAAGATCATCTACAGTGATATTAATGCACCTTGACATTACATTTTTTTGTTATTAAGAGTTAATAAACAGTTGAAAAATGCATACAATGCTATAAATACTTCTTGTTTTTTTTCTGTTTGGGTAGCTTGGGAGACTAACAAAATAAATCCAAATAAGACATACAATCAAAACAAGTTATGTAGATTTGTGAAATATTCTTTAAGTAAAGCGAAAAACACATGAAATAGTTAATTACATTTTAAACACAACCTAAATATAATCAAAATAAATAAAAAGACATTTATAAGTCTATTTGTTCAATCTTTTTGTTTTCACATTTGTTTTTTTGATCCAGAGCCTGGCAAACCATGGCAAACTGAAGATTTACTATTGTTACTATATTCACTCAGCTCAAATCATACAATCATGAAGGTTAAAAACAAACATCAGTCAGGCGTTATTATCCTGGTAGTGTAGGTATGCAGCCCACTTCTTCTGCTCCAGGTAACTGTGATTACTACTAGTGTAGTGCTCACTGTTCACAGAAATTTCAGTTTTAAAGTAATCTCCTCTGTTGGTCACTGAATACAGTATTGAGATGTTGAATGTTAAGGAAACCAACCCTTTTATCAACTGTTAACTTGAGTGCTACCTTATTAGATATTTATCAGACACTTAGTATCTGATGTAAGTATTAGCTGAAATGGTACAACTGTAAAACATAAAAAAAAATCTTTGCATTGAATAATTTCATTTGTTAAAAACATTTCCCAAATTAACTGAAAAAGTGAAATTAAACAGGCAACCAGTTTGCATGTTTTGTGTAACGCAAGACAAAAACCTACATTGCTCCCTGTAGTTCCACTGTTGGAGAAGACCGTCGTGTAGCCTTTACTGTGAGGTGTGGGCTTCAGGCTCTTCCCAGCTTTAATTTCAGCCAGAAGCTCAGAGTTATCTCCAGTGGGGGACATCATGTTGAAGGATTTAGTGCCTAAGACAAAGACACAGGAAATGTGAGATGAGAAAAAAGGAGACCGAAGAGAGAGAAAGGGAGGGAGAGAGAGAGCGAGAGAGAGACCGAGAGAGTGACAGAAAGCAAGAGAGCCGGACAGAGAAAGAGAGAGGGGGGGGAAATGAAGAGACAGCTAAGGATCGTGCAAGAGAGATAGTCAACTCCTAAATGGAAAACCAGACACTTGAATAGGATCAACAAATACCAAGAGCACGTGTTTCAAAATAAACAAAAAAATACATTTAACTAATTCATAATGAATATATTAAATGCTTGATATATATTACATTTAAAGTTAATCAGTTAATAATATGAATATATAATAACTTAAAATCTTAAAATTAGTTTGATGACACTGAACAAAAAACAGTGATAAATGACCTACGTGATCATTATATAAGATTAACATTTAGTTAAAATGATTGTTTTGTTATGATGCATAAATCATACAAATAAAGACGGATGAATATAAGAATACAAAATCACTATGCAAATCATGCGGAAGAAATTTTAAATAACTTTCCCAACTAAAGAAAAACGTTTTCTCCAAATGCTCAAATTAATCTTGATTAAATGCAAGATTAAAACATAATCTTCTTATGAAACGCCATTCAATTCTGCAAGTTTTAATCCCATTATTCATTTCCAAGTCTGGAACAAAAGATGCTTGTCTGCAACTTGCACTGAGATCCTAAAATCCTGAAACAATGTACAACTGTTTTGTACATTCATTTTGCAGTTGATATGGTTCTTTAATATGGAACGGAAAAACAACTATATTTAAGGTTTTTTCAGGAGAGGACATACAAAAAGAGGCTGAATAAATATGTTCCCCCACGAATGAACAAAAATCTATAAGGTAAGAAAGCAAAAGGGTTTGAATCAAAAACATCATAAATGTCATATTTCATTCTCCACATGCCAGCATTTTAACCCTACGTTGTGAAACACTCAGACATTCGACATGATGCCTTTATCCTCACATTATAACAAGAAACTGAGAGCTCTGATATCACAAAACCAGAAACTGTACATCACCTGTTGATTTAGAGCTCCTCTGCGACTTCCTGAAGGTGCGTTCTATCTTTCTTTCATAACTATCACTGGAAAAAACGCAACTTTCAGCCGCAAAACTTGCCTTCACTTCGAGTTCAAACCACCAACTACTGCTTCTGCTGTGTCTCTCCGCCTCTCCGCCTCTCTCTTGCTCCCTCTCCCTCTTTCTGAAAAAAGCAAGTGTGGTCTGTGTGGACCCATCGCACCCGGGGGGTGGGGGGACTCTAGAGAGATCAGCGCTAATTGACTTGGACAGAGGACTGTTGCCAAATTGGAAGTGGATTTTGAGTTTACTTTCTAACCCCAGACTATCCTCTCTACGTTCTCACTGGTTTTCTCACTCTAACACACCATTCTACCTCTTTTTCTCACCCTCTCATCACATCTTTTCACCTCATCTCCATCCCACCTTCGCTTCACTGCCCCCCTCCAACAATAGCTCACCCGTCACCTCACAAAATGCACTAAGCGGCTGCACTGAGGAGGATTAGTAGAAAAGATCTCAAGCAAAGTGTCAAACCGTGCCACAGGGGAAAGCCGGACACACACACATACACACACACCAGTAACATGCACACACACCGCTTTCTTCTAATGAGAAGCTTACACACACAAATACACCCACATTCAGGCTTGAATACACCTCAGGCAAGCCGCTTGATCAAGCTTGCGACATACACGTGGACACTGACAGCCACAAATTGTAAAGTCACAAGGGAAACACATCCACACAGCAGTGCTAATACACAACACTTTTAGCTTTAACATCCGGATACATTTTCATAGTTTAAATTAAACCAAAGTGCTACCCAGGATCTCCACAACAGATGTGTGATGTGGAAGGATCTGAAACCAGCAAATGAAGAGGGTGTGGTGGGAACCTGACTGCTGAAGGCTGTATGAAGACAAACACCGTGACTGTTTGCACACAATTATGTTAAGACCCAATTGATTGGACAATATTTTGTAACCAGGAGCAAGCAATATTTATAGGATGGTATAATTTAACACTGTAAAAAATAAATCATGTAGGAGTCCATTTACCGATAATGATTTATTTGATGATGTTACTGACAAATTTAATGGTCAGTTCTCAAATTCTGAATTCTCAAATTCTGTTCATTTTCTTCCTTTTTTCCAGTTTTCCCAACTTTTGCTCCCAGTTAGCCATAACCAGTTTGCCACACTAAATAGGAATCTGCTGATCACACAATTGCTATACATACCAGTGATATTAAAGCTTCTCCTGTGAGTGTAAGGGGCAGTGGTGGCCTAGTGGTTAGGGACTAAGCCCCCGCATCGGAAGATTGTGGGTTGGAATCCCTTACCAATAGGTTACCCTGAGGTACTCTTGAGCAAGGTACTGTCCCTGTCACTGCTCCCCTGGCTCTTTCAATGGTTCACAGTGTGTTGTGCCATGTACTCACAATGACTGGTCACTTTCACTTTAATGGGTCCCTTAGTAGTTTTAGATGTAGCCGAATTAAATCTAATAGCTGAGTGCTGATCCAAATCTTAGTCAGTATTACTGATCTAGGCTCTCTTGATAAGGCAATGATTAAAAAGAGAGACACACGTATAAAGACACACACAAACCCACATGTGACAGAGAAGTGTGGTCTGGTGGGAAGTAAATACTCACTCTTCCTCTGCCGGAGTGATTCTGGAGCAGGAGTGACAGAGGTGGAGGAGAGATTCCCTCCTTTAGAGCGATTGCATAAAGAAAAAGAGGAAGAAACATGGACAGGGCAAAAGAGAAGATAGCATGGAATCAAATTCCAGAGCAAAGGAGTGTAGACAATACATGGAATGATAGGTGAAGCAACAGGCAACCAAGCAGAAAAGGATGCAATGAAAATATTAAGATCAAGACGAGGATGGGTAATGAGGGGAGAACAGAGGAAAAAAAAACAGCAAACAGTAAAAACAAAAAAGCAAAAAACAAACAAAAGCAGTAATTAGTAATCAGTAAGTGCGTGTTTAAGTGTATATAGGCAAACAACTGTGTTTGGTGATGTAGATGTAGTTTATACAGTAAGAAATCCCAGGGTGTGTGTGTGCAATTTTTATAGAGGGAGTAAAAAGGGGGTTAAAAAGTGCTGATCTCCCAACAATTCAACTTATATTTGATCCTTAAAGAAATAATTCAATATATTATAACGTTTCATTTTAGACAATTTAATTAGGAATATTTTCAATACATAAAATACACTACCTAAACTACTGACTGAGCTATTCCCACTAGTGAAATACAGGCAAAATAAAAGCATGTCAAACTCTTTTTAGTTTTAATATTATTATTATAATCTATTGCCATTTATTAGTAATTTGCATTTTTTTGCATATCTGTATATGTGCATTTATTTTTTACATTAATTTGAAACGCTACTTCTGAATTATAATCCATTTCTCAACTTGTATTTAATGATACAGGTCATTAGACAATGAAGCAATAACTGCGTAATAGACAACAATTTTATACAATAATACCAGCAAAGCAACCATCTACAGCATCATGTCTTCACTAAATGTGTCTGGGCCATTAGTTAAAAGGGAAAGATGTATTACATTTAACCAACCCACGTGAACTAAATCATCTACAAAGTATTTGCTAGCTCCCAATCTGCCCGTGTATACATCCTGCTCAGGTTCCACTGAGCAGCCGAGCCACAACAGATTTGTCTGAGGCATAGGCACCTTGGCAGACAGATGAATTGGGTAACTCCACACCAATCCAGGCGATACAAAGTTATTTTGCTGACATAGTCTTGCCTTGAAGTGCTCATTGAGGATGACCATGGCCAGAGACATGCTGGTTGTCTCTTGGAAAAGGAGCAATTAAGTAAATGGAAGAACACTAAACCTTATTTCAAGGTAACAGTAGACCATGCACATGAATTTGTAAAGAGATATTTGAAAAGAGCAACCCGGTTGCTCTCATGTTAACCAAGCGAATCTTTTAAAGATTTTATCTATGTGTCTGCTGTGGTTTCTTTCAAATTTTGGCACACGATCACCAGCTCACTGTATCAGATTTGTATTCAAGATTATGGCAAACAAAAAGAGCTGGACCTTATTTAAGTTTTCATTATTGCCAAAACTGGTTAAAAGCCAGCTGGAACAAGAAGAACAAAATTTGTCAAAAGTGCAATCAAAATGTTTAATCCATGCCACCCAGAAGTGGGTGATTTTTGTATTACATTTTGAATGAAATGATAAAACAAACAGTAAACAACTGAAACCTATTGATATATAGAATGTAAAGTTTCAATTGTGTAACTTCAAGGTAACTTTAAAAGATGCATAATTGCATAATTACAGTTAAATAATATGGCAAAATATTTAAAACTGTAGGCTCTGGCACTCAGTGAACAACAGAAGAAAAAGAAATAGCAGATATATTTAAATAAAATACCTCAGTTCTCAGTTTCACTCTGGGCTTTACATTATAAATCTTAAATGCAGACTCTCAGGCTGAAACCATGTCAAGGGGTCTCTATAAATCTGTCAATGTTGCACCACACACCATGATTGCTATAAGTAAGTTTTAAGTTTTTACTTAATAAGGCCATACCAAGGGCTGCACTTCCCTTTAATGTGATACTAATGGATTCCTTGGACGAATAGATTCTCCACTGCTTACACAGCATGACTGCAGTGATGGATTCTAGTGTCTCGTCTTCAAATTACCTGATGACACTATGAAAATTCTTATTGGAAAGCTCCCACAGCTCCAGCATTCAGTTCTCTATGTTTTAAAAAAATGCTATGATTTTATTTATCATTTGCCAAGAAGATAGAATTACATATAAATTCATTTGACATATAATTAATAAAAGTGAAAAATAACAATATTAATTTATGTAGGAATTTATTCCTATTTTGGAGTGAAATGTAATAAAAAACAAATATATTCTGCAATAAACAATGCAGTAAAAATATTATCAGAATCAAATATATCACCTTAATTATTGCAGAATGATCTCACCTTTATGAAAAAAAATTAAAAATTTTATATATATATATCCATCCATTTTCTGCCGCTTGTCCCAAACGGGGTCGCGGGGGAGTGCTGGCGTCCAACCCAGCGCACACAGGGCGAGGACGGGGGACGCACCCTGGACAGGTCGCCAGCCCATCGCAGGATATATATATATATATATATATATACACACACACATACACACACACACACACACACACACACACACACAACACACACACACACACACACACACACACACACACAGAAGTAGGCCAAAAACCTAATTAATAAGCCTGTTTATGACTACATTTCATGCCTAACCATACCTCTACTGCTTGTATGAGTGCAAAAAGGTTGTATACATCAACCACCTTTCAGATCTACCGTTTCCCTTGGCTAACTATCTGACCCCTGACCCAGCTCGTATATCAACAAAAAAAAAAACAACAAGGCAGAGGGAATTACAAAAATTATAAGACAATAAATATGAAGTCAGTGTGTGACAGAGTAGGCTTTACGCAAAGCAACTGCACATTTATGAAGGGAAAACACCAAACCATGACACATGACAGGGAAGAGATGAGGGAGAAAAGTGATGGAGGAGAGTCAGAGAGTACTCACTGCTTGAGGAGGAGGAGAGGCGGCGCTGGCTGGTGGCTCCTGAAGCAGTGGTGGTGCTCTGTGGAGGTGTGGGAATCTCAGAAGGGAGTGGAGGTGGAGGAGGTGGGGTTGGGAGGGGATTTGTATTGCTGCTGGGGAGAGGAGGTGGAGGAGGAGGTAAGGGCAGCTCCTCTGTGGTTCCCGTCCCATTCTCTGGTGCAGGAGCAGCATCTGCCGGTTCCTCCAGAAGCACAGAACCCTGCAGGATGCCATAATTTTACTGTCAAATAGTTTCAAATTGAGTAGGGCTGAGCAAGTTGTAGACAGTCTTTATCCATAGCTTCTAACATGACTGGTAGCGATGAGGATAATTATTATTATGCTGCTCAGAGTGTGGTAAATAGAGCCTCCAGACTTTCATTTTTATAGTACTCAAATGAGTTGAATTGCTGGGTGATTCTTTCACCAGTTTAAGAAAATTCCAGCTATTTAAAAATAAGCACTATGAAACTACAGCTTCTCTGATCATTACTAAGATTTACAATGTACTGAAAATCAGAGAAATGAATCATATTGCCAGCAATTTAACTTTTTTTCTTAATATTCTGATTAATTAACTACCACTGGCTTATATAAAAATAAAGCAGGACATTTTTACAGATTTACCTAATATAAATACATTTTATTGAAATGAATCCTTTACACAGATTATTTCATTTGTAATGATTTAATATTTGCAGTTAGTTCGATTTTTAATAGTAAGTGATACATTAACCAGGCAATGATGTATTAGAAGGCAGTAAAAAGCTTCTCCTCCTCCTTCTACACAATAGCTGACAAGACAAAAGAGCCTGAGTTGGCTTTAAACACCTCAGTAAGGGTCAATAGCTACATGGAGATGATCCAGTGGCTCAAAGGAATGAATAGACATCTGTTGCTACAAAGTCCCACAATCCTCCACACTCTCAGTCTCAGGAGGCTATCATTTCCCTTGTGAGCCCCCCCAGCTGTCACATTGTTAATGAGGGGGTACGTACCCCACACCCCGCACCCTCAGACGCGTGTCAAACTCGTGCCAGACGCGTGCTTGTTATTCCCTTCCACACAAAAGCCCCACACCCACCACCCCCTCCTCTGCTGGTTCCCTCCATATGGTCCATTTAATGTTTCATATCACCAAGCTTGTCGTTACTAATAGGTCTTTACCTCAGGGACACACGATGCACCATCTGGCCAACTGGAGGGAGCAGACAACCTAGTGGGTGTCTAATTGGCTCAATGAAGATTATACTCAATAGCAGGGGCGTGGTAAGGTTGGTGGTACATGGACTTCTAATACTCAATGGTTTCCATTTTAGATGGTTATAAAAAAGAAGTTTATTGACATTTAAAAGCTACTGTTATTGCTTGCAATAATAATGTAAAAAATATTACAAATATTTTTACATTTTAATAGACACATTTGTTTTGGAACCAGAGGAGGACATTCTTCCTTGCTGTCATTTGTTTGGTTGCAAGCCTGTTGATACAGGATGCAAATGGAATATAAATATATTTGCATATAATATAACTTTGTAATTACTATGTAATTAATTATAATATAATGCATTAACTGATCTATTGATTTGTAATTCTAATCAACCATTTAACAAAGCAACAGCCAAAGCACAAAATGTAAAGTGTTAAAAACAATTTTGAACTTATATACACTCATATTTCCTTTTTCATCATTTTTTTTTAGTCAGAGCACATCGTATATAGTCCAATTAGCTTGAAAAGTACAAATAACTAGCTTTAGGGTGTGGATTCTATCGTTAAGTGAGATAACATCATGAGAAACTGTGTTGATACTAATTCATTTTCAGTTTAATATTACACTTTCACTAAGGCCAGGCAAGAGGACTCTACTATTCTGCTGTGGACCAATGGGGCGTAGTTCCTGTCAGATGACGAACACAAAAGCTCAAGGTCTGGCAGTGTTATGTAACACGATAAAAGAACTGAGCAAACACCCTGGTGTTTTCCAAACAGTGCAATTGATGTGATAGCTGGTTTGTGCCAGCACTGGGCCACACCTTGAGCCGTAAAATGGCAAGTGAGAGAGAGGATCTAGGCTGATTTGGGTCAAAGACAGCTGGCGGCTATTTCCACATGCACAGAAGACAGCTGAGGTCATATGA
Organism: Hepsetus odoe; assembly: GCA_017165825.1. Classification (NCBI taxonomy): domain Eukaryota; kingdom Metazoa; phylum Chordata; class Actinopteri; order Characiformes; family Hepsetidae; genus Hepsetus; species Hepsetus odoe. Next base: position 7,056,824 of record CM029373.1, on the reverse strand, counting down.
GCATCACTTTATGCCCACGCTTATATCGCTTCTGTAGTTTTGTGTTGTATTTAGAACTAATTTGGGGTTATTCAGCAGCAATTTACCCGACATAAATCAATATTTAATGTCAATAAAAGCAGTCTTAAGCATTATAGTGAAGTCATATAACAATGTTAATTGTTATCATATTGTTTTATATTTGTATAAGTTTGAAAAGCCATGGCCATATTAGATTTAGTGCATTTTCTAAGTGAAAATAAGAATGCATCCTCTTAAATCAAATTAAAATATGGTTAAAAACTGTATGGTGTTGCAATTTAATTACATTCTACATTTCAGGTAGATTAAAGAAATATTTAATATAATATAAAAATTTAGCCACATGTATTACACTGCATGTTGGTTTTCATCAATATGGGGATTTCATCAAAGAAATAATGATAATGGTGTATTAAAATATGCAGAAATGTTTTGCTGTTTTTTTTTTCATGTTTAAAATCTGCTCACTTCTTAAAACTGCTGAAGCTTTTGCTTAAACCATTATTTTGGGTTGACATGTATTGTGTATTGTAGAGTATACAACAGAAGCAAAAGGCTCAAATCAACTTAAGGTCTAAAATTTAACCCAAATGATGCACTGGCAAACCAATCTCCATCCATCAGTTTCGATGATATATATCCTGAATCAAGTGAAAAGCAGTATGTACTTTTTATATAAATCCCCAAAAGCAAACTTGTCAGTTGTTTACCTCCTCATTGGGTGCCATAGCTCTGCAGGGATGCTGGTCTGGGGTGTCGTTGCCCAGGGTCTTGTAATAATCCCCAGTACTGGGCTGCTTACTGAAACTTCGTGATTTCCTGTTGGAGTCCACCCGTCGTAGTCGGTCCGGGTTTTCCCCTGCTGTCAACTGCTTCTGAAAAATAAAAGAGGATACATGTATGTATTTTTTACATGTACAATAATTTACTGAAAAAAAAAGTATTTTTTTCCCGTCTAAGTTCTAAAATCTTCCTAAGATTTCTAGATGAGCCATTTCCTAAATGTCACTGTTAAATGTATTATATAACATGAATAAATTAATATATAGTATTATAAAATATTTTTTTTATTATGAAAGACATCAATGCTTTTATTCCTGATTTATAAGGGTTCTCTTTTAAACATGTCCAAGTAACATGACTTGCTCTCCAGTTTGTTCAGAACTTGTTGGAAAGCTTCACACAACCAGTGCAGATTTACTCTGTTGAGAAGGAAGGAGAAACAAAAAGACCTTTCATGGCCCATGAGCTGAACTTTAACATAGCCATCTTAGCGTTACCATTTTAACGGAAGGTATGCAGACAGGGGCTTGGGTGAGAGTCTGAGTGACCCCTTGTAAGGTGTTTCAGTAACACTGCACTCCATTTTAATGTGTGCTCTCACTTTCTCCTTCTGTCAGTCACCCAGGCGGTGCTGGGAAGGTTTCAGATGGTCTGGGATCAGTTTTTGTTTTCCGCATTAACAGGATAGTTTGACCCAAAATGCTAATGTTGCTGAAAACGAATTAGGGCCAGCAGATGCAGATACAATTCTTAACATGAGGTCATACTGACTAGTTCCAACAATCTTTTATCAGTTCTGAGTTCTGAGCATGTTGTGATGATTTATTTGGAGCAGACTAATCTTAACCTTGCTTTGGAAAATTAGTGTAAAAAAGAGGAAGTCCTATGATTTGAAGGATAACTTCCCATTGTGGCATCATAAAGACCTTGACTAAGACTAAGGCTCAGCTGCTGGAAATTTCCATGTCTTCCATAAAAAAGCAACACTGCTTTTCCTGATCGTGAGGGATTTTACTAATGCAAAGAGCCCCTGATTTGCATAGTATTCCCAAATTACACAACCAAGAAAAAACCTTTTCCATTTCCCACGTAACAAATGTGTTTTCTTAAAATGTTTATCAGTTATGTAGTAGTTATGTCATGAAGTTCATTACTGCAAAATGAAAGGGTAAAAGCATCAAGAACTAAAACAGGGGACAGAAGAATAGCCTAGCTGGGTATTATTGAATAATTAAAAGGTAAACCCAACAGCAATCATGATGCAAACTCTTTAAACCAACTTCACATGAAAATAAGCCAATGCCAAAGGTTGATATGTACCATCAAGCATGACAGCATCAAAAGCCACTGGACAAAAACAAACAAAAAAGGCTTCAGCTATTATGACAGACTGTTCTATAGATACTATAGCAGGGGCTACAGTATGAGTCATCTGATGTCTATGCCTTTTCCATTAACAAACACTGACTCTGAGGGGCAAATTACCCTTCTGCGTTATGCTCTGTTCTTTCACTCGCCAATTTGCATTGTTGACTTAAGCCCCTTCCTCCCTGCAGACTTGTTCAAGTGTAACATGAGCTGGTCCAGTGCAGATGGTGTGATTGTCAGACATCAGGGAAATTGTTGTCTGACAGGCTATGTTGACCTCTACACAGGACAGATGTGCCTCTCCAAATCCATCCTCATCCAAGACTGTTGATTTTTCCATCACTCATCATACGTTCATTTTCTTTACTTTGCTACTGCTACTGCAAAAGTGTTTCTGTGGGTCATACAGGTCATAATCATTCTCCTTCTTTAAACTCACCCTTACTTACTAACTCAAAAATATGCACATTACACAAATAGCTTTCGAGTGCATATAAACCACTAAAATACCTTCAGCACTGCAAAGGCTTCAAGAGGGATTAAAGTACCACACTCTTGCAAAACCATAATCCAAATACCATCTTATCAAAAAATAAAGCCTTTATAAGTTACAGCGTGTCAGACGAAGGCCTTACCCTGTTTTTGTGCTGGTAGTCCAGTTGGTTTTAGAGAAGCTACGTTGCTGGATGTACAGGTGTCACCAGATCCCCATTCTGCTGTGCTGTGTGTCACTCTACCTGCCGTTCACTTTACCTTTCTCCACCTTCTGCCTCAGAAGCACCAATCCTGGCTCTCTACAGTGACATCACTATCTGTATACAGACCAATCCCAAGCTCCTGTGACTGGGACTTCTAATGCAAAGCCTGGTTACATGGCCAAAGGCATGGCTGCCCAGTATCAAATCTACAGGTAGCTTACTGATTGCGCTATGCACACTGGCGGTAAAAGGAATCTGATTACAGGTGAATGCAGCAGCTGTTTCATAGCAATGAGGGAGGGTTGAGGGATTATTGCGAGTGCTGATGTTGGGAGGGACTGATGTTGGTTTCAGGAGCCAGTTATGAGATTAAAAGTAGAACAGATGAAAAAAGACTGTATATTACTGTCCTTTATAAATACATATATCATCATGGTCATAACAACTACCTAAAATATCTATTATGCTTTTCAGGGGAAGCAAAAGCAGTCTTTGGTTATGTGTACCAAGTCATTTTTAACCAATTATTTTGACCAGCCATTTCTTCATTTGTCATTTAATATTCACAAGACATAAAAGAGAGCTGGTTTTATGAAATTATGTAAATGATTAAAACGAATATGATATTATACAGACTCATGCTTCTTTAGGAATAAACTGACATGCATTCTCAGGAGCTCAAACTATGCGTTAACCCAGGTAATTGAACATGTTTCAATGGGAATAAACCCGAAAAGTCTTGGTTTTCAAATGAATGAGATCACCCCAAACAAACAAAACTCCAGTAACCTCCATTTGTCTAAACATGAGGCAGTGTGCCCTGCCAGGAAGAGGTTGCCATGAACACCTTTGTTGCTATAGTAGCCAGGGTGGATTGTTTTCCCTGGGGTATGCTTTTCGTTGATCTACTGCTTTCTCTTCCCTGTGACATTTAGTGACATTCAGTCTGTTTGTATATCTATGTACACACAAGTGAGAGAATATGTGAGTATAAGTGAGAAAGTGAAACATGTACAACATCTGTGTGGATGTGCTAGTGGGGAGGTTTGTGTGTATTTCTTCCTTTGTTTGACAGGTGAAAGTGTGTCCATGTGTTTATTTGGACATGTCCCCTAAAGGCAGAACAGTGATGAATACTTAATGAGGGTAATGAGGGCCAGCCTGGGGTTGCTCATCTGGGAGCTATTGTGTGACTGTGGGAAGTGATGGGAGTGGTAGGTAGTGCTAATTAACCTATTGTGTCAATGCATTCTTTATTAAACTGCGTATAACAAAAATAACTTGAATTATATATAAATTTCAAATCATTATTTTCACTGTCAAAGCATTTTATTTATTCATTGCTTTACTACTTGAAAATGCCTGAAGCCATTTATACTTTTCAAGATGTAATGTAAAAAGGGACTGATAGAAATGGTCCATAAAATTTCCTCCACTTCTGCAAAGTATGTTTCTAATTATATGAGCCCAAACATTACATAAGATCACAGAAATATTCATTTGTATGAGAAAAGACAAACAGAAATAGCCTGTTTGAAGTGTTGGATGTCAGAGAAATGGGCAGGCGTAAAGACCTCAGTGATTTGGACAACTACCAAAATGTTACACCTAGACATATGAACCAGTAACAGTGCTTGACACTGAAAGTATTGATTTGTGAGTGCAGGAAAGGCTTTCTCATCTTGTCTAAAATGACAAAAGCGCTGCTGTGGCAGACGATCCTTAGAATCTGAGTGCTGGCTACGGGTGGAAGGTGCATCGTACTCTGCTAAGTATAGGCCTGCAGATATTAAATGTTAAACATGTTAAACTCTGTTCACCATTGAAAATGTCATGGCCGTTGGCAAGCAATGGAAGAAAATTTGCTAATCCTATGAGTCACATTTTCGTTAACAGCATTAAACACAAACTGTTTTTATCTGATAAATGTTTTTTAACCATATTTATAAATGAATCATTATACTGGGTTAAACAAAACAATGTGCCTTGAAACTGGCTTGATTGGTAGTGCCCAATTAGACAGTGTGACTAAATGGTGTGAAAACATCAGCTGGAGTTTGAAAAGTGTCAAATCAAATGACATTTCACATCGAACAGAATCTCCAGCGGTTGCTACAAACTCTCAACCTCAGCTTCATGCCACAATTCTGCTCTGCTACTGGCTAAAAGATGATGATATTGGAATAGTTTAAAAGTAACCGGGGTCATGAGAGTGGCTTTGGGACAATGGAAGGGGTCTCAGTAAAGGCCAATGAATGATTTGAATGAATGAATGATTTATCCTCTTGTTTGGCTCTTTCAACAATAAAGTAATGCTCTGCAGTTCATGTTGCATAAGTCAGTATTCTTTCTTTTAATGCATTGTCATTGCTATATTACAAATATTACAAGAAAGGTTATCACTTATGGAAATGGTTTGCTGTAAAAAATTTTGATTACACAGCGGAGGAAAAATTAACCATATGATAAGAAAAAGGAAAAAACTGATTCAACATATGACACTTTTAACTAGCACTTTGAAAGTCTAAATGAAAATGTAAAAATTAAAAAAGTAAAAAAGTAATTGTGTAATTAAGATGTAAGGTTTTTGCATCCCTGTTTATCCAGCTATAAAAGTGAACTGTCACAAAGCACATTTCCCCCCGAGACGAATCAAGAGCTCATTTGTGAGGGAGACCTGGCACAGTAAACTAGTTAAATTAATGTCAGGTTGATCATACAGCACATCCATGGAAGCAGTGGGAGTGCTCCACTAATGGAAGCCCTCATTAGTACAGGGACACAAAAGCTGCATTATGTGTGTCTCCCTTTGTGCTGATTAGTGAATACAACCGAGCAACTAGCCTTGGGTTTCAAACAGAATACGGCTTGCAGCAGGATCAAACAGGACTTGTGCCCCTTCGCTTCACTGACTGTTCAGAACGTTCTTATAGTCTCTGAGTGCTGGAAGTACATAAGTATGCTGCTTCTGACTGATTTTTGCACTAAGCAATCATTTTCTCTCCTCATGCCAGTTCCATTATCTGAATCAATCACAGAGTGCTGGTTATTTATTGTTTCCAGAAATGTAACAACTAAAGCAGAGGAAACAGCCTTTTTATACAATGGTTTGACACAAACTCAAGCTTAAGGTTCAGGACTTGAGAGTAATGAATATTTCTGCAGATCTGAGATTCAGGAAACTGAAGTAAAGTGTAATTTTTGGGATAATGGTTCTGTTTGCCCATCACTCTCATGGGCCATCATTCATGTTTTTTGACAGTTGAGTGGTCACCTGTGTATCAGGGCCTGTTTGCTCTGTCATTATTTTCTAGGGTGTTACTGCTCGGTCTGCTGAATTAGGTCTGAAGATTTGTATTTAGCAATCTTTAAACTCCTGTTTTTTTTCTGTTCCAAGTTGGACTTCCAGGTTTATCTGTCTATCCAAGTTATATGTCTGTAATTTTTGCATTTTCTTCCCACTATTCCCGCATGATTGAGCATCATCAACCATCTGGGTTTCCTGCTTACCTGTACTAAAGACCTGTTCCCCCACAATGATCATCTGCATGCACTGCCCAGCCTCAACCAAGGCTGTTCACAGACTCCAACAAAAGCTGCTGATACTAATGACTGACTGCTAAGAAATAAAGACTATCTCTATCTGTGATCAGTTCATAAGTCTGTATATATCTGTCTCTATTGTGTTGTTATGCATCTCCATAGTGATATGTTTATCCTTTTCTTCTCTCCCTATCCACTGTTGATTAATGAAGGATGCATTCCTCCCAAAGTTTTACACCAGCTTTTTGGAGTTTTGCTTGTCTTTCACAAGGGCTCAGACGCAGGTTCTTTAAAGGTTCTTTTTTCTTTTTGACCAGGTCTGTTGGAAAAAGTTATAAATAAATAAATCTGAGTTGATTTTAACAGGTAGGTAACATTTATAACTAACAATGATGATTTTATTTTTATGACAGAAGTGAAAGTGACAATTCTTGTCATTGTGAAACACAACACACAGTGAACCACGACGAAATCACACCTCTGCATTTTACCCACTCACACAAACATGTGCAACAGGGGGCAGCTACTGAAAGCGTCTGGGGAGCAGGGACGATACCTTGCTCAAGGGCACCTCAGAGCAACCTACTGGTCTGGTATTCAAACCCATTTCTTTCTGATTCTGGGGCCTAGTCCCTAATCGCTGCCCCTGAAGTTAAAGAAACAAGGTCTGGGTGGCGGTGGTCCAGTGGTAGGATACCACTTGCCTATGGTTCTAGAAGTCCCAGGTTCAAATCCCACCTCTAGCACTACCACCACTGGGTCCCTGAGCAAGACCCTTAACCCTGAATTGCTCCAGGGGGACTGTCCCTGTGATTAGGACATTTAGCGTCTGCTAAATGCCGTAAATGTAAGGTCAATACTGAATTCTAATTCCATCTATAAGATTGGTGTATCAATACTGATTTTTGTAGTGCTTGTGTACAATGTAGTGATGCTACCTAATTGCACTGTCCTATGCCTACAGATGTCAATTAAGAGTAAGAAAAAAATTAAAAAATTTTCTAAAGATGCTACATTTTCACTTGCGTGAGTTAGACAATCATGCAGGCCTTTTTATACTCGAGAAGAAGGATATTTTTCTCTGAGCAGTATATTATCACGCTTGGGCACTGATCATCAGGTATTACTGTTTGTACATTGGTCAAAACCCAGTAAAGAAAACACATAAGCATACATATATTTATTTCAAGAGGAAATGCTAAGTATTCCTTTAAAATAGTCATGCATTAAATGATCTTTTTAAGCTTTATCGCACATATCAGTACTGTGCTGTCTGTTACAGCGCCTGCTCATGCTTGATGTAATGTTTCATGGGGTCCTTGTAGTGTATAATGAGATCATGTGCAGTGGACATGCTGCTATAAATAGCTCACAGAAAGGTTTCAATAACACTTCAGTGCAAGCAACGAACCTCAGGGGTTCAATTGAGTCTTTCTTGATAAGCGTATTAGAACAACACATCATTCAGGCCCTTGAGATTACTTGATTACTCTCAGCATATTACCGCATAGACTTCATTATCCACTGTCCATTAGGTTAAGTATAACATCTTATCTTATTCTCAAAACATTGTCCATCCATACAGTGTTGTATGCCCAGCAGGTTTTATACCTTAATGAGTCCAGATCTGATAAGACAATGTGGCGGAGGGTAAATTCTAGATGGCGTCATTTATTCTTTGTAGTGCCTTTTCACTACAGAGGAATGGTATAAAGCTCATGTGTCCCTTGAAAACTAAAAACGGGTTTGTTTCAGAGGGATCCCTAAGTTAATGAATGCATACTGAATTCATAATGATGCTTTTAAGACATTAAATAAGAATTTCTTTTTTTTCAGCCATCAGCCATTGTCATGTTGAACAGGCAGGTTAAAGAAACAGTTACGGTTTGCACTAATTGACTACACTGGTAAGCTTGATGGTATCTTCTAACGATGTATTAAATTATTTTAATTATTAATAATAATAAATGCATAATATTAATACTTATTAATATTATAATTTTTTCTTGACTCAAGTACCCTGCTCTGACATAAAATACATCACCATTTTTCCAAAAAGGTTTATCATATCTTACTGCAAGTATAAACATCATATCACCAGCTTCTTTCTTCACTAACTTAGAAAATGCAGAGTCAGGGCTTTTTTGCGAAACGCCATTGTGGCATTGAGGATGTGACTAATTTACTACATTAATATTAGTCAATAATGCTACAAGTACATGTTGTCATGATATATACACACTTAATAATATTTAGGTATCAGACCATATTTCCAATATCAGTGCATCTCTATTTTAAGTAAATGAAAATAAAAATGCATCATGTACCTCTTTTTTATTGTCCACATGACGAAGGTTGCTCTTCACTTTCAGAAACTCGGCTGAGCCCTTCTCCTGGGGTGGACTGGGTGCAGGGTACGTTGGGGGAGGTGGGGGAACACTTGAAGAGGTGTTAATGGGCGGCGGAGGTGGAGGCGGAGGGAATGTGGGAGGAGGCGGAAGTTGTGTTGTTTCTTCCTTCTTCTTGACCCCATCAGCCACATCAGGGTTTAGCATTTCCATGTAGGTCTCCATGTCACTGATGGTTGACTCTGGGCCGCCTTCGACAAACCACATAATGTTAAGATCTTTTTTTCTTTTTTTTTATTAGCACAGTGGAAAGTTCCTAAATCATTTCTTATTCTGTCGCTTTAATAAAAATTACTGGTAAAAAAATTACTTGGATTTTGCTCTACCAAGTCATTTTTATGCTTTTTTGAAAACTTCATAGAGAATGATGGGACTTAAAAGAGCAGCTGCAGTTCTCTCCTTTTCCACTGGAGGACACTACTTGCTTGGTTCCCAGCAAGAGGCCCTTACAATACCATGGCAGCAGTCATTCCAATTCGCTTCTATTTCAGTGAGCACAACTTTTCCCACCATTGTTAAAACAATAGTGCACACATGCTACATTAAGCAGCCAAGGATGTCCTGCTCACAGGCTGTAGGTTACTGGGTAGAAGGTTTGTTCACACAAAGGAATTCAGTGAAATAAGTACCCAGGGCTTGGTTTTATGAAACACTTTAAGAGAAAGGGCAGAATTGCTGTCGAAAAAAAAATTATGTAGTTTCTGTTTTAACTTCTCATCATAATGCATATAGTTCTGTAAGTACGACAGGCACAAGCCACTTCATCCCATCACCGCATAATTTTGACAGTTTCAAATGTACTTAGTCATCATTAAAGAGAACAGCCTGAAAAACATGTTCTAAAGCTCTGTCTACTTGATATGGCAGCAAACATATGTGATAGTAGGAGGGTAACAATATCATCTGTTAATCGCTATTGTGATATTAGTCTTTGCGATACTTTTTTTGCAAAGACTTTGCATAACGACAGAGTGTAGTATCTACTGTCTGTTCTTGTGTTTATATAAACTGTTAGAACTTTGTGTGAAGCATGTGCATGTATCAAACTAATTTATGCTCAAGTGTACTAGAGCATGGCTTCTTCACCTGCTGGGAGCCGAGATGGTTGGGAGCTGCTCTTCTTCTCCCCTGTGCTTGACTGGCTAGAGTTGGCCGAGTCATAGTTAGATAGTGAGCTGGAGGGAGAGCCCATGTCGAAGTGGGCCACAGGTGGCACCGCTGGGTTCAGAGTGGCATTTGGAGAAGAGAGACCAGAGTCAGGCTGCTTATACTCCAAATCTGCAGAGGGGTCCCGCGACAGGACACGATGTTCCACACTCTGAGAAGAAGGCAGGGGAATAAGTGCTCTTTGGTACATTTTCAGTGTGCTGTTACTTTCTTTATACATGTATTGCATTAGAATTAGTTGCTGTACTTTTTACAGTGCTCTGTTGTTAACTGTTAGCTTGGTGTTGCATACAGTCAGCTCTAATTACTGGCATCATTAATAAAAATGAATCAAAAAGGCCTTGAAGGAATGTGCTTCTTTTTTGGTAATGGAACAATTTTTGTCTGAGGAACATTGATCAAGAAAGTTAACACTGCAAAAAGGCATTTCTTGGGATAAATTGCCACTATGTTTTTCCATTCCACCTTAAACGTTTGCTACTGCATCTCCCAAAAGGTATGAAACATATCTTCACACCCATGGTCTTAACAAGTGCTTTCACATTTAGATAAAGAAAATAAATGTAGAAATAGTGTGAAATACTATGTACAAAATAAATAAAGTATGCTTGGCCCTCTGTGGCACCTCTTATTTATGCCTCATTGAAACAGGAAATCATGGATAAATACTGAAGACTGAGAAAAGCTTTAAGAACGCAAAATATATAAAGTAGGATTTTGTTCTTTATTACGGTGCCAGTGGTTTTATATCAAACTGATACTGAACATTTTCCATGAGTTCATTTTCTCATCTTTATCAAGGATGAGATTCTGTTTGCTACCAGAGCTATAGAGCTGTTATTGTTTAGTGATTGTTTGGTGTTAGGTGTCTCAAAAGAAGGTCATCTTTCAGATTTTCTCTGCAGATTAGTTAAGATGGAAGCCAAATGACAAAAGAGTGAGTTAGTAAGCTGCTTAAAAATATTTAAGTACTCGCTTACCAAAATGTTGTAAACAGCCCTCTGTAAAGGATGAATTCATTAAGCACTTGTCCAATATCATATAGCATAGTTGTCTACATTGCCAACAACTAAAGTGATACCCTACTATTGTAAAGAGAAGAAACATGAGAGTAGAAAACAGGTTATGGTCTTTGGAATAACCTTCAAAAAATAAAACTTCAGTGAGATGATTGTTGAAAATGCTACCTCTTACTTGCTCTAGAAATGAATGAATTTTGGGTCATCTTCTGTGCATTTAAATACAACTGCACTGCTTTCACTAACTGAAACTTTGCTTCTCACCATGTTTTCAACAGTGCGGAGGTACTTGGCACACTGTGGATGCCCGTTGTATTCAGCCAGGTCTGCTGCAGTGAAGCCATCCTGGTCTCGAATGCCCAGATCCACTCCGTTCACCACTAAAATCTGACAGCACTGTAGGCAAGAAACAGACAGAGTGGTGTGAGAAGAGGGGCAGATGTTCATTACTGGTATAAGATTTGTGCCTAGTTTAATACCTAGTTGAGACTTTTCTTTTAACCATGTGTGCACTTCTTTCTCCAGTTTCTAGCAAATGAAACTGAATGAAATTTAGAAAATCACGTGATTCCAAATGGATTATACTTTTACAAAAATTTATAGTTTTATTTACTTTGATTCAACGTTCTGAATAACTAAAAAGCAGAACAAATTCTCATAAACAAAAAACGAAACTAAGCTAATGCGATTTCTAATGGCTAGTAAATCGAATTAGCTTTGGTTTTAAATAAATCCTTGTAATAAACAGAACATTTCTCATGACATTCAAAACTCACAGCGTAACAACTAAAAGCCCAACTAGGAGCTAAAATCAATAAAAGATAAACTCATAAGAGATTTTCATCTAACTATCAGTGAACACTTTATTGTCGATGTGGCACTGCATGAAATAGAGCTAAATGCAGCATCAACTCAGTTCAAAAGAGCTTCTCTCTTAGTGCATCAAAGAACACATTCATGATGACAGCTGCCCTGCGCTAAAACTCAGGGGGAGAGAAAGAGAGACAATAAATGTCTGCCCTCTTTTTCTCTCTAAAACATCTTCCTGGGATAGTGTTACTGGCACCAGACTGCTCTGCCCTTTCAATTGACTGTTCACACAGCTTTGGTCACACACCATTTTCTTTTTTTTTTATTTCTCCCACACACTGTGAGAGATTTGAAACAGAAGTTAGTGTTAAGCCACAGGTAAGATGGCTACTGAACTGGGATTCGAACCCACAACTACTAGTCCCTAACTACTAGACCACCACTGCCCAGAAATCGTAGATCACAGAAAGTGTAGCTTCTATTAGTTTCTATATATTAACCACACAGAATAACCACTGTGTTCAAATTTTTATTCCAAACTTAAAGAATAACTCTAGATAGTTCCCAGTTAGTACAGTAAGGCAAGCCTAAAATGTGGCGTGTGTTGTTTCCCAAACAAGCCTGTCTTTAATTGTTATGGCAGAAATAATTATTTCTTAAGCTTTAAAATATCTGTTAGAACTTTAATGCTATATTATGATAAAAACTGGTATCTAGCAAGCACATGAACCTGACAGCTGTGTTATAAAACTTCCTCATGGAAGGTGAGTCACACACATGTCCTTTAATGGCAATCTTTGTTGGGCGTGTGAGCGCTTACATTTTTGTGTTATGCAAATGATTTGCTTCCACTTTGCATTTGGGTTAATCAAAGTCTGCTTTTAGCTCTAGTCCCGGACACGCATCTCACCTTACAAACTTACACAAGTTCTAAAACAGCAATATGAATACTCCTTTACAAGCAGCAAAGATTCTGCCATTTACAGTGTTTGGTGACTGCCACTGAATCCTCAGTTAGACTCTGTCCATCTTAATCATCATCTACATCCTGCTCCAACTCTTCATCACGTTTTTTCAGCATGTGTTTTGATTAATCACCTCCCTGCTTTTTTATGTATATTTTGACAGTCGCAGTGGTGGTCTAGTGGTTAGGGAGTTGGCCCCAGGATTAGAAGGTTGTGGATTTGAATCCTTAACCACTAGGTTGATCTGAGGTACCTTTGAGCAAGGTACTGTCCCTATCACTACTTCCCGAGCACTTTTAATAGCTGCTAATAGTTGTCATTTTCACTTCACTAATTAAAGTCCTCGCTTTCTCTCTGTCGTGTCCAATGGTAAATCGATTGCATCAGAGCTGCCATATAATGGGGTCTTAGTTTTCTGAGTTGTCATATAAGTCATTGTAATTCTAACACAACAGCCACAAGCTTAACACATTACAGAGCATGTATGAAAACACTGATGTGTACCATAGCACACCGTCATTTTGGATTCCGTGGACCACTTACTTCCAGCTCTCCATTCTCAGCTGCGTCATGGAGGGGGGTCCCGCCCCAGCCATCCATCACAATCTCTCCTCCATGGAGGAGGAGCCAGCTGAGTACCTTGGCGTGGCCACGGCTGGCAGCAAAGTGCATGGCAGTGGCACCATCGTTGTCTCGATCAGATAAGCTGATGTTGGTGAAGCTCATCTGCATGCACAGACACAAATTACTCCCAAAGTCCAGGTATTAACAGTGATAGCTGAAAAGCAGCTAGAGCACTTTTGATTGGATATATATAAAACAGAGAGTGCAATTATAGCTCCATAAAGATATTGCAGTAAGGAAATAAAGTTCATTAGATACAAGTAACCAACTCTGCTCAACATCAACCCTAATTCTGACTCAACCCTTTATCCCCTTAATACCAACCTTAATATTCAGACTGCAATAAAAGGAATTTAAAAAAAATCACTGAAGTTTAGTAGATAGACTTTCACTAAAGCTCCTCTTCCACCCAATCTAACATCCTAAAAATGTTTTTCTGTGCCTTGTGTTTCCTCAGCAAGTCATATCCCACCATCACCATATCTCACTTTTCCTTAGTCCTCCCTCACCTCTGTCTCTGTTCATAAAAAAGAGGACCCAGCATTTTATTTTATACAGAAGTCACCCACAACCCCAGTCCAAGTTCTTAGAATTCTTTGCCTTCCTGATTATATATTATTATGATAATATAAAAATAAAATCCTGGCAAAACCTAATATATGATTTACGTAGTTATGAGACTGTTGAACTGAAGAGTGGATCCACTTAAAGGTACACAGATAGATGCAAGGAGAAATATATTAATCAGTTAACGGGCAAAATGTATTTGCCATTGAAAGTGTCATCAACAAAGATTAACCAGTGAGTGAAGTTTCTACAATTCTGAAAATAAGGACTTAGTGTCACTAACAAATGTCAACTTGTACATTTTCAATTTGTACAAACAGAGGACCTTCTTAACAGAAACCCTGCTCAAATTGAATAAAACAATTAAACAAATGACAGAAGATCTAAGAACTAATATGTATCTGTGAGGGGTAAAAGTATGTGAACCTCTTATACTAGCTACATATTTGAAGGTGCAACAGAGCACCGTATTTACAGTCAGTGGGACAACAATCAGGTGTACATGGGCACCATGTTTATTTAAAGAAAAGAAATCTATCAAAGTCTGATTATCACTCCATCTTTGCAGCAGAATTTCAGGAACAAAGGCAATTTCAGAGAGCCTCAGACAAAGAGGTGTTGATGCTCATCAGCCTGGAAAAGATTGCTAACACATCTCTAAAGAATCTGAAATCCAACCAACCCACAGATTGTGTACAAATGGAAGAAATTTAAGACCATTGTTGCCCTCCCTAGGAGTGGTTAGCCAACAAAGATTTCTTCAAAGGTGTGTAATAGTCTGCAAAGTCACAAGGGAATCCAGGGTAACTTCTAACCAGCTAAAAGCATTTCTCACATTGGCTAATGTGCATAAGTCTACCATGGGAAAACAATAATAGTAGCGTGGCAGGATTGAATGCTCTCAGATCATCGCAGACTATCTGCAGTTTGCTACAGATAAAGGCTATAGGAAAACTGCATGACCCAGGGATGAGACCAAAATATATAATTTTTATATCAGTTTTATACTTATAGAAAGGAAAATTCTGATTCCAGCATAAGAACCTCATCCCATCTGTGAAAACATGATGGTGGTAGCACCGTTTCCTTCTGTGAGCAATAACTACAGCCTAACTGCACTTTCATGTCATGCTTATCATTTAGAGGGTTTGTTCTGAGTAGTGATCTTCTCTCGAGGCAGTCACAGAAAATTGTATGCCATTGGCAACAGTCACTTATTATATACTTATTATATATATATAATAGCCAGTCAGCTATTAACCGTGTGTGTAAGCTCCAGTATGTGAATGCTTTTATTGAATAAACTAAACTTGATAACTACAGCTTACAACTTAATATTCTGTTAACCCACCTTGCCTGTCTTTTTATTCCTCTGAGAATACCTACGTAGGTTTAGCTGTCTGTGAACCGAATCTCAAGAGAGTATTTTTAAGAATTTAAATTAAAATCTGCAATTCTGTAAAACTGAAATGGAGTAGTGCATGTAAGATCACATATGAACATTTCTAAAGCAGAAGCATCCTACAAGGAAAAGTGAAAAAAAGTCTTGAATCAGGAAAAGAAAAACTTGTGACATGTAACATTAGGATGCTGTGAGGTCAGTCATTTTCATCAACATACCTTTTAACTCTTTTAAACTCTTTTAAATTTAGCAAATAAATAACAATTTTACAATATAATCTGCTGAAATGTTATAGTTAATGCAGTGAGTTTTCCACCAAAAATTAGCATGCAACTGTATAAAAAACAAAAAGTTCCTGTAAACTTTGGTACTAACCAGCCATACAATAACAGTATTGTGTCCCATCTGGGCGGCAGCATGAAGAGGTGTCATTCCATCATTGGCTCTAATACTTGGCTCAGCCCCGCAGTCCTTTACCAGGTATTGGACGACCTCCAGGTGGCCTTCCTGACATGCAAGGTATAAAGGTGTGGCACCATTCTTGGTTTGAAAGTTAACAACACTGGAAAACAACAAAGAGAAATAATCAGGTAACCACTCAGTGGTGAGTTCAGCGGATTGGGAGGTCAGAATTTCCTTATAAACAATAAAACATCTGAGAAATAATATCTGCAGTTACTGGTTTCTTTGATGTGTTTCACCTCAATGTCCACCCAGAACAGTGTGTTTAAAGAGGAGGTTTTTAAGAGTAGGTGAAAGGAGTAGGTTTTTTAAGCCATTTTCTACCAAACAATTAAAGAAAATGAGTATGAAGTATCTTCAGAGCCCAAATCTGTGCTGTAAAGTCTGTGTAAAGTCACATGGTGACTTTAGGTTACCAGTGTTAAAAAGGCAATGTCATCAGTGTTCAAAATCCTGAAATGTATTAAGTTTACTGAAAAAGAGAATTCCGTCTCCATGTTACGGAGGGGATCGTCTAGTGCTAATGTGGCCTTCCTTGCTCCTCCCCTCATCACAGCAGGAGGTCAAGGAGTGAGCAAGAGCCTCCCTTCTAAATCCCTTAAGGAGTGTCTTTATTTGGACTCAGACAGACAAGTTAGCAATGAGTCCACTAAGAGGATTAGTGGTGCTGCACTGGTTTCAGTGTTACTCATGGCTAAACAAGTGGAAAACATGAACTGAGTGGGAAGACAGAAAAGAGGGATGGGAAGAGGAAGGCAGAGGGTTTTCCCTTTGAGACTCACATCCAACATTCCCTGCTCACACACGGACACACACACACACACACACACACACACACAAGCACAGAAGATTTTAAATCAGCAGATCTTTTAAAAAAGAGCGTAGAGGGTGTCTCTTTGGGGGCACCCCAAAGGTTTGCAGGGGTTCTTGTATTTCGAAACCAGGTCAAAAAAAAAAATCTTGATACAAAAAAAAATCTTGATACATGCAGCTGTTTAACTTTTGAAAAGTACCGACTTGAAGACTCCCACACAGAATAATCAGAAAAATGCACCATGACAGAATTTACAACAATGAGGGCACCCCCAATTACACTTTTTCCCAACCTTTCAAGAACTGTCTGCTGACATTGAGTACAGATACAGATACTAACTCTAAGCCTCTGGTCAATAAGTGCCTATAAATTCTGAAATTAGTTTCATTTCATTTTATAATATTTAATTTTGGTAAAAACAGTTTCTAACGTCACAAACAAACCTAAGCTTCGATTCTGGCTAAAGTACTTAGCAAGTGATTCTCTGTTTGATGGCAGAACCGGGCACTGATACAACAGCAGCGGGCAGCAGCGGGCAGCAGCGGGCAGCAGTGGCCTAGTGGTTAGGGAGTTGCCCCCACATCGGAAGATCGTGGGTTCGATTCCCTCACCAGCAGGTTGCATGGGTTAAATGCAGAGGTCCAATTTCGTTGTGGTTCATGTGTGCTATGCTGTGACCTCGCAATAACGAGGGTTGTCACTTTCACTTTCACTTAACAGCACAGCAGTAGGGTAAGGGTGAAGGCACATGAAGAGCTTCTTCATTGGCACAATCGGCATTGATATCAATGCATTCTTAGCATCAGGGCGACACAAAATACAGCAGTACATTGCAGTAGGAGCGGGCGACTTGGCAAAAATATCTGGATACTTCAAGAAATGTTCAAAATACAAGATACATCACATAACATTCAAAAATATCAATACATTGTTTTCGTCAACATTTTACACACTGTTCTGCACTCAGTCCAAACGGTACTCATTTAATTCACAACGATTTCAGAATACACTCGGAATAGTCTGACTTTAATTTATCACGATAATGGTTCATTGTTACACGCACACATCCATCCAGAAATGAAGTGCGTTCCAAATGAAAACAAAGAGATGCTTAATATTTCAAACAGGAAGAGGGCTTATTCAGGTGCTCTGTCATTAGGAAGTGGTCAGACTAATGAATCATTGATGAGTGTAACCCAACAGGCTCAGTCACCTGTGTGCTGGACTAGGAGAGAAAGCAGCTCAAGCATGGAACCACTCCATCCTTCACACACACACACACACACACACACACACTCAAATACTCAAAACAACTGAGTGAACAGAAACTCTGCCACTTGAACAAAAAGCATGGCATTTTTAAAAAAAAATACAGGTGCTTTAAAGTAATGCAAAAATGAAAGCTTCTGTTTTTGTATGCGTGTACTTATGTCTAGGTAGCCTGTTTGATATTTATTGTAAATATGTTTCCTCCCTCTCCTGAGTCCTGCCTGAGATGTGCCAACATGTCTAGATGACTCTTCTTGTGTGAATTATTTAGACCTGGGTGAAAAAGTTTGTCTCCTCAGTAACATAAGCATCAGCGAGAGGATGAATAGGTGAAGAAACTGAAGGTACTTCAGCCAACAAATTCCCACTTGACCTTTTGTCCAAAGGACTTTGCAAAATGTCACCATCATGTTTACAGCAGACATGTTTGATGCCTGGAGAGAGAGAGAGGGAAAGTGAGGACATTTGAGACAGGAGGTTCAGCTAATGTGGACTCCAAATGAACTGAAGCTATTAAGACTGTGTAATGGTTCCTTGCAGTTTGTCTGCCATGTAGGCTATTCTAACCTTTATGAACTATTCCAGACCTGATCCCTGCTTTCTTCACCTTCTTCAACAAGCTCCAAATGAAAAGGTTTTCAGAAAAAAAAGAAACACCCGTGGAACGAATAAGACTGTTATAGAATGCCAAACTCAAAGGTGCTAAATCAGCCAAAAATGTAAAGACCATCAGGGATCAATCATAATCCAGGGGATCAATCATAATCTTGTTTTTTTTTATACTTTGCTGCTAACAGTGTTTGCATTCATTTGAAATTTCAGGTAGACAGGTCAAATTATGGTTTAGCAAGCCAAACAATTACTGAAAAATTATTACACACCAAGTTTCACATGAAATAAAAGTTTATTATAGACTTTTGGCTGGTAAATCATTTGGAACTGGGAAAAACCCAGCCAAAGCAGACTTAATGCTTTATAATTACCACAATTGATTAAACAGACCGGCATTTGCTTAAACCGACACTAAATCGTAAAATGGAACTCAAAAGCTTTGAATGTTTTTTTTGTGTCTGAAAGCCAGGCCACACCCTTTTGACCGAAGCAAGTACTAAGCCCAGCCAAAGCCCTTAATCTGCACTAATTGATTGCATAACTCCCCACCTTCATGTGGTGTTTTATGTCTCAGTGGGACATATGCCTTCATGTTGTGTATTTGCCATTAGCTTTATCAGTGAAAAGCCACAACGTGTTGGCCATAGCCTGTGATCGCAGGATACATGCGAACAATAGCTCAACCCAATCTGTTCTCATAAATTGCTGGCCCACTGGCCAAGTCCTTTATCTGCATATGTCCCTGGTCCCATTCCCCTTTACACAAAAGGACACTGATATCCTAATGAAGGACACATTCCACACCATTGAACAGTTGATGTGAAAGCCAATTGGTAACAGCCAGCAGGTCTGGCCATCCTGAACAGATAGGGAGGAAACAAGATGAGATAAATGAACCTTTTAACAAATTACAATTTGACACATAGTATTTAATCTGGGTTATGGCTCAATCACTCTCACGCTCTCAGGCTGAACTAGAAAAGTTGTTCAGAGCCTTATTCTCACTCCTCAGCTCTTGCTGCACTGTAGCTTGAACGTTGATGAATGTAAACGTAATCAGTGCCTGTTCATTTTAATCCTTCTGTGCATCTTTTGCTTGCCATTCAGATAAGAACTGATTTCAGTTTTACGTGAAGGCTGTAAGGTAGTAATCTTTTCAACTAATAATCAATGTTTCGCCATTGCATAACTGGTCTAGGTGTAGAATCCTACACAACAAATATCAATCGATTTGAAACATTAACAAATACATAGCAAAGGTGCCAGCTGCTAAAGGTGTATTATTAAAACCAAGAAAATGACAGATATTTAAAGTGGCATTCTTCACTGAGACTAGTAGGGTATGACGTTTTACAGTTCATGGCTGCAGTGGCTTTAGCTGATAGTGTTTCTCATTCACACTCACACTCTTTGTCAAAGAGTGCTTTTCTAGAAACAGCAACAACGGAATCATAAATAAAGCATCCGGAGGAGAATGAAAACCGTCACGTCCCCAAAACATTAAAAACAATTTCAGATTCTGTTTCAACATCGTATCACACAATCCTCACAGAAACAGGCACATCGTGGTGTGTTTCTACCTCAGTTGCACCATCTGAGACCAAATGGAGTTGTGCTGTCACAATCTGAAACTCAAAGCCTAAACATGACACGTTAGCAGTGAACCATGTATTAAAAACTCTCGCTCTCGAATGACAATACAAACTCTAACCTTAATGAGGGTCATTAGGCCATGTAACAACAGGTGACAGTCAAAATCAATGAGCAATATTTCAACAAAGTGACGCTGATATGAGACTGATCCGACATGAGACTGTTATCTCTTTCCTCCAAAAAACAACCCTATCAACACAACACAGAGGTCCAGCAGAGAGCAGGCCTCTATTCAACAGTATTTGTTTACCTCATTAGGCTACCAGTCACCATGGTGACCACAGCACACAATACTGAATGGGACCAGGCTATCGAGCACAAGCACATCTTTCTTCCTTATTAAAGTTTCAGGAGCCTTGCATCTGTCCAGACTAAGCAAGGGATCACCACAAAGAGAGCCTCAGTACAGGGGGGTGTACTGTTGATCCCTGCTTGTTTGTGAAAAACATCTACCCAACTTCACTGTACACTCAGCAAAAACAAACCAAAATTACTTTTCAGCATTAGGGGCCAATTCAAACATTGGATTTCAATCTAGCATTAAGAAATTAAGATTTTAATCATCAGTATTTTCACAATTCTATAATTTATGTTGAATTTTTTAAAGTATAAAACCTATATACACACAACATGACACAATTATGTTCCTTAAATAAAGTTACTAAAGCAGCCCGCATTAAAATATCACCATAGTTTAAGCCTTTGTAATATAAAAGGAATAGATTCACTTTTTAGGATACTACAGTAATTGAGGTTACTATAAGATTATTATTATAAGAATTCTATTAAAATTCTTTAATTTTACTGTAGATCTTTTTCAAAAGAATCTAACGGGTCTCAGGTCAAGTCAAGTCAAGTCAAGTAGGATTTTATTGTCATTTCAGCCATATACACAGTACAGTCTCAACCTAAAACTCACCCAATGCCGTTACCCAGTTAACATGTAAGCCTCTTAGCCAACTGCACTCAGGGTGCAAGTGTTACTGACCTCAATTTCAATGAAGTTCGAATATGATTTAATGAAATTAAAACAAGGACAGCAGCAAGCAAATACTTTATTCATAACGTGGACCTGTTTTTCGATATAATTTTAAATGTTACTGTCGCTGCTTGAATCAAAACCTTGAATCTCAGAAATGGAAGCTATACATGAGAAGAGAAAAAAGGCTCCATTTAATGCATGTTAGTTGTGGGAGTTTATTTTTAGGTGTCATACACCTGTATTTTGTGTGATGAAACACAAGAAAATGCACTGTGGTCTGAAAACATGGCATACAGGACATGTAATCTGTTTATGAATGAAGATGCAATCAAGCTTTGAATAAACAGATTGACTTCAGTGCAAATTAGACAAAAAGGCTTGGTGTATTCATTAAGAATGCGCCTATGCTCTGTTGTGTGTGGAAATAACACAATAACAAGGCCATGAGAGCCATATTTCAAGGTTATCTCTATGGGACAGAGTCCCACCGCAACAAAGCTGATTAGCAACAGTTTGCATGTGGGTGTATTTGTATGTAGGTGTGAAGCATGTGTGAACCACATGAGAGAGAAGAAAGACAGCTCTCTTTTCAATTGCTGGTTTTTATCTCCTATAACTGAGATTGTGAATTAAAAATCTCTCATACATCCACAAACAACACACAGAATGGCATTATGACTGAAAAGAGTTAAAACAATTAAAGCATTAAATATATATATAGAAATAATATGTGCTGCTATAAAACAAAGATTGTCAACTGACTGCCAATGATTATGAAACTAAAATGACTGCCTGTTTAGTGAGCAATGGCTAAAAATATAAACTGACTAAAGTCTCATTCATTCAAAATCTAATAATAAAAATAATTAATTATAGCAAAACTGCAACACTGTAAAAAAAATTTAAAAAAAAAGTTGTGCTAAAATATTGGATACTGATGCTGGAATGCTGTTTATGGCGGAGAACTCACTACATAGCACTCCCTCCCATGCATTACTACATAATTAATATTCTAGGGCAGGGTTTCCCAAAATGTGAAGAGGGGACCCCTGGTGGGGCAAGCGCTGCCTCTTACGGTGTGCAAGACAAAAATTGTAATAGCGTGATTTAAAATATTTTACTATTTTACAACTTACATGTTTGAGGCTGGTTTCTATGATCTGATATCAATAAAGACTATATATGGACAGCTTTGAGAAGCACCGGAGTATTTAACTGTACAGCTGTGCAGAGATGCTGACACAAACTTCACATTAACATGGATCAGCACTGCCATCCATTAATCCTCTGATATTAGTTAGTAGGCCTGATTATTACTCACTTGAAGCTGCTTAGATATTCTCTCTCTCTCGCTCTCTCTTGCTCTCCCTCTCTCTCTATGACAAATTGAAATAGCCTGCAGCGGATAGTGCACTACTGAGAAGGTCACTGGGAGCTCTGTGCCTTCTATCCAAGAGCCCTTCAACAAATGCTGTACCCACAAGGCTTCCAGAAATATAGATGACCCCTCCCATCCTTCTTACCAACAGTTTACCCTCCTGCTATCAGGCAGAAGGTAACAGAGCAGAAAGGCAAACTCAGCCAGACTCTGATGCAGTTTCTTTCCATGACCTGTTCGTCACTGAACTGCCTTCTGCTGCCTCTGCTCACCTAGACATAAATGATATCCCCCAACAATCATGAACTCATAAACCTGATGTTTTTAGATGTTCTGTCTAGATGCACAATGTCAAAATGTATAATTTCCCCTAATATGTCTAACCCCCTTACTTATAGCTCTTGCTCTTTATGACGCACCTTATATCTTATGTAGCTCATGTAGTCTGTTAGCCCTTGTATTTTATTACTATAATACCATTTATAGATAATATGACATCACAAATCTATTTGATCTGACTGTAATGCTCCTGAGTCTGGAGGGGATGTGTCAGTTTGGTCAGGATGTAGAAGAGGGTGCACCGTTAAAGAGTTTCATTGTATCATTATAGGCCTATTATATTTCAGATAATATCTCAGTGGAAAAATAATGATAATGATGCGCATCACAGAGGATGAGCAACATATCACAGTTGTCTCCTACAAAGTGATTTCCCAAGAGACAATCAATGACGGCCAATATCACATTTATAACATGTTTCCCAAAATGGCACTCCGACCAAATCTTTTAATATCAATCCACTTCACTTGCCTGTATCCTAGCCACAAAAACATTTTTGGCCCAGCGTTGTTGTTAGATATTGGAACCTACATTATGTTTGGTAAAAATATTTTTTCAAAGAGTTCATATTTGTGTAGACTTGTCATACGACGATTCACAAAAAGCCAGGACCCACCATAAACTCAAGGATGAATAACTGCCATATTACGAGCACAAGCTGATAACCAGACACAAAAATACTGTTACCTTTAAGAGTAATACGAAAAAAGCTTCTGAAAACATGATTATAAGGTTTTGGCAAAATGGTCTTACTTTGGGCTGTGTCCCAATAGCAGTCTGAGTGAGGGCAAGTCCCCTTTAGCAGCAGCATAGTGGACAGGCAGTGCTCCGGTATCCGTGGCAATGCTGGGATTTCCTTCCCCACTCTTGAGTAACCAATCAGTGATCTCATGATGGCTGAAGCGGGAAGCCAGGTGGAGGACTGTAGCTCCTGAGCTGTCTTTATCCTGCAAACAGAGAAATACCTTTAATTTGAGTCTTGGCAAAAATACATTTTACTGCACTAATCTATGGGAGAGTTTGTTGCTGTTATTATTTATTGCATTATTTACAAGAAGAACAAAAAAGTAATAGAATAGTTACCAACATTTACTTGGCATTGCAACGAAACACTAAAAAACTAAGAAAGATTGCAAACATAAAACAAATATATTTTCTTAAGGATGCAGTTTTCCAGAATTAATAATAATCAGAAAATTGCATAAATAGTATGATATGAAGGAATACAGGTGCAATAATCATTCAGGGATCATTTGATATGTCTTTTCAACTTTTAACCAAACATTTTTAAATGTAGGAGCATTGCTCTCGGATCACAATTAACTGGTAAGTGCAGTGAGGGCTTTTTAGCAGTCAATCAACTGGCCCTTCGTGTAGCTAACACAAAACTGTAATGTAACCTTCTAAGGTTTATGTTACATACAGCAAGTACAGCTTTCCACTTCCGAAATCCAGAGGACAAAACTCACCTTAGTGAATGGGAGGAAGAGAATGAACAAGAAAATTAAAGAGGGGGCTCTGGTTACATGTCCTCTGGGTCTGCCACTGGGTAAAATTCCATTATCTGGTGCTGACCATACAGTAGATTAGTATTTGAAAGGAAGTTTGCCCTCTAATAACTGCCAATAACTGTGACTGTGATTGAGAAAATACAAGGACAAATTTTCTTAATCTTTACTTATTTTCAGGAAGGATGTTTTATTCACCATGTCAAATACTTTGAGAAAATAAATAGGTTAGCACAGAATAACTGGTATCATCAGGGCTGCACAATACATCCTCACAATATATCATCATGGTTATAGCAATATTGGTTCTGGCATCGCTGGAGGCCCTATAATGCAAATGAACCTGATCACAATGTTTCTGACAAGGTGACCAGTCACAGCTGTGGGTGAGCTACAAAAACGTTGAATTATTTTTGTTGTTAACTGTTACAGACAAATGGCCACTTTTCACAGCTGTGAAATTCTCCTGTTTCATTTTTTCCATCATATTTAGGTTTCTCTGTATCAAACATTTAATTCAGAATTCATCATAATTCATCGCCACGAGCCAGCCTCTAATTATCCCTTAGATTTAAACAGACTGTAACTGTACTTTTAAGGCTTCTACATTTAATGATTGACATTTCTGACAGGCTGTCCTGAACTGCCGCTCCTCCAAAAGGCAGCAAGGTTGTGAAAGTGACTATTCTTGTCATTGCCAAGTCACAGCACAGCACACAGTGAACCACAGTGAACCAATTTCCAATGAAATTGGACCTCTGCATTTAACCCATGCAAACCAGTGCAGCAGGGGGCAGCTATGAAAGCGCCCGGGGGACAGTAACTTGCTCAAGGGTACCTCAGGGCAACCTACTGGGCAAGGGGACTGAACCCACAATCTTCCGATCCTGTGGCCGACTCCCCAACCACTAGGCCACCGCTGCACCACTGTTGTGAAACATCCTTCAGCGTGATCTGAACTATTGCAGGCTGAATAAAAAGAATCTAATGTTGGTTTTGTGATTTGAAGACATGTTGTTTTGCCAGCTTAATTCCGGTGTGGACGGCCAAGTACATTTTTAAACTTGAACAATATACTTCAAGTCCATAAGTCTAGAAAGTTATATGGTTATATGGTCATATATTAATATACTGAAAGGCACTGGAATCACAAGAAGTAAAAGCAAAATGGCAATGCTGATGTTTTGTCCATATCCTGAACCGCTAATGCTTCTCTGTGATTAGGAATTCCTTCATTCTCAATGTTACACAACTCTCTCAGTTATTATGGAACCATAAGCAATTCTATTCTTAATTCTGAAATCATCTAAATTTTCTTTTTTTTAAAGCCTCCCAACTGCAAATGAGTTCAAATCTTTGGAGCCGTAGAGTAGCCACAATATTAAAAAAGGCTTTCTTTTATTTAAAATGTCTGCAAACATTTGAATTGTCATTCCAAACTTTTATATACTATAGTTTATATACTATACATATTTCCCCAGTAAAAATAAATGTCCAAAATAAATGTGTGAAAGTTATAGTGTGAAGCAGGCAAATGGAACAGAGACTATAATCACTCATCTGTTCACTCAGGTTCCTCTTCCACATCTCAAAAAGCTACAAATGTTTCACTTGCACATAAACAGGCTTGTGTGCCTCTAAGTAATAATAACATTAATCCTGATCATATTTTTAGCCTCACGAGGAAGGAAGCTTGGGAGAAAACAGTGTTTCATTAAAGAAATCATGCAAATAAACATCATTCCAGGATGCAAATCAGGGTTTAAACAATGGTTCCCTCTTTGTTCTCTGTGGTGAAGGAGAGGAAAGGGAAAAGTGACCATGGAACCATGGAAACATTAGTGTGGCTCATGGTTAGAGACAAGTGATGAGAGTGGCACATATAACATGTTTTCTCATTGTGTGTGAATGGAACATATAAGATGTTTCTGAATGTCCTGTTCATTCTGAGCATCATTATACACAGAGTTCACAGCACAGCGGGCTATATAAAGCTGGCTTTCAGTCAGACCTACTTCAAAGGAATAATAATCATGGTATATTATATCAGACTTTTTATTGCTCAAGAACACAAGTTGGTTTGTATTACCACCACAGCAAAAAATCTCAAGTGTTGAATTAACCTGCAGTGCTCAACGCCAGCTTTTGGTCAACTCTAGATTTTGCAATTCATTTGACACTGTAGATTTTGCAAGAAACATCTGAGACCAGTGCAGATTATGGTGCTATAACCTGATTTAGTGAACTATAAAAGTTCAACAGGTCAGAGGGGTAAATGCAAAAGCATTGCTGAGCTTTTCTGGTTCTGGTATTTTTTCTCAGGGAATAAAGACCTCCCAATGTATACTTAACAAAACTTTCAAAAAAACTTCCATGCTCTATACTGCAACAAAATGTGTAAAGCATCACTTTTTCAAACATCCTAAGCCAGATAAAACCTCATTCATAGGTGTGTTTAACTCTTTACAGATAATTAGACAGACATTTTGCACAAAATTTGCAGAACACTGATTGTTGTTCCTAGTTATATTGACGTGCACCAAAATCTGTGCATTGGATTTAAACTGAAATGGGTCTGCCACAGAGGAAGCAGCACACCAAGTACCTCCTTCTGACATTAGAGAAGAAATCATAGGCTACACTCTACACAGCACTCCAAAGAAAGGGTTCAAGGTCCTTAGCTGACCTGAATCTAGGTGCACAGGTGAATAAACCCTTTATCCATAGGCTGAATGGCTGAATGAGTATGAGAAGGCTGCTGATAATGACATGGGACTTAACAGGCGTCAGCACTAGTATGGATGGACACATGATGTGTCATTGTGCAAGTGACAGTGCAATATGAGTCACACCTGTAGGTCAAGATTAGCACTTCTGAGCTCAGATTTCCTCCTATCCCAAATGTACCTCACATGTCCAAAGCAAAGCAAAGGTTTAAAGCAAAACTACAAAGCCAGGGTATCTAACTAATAATAAACCTTCATGCACATGAATCGGTATGACATACTGAATTGATCTAGGAGGTTGAATCTGCAGTCAGGGACCATAAGCAAACCAGTCTCAGTTACAGATCTAATCATAATTCTGAAATCAACTAACATATTTTCAAGACACTACAGTCGTGATATGTAGCAACATGATGACTGATTGTCTGTCCATCCTGCAACTCTAGTCTAAATCTGTTTAGGAATTCCTTCATTCTATGTGGGACAGCTCTTTTGGTTATTAAAGAGCCATCTACACATCTAGTCCTAATTCAGAAATCATGTAAACCTTCTTAGTTTGTTTCCTGAACATGAGACCGCATAATGAAACCGTTTTGTTTCCTGCAGCATGTTTGCTGTTTGTTTTGTTCAAAGTGATGCCAAATATTTGTGTGTATACCTCTGAAGGACTTTCTGTATTGATACAGGGTAGATTAAACTGTTTATACTGTATCAGGAAACATAAACCAATCAGTCTGGAAACACTGGCCCACTCAGTAGTAGACACAAGAGTGTGTCCTCGGCTTAATTGCTGGCCTATAGGAGTTTATTGATGGGGGTCTGTTTGGTAGTGCCAGTCCAAATATGAACAATTTCACCAGCCTTGCACAAGCGGGCTGTGTCTGAGGTCTGAGCAGATTGCTGAGGGTAAATGGTGGAGCTTTAGTAAGCCTGTTTCCTGAGCAGGACCCGCACTCACCGAAGCCCGACAGCCTCCCTGGGTGAGGAGCCACTGAAGGCAGGCCAGGTTGCCGGTGGCCGCGGCGTCGTGGGCCGGAGTCGCGCCGTTATTGGCCACGTCGTTCCCCGGCAGCCCCGCTTCTTCCACCAGGAACCGGAGACACGTTAACTTGCCAGTCCGGGCGGCGTGGTGCACCGGACTGGCCCCCAGCATGTCCTTCACATCCCTGTCCAGCACCTTCTCCGCCAGCTGTACCTTCAGGGTCTGGATGTCGCCCTGCCGGGCGGCCAGCAGAGTCCTCTCCGCGACCATGTCGACACCTCCGGATAGAAGAGTGGACAACAACACTCACGAACTACTGCGACTCAACTGGGTTTACTTCTTACCATCCTATGTTGCTCCTCAAGTTCAAAAGGAAACTGACAGCCCGAGGAGACGGAGGGCTCCACCATAACGGTCCGACAGGTCAGACCGTCAAACCCTTGTCATTTTTCGTTCTTGGTCGAAGGTTAATAACGCGAGAGCCCAGCCGCCGCCTGCAGAAAGTGAGCTCACGGTCCATTTTTGTCTGTGTGTGTGTGTGTGTGTGTGTGTGTGGGGGGTGGGGGGGGGGGGGGGTGTCCCGTTCGGCGCTGATGTTCCTCTCGCGCACCTGTTTATCTTCTACATTTTTTGGATCAATTGCCTCCAAGAGTTCGCTTTATGAATCGGCCATTCCTGCGCCGCCTCGGCCACTTGTTGAATAATCCATGAAGGGAGGAGGAGGAGGAGGAGAGCTGCTTTACGGCTCCGCTCCAATCGGCTCAGGCGTGTTAAAGACACAGCGCACCGGACACCTGCTGCCTCACCTGCACATCAGCAGCACCGCTTCACAGCTTCAGCGGCTCATAACGTGGAAGACACAACGCATCAAAGCTTGATCTGCGTTCTTTGGCTAAAGTAAGAAACTTTTTATTTGAGAGGGAAAACTGAGAAAATAACTGCTGCAATAATAATGTACTGACACTACCGCCCATCGCCAATAGATGGCAGCCGAGAGCCTCGGCTCCCCTTGGGGGCTCGTTGATTCATGAATAATATCAGATCCACGGGAAGCCTTTCGGTAGTAAATGTACTGACGCTGAGTAAGATGGCTGCTGTTAAATACTACCGTCATGGATGAAGTGGATTCTGGAGCAACTGCCTGCAAAAAAGACTAAAACAATCTGATGGATTAAAAGCAAAAACTTTTCCTAACAGTAAACAAACATCCAGCATCCAGGAACCCACGTTGTTTCTATGAAACGCTCAAACGATTCGGTTTTGGCGTTTTTGTGAAATGAAGATGAATGTAGTTTCTCACTCTAATGGATTTACTAGAGTCCCACTCTTGTCTTGAATAGCGAACAGTAAAAAAAACAACAACAGCAACAAAAAAAAAAACATTTGCAGCACTTAAAAAAGTAACTTATTAACAAATGTTATTAAAACAGCTAAAAACTTTAAATCAGTTTCAATATTTTTAAGTTGAATTTTTGCAGTGTAATTCATTTGTGCTCTGGCTTTAGTAAACTACACATACTTCATCATTATTTAAATGGATTTTTATCATTGTTTCATTGCGCCGTTTTTATTTGAGGATGATTTGATGTGCTAACATGAAACTCTAATAAAACTGTTGCCATACACTTTGTTCATGTCAATGAACAAAATCATAAGAGAATATTCTAACAGCTATGAAATGGTTTGAGGTTTGGAGAATCCCAATTGTTTCTTTGGGTCAGAAGGATTAAATTCCCTTTAAGATCCCATTGAATTGTGCTGAGAACATGTGGAATAAAAAAGTTGAGTGAAAACAGGCTGCTTCATTGCTTAATTCATTTTGGATAGATTGGATAAGTCCATTGGGCTAAACCAAGTCTAGCTTTAGGCTTTACCTGGATGAGGGAAAGAAGGATAAACAGCATACTGATAAAGATCCACAGTTTTCTGAACGTTTACATGCATTTTTTATTTTTCTCCTCGACAGCAGAAACAATCCTCGAGATGTTAATATGAATGTTATTATAGTTTCCTGTCACTCAGAGTGCATGGCCTTTTAGGCAGCAGATCGTTTTGAAGATGGGAACACGTTCTATTTCATGTCCATATGCCACTCAGCCTAATTTTCCGCTCGAGCTCCTTTTCTCAGGCCTCGTCCCAGGAGGATTGATGCTCGTGCCTGGCGCGTGCCACGCTAACAGCTGCTCCTCCCCCTTCCCCTCCTTTTAACTGATCCGCACGCGCCAGGCGTATGGAGGGGGGGGGGGTGATCAGGGGGTGTTGACCTGAGACTGTGGAAAATGTCTGCACTAAGGGTGGACATTCTAGGAATGTAATTTTTACGCTGTTTATTGGAGAACTTTGTGAGATCGTTATTTTATTGAACTTCCCATCTTTTACCATCATGTCGTTTTTAGAGATTTAAGGTATACACATCAGACGGAAACCCCTGTGCGTTGTAGATAACTGGTGTACATGGGTTTAGGGCCCACTATGGTAGTGCACTATATAGGGGATCAGAGGTCCTGGGACACCGCAGAATGTGCGCCACACTAAATAAATGGATCATTCAACGGTAAGGTGTGAACTCAGAGCCAGAGCTAACTTTTAAACCCAGGCTGTATTGTCAAGCAGCAGCCTCATCCTGGTCTAACGGTCATGCTGAAACCCGTGCGACCTCAATGGAGAGACAGTTCCCACAGTAAAGAAACTAACCGTCCCTCTTCTGAGCTGGGAAAACTGCTTTCCCCCAACTGGTGTTCGTACAAGCCCCGCCTTCCTGCGTTCCTATTGGCCAACAGTCACTCAAAAACGTTTCAACGTTCTAGAACGCTCCGCTTGTGAAGCTCCTAGCCAATCGGAGCGCAGAAAAAACCTGTCGCGAGACTAGGGAGAAGACCCAGAGCTGCGTTCAAACCGTGGGAAAAAAGAAGGCAGATAAGCGGCACGCGCCAGGCGCGCGACAGTTATTCAAATTTTCCCTCCAATTAGTTGAACTTCAGGAAAGGCCAACTGAAGCAGCTATTGTATCAGCCATCTGGTGCCCTAAACAGAAGAAACCAGGACAAAACAGAGCTCCTTTACCGGCTTTAAACTGCAGACACGAGAGGCCCATAATGGCCGCATATCCAGAATGAAGCGTTAAAGACGAGTAAACCATATAAATCAACCAAACACAACAACAGTGTTTGCAAACAAAACTAAGCTTTCAAAGATTAGTTAAACTAAGCTCAGCTAAACTAAGCTAACAAAGCTCATTCAAACTGGAAAAAGTTTCTAAATAACAGCCCTGAAACGGAAACACCCCATAAAGAAGGGGTAAATGGAAATGTAAAAGAATAAACAACAAACCTGTAAAAAGGTCCATCTATATATAATAAATTGCTGATAAAATTTAGACCCATCGGTCTGTGCAGATTTGTCATGAATCACAGGCACTGATACAGAAATGATCACGAAAGAAGTGGCATTTTAATGTGTGCTATTTTCCTTTAAAAGTAAACGGATGTCGATTTTATTTTCTTTTTGAATTCCTGAGCTAATCGTTCCTTTACACTTGACCAAAGCGCAGCTTCGCCCATCTGCCCTGCTCGTGTCGGACATTACTGCCGTTTCAGCGCACAGACACAACCGGCCGGATCCTGACTGTGGTGTCAGAAATGAATCTAACAGCTTTATTCACTTCTGCCTCACATTTGCCTTCAGCCGAGCAGAGCCACAATACAAACTCTCTTCATAAAACACGATGAGTTCCACTGAAACACTCCAGTGAGGATTATTTGCCTTTCCCTGGAGCAGATTACCATAAGAGTTCATCTTGTCCATTTTATAGTTGCGTGCACCACTTTTTATAGTTACTTGAATACAATGGAGACATTTTCTATTTGTCAAACAATCCTAGAGTAAGGGTTAATTGAATCGTTTGTATTGTTAAATTCTATATTATTATGGTTGTTGTTGTTGTTGTTGTTATCATTATTATGTTTACATGTTATAGGCTTTTATATCATGGCTCGTATTTACAGTATGCTTCATGGCTCAGATGTGTTCATCTTTTCCTGTTATTGCGCAAATTGCATTTTC
Source organism: Hepsetus odoe (assembly GCA_017165825.1). Classification (NCBI taxonomy): domain Eukaryota; kingdom Metazoa; phylum Chordata; class Actinopteri; order Characiformes; family Hepsetidae; genus Hepsetus; species Hepsetus odoe. The sequence goes on along the minus strand of CM029373.1, from coordinate 7,024,662 downwards.
TGCACACAAAGGCCATTGCTGTTATGTTCAGCTGGCCATATTTAATATTCAAAAATGTTAAAACAAAGGTAAATAAGGCAATGCAGACAACAGTGGGAAATCCTTTTATTTGTGTGTGTGTGGGTGTGTGTGTGTGTGTGTGAGAGAGAGTGTGAGTATGTTTTCAAAAAAGACAACATACACAGAAAAGGACAAATAATGTTTATTCCCCCCGCCCCCCTCTCCCTCTCCCCCTCTCTCTCCCTCTCTCTCTCTCCCTCTCTCCCCTCTCTCTCTCTCTCTCTCTCTCTCTCTCTTCATCACTGTATTTTAGGGGGCATAAACACATAATTAACAAACCCAACATGGACATTTACTAAACACTGAGTTAAGAGGTGAAAACAGAGTCATTTTAGTTTACGTGAATTATAAACAGATTCCCTGAGCAGAAAGGGCAGGATTGGTAAATGTGTCATAAGTTTCTTAGGACACTAAGTCTTAGGACTATTGTTCTCTGTTGCTGTCTCTATTGTTCTCTCTGATTCCAGTATCATCTTCCTTTGTTCTTACAGGTGATGCCTTTTCACTGAAGAAAATATTTTTCAGTGCTTTGAGATGTCTGATTCATTTCAGCATGCTAGTCAAATGTTGGTAGTCAGTCTTAGGATGTATATAGCGGAATGCAGCATTTCTACACATAAACACATGCATGTAAACACAAACACACATAATGTTATCTCTAAATCAAATCTTACTTCCAGCTGAAACATCTGGCATTTGGCTAAACCTGGAAAGGAATGGCATGCATTTGCCAGAGCAAGGCTCAATTTTTTTAATGAACAAATAGCTTCACAGTAGAACAGTTGATTCTGAATAACATGCATTACCCCACACTAGACATAGGGCAAAACTGCAGTTTTGTGCACATAATCTAGGCCAGTTTGCACTTAGTTTGCACATTTCTGGAGCATAAAAGGTTTTTCTACAAGAGAAGTTACACATGTAGTAGAATCTCAAAACAGATTAAAGAATGCACAGTGTTTTTAACTAGACACATGTATGCACATTTACATATAATGCATATTTAATTATTTTTTAACAAAACATTTGTCCAAACAGGTAAAAATGCAAGGCAATATGTACAAAAACAAGCGATGGTAAATAAGAAAAACAAATCTGTGCTACAAACCTGATTCTTTAGTTTTAGACCCATGCATTCTTTTTTTTTTTTTTTTTGAGCTGCATGAATTGACTGTTGGTATTTCCTCATATAAGTTGGGCAGTTGTGGGCTGGGCTGTGTTGGGCAGTCTGGGTGGGAACATTTCTGAGTTTCTCATTTTGATGCTTAAAGTCTTAAGACAATAAATATGTTTTTTGCTGAATAACTGTGTAAACTATCCATTGTAAAGTGAACTATGAAACACTGCACAACATTGCTGAGCATGATGTTAAGTCACTAATGTTCACCACCATCATCAAGTCCAAATTGGTGGACTTATAATAATGAGTTACTAACATATGTAAAACAACCTGATCCAGTTCAAGTGACAACATACACACATCTTGTAAAGAGCATAACCATAAACATGTCTTGCAATTTTCTACTTATTGTAACATTGTTCATTTTTACAGGGCTATAATTTTCCCCAATGTGGGGAATCCAGTAAATGAACATTAACTGTGCATTACATGTGCATGGAGTAAGTGAACTCACCCAACATATCCTAAAGAAGATCAACATGTCTGCATATTATAACATTCGTTAAACAGAATGAGTCTTTATATAGAAGCTTTGGGGATCATATGCCTTAAAATGATATTTAAGCACTGCAAGTTAAGGACAGCAAACACACGTGACCATACTTTTAACACAAGAGTCAGTTTAAGCCACTCTGGCAAAGGGAGAAGAGTAGCTGTAATGAAACAAGTTAACACTGAAGGTAGGATTAAAAGCAGTGCCAATCAGCTGTAAGTAAGAGTTAATGATGCTGTAGGTGAGACGACTGCTGCTCAGTATGAAGGGACTCACCGGCTCTGTGCTCCTGCTCTTCCTCTCCGCCGCTCGCGCTTGTATTGAGCGCCTTTTCGCTCGAGCTCAAATGAGATGACAGCACGTGCTTTGTGGGCGGGACCATCTCCGCCCTTCCTAAACCTGCCCATCAAACAATGTGGCCGTCTGGGGCTGTATATGGACAAAACGAAAAGGATCATAGCATCATATATGCAATCACAACAGGATTATGACAAGAAATATACCAACAATCACAGTTAGGCTGAGCAGTCGCGAATTTAAAATCACTTTAGCATTCTTGTGCGTTGCATGAAGTACCAGCAGTATCTTAAGCTTGCATTATACTGTACCTATAACTCCTTTGTGTTTGTGTTTTTCGTCTTTAAAGACAACCTACACAGAAAAGGACAAAGAGATTCTCTCTCTCTCTCTCTCTCTCTCGCTCTCTCTCCCCTCCCCTCTCCCTGTTTCATCACTCATCACTGTATTTTAGGGGCATAAACACATGAATATTTTAAACATTGTCTACAATTTTAACGAGCTTTAAACGAACAATGAAAAGAACGAACCATATCTATATATCCTTTTTTATTACATTATATATTATATTATGGTATATATTATATTGAGGCCTATGATGGAAGACTGTATCGTCCTTCTTGATCTGTTTGCAGCTAAGTCATGAAACAGCACGAGTTTGCTGTCTGCTCGTCTCTATAATTCACTCCAATTGAGAAGCCATCTGCTCTATTGTCTGCTCGGCTCGTGCCGTTCTCGTGCTCTCCATATCAGCGCGAGCGGCCCCCCAGATCCCCCAGGGTCCCACTGACAGCTTTCAAAAAACGCGCCTTTGTGTCCATCAGGCACGCGCTGTGGAGCCCACTGTGACGTAGCGAGAAAACCAATAAAGGTACAATAAGCGTCAACAGAATAAAGTAAACAACAGATACACTTAAACAGAGATCAAAGAAAAAAGAAAATAGAGGAGCGGCAACGCAGAGCGCCCGCTGTCTGAGGCTGCAGGTACGGACTGAGCGGACTGAACGCAGGTCTCCGTTGTGCTGAAGTGCACTCATTGGTTCTGCACGGAACCACGTCACCGAGCGCACCAAGTAAAGTTACGCGCCAGATGTTCACGTCTTCGGCTTGGTGTTTGGCGTGGGTTTTTTTCGTCGTAATTAAAGCCAAATTTCGCTCACACCGCGTGTTTAGATGCAACGCAGGAAAGTCTGCACTATTGAGACACTGGCAGACAAAGGTTGGATTGACAGACGCGGCGGAAAGACTGATCCTCGCAGGCTTCGTTTGGGTTTAGACATATAAACACAGAACACAATAAGATATAAAACACAAATGGCTTCGTTTTGGTGACATGGATTTTTTGGAAGAATCGAGTTGATTGGGTGTAGTCATTCAGAGTGTTTTACATTCAGAATTCAGAGTGTTTAACATCATTTTATTTGAATTTAAAAAATGTATGTGTAATAAGTAATATGATAGCTTTGTTATAAGAAGAACCTGGGAAATGAGCAGCCAATCTGTCAAATGTCTAAAGAAAAGTGAGTTGAGGCTCTGAATTGAAGAATAAAGCATGGGGGTCATAGCAAATATTGAATTTAAAGCTTTATAAACGTACACACACACACACACAAACCACTTTTATTCTTCAATATGATAAAGAGCAAGGTTGTCTGAGCAAATTTTGAATTTAAACCTTGAACTCTGAGCTTTTAACCATTTCTTAAATTTGTATGTATATATACACATACAAATATACAAATTTACAAATTTAAAACCTTCATCCCACTCCCCAGCTGACATGCAAAGTGATGATACACACCGTCACATCCCATCATCACCCCTCTACAGTGTACCAGATGCTGTAAAGAGCTTTAGTGGAGGCTTGGGAAGCTCTTGCAAGCTTTCTTATTGGACATCAGAAATAGCTTCCCAAGCCACTGCTTCTCTGCGCCTCTTCCAAATGGAGATGTTTGTTTCAAATATTTTATACATAGCATCTGTGCCTTATGTTCAGCATAATGGGACATTTTCCTAGACATGAATTAAAGCCCAGTCTTGGTCTAAATTGGCTTTTAAATCTGCATTTTGTGTATTGTGGCATCTGAGACAAGCCTTGATCACTGTCCAAGAAACCAGTCAAATAATGAAATGACAGACATTAACAGAATCTATTACAATCAGAGTCTATTCACCCAGCCACTATGGATGCACAAGACAATGTATTTCTTAATGCTGGATAAAGCCTGGATAAATGTGGAAGGTAACATCTGGAAGAGCATCTGGTGTAAAACTTTTGCCAAATGTATCTGCGGACCACAAAACCGAAGAAGAGGAGGAGGAAAGCTTGTCCTGAGGCAGGAGAAGAGAAAAAAGGGTAACAGAATGGAAGTGAGGGTAGGAAATTTGAATGTTGGCAGCATGACTGGGAAAAATTTGATGGACAGAAAAAAAGCTAGTTATTTTGTGAGTGCAAGAGACTAGATGGAAGGATAGCAAGGCCAGGAGTATTGGAGGAGGGTTTAAATTGTTTTAGTGTGGTAGTGTGGATGGAAGGAGAAATGGGGTAGGTGTTATCCTGAAGCAATAGTGCAGTACTGTGCAAAAGTTTTAGGCAGGTGTGAACAAATGCTATAAACATAGAATGCTTTCAGAAATATAAATAATGATTTTTTTTTTTTTTTTTATCAATTTACAAAATGCAAAGTGAGCGAACAAAAGAAAAATCTAAATCAAATCAATATATAAATTCTTCTAGGTAAACTTGCACAAAGTCAGGGATTCTGTAGGATTATAGTCGATGTATGATCAACCAATTTTACCAAACAGGTGCTGATGATCATCAATGTCACACGTAGGTTGAAGCACAGTCATGATTACAACCTACCAGCCGAGTTCCTTCAAAAACTGTGTGCAAGTGTACCTAGAAGAATTGATGCTGTTTTGAAGGCAAAGGGTGGTCACACCAAATATTGATTTGATTTAGATTTCTCTTTTGTTCATTCACTGCATTTTGTTGATTGATGAAAATAAATGATTAACACTTCCATTTTTTAAAGCATTCTTTGCTTACAGCATTTTTTCACACCTGCCTAAAACTTTTGCATGGGACTGTATCTTTTGCAGGAAGGTCAATCTGAAGGAGATTGGAGACTGCAAAGTAATGTCAGAGGAGGGTGTAGCTAAACAGCATAGGATGGTAGTCTGTAGGATGACCTTGGAGGTCAAGAAGTGGAGGAAAATGAGGGCAGATGTGAGGATCAAATGGTAGAAGCTGAAGAAGAGGACTGCAAGGTGGAATTCAGGCAAGCTAACACGGGCACTGGGAGGTGGTGAAGAGTTACCATGTTTCTGGGTAGTTGCTGCAAAAGTGGTTAGGGAAACAGCTAGAATATAATTGTGTGACTTGTAGAAGGAAGAAGTAGGATAAGGAAACCTGGTGGTGGAGCCCAGAAGTCCAAGAGTGTATACAGAAGAAGAGGCAAGCTGACGAAGAAGTGGGATGGTCAGAGAGATTAAGAAAGTAGACAGGAGAACAAGGACATGAAGCTCAGGGTGAAGAAAGCAGTGGCAAAGACTAAAGATAAGGTGTTTGGTGAATTGTATGAGAGGTTGGACAGTAAGGCGAGAGCTATAAGTAAGGAGAGAGTTAGACCGTAATGAGTAAAAACCTATACAGATTCGCTAGACTGAAAGAAAGAGCTGGAACGGATATGCAGCAGGTCAGGGCAATAAAGGATAGAAATGGAAATATGCTCACAAATGAGCAGAGCATGTTGAGCAGATGTAAAGAGTACTTTGAGGGGCTGAGGAATGAAGAAAAGGAGAGAGAGAAAAAAAATGAATGATGTGAGGATAATGAACCAGGAAGTGCAGCTAATAAGTAAAGATGGAATGAAGGGCAGTGATGAAGAGAATGAATGGAAAGACTGTTGGTCCAGATTATATAACTGATGTACAGAGAAGAACCTGGAGAGGTGGCAAGAGGAGAGGAATGAAACCAAGTAGGAAAAAGATGAAAGGAATGAAATGAAAGGGAGAATAGTGGAATGGTTAGGATACAGGGGGTAGAGGTGACAAAGGTGGAGGAATTTAAATACTTGGGATCAACAGTACAGAGGAACGGAAAGTGTGGAAGAAAGATGAAGAAGAGAGAGGCAGGTTGGAATGGGTGGACAAGAGTGATAGGAGTTATCTGTGACAGGCTGGTATCAGCAAGAGTAAAAGGAAAGATTTACAGAATAGTGAGACCAGCTATGGTATACGGGTTGGAGACAGTGGCACTTAAGCAAAGACAGGCAGCAGGCAGAGTCAGAGATGCTGAGATTTTCATTGGGTGCGACGAAGATGGACAGAATTAGAAATTAGTATATTAGCTCAGGTATATTATAACAGCTCAGGTTGGATGTTTTGGAGGCAAAGTTCTAGAAGCAAGGTTGTGCTGGTTTGGTCATGTACAGAGGAGAGACAGTTAAGTGAGCAGAAGATGAAGATAAAGATGACACATTTCTGTAATATTTTAAGCAAGATTACATTTTCATTTCCTTTATTTACAGGTTCAAAATACCAAAAAAATGGAAAAAAGGGCCTGAAGCAAGTATAACACTTCCTTGGCAAATATAACATTGTGTAAATGCTTTTGGTAGTGAACCAAGAGCCTTTGAAATTTTACATGGGGTATATTTGCCCATTTTGTCTTGTGTAAGGCAACTTCTTATTCTGTAAGATTCTGACTTGCTGACTTGCATTAATACTCTTTTGAGATCAACCCAAACATTTTAATGATCAGGAAACTTTGAACTGTAAGCTAATGGTTTAAAAGAAATTCCATCATGGATTTTGAGGTGTGTTTCAAATCATTACCTTGTCATAGGATCCATCCTCTTTTAAACTTTAACCTTTAAGATTGTGTGATGTTTGGTCTCAGAATTTGCTGGTATTTATATGAATCCATTCTTCCCTCTACCAGTGGCATGTTCCCTGGACAACTGGCCACAACAGAAATATAGCATGATTCTTCCACAGGCTTAATAGTTGGAGAGGTGTTCTTTTCTGCCAATTTCATGCCCTGACTTTTATGTCTAGGATACAGAAAATGTTTTCTTCCGGTGACTACCATAAAGGTCATATTTGTTCAGGTGCCACTGCACAGTACACTGCACCACTCCTGAGCTAAATATTCCTGAAAGGCTTTTGCAGTTAAGTAGGTTTTCATTTGTCTTTCTGAGTGCTAGACAGCTTCTTTGAGGAGCCCAAATGCGCTGGAACCAGGTTTGAGGAGTCAGAGAATTTATATAGCTTTGAAATTTGCATCACCTGGGATTTCTTAACAATGACTGTGAACGAGCTATAGCTCTAACCAGCTAATCAAGGGATGAAAATTTTCTGAGGCCTAGGATTTCTCAGGCCCACACTTCCTTTTTTCTCTGTACAAATGTACAAAAACAGAAATAAAAACAATATACTTTTCTTGCTTTTTGCCTTTTTGTGATCAGTTCATCTTCTGCGTCTGCCAGTTAGTGAGCAAAATGACAGGACAACAACACAGCAACGTTTTTTTTTACATTATAGTCTCACATGTGTGAATTATTAACAACTAATCACTACAGAGAAAATCATAAATTATCTGAAGGGGTGATCCTTAAGAAATGTGGTCAATATATGATCACACCAGTAGGCTTCTTTAAATGTTGTCATCAGTCAAGACAGCATTCTGCACAGAGACTGAAAGATTCAATGAACAGTCCGTGCAGAATGTTATCAGCCTTACCTGAATTAAAGGAGTTGTTTGGTGTAAAATAACATTTACACAATTTTTCTTCAGGTGTAGTCAAAGAGGCTAGCAAAGAGCTGCAACAAAGATGATAGTGTTGCTGACAAACACTAAAGCTCAGTAGTCACCCAAATTGCTATAATCCTGATTTTCATTACAGCTGCACTTTTCATTCCATTAAGCCTCAAACTCCTCTGACCGTTGATTGCTTGGTGAATACCACACATGTTATATGAAATGGCTGCCTGTAGCGATAAGCTTTGAGAAAATGTTATTTGCATTTGCTGAAAATGTATTTTTACAAGAAACAGTTTGCGTAGTTTGGGTGACAATTGAGCACTAGTCTTTTTGTATTCACAAACGAATTATGGAGCAAATGCTTAGTTATGCCTTTGATTGCAAAGACTTTTGTTGAGGATTTGGCTCACTGCTTAATGGTGTGATAAACCACATTCAATTGTTCAAAGTGCGGTTTAGTTCTTAATGCCCCATTATTATAGTACAGCTTGGAAGGAACTTAATCAAACTCAAATCAAATAATTTATTACTGAAACAAAACTCATGCATCTTATAGGACATTCACGGTGCCTTTATAATGTATAGCCCTCTTCTTACTACCTAAAAGGAGTTAGGTAGGAATTCTCGTTTCAATTAGTGATTGGAGCTGCTGAAAATCTAAGCCACTTCAGACTTCAGACAGGTTCGAATCAGGTTCCCTCCTTTAAGAAAACAACACAGCCTTGTTCAAGGGTGCACAGATGGGACACCCACGCCATAAATATGCACAAAGACAGTCCCAACCGAAATGATCCTCAGGAGTGGAAGAGCGAGGAACTGCAGCTTAATGACTGGCCTGGCTGAAGGCATGACGTGCAATGCAAACTGGAACTATAAATAAAATACGATTTATTGTTGCTATTAGTGATCCATGGCAACAAGATCAGATACGGTTGCTAATGCTGATCAGAGCCGCGTAAACAAAGAGAAACTGTTGCAACATTTGAAATGTGGGAATGCTTAAAAAAAGAGTGACGTAGAAACGTGTTAAAAAAGGCTTAGGACAGATAAAAAAGAAGTCATCTAGACAAGCCAGGGCTTCTTGCGTCACCGTCCCCTCCCCAATGGTGGCTAATGCGGCTTGACGCTACAACAGTTCCTGAAATAAAATACTGATGGTGATGGGAAGCAGGAGAGCTTTCCAACATGGTTTGGCGGGACAGATTTGTGGGGGTGGTCGTAACGGTGGCGCGCTTTGGTTGGGGTCAGGGATGTCCATCTGTTGGGTGCGATGGCTTCGCGTGCCGAGCGCGTGGAGACCTGCATCCATAAGAGGGTGAACTGCTTCTCACATGCTCTCACAATGAATCACCCTGTCTGTTAGCTAGATGCTTCAGATCTGAACCAGTGTCTACAGACCCCATTCCCCCAACATCAAACCCCACTGTTCGAACGACATTAAACAAGATTCCCAGTCGCTGCTTGTCATTTGGCGTGCAAAAACTTTTGGCGTGGCTTTGGTACATCTTATTGGCATGAAAATCAAGAAATCCTGACACCACCCCAGCTATGTTCCAGAGCCACCTTCGGTCATCCAGTCTTTGTTTGCGAATATCAGGTTATTTGAGTTGGTGCAATTACATTTTCTGTACAATAAAGACCAGTATTTTGGTCGATTTGACATTTAAAATGACTTTTATTGTGTAATATCAAGTTTTTCTTTTGGTCTTTACGCTAAAATGCATGAGCTAAAAATAGAATTTTAAAAAAGGTGTCCACCCTGATTCAGCTTTAAATATCAAGTCCTTCAGTTCATTAAATATCTTCTTCTTCATAATTTTCCTTAATGCAAAATGGACAATCACATATTGAATATTTTAAATTAATATATAGTTTTGGTACATGAAATCCAAATCACACTATGCATTTATGTTAACTATTTAAGTAGACCTATATTTTTTGTAAATTAGCAACAGGAGGCATTTTAGTTTTTTTTATGTTTTATTTAATTAAATATTAGCAAGTAAATTATTGACTTAAATTTGTTAGATAAATCCAACACTTATTTCACTTTAGCTTTCATACAACCGTGCTGAAGTAGGAGGCAAACAAAGCAACAATACAATAAGGAACAGCAGTAGTAACACAGTTTAACAATGAATCACCTAAAATGTCCTTTGAGCACTTACAGTTTCATAAACGTTGCATCTGTTAAAAAAAGTAAAAACAAAAACTGAAGAATAATGTTTGACGATTTTATTTGATCTAAATCTTACCTTTATGTATTTTCACTTTTTATCCTGAAAACAAATTAAATTATAATGAAACTTTTGAGCCTATCCTTCCTTTCTTTATGATATTTTGCTAAGGAGTCACTTTGTTGTTGCAAAATTACTATTTTATGTCTATTTTATGTCAATCTGTTCTATCTTTGGCATATAGAGTAGATTAAATTAAATAAATTGGGACAAATGGTTTACTGCGACATACCGGCAAAGTCATCACTGATCATCTGGAAGCATCTGCATCTTTTTCTTCACTGTTTCATGCCTTTGTTCGGCTTGAATATTTCATATGTGGGTCAATATGTGGCTTAGCTAACGGAAAAAAACCCTCTTAAAACTGGTCAGGTACATGGACTGGATTGGAAATGGGAGCAAAAAACTTTGAAAGTCCATCAAAAAGTCTGGAGAACTGTTCCTCAACAATATTAGAAAATACAAGAAATTCTGTCTTTGGATGCAAAATATGAAGAAGTGAGCTCAAGATCAGCACTGTTTATATGGAAAACACATGATCTTCTGAAGTGCTTAGTGCAGAAGCCAGGAGCGACGCGTGCCAGCAGTGATGAATAAATTCAAACATCAGTCAACAGATGGTTGCTTGCTGCATTGGGAATAGACACGTTGGGCCACGGAAAGCGGACTGTCCTGGGGAGGGGCGAGCCAATCATCGCGCAGGAGGGGGGTGCAGCTGGCCAATCAGCGCGTAGGTGATTGGTCTGAAACGAGTTGGGGGGGAAGGATAGCAACCCCTCTCCCACGCCTGAGGGTCTTATAAAAGCCAGAGGCAAGGCCAGGCAGCCACAAACCGCTCCCTGCTTCTACCAACACCAGTCTAGTCATGACTCCCAGCATTCTCAGCACCTCATACAGCTCCCCGATGACGGTGGCTCAGAGAAAAGAGGCAAACGAACTGAGAAAGGTGAGAAGACGTTTTTGAAGCCTTACTGCTGATCCAGGGATAAATGATCAAAGTTTAGGTTAGATTGCGCTTGGATCCTAATCGTGCTTGTCTTCTTTCAGACTCTCAAACCATTGATGGAGAAGAGAAGGCGCGCTCGGATCAACGACAGCCTCAACAAGCTGAAGGCGCTTATAGTTCCTCTGGTTGGCAAAGATGTAAGTTGATTTTCTTGAACGAAACATAAGATTCTTTTCGTGTTAATATGAATATCATTGCTATTATTATGATTATGATATAACTGTTGTGCTCTTCCATTTGCAGACCTCACGCTACTCGAAGCTCGAGAAAGCGGATGTTCTTGAAATGACCGTCAGATTTCTCCGAGAACTTCCATCTTCACCTGTTAAAGGTACATAATTGCTTTGAGTTTTGCATGGACCAAAGTTCCTAAAAAACAATAATATGGTTAATAAAGCCTAGCAAAGGATCTGAACAGTCTTCTCTTCTCCGCAGATCCAGCAGAAAGTTACAGCGAGGGCTATAAAGCGTGTCTGCAGCGAGTCTCGGCGCTCCTGCCGCACACCGGCCTGGACGCAGAAACAGGGCTGCGGGTGAACGAGTTCATGCAGCGGTCGATGCTCTCCGCCAGCACGGCGTGTCAGCGCTGCTGCGGCCAGAGCTCCTCCGCAGCCCCGCAGCGCCTCCGCAGCCTCCCGGTCAACATCCCCCGCGTACAGACCACCAGCAGCCCTGCAACCCCCGCACCCAGCCGCCCCCAGCCTGCCCCACAGGCCCTCCCAAACATGTGGAGACCTTGGTAGTTGAATTTGGAACGACATGAACTTTATTCACTGTGTAGACTTCAAGAGGAAGCCCGTTTAGAGAGATTTTTGTGATGATTTCTGAAGTTTTGTTAAAGCTTGGCTTGCTGAGTAATTATCTTAAGGGCCAATGAGCACAGATCATGGGTAGATATGCCATGACTTAATGCAATCCTCTCCGGGGTTTCAAGGAAAATGGGTTGTAAACAACACAATTGTAAACCCCAAGGGTTAGAATGTATTGTATGAGGTTTGCACGATTGACTTTTATATATATGGTCTGTGCAAAGAAGTGGTAAACACTGTGTGTTAAATGATGACCTGACTGTCCCGATTTAATTGATTAAGTTATTGTGGATGTGGAAACAACAATAAATACATGAAAAGGAAATAATTGTGGTTGGTGTTTTACTTCTCCAAATAAATCAAATAAGTGGTTTCAGAAATAAGAAAGGAGAACAGACTGAAACAAATATATAGACAGTGTTTTTTTGGATATAGCAATAAATGAAGAAAAAGAGACACTACGCGTGATTGAATATAGACAAGTGTCTCGCCCAGACAGAAAGGTTTGCGCGGGAAATTTGCGCGGGAAAATGCTTAGCGGGACTTTAGAGAAAAGCACACAACAGATGAAAGGTGAGAACTCGACGACGTCATAAGAGAGTGCGTTGGAAATGAGGCATCAATAACATTTTCACAATAACTGCATCATTCCCTTTTGAGCAACTTCTGAAAAAAACAGAAAAAAAAACCCAAAAAACAGCAAGTCTGATTTTAAAATATGGTCCTGCTCCTTATTCATCAGACAGTGTTCACAAGGAACAAAGTACTCAACAAACAAGCTGGGTTGTGGAATACTTTTAAGAAAAACACCTTTGGGAAAAAAGGACAAAATTTGATTTTATTTAGCAAAAGTGCTGTATGAGAGCAGTATATCAATAACGCTGGGCGGGATCATGAATAACATCGCAGTTGTGAGGATCCATACACTCATTCACCTTCCCTGCGAGCCAGTCACACCCAAGACGTTTTACGTATCAGACTAATGAAGGGATTCAACGATGATAATAAAACGATGTGCGTTTTTCTGTCATCGGAGGCATCGATTTAAAGTGCTAGGGACTAAATGAATTAGAAATACGTGTGAAAGAGTCCTTCAGGATGACAGTATTGTTGGGCGTCACATGGGGGTTGCGCTTCGCCTAAGGAAAAACAGGACCCCCCCCTTTATAAAACTGTCGTCCTACCCTTAACAACCCTTTGGTCATTGTGTCATTGGTTTCGAGTAGTTTCTTTTCAGATAAATGCACATTTGATAACATCTGTTAACATTGAAAAATAATCTCTAATTTCTAGCTCTAAAATTCCAGAAATTGAAATATACTGCATAGTCTGCCCTGTGATGCACTGGCGGTCTTTCCGGGGTGTTTCTTCTCCTTTCGCCCTGTGAGCGCTAGAATAGACTACCTTACTCAGGATGAAAGGTGAAGATGTGAATGAGTAAGTAAATCTACATGAAAAATCCTCCCCAGAATGATGTTTTCAAAAAAAGTAGATTGTTTTGAGTTGTGTCGTTTAGTTCTTGCCTTTATGTTAATAATAATAATAATAATAATGAGCATGATGATGATAACAACAACAACAACAACAATAATAATGTAGGTAGCAGCACAAAGTGCAGACAGGTGAGGATTTTTTTGAGTTATTTGTGATTTTCCACATATTAATGTTAATATACAGTAACCACAATATAAGAAACAAATATTAAAAACATAAGCTGAGCATGTTAGTGATCTGAGCATAAAGCTCTTCTCCACTTAAACCGCCGCTCTACAAAGAAAGTAAACATGCATCAAGGTGGTACATGGTACATGTGGTACATGGTGGTGGTCTAGTGGTAGAATACTTGCCTGTGGATCTATGGACCAAGAGGTCACCAGTTAAAATCCCAGCTCTAGCACCACTGGGTTCCAGTGCAAGACCCTTGACCCCAAGTTGCTCCAGGGGGACCTTCCCTGTCAGAACTGCTCGTTGTTTTGCTGTCTTCCAAAGTTTTCTGAAAAAACACCTCTTCATTAAGTACCAAGAGGATTAACTTCTACTGACATCTTGATGTTTACTATTTTACAAATAAAAACACTTTAGGACATGTATCCGTTAGCTTTTAATCATTCTTGTTGACTGAGAATATTAACTCTTGACTTTAACAGGGTTTTTGAAGAATGTATCTCTGCAGACAGAAGTTAGGCTGAAAAGCTGTTGAGTTAGGTTTAGGTTTACAGGAATGAAGAAGAGGTATGGACAATGCATGGATGTGAGAGTCTGTTAAATGCTGTAATTGTGATGTTACATACATTTATAAATATAAATTTGCATTTTAGCAGAAATTCAGTTTTCAGTCACTGCTCAGGTTTTACAGGGAACTTTAATTCAGAAGTTGCAACTGCAAAAGCTTGTTTCCTGGTCATTTTTGTAAAGGACTGGAACATGAGACTAAGTCACTGCAGCTTTTGCTGCTGAGCATCGGCATACTTTTTTAGCTTGTTTTAGAAGTTAGTCTTTTAGGCTGACACTTTGGTTTAATTTTAGAAGTTTGAGCATGCATTTGTGATTCTGGATTGTTATATGTGACTTTCTTCTGCCAGGCATTTCAGATATTTCAATGGCAAGGACCTTTCTTCTCTTAGGTTGTGATGGCAGCAAAGTTAAAGCAAACCAACTAAACATGAAGGCATTGTGATAAGAAAATAATAAGAAGAATATATTGAAAGTACTTGGAAATCTAAAGAGCACAGCTTGACAAAAGGTAAGACTTAATCTGAAAGTACAACCAGAAAGTTCAGATAACTAATAAAAACATGGACTGAAAAGACCCCATGAATCAGCAGAGCAAACCAACACCATATTAATATCAGTACCATGCCAACCCAAGGAGACAGGCTTTACATAAATAGAGCCGTACTGGCCTTCAGAGGAGACTTTGACTGGCGGTGATATATGAAGGTATATATCCAGTAAATTCTGCCATCATTCTAATGATTTTTTAGAGATTGCTTCATCCCTCATAGACTTCTTTTTCATATTTAGCTCTTTGAATACATGTAGCCAGAGAGGGTTCAAGAGTAGTGCATGAAAGCAGTTATAACACATTGCTGAAAAGTTAAAAAGCAAGTAAACTGAATGCAGGATGTAAAGAAAGAAAGCCGCTTTCAGATATTTGCACTGTATTTGGATTGTATTTACATGTAATATACAGTGCTTTGGAAAAGTCTTTGGCCACCCCTCATTTCTTCATATTTTGCTCCAAACAATCCAGACATTCTTGTGTCTTTTGACACTTTGGACCCTGCTGCAGTAAAACATTTGTTTCCAATCCTCAATATGCTAAGGGAGGTTGAGAGGCATAAATGCTATTTTTTCCACCAACAAAGTGGTTCAAAAAATAAAGAAATGAGAGGTGATTTGAGTGCACAGTACTCTGTTTGTGTGTCAGTTTAGGACATTAACATCAATGTCAATGGGATAGTCCTCCAATAAACCACCTTTCACATTTGCTCCATCGATTTGGGGACACAGCTTGTATCCTAAAACTGGATCACCTCCAGCTTGCCAGCATTCCCTCCAGTCACCTATTGAGAATGATTCAGGACAGCTTAGAGAATCTACTTATGTAGCCAAATGCAGAATTTGTATTATATATATATAGATGTCACACATTTACTTCAAATAATATTTAGGTTTGCAGTTTTGTCTCATTTCAAATTTAGAACCCCAGAGTGACAGATATTAATTATTTGCCTCCTACTTCTCTAGTTCTTTCCCCACAACAGCATTTTAATTACCCTATACCCTGCCCAACTCCTCTCCCAGCCAAAACCAAGCATCTGGCAACTGCTTTGGGCAGTGGCATCAGCATCTGGTTATCCCAGTCAATGCGCTTCTCTTTTCTGATACCACTATAAAGATTCTTCACAATAACAGTTATTGATTTACTGAATATACATGACAGAAGCACTGTCATATTTACAGCAGAAGCACTGATGTAAAGTATCTGCTGTTTGGGACAAGCGGCAGAAAATGGATGGATGGATGAATTGAAAAGTACTAAAAAGTGTCACGTTCACTACATGTTAACTTTAAGTATTATTATCATTATAGACGTTCCTTGTTAGATTTAGAAACATGTAGACTAACATAGCTTTTGTCTCTATAAGTGTTCAGCATGAAATGCACTGAAAGGGCTCTTTGTTGAATCTAAGCTCATTGTGTCCTTAAGATAACAGACAGCATCCCCTCCCCCTCTTTAACTAATACCGCTTACCAGTTACAAACCCCCTTTACTCAGGATTATGGTTCAGGGTGTTTGTGAATAAGGAAAGTGAGACAATGACAAATAAAGGAATGAAACCGAATGCAATATAAGTCAATAGAAGGACTGAATTAAATAAAGAAGAATGAGTGTTTACTGATTTATGAAATCGAGATCTCAGATTACAATAAGGAAATAAGATGAGAGAGAAAAGATATTTTAATTGGCTGAATATTGTTGCAACATGAAGGCTGCAGAAATGTTAAAATAAAGACATTTTTGTATGAAGCACAAAGTGGTAAAGGATGAAAAAAAAGTAAATATAAATATGAAGCTGTATCATTAATGGAACCCTTGGTGAAGATGGAGAAAACAAGTTTATCAAAAAAATCAACCTAATAAGAATCAACCTCACACTGAAAATATGAGAAAATAACCCTTATGACATTAATATATAACTAAATGTGGCACAATTATTGGCACCCGGCTCTAGTACATTGTGCACCTGCCTTTGCCAATATGATTAAAAAAAAAACCCGGGAAAACCATATTAAACCATTCCTCAATAAGTAATTGTTTCAGATCTCTCCAGGGTTCCAGTTCTTCTCTTATGGACTTTACCCCTCAGCTGTTCTCCAGGCATTTAAGAGGTTTAGCTCAATAGATCAATGAAAAATAAAATAAAGTTTTAAATGAAACTCCTGTGCTTCAAAAACACACAGGGAGCAGTGAATTTTTCCTCTGCATTTAACCAATCTCAGACAAACTGGTAGTAAACACACATGTAAGGAGTAGGAGCAGTGGGTTGCAATACCGGTGCCATGGGGGCAGTTGTGGGGTTTGTTGCTTTGCCCAAGGGAGCTTCAGTCTAGGATGCAGGAGTGGGAAATTGCTGTTCATCCACCTCCCACTGCTTACATTTTCCTTTAGGGCCAAGGTACTGAACTGGAAACCCTTCAGTTGCAAACCCTTTTCACTAAGCTTTAGATATGATTCTTTAGATCTGGATGAGCTGGAAGATCACTGAACCATTTTCAAAAGGATTTGAACTTATGTTGTGAGTCTTTGTCCTGCTGAAAGATTCATGCATTACCTAGCTTTTATATAGAAGCAGCCAGATTTTATTTGAAAATCTGATTACCGTGTGCATGATTCCATATATCCTAAAGATCCTTTCTTTAATCCAGGATATTTGGAGAAAAAAGCCAGCTGCCAACCATCACATATTCTTTTCTGTATAACCATCCTTCTTTATATGCCAGACCTACCTTGAGACAAAGGTAGCTATTGGTAGCTATCACTGGCTACTTTTGTCTTACCTGACCAAGGAACCTGGTTTTGGTCAAAGTTCCAGTAGTGTGTAGCTAGTTCCAGAAAGAACACCTCAACATTTCCTTGAGTAAACCTTTATTTCCAATGATGCTACTCATTTCAAATTCTTCCCCTACATTGGTATGATCTTAAGAAATCCACAAATATCAAGAATTCCAAACAATAAAGCCTGTTGATAGGTATGTGTAATAATGTGGAAGATCACAGGGAAAAGCTTTGGAGTAGGTGTAACTTTGAGCTCAGGTGTAACTTTGATAAGTTCTTTGATCAGGTCTTATAAAAGTGATTGTCTTTAAACCTTAAAGATTCAGGAGGGCCTTTTGTGAACCCTGATCCAAATGTTCAGTTGTAAACCCAACATCAAGGTGCTTCCTCCTCCACACTTCCCTGTAGGTATGCTGTTTTTTGGGTAGCGTGCAGTGTCATTTCTCCTCCAAGCATGGTGTGAAAGGATGACAGCCAAAAATCTCAGTCTTGGTCTCAGATTACATTCTCACAATATTTTTTTTGTTTTTCCAGATGGGTTATAGTAAACTTTAAATGAGCTTCACCATGCCACAGGAATGCCTTGTGGGTTGAGTGTACATAGAGACCATGCCAGTGAAATCCATCGTCAATTTTTTCTTTGTAAAAATAAAAGTTCTTCCTGACTACTTCTGACTCCCTGGTATGAAATCTTGCAAGAAACTCCTGCTCATGGCTGGATTAAGGTGGTGTGGTGTTTCTTCCACTTGAATAATGGCCTCAATGAGGATTACTTTAAAATTCAAGATTTTGTAAATACATCTGTGACTAGATCAATCGATATGTTTGCAACAATCAGATTTCAAATGCCTTGGGAGACTTTTTAGTCTTTTTGTTTGTCATGAGATCACATTGGTAGTAAAACCCATTATTATTGCCCAACCACATATATTAACAATGTTAATTTGCACAGAGATGGAACTTCTCTGCATGTGGTCTTTAGCTGCTTTCTTGCCTTGATTTGAAGTACTGCTTTTCTGGGTTTTCTAAATCCTTCTCCTCTGTATCCTTCCACTTTATTACACATATCTTAATGTATGTTCTTTAACGTTGTGAATTCTTTATGTTTGTGAATTTGTTTGAGTTAATACCAATGTCTGGTGAGAATCATGTGAACAGTCTCAAAGTATTACAAATACTTTAAACCATAGGACTCCAGCTAATCACAGTTTGAGCCAACCTCTTAAAATGGAGAAAAAACAGAATGCTGGTAAGTCTGCCAAGGAGTAGCTGGCCTACCAAATTACTCCAAGAGCGCCAAGACATCTCATTCCAAGAAGTCACAAAATGACCCAGAAGAAAATCTAAGGAACTGCAGGCCTATATTGGCTACAGAGAGGCTTTACCTCTCCTTTTCTTCGAGTGTAAGACTTGATTTTAAATCCTTTAATCATCAATGGCCTTTTTAACTTGACACTGTAGTAAGGCTCTATTCTATTTCATTGACCTTTCTTCTAGGTCCTTTTGATAAATTATCTTTTACCATATTGTTAGTTGTTCCCAAAAGAGAACCATATACATTACTACTGAATGTAGAGAAATAAAGGGTTCATACTCTATTAATATTCAAAGTCAACTATAAGACAAATTATATGAAACACTAAATACAATATCATTTAAGTTCCTTTTGGTACTTCATAAAAGTCACTGAACAAAGAAAAATAGTCAAAAAATCGAAGTTGAGAACTAGACTTGCTCTGTTTACTCAAAATGGTCAAAAATGGGTTCCCTGAACAATGCTTTAGATCTTTTGTTTCCCTGAAGAACCTTTCAGTGAAATGAAAACCTTTCATAAGTTTAACGAGCCTTTGGACAATGCAACCATTGGAAGAACATTTGCACTATGTGGGGGTTCTTTAAATTATATTGGGAGAAGGATGTTGAAGATGGAGCTGCCAGGAAAGAGGAAAAGAGGAAGACCAAAGAGGCGGTTCCTTACAGGTTCTTAACAGGTTCTTTAAATTTATAAAGGGTTCTTAATCACATCATAGGATTTGAAACCAAAAGTGCTTTTTTCAAGGGATTATTCAAAACGTTGTATATGCTGTTTTTCAGAAAAAAATTTTGTGTGTGGGCTGAAAAACCTTTTTAATAATGTCCACATGATAGAGAAGACACCAGTTATTGTTCACCCAAGAGCTGAATAATTGCACATCCAAGTGTAGAACCAAATGCATTAATGGGTTTATATTTATATGTTTTGCTTCAGTCAGTTTGCTCAATCTTTGAATGGCAAGGGCGAGAAATGATAGAGAATATTGTTAATATTTACAATAAACAATGTAAGAGCAGAACCATTTTCGCACATTTTGTAAATGAGCAGAATGATTCTAGTCCTGCTGCTTCATGGTAGACTGCTGTCAGTGTGCAAAGTATTTCTAAGAATCATCCGCACGTGCACATGAAACCTTCAACAAAAGCTGCCTGTCCCATCCGCAGATGGGACACCCAACGCTAATCGGCGCTTCACGGGACAAAAGAGAGGCCCAACCGAACGCCGTTCATCAACAAAAAAAAGTTCTTCATCTCCCAGGACCAGGTCATTAGCGGCCCCGTGGGGGAGCTGAGGGCGCGTGCAGGGCGGATCGCCCCCTTGCGGTGGTCCTGCAAACTGGATTTGAAATATTATCAAACTATATCTATTAATGTCTTCATAAACCTCTTCAGACAAAATATCTGAAAGTACATTAACCCAAGTGTAATGTTCATATGGCTTGACGCATGCGCACAAAAGGATGCGCTTTTGAAGCTCCTCAAAAAAAGGCACGAAGAATAGTATCTTAAAAATGGAATATGAGTCGCATTGTTAAAATATTGAATTATATTCAGCATGACTTGTTATTCATTGTGAGTCTTTGTATTAAAAGGTTTTAAGAAAGGTCTGGAATGGTGGAATGCTTTCTTTTAGCAGATCTCGGATTCTTCATATTATTTCCAGGTTTTTATTTTCATTATTTTTTTTTAGAGATTATTGTTTTTTCCGTGCAAAAAGACGAGTTTACGTTCATTTTGGTCACACTACATGCAAACAGCAACAGTAACCTGAATATCCCATAAAATGCAACAATCTCCCATTTTTTTTATCCCTATCCTCATAACAACATCTGCTTTTTGGAGCTTGTTAATCACACACGCGTCGCTTTGTCCCACATCCCAGATTCCCCCTTTCTTCCTCACAAACATTCCCAACCAATAGCGTTGCGCAAAAATCCCCAAACCCAAACGCAAAGCGCCTCTGCTTTTGTCTCCTCGGCTGTAACTCAATGCCACGGATGGGCCACAGACGCCGAACATTTCTTTAAACATAAAAAACACTAAAGAACTGTATAGGACAAAAAAAACTTCGCAGGACGACGGGCACGCGGAGGTGGGAGGGGAAGGGAAGGACAAGGGGGTGTTGGACACGGATGGGACCATCTGGTGTCCCCATGGCGCGTGCTGGACGCGTGGATCCCACGGGAGCTAGAGGGGACCCAAACTGAAAATATGCGACGGTTTTCGATTTCACCTCCCCCATACACACACACACACACACACACACACACACACACACACACACTACACTTTACCCTCACAAATTGTAACAAAATATACAACAAATCCAAATACTTCAATTACGCAATAATGCCCTCCGTTTTATTGAAGAAGGAACACATTTTTCAGCTGAGGTGAAGCTTCAGACACTTCAGATGAGACAAGGTTTGTGTTTCTTCAGCTAGCACTTCACACCCACCTTTTCCCTTCTTTCCCTTTGATGAGGAGCGTTTGGATGCCAATTTAAAGTCCTGCGTAATTTCTATGGCACCCAAAGCCAAATGCATTTCTTATATTTGATCTTTTCACATAAAACACAGCACAAGACCAGCAATCACACCGGATGCATGCAGAAACCAAACGTCCCCCACCTCAAACAACCCACCCCCCCTCGATCGAGCACAGCAATGGTGCAGGTGAACTTTCCAAAGCTAAACGCCCAATCAGGCAAGTCACTATTGTTGATCGACGTTTGCAGACAGATGTTGGTCTGAAGTAGCGTGGCTTGGGGATATGCGCTTTTAATTTAAATTATAGATGCGTGAGCAACCCCCTCACCCCCCCACTATAAAGTTGAATAACACCCCCATCCATTCAGTTGCAGTCCCTCCTTTAATTCAAGCCCCCATTGACAATTTCTTTATTTTTTATTTCTATGAACAGTGTGTTTTATACAAGGAGTGTGATATGATGCATAAGTACTTTGGTTTCAATCTGATATGAAGAATTGGTCATGATTTGCAGATCTGAATGATCTGGCTCAACACCAACAGCGAGATGATGTGAAAACAAAGAGCAAATACTTCTTTGCAAATTTCAAATCATTTTTCTAATAGTTCACGGTTCTGGAAATGTTAACTATTTAGTAAATATGGTGAAAAGATCAAGTAGGAGGGAAAAGTTAATAAAAAGTGTTTATGAGGTTTAAGTGGTAGAAAACAATCGTTTTTGTTTGTTTGTATAGAACAGAACTGGAACAGAACACAAAAAATGTGAGAAATGACGTTTCAAAAAGTTTTTTTGTCAAATAAAAGTGAAAAAACGCCAATAGCGCAAAATAAAATAAGTGACCAGTAAACAGTTTTCATTTAAAATCAGCTCTTAATGAATCAGTCGTGAAACATTTTCGTAACAATAACATTCTAAACCCACGCTTTGAATCTGATGACGTGCGCAGACTTCAAAACGCCGCGTCCTCGCGCTCAAACCGGCGGCGCGCGTGGTGGGCGGAGCGAGACGCGCTCTGGCTGCTTATATAGGCGCGCGCGGCCTCTTCGCCTTCACAGCAGCTTCGCCGTACTCCACTCAGCATGAACCGCCACGCGCCCCGCACTGTCGCCATGAGGAAAGAGGCGCTCGCGCTCAGGAAGACCCTCAAACCCCTGGTGGAGAAGAGAAGGCGCGCGCGCATCAACGACAGCCTGCAGCAATTAAAGACTCTTATTCTCCCTCTGGTGGGAAAAGATGTGAGTAGATTTTCGTTTTTTTGTTTGTTTGTTACCTTTGTATTATTAGTATTAGCGTATTACTGATGATCTCATTACTGTAGACGCACCATAACGCACTCTATGAAGCAGCCAAATACCAGTCGCGGAGAATTGTGGGTAACGTAGTTCTAATCAACCGCCGTTTATTTTCTGTCGCAGAAATGCCGCTACTCAAAGCTGGAGAAAGCTGATATTCTGGAAATGACCGTCAGGTTCCTGACCGACATCCCAGCAAAAGGTGAATATACTATATTCATGTAAATATAGGACACTTTGTCTCTTTTTTGTCCTAGCATTTGGTTTAAGCTCTGTTGTACATATGTATTAACTTAACTTTTATATACATTCTTGAATCTGTTTTTTATTTTTTGTATTATATACTACACATACCGTAAAGCACTTTCAGCTGCATTCAGATGCATGAAAGGTGCTTAAGAAATAAATGTATAATAATAATAATAATAATAATAAAAGTTATTGTCTTTAATGATTAAAGATCAAATTTTTGCTTTTATATCTCGCCAAGAGCTAAAGCCACATGCATTTATGGTTTTAATAAGGCAAATTGTATTCTTTGAGCAAATAATTACAATGTAATTACTTTAGTATTTGTGGTTAACAAGGCTTTGTTCAAAAGCCACTATTTCTCAGCACTTCTTTTATTATTTGTCTCCGAAATTTTCCATTGCAGAAAAAAAAAAACCCTAACCATTTTCTATTATTTCCTCTCAGATCCAGCAGAAAGTTACAGCGAGGGCTATAAAGCGTGTCTGCAGCGAGTCTCGGCGCTCCTGCCGCACACCGGCCTGGACGCAGAAACAGGGCTGCGGGTGAACGAGTTCATGCAGCGGTCGATGCTCTCCGCCAGCACGGCGTGTCAGCGCTGCAGCGGCCAGAGCTCCTCCGCAGCCCCGCAGCGCCTCCGCAGCCTCCCGGTCAGCAGCTCCGGAGAAACCCAGGCGAGGGCCGGCGCGCCGCTCTCTGGCGCCCTCGTGTGGAGACCCTGGTAACTGCAGGAGAGGCAACAAAGCTGTACAGTCTTTTGTAAATATGCGCTGCTGGCTCGCGCCAGCTGTCTTAACGCTGACTTGGTGACCCCAGTTAGGTTCAACCAAGCCAGATTACCTGAGTATTGTATACTTGTGTGTTACACATCGAACTCTTACGAAACGGTCGTTTTTCTTCTGGATCCTGCGCGTAACCTGTAAATACCGGTTCGGTTCGGTTCGGTTCGGTTCGGCCCCTCCGCGGGGTCTGGGTTGGAGGGTGGGGCTGTGGAAGACGCCTATGTAAAACCCCACGGGTTGTTCAGTGTAAGACATTTGCACGTGTGACTTCAGTATCCTGGGTTTGTGCAGATTGTTGCAGATTGTAAGCACAATGTGTTTTAGGTGAAAGTCTCTTTTTGGGGGATGTGCTGAGTATATATTTGTATAAATGGATGTTATTCAGTACTTTTCAATAAAAGCAACGGGCTACAAAATGAGGGTCTCCTTCTTCTATTAAAGCACGAGGTCCAGTGAAGGTTGGAGGTAACACTGCCCACCTTGCGCTCCTATTCACCCCAAATAAAATAACAAAATAAACACACACAGGCACACACACACACACACACACACACACACACAGGCACTATATAAATATGTATAAAAACAGAGAGAGACTGAGAGAGATCTGTCCAGACATCGACTGTCCTATTTTTCTTTTCATTTGATTCATTTTATGAGATCTTTTATACTTTTAACTCTTCATACGTTTGGCTCCCATCATCAACATTGTGCCCGGGTCTGATTTCTCGCGTAGCACTTAAATAAAACATTTCGCATCAAACTTTTTAATGCAGAGTTCAGAAAAACCCAGTCAGTGGATAATGCGCTTATTATTTCACGCGCCAACATCTTCAGTCATTTTCTAGAGAAACTCGGCCACAAATAGCGCGGTCTCTGCTGCCCCCTCGCGGCCACTGATGGAGGTGCACGTTGGAAGCCAAGTTTAATCTTAGACCTCGCTCAAAACGACCCTATAAGGGCAAAAAAAGGGCAAAAAAAGTCACATTTCCGCCTTTAGAGCATCAATAAATCCTGAAAAAAACAGGCGCGTCATTTTCCTTTAATACACACTTCAAAGCGCGCAGTGACGCAGTAGAACGTTCGAGAATCGTTCAAATTTCAAATTGTAACGGATTTTAACCGTCGCCTCGGCCGGCTCTCCTGAATAATTCACGTCTGTACTCGGGTGTCCAGCGTCCAGGAGGCTTTCTGCGCTAGCAGCCCGTGTGTGTGTGTGCGTGTGCGCGCGTGTGTGTGTGTTCCAAATCGATTCGCCCTTAAACCCCCACTTGGCTTGAGCCAAGCTAGCCGGGCTGCAGCTCTGTCTCCTCACCGGGGGTCTCGCACTATCTGTCCAGGATGTCCGCCGTCTGTCCTCCGCTGACCTGCCCGTCCATTCAGATCTGCAGGTAAGATAATCCAGCGCTCGGCCGATACTGTGGCCGACAGAAAGGGTTTTTTAAAATCAATTTAGCCTGCAGCAGATAATCTCCAGCATGGAGCACAGAAAGGCTCGGCATCACCAGTGTGTCAGCACCGCGCGCGAGCTGGAGGTAAAGCCGGGTCATTTGGACACCGTGTCCTATGTGCTCAACATGATGCTGGAGGCATGAAGGCTAACTCTAAAGGTCACGCAGAGGACGATCCAGCATTAAACAGCCTCTGTATAAATAACCCTGGAGATGTGTCAGGTTTGCTGTTTGTTTTTGAATCATGTAAAATTATTTGACAAGCTTTTGCAGCTGGATGTTGGATCGGTTCTGCACTAGACGAGCAACGAAAAGCTTCAGAATTGTCGTGGACGAATGAATTAACGTTTAACAGCCTTAGAAATAAACGAGCTGTTCGACGAAGCTTTATTAATATTAACGAGCGCAAACCCCGCCCCCTTTCTCTTCGATTGGTCAGTCGGTATTATTTGCGCAGGCAGTGTGAACGAAGGGCCATTCGTGGCGCAGTAGGCGGTGCGTGAAAGCCAATCGTGGCGAAGGGGGCGTGGTAAGAAAAACACCGGTCTAGAAAAAAAAAACTCTGCCCGTGACGTCAACAAGCAGACCACGTGGAAATGTTTCTTCTTCCTGTAGGGAGAATGGTGGCACGTCTTTCAGTAGTCACCTCTAGGTAGGTACATGCACTAGATCTTGGAGTGATCACGTTGATTCCCAGATACGTAGGCAAGTTAGTTTGTGCAAACATACCAATTAAAGTATATCTGAAAAACAGCATAAGGCAAAAAAACAAGGCTCCTTTGCTCCAAAGCTGTGTGTTCTGTAACGATCCGTGATTTAACAACTGCTGTTTGGTCTAGTGGAGTGTTTACGGCCTGCATTGCCACCTTCACTTTGGGCTGTTGAACTAAGTAGTAGCACCGTCATGTGACAGTTCTTATGTGTACATTGGAAGCATGCAAAGAATCTGATTAAAGGTGCAAGACACAGTGTTAAGAGTTTGATATGCACTAGAGTTCCACTAATTAAAGCAATAACATGTAAACAAAGGAAAGAGTGTTTTGTTGTGAAATTATGTATTGCTACTTTCCAGTGGTGGGGATGGGAGCTAGAGGTCAAAAGAAAATTTTTAAATTATGTGACAGTGTGGCTACATATGTATTTTACATTAAATAGATGTATAAATACACCAAATATACACAAAACAATAACAGTATAAAAAGTGTGTGTTTATAACCATGCAGAGCAGTGTTTATGTGTATTGTGCAATGTAAAGTATGAGCCCCATAACAGACCATTAAACACTCTGCAAAAGGAGTCATGTGTTTTTATATTTCCTGTTTATAGGTAAAGGAAAGGTTATTTTATATATATTTTAGGTATATGGATAGAAAGTTAAAAGGGATATTTGAGCACTGATGAGCAGCAATGAATGTAAGAGCTAAATCCTGAGTGTGCTACCTGCCACAAACACCAAGATAACTTGCTGAGCTAATGCTGCTTTCAGCTGAAGTAAGTAACTGTAGGTCGGGTTCAATGCATCAGTTTGAATTGACTTTGCAGTGTGCCTTAGTTGAGCTAAATGAATAAACACTTTGCAATGTCTGTAGTACTAATTTGCACATGTTGTTGATATTAGTATAAAGATATAGATATAAAAGCTATAAAGAAGATATAAAGCCTATTGAATTACAACATTATCATCAAGGTATGGCATATGCTAACATGCCAGAATTTAGCATAAATCCATGGGAATACTCTAATCAGTACATATAACAGGAATAATAACACTTGAAGTCGAGGGTCAAAATGGGGTGATTTGTGGTTTAGGAAATATCATGACTAGGAGCGGGCAATTAAGACTTTACTGAGAAGTCAAGTGCTGTATAAAGACATTTAAGACAACAGAGTCTTTATTCTGAAATCGTCTCAGGAGTAAGACTGTTCACTTAGAAGTAGTTTTTTGATTAATACAAATAAATCCTCTCCAGCACAGTTTTGACATGACTATAGTGTGGTCAAGATGTTTTGCGAATATTTTTGTGACTTTTGGCTTTTAGTTTGTTAGTTCTGAACTAAAGAGGCAACAACACTTTTTTTGTGCACACCATAACCCTTTTTTGGATCAAGTTGTATCCAACTCTGTTACACAGAACAGCACACGAGAGTACTAAAAAGGCAGACCATATTCCTTTGAGTAGGACACACATTTTCTGCACTCACAGCCGTTGCACGGATACCAAATTCACCAGGAACAGGTAGATGTTATGACGCCATGCACTTTCATTGAGCATTGAGGGTCCGCCTCTGAGGATTGATTCTTGGTCAGACCTCTGGCTCAGCATGCTGAATGGCAGAATGTTTTTAAAAGAGGTCAGATACTTCCTTCACTACAGCATACGGAGGTAGGAACATGCACAGTCTTGGTGTGGATGTAATTGGAAAGCTTCAGATGTAAGGGCCACTCCTTGCTATTGTCTGAACATTGAATGGTGAAAGGTCTAAAGTATAAAGATATTTATTGTGATTGGTTATGCTCTTGTTTTGATATTGTGTGGTTTATCTTGCTGTCTGACTTGCAAATATAAAAAAATAAAAATGAATAAAATGAGTCTTTTAGAGTAAGTGTCAATTCTCTTGCCTTGCTCAAGAGAACCTTTTCTCTACATTACATGCAGCGTCTCTGATCATGATTACGAGATTCTAAACTTGTGTCCATGCGTGATGACTAGAAAGGAGACAGAAAAATGAAGCATTTCCTGTTAATGATCCACTACATCTGCCAGACGCTTGCCATCTGACATAAGTTAACTCACTCTTCAAGTTGGAAACACCCATCTGTTTATACTTAGTCATTGGAATCTAGAAACCTCTATGTAGTTCATCCTGTCCTTGCTTGTCCGTCACTGTGCGCTTTAAAGCAGCAAAACAAATATGAAGACAGTACCAGTTAAAAGGGAGTGTCCATAGAATTTATCATGATAAAGGTCCTGAAATGTTGTCAAAATTAATTGAATGTTTTAAGAAAAATGAAAGTCTAAAGTTCCATTAATGTTAGTTAATGTAAATGTTTAAATATGATGCAAAATGTTCTTTTTCAATTTTATTGAAATTCTTGCTTGGAACCTGTTGCAGGCATTATGCCATGTGTTAGTCCTACTTTTTGCTTTGCTACTCTAAAGATGTCTTTGCCATTTCTCAACTCTTTTCTTTGCTTTGTTTGTCACCTTCACAGTGGAATGATGAAACTGCCATCAGTTGACTTTAGAGGCATAATTGCATTGTGTGGTTAGGGAAATCACTAGTGTTTCCACTCCTCTTATCGTAAGTGCACTAAAATCACATTTCCTGTACCTTTCCTCTTTCTCAAGAGGTTGCTACGGCAACTCCAGCTCTTTGGGCGCTCCTATTGGCCGAGGAGCACATGATCTGAGTCTGGGTGGGCCTATAAAACTGGAGCCATGTTAGTGGTGGAGGAAGTGATGATGTCATGGCTGATGGCGTGTAGTAGAGGAAGGGAATGAATGAGTGAGCATTCTTAAGCTCAGACACACTTGCTGTACAGCTGCCTCTCGCAAGTCTCTCGTCGAGGACTTTAAATATCATACATGGCTCCTGTTTTTCTGATTAGCAGGTACTGTTCTCTATACTGTACATCATATACCATGGAAGAAACACCGTTTACTCATGTGGGAAGACTTTCTCTTTTAAGCGCCGTAGTTTTTTTTGTTTTTGATTTGTTGATAACATTATGTTATGTTAAAAAAAAAAGATATATTATTCATTCCTGTTTTATTATTATCAAATGTTCTTTCTCTTATTAAAATGATGGCTAGAATAAATTGAGTATACGAAGAGTGGTAACTGCTGTTGCTCAACATGAACCTGTCAGGGCACAAGACAGCTTTATCAAAGTAGATTCCAGGTTTTTTTAGCATGCAGCTATCTTTAACTGATGGTTTGATACACATGAATGTGATGAAGTCTTTCATGCTTCCAAAGCTTGAACTGAGGAATGTAGTATTTCTTGATTTTTGTTTATTTTGTAAAGTCTCAATAATTAACCACTGGTTCTCATATTCTTTTCAGGATTATGCGTCCTGATGACGCCAACATCGTGGGTAATGTCCATGGTGGCACAATCTTGAAAATGATCGAGGAAGCTGGGTGTATCATTGGAACGCGCCATTGCAACACTCAAACTGGGGTTAGTACTTTCCTAAGGACATTACATGTCATGACCTATCACATTTCAACTTAACATTAACTAAATGAATCCTAGGACGCTATAACTGTCAACGACCAGTGTTGTACGGACTGTCAGCAACGTAATACAGAAAATGTAACAAATATAAAATGCAAATGCATCTGCAATAGAGTGATGTTTCAGTTTTTCCAGGTCCAGGTTAAAAGGTCCATATTGTGTGTTTTTCACATAATATACATTTCCTGTAAGGTTTTACCTCAAAAAGTCTCAGTACACTTTACTTAACCATTTTCTAGTACATTAAAATGAACTGTGTCATTAGGGCTCATAAATAGGCAGTAAGTATGTTAGATTGCAGGAAATCAAGAAAATAGCAGATTGAAGGAGCTGCTCTGTGACTTTATCCCCATACACAAAAAGCAGTAGGGAGCAGCTATGTCCATCACACAGGCAGCAGTGATGAGGACTGTACCTTGCTCAGGGGTCCCTGTGGGCAACCTACTGGTCTGGGATTCAAACCCATGACCTTCTGATCCAGGGGCCTAGTTCTTAACCACTAGGCCACCGCTGCCCCAGCCCACATATGCCATTTTCACTCATTTCAACCCCAGAAATGAACTACACCAGAACACACTCTGTGCTGTATTACTTGATGCTTAATGCATAACACAATATATATATTTTTTATTTAAAAACATAAATCACTACCTGTTGAACTTCATGTTCCTTATATACTGCCAGATCTAGCATAGAACCAGTGGTAATGGTGAAGGCTTAAGCTGAGAAAACAAGGTTTTACCTTCAGCTGCTTGCATGCAAACATAGTTCACAGTCTTTAATTGCCCACAGTCCCTGACATGATCATGCAGGGTGCCCAGGTTTTTGGGCAAATTTATGGTTGATAAAGACAAATTAGTCCATTCAAGAAGGTTACTTGTCTCATAGAGACTAAAACCATATTAGCTTTAGCTTCTAACCACTTTTTACTAGTAATAACACATTCTCTTTATTGAGATGTGATCTTTTCCATGTGTTTGATAAGCTTAAGGGCACGGATTAAGTCTATATGCACAGAGAAGTAGGTTAGGCTTCATTCCTATGAAGTCTAGAAGTCTGTCTAAGAAAACTCGTTGATGCTTGACTGAATCCTGAGTAAGTGTGTTGCTCCCAGTATAAATGAATTGCACACTGCTTTTGGGGAAATTCCAGCAGCAATTGCCAGATGTTTTCATCATTCCTTGTTAAAGGTGTTATTTGCAGTAAGAAGGCTATAAATCATTGCAGAGGATTTGTGGTTTTGGAGGCTGTGACAATGTTTAAGCTAGTAGCAGAGGCCTATAGAATAACTTGAGTCGTACTGAGGTTTATACTGTGTAAGGAAACCCTGCACAGCCCAAATGAGAAACACATAAAGCAGCAACATCCTAGGCAATGTATAACAAATTAATGGAACATACAACATCCTAGTAAGATGTTGGTCGATCAGAAAAGAACACCTGAGCAGCTTCAGCTTTTGGCATAAATTTGACTGCAGGAGTCTGCAGAATTGTACGTGATGGAGGGTACACTTTTCTTCTAAAAGATGTTTCCGCATCTGGTGTGCTTTGGGCAGTGGATGGAGAGAGCTGTCTGAAATATCTCTTAGGTTTTCACATGGTTATCATAGTATGTGATAAGCATGTAGTATATATAGTATTGCGATCCTGGAAGAAACCACTCCCATCAGAATAGAAATAGTTAATCACAGTATAAAGGTTATCAGTCAGAATAACGTATTGATTTGCAGTGGCCCCTCTAAAGGGAAAGTGGAATCATGGCAGCATAGTGCCATGTGCCAAGATATTAAATAGTTGCCAGAGTCCAACTATTTTGGGATTATCAAGTATTTAAACCTGTAACATTATCTCAGTTACCACACATTTGCCTCTGGAAAATATGGGGAAGGATGACTGGATTTCTGACTATCTCACCTTTGTCCTCTCAGCTATAGACCAGTGACTGTGCTTTGATTACCACATTCATTTTGGTAATACATCAAAGCTCTGCGATAATATCCCTGTCTGCGTAGTTATAGCAGACTGCTCTGGTTGACAGTCTGGTCAGTCCTGCTTCACATTCTCAGTTTCCTGAGAAGCCTGTATGTTCACTGAATGTGTGCTTTTAAGCACTGAACCTTTTTTACTGATGTCTCCCTGTATGTAAAGGCCGATGACACTTTAGTCAGTGTTCCTACTGAACAACTAATCAGTTACTACTGAAACTTCCATGCCTTGACAGCAAACCCTCTTTTCAAGTAATTTATGTGACGCAGTGCGTAATGTTGTTGCCAAAGCAAGAAGGTTCTGGGTTCAGTTCCCAGCCAGGGTGGCCTGGGTTCTTTCTGTGTGGAGTTTGCATGTCTGGTTGGGTTTCTTCTGGGTGCTCGTTTCCCCCCACAGTTTATTAAAATCTATGTCAGGTTGATTTTGTGTGTGTGAGTATGTATCGGTGTGTTTGCCATTGATGGACTGGAGTCATGTCTAGGTTGTTTTTCTGCCTTTTGCACTATGAGTGCTGGGTTAGACTTCAGCAAACCCTTGATCAGGGTAAGTGGTAAATATTAAGATGGTGGAAGTTTTTCTTTTGCCATTTTGAATCAGAATCAAAATCAGCTGGGCTTCTTTAGCTTGATGATATTTAGCTTGAGGATACAGAGATATTCTTAAATCTGCTTTACTGTAACTTGCAGCACACCTGTCTCAAAGTACAGGCACTCTCCCATCAATTTGCCACCAGTTTGTGGTGCAGAACAGAGGAGTTCTTGTCTTATAAAGAAAAAAAAAAAAAAAAAGCTATACTGGGTTTGGCCACTACGGGTCAGCATACAGTCATGAACAACACTGACTTAAAAGCCTTTTATGCTATTAGTTTTATGCTATTCATCTCATTGTATTCGTAGCCCATGTTAAGGTGTTCACTGATCACCATAACATGAGCCAGAGCTTTAACTATATAAAATAGACCTGCATAGCTGCTGTCCACATGTGTACCTGTGTTGAACATTCTGAGTCGACTATGTAAATGAATGAAGTGGTACATATTGATTTCTTTCTTGTTGATATAAGTCAAAGTAGATAAAAAAAACTTCAACAGATACTTAATGAAACAGAAATTCTTCTTCTTCATTTGTTTACTCATTAACACTTCATGAGAATCTTCATGAGATATTCTTTACATGCAGCCAAGCTGATGTGAAATGAAGTTACCTTAAAAGTTTCCATTGTTTAAAGCTTCTTTCTGTCGATCTATGTAGGATCGCTGTGTGGCTGCCCTGGCTCGAGTGGAGCGCACTGACTTCCTGTACCCCATGTTCATTGGCGAGGTAGCCCACGTGAGTGCTGAACTCACCTATACTTCAAAACGCTCTGTGGAGGTGCAAGTCAATGTCCTGTCTGAAAACATAGTCACAGGTTGGTCCATATGTAAATGTCTTGAATTTTATTGTTCTAATCATTTGACTATTCAGGATGTTTTTTTCAGGTTTCTAAAAGATAAAGCAAGTTGAGCAATTTATTGTAGTAATTTATAAATCTCACCATATGTCTAATTGAGATGCAGATGGTTAGAACATATCCACATATCTCAGGTCAGATTGTACCTGAAAATAAAACAGATGCATTTGACAAAATAATTGCTTGGATTTTACATGGAGTAAATGTGTCATGACTTGAAAAGATTGCTTTGTCATGTTCCAACATCTTTTTCTGAACAAATCTGATAAAAATCTCCACTTCCAGCTGTGAATCTGCAAAGGTTATCAAGATAAATTTGATTAATGTCACTTGTTTGAGCTTCTATAGAAAATTAAGTATCAAATAGTTTAAAATATCTAGTGCTTTAGCAGTTTCAAGACTGATATACCTGAACTGCTGGACATTAAAACTGCAGGAAACGGCTTGGGCTGAATGGCAGTGTTGTGTACAGTGCTACGTCATTATTGGAGTGGGTGAATAAAAGGATTTGAGCTATATTCTCCAAAGCTGGTGGCTATTGGTGCAGTTTCAGCTAGATTTCCGTC
This sequence comes from Hepsetus odoe, assembly GCA_017165825.1. Classification (NCBI taxonomy): domain Eukaryota; kingdom Metazoa; phylum Chordata; class Actinopteri; order Characiformes; family Hepsetidae; genus Hepsetus; species Hepsetus odoe. Next base: position 6,991,426 of record CM029373.1, on the reverse strand, counting down.
TGGAGTATAATTTTAATGAATGGAAAATCTTTGATCAGGTATTTGAATAGAATTCTTTAACGGAATAGGATGGAATTCGAATTTTCTAATGGGAGAGTAAGGCTTTGTGCACATTGCAGAAACATGAATCAAATGTTTCCATATCTTTATAAACAATATTCATTTGCTTTTTTACAAATTCATTTGGCGTAGTATGTAAAGCTAGATAAAGTTTCAAAATGCACTTTTCAATCCCCAGTCCACATAAACAGTTAAATTATGTATTTTTGTAAACTCATTTACATATATTAGCCTTTTCTGATTAAACCAAATTAGCCCCACTCATTCACATTGTATTTTTAAAGAGTGTTTCAGACCAAACTGCATTTTGAATGAGTCAAAACAAAAAAATTCCAAATGACAAAATTACGTTTATTTGGTCAGACTAGTCATATTTGCTCGTACATCCACATTGGTTGCCATAACATAGTAACTAGAATATGTAGAAACATGACATTAAAGCAATTTGACCAGCCGACCAAATAAGTTCGAAGGCTAGTCTCTTATATTTAAATGCAGAAAATAACTTAATTTAAAAACTAAAGAGTAAAAAGCTTCAGTTTTGTGTATTTAAATTAAATGTCATTTTCAGCACCAGCTTTCATGTTAAGTCAAGGAAAGCCACTCCAGAACAATAAAAACAGGATGCCCAGTCTGACTAGTGTAATGGAGTCATATGTCCGCATTCAGAACCACGACAAATAGTGGTAACAGTTTTGCATGTCTCAATTCATGAGCCTAAAAGTAAACCTTAAGACCTTAAGCAGGGCTACCGAAATGACAAATTCTTACCTTAAGAAAATCTTCTTTAGGGGAAAAAATGGATCGGTGGGAAATAAAGAGAAAGATAAGGAACTGGAGAAAACATATCAAGAGAAAACAAAAGAGGCATCCCCAAGGTGCATGGTGTTACCACAGCAACAGAGTTGTCAAGGAAGCAGGGCTAGTGCGGCAGGGACCAGCTAACATTGATGTAAACGTTTGAAAGAACAGGCAGTGCCAATGAAACACCACAGAGGGTCCTTCCAGGTTAAGATGAATGATGTCATCAGGAAAGAACTACTTGAAATGATTTAAGCAATGACAAAGCAGTTAGCAGGAGATTTATATTATATTATTCAGCTAACCCCTAATTAGTATTCGTTTATTGTTAGCAGTGCTGAAATGTAGAGTTATGCATTCCTCTAATGACCCCTTATAGACAGACTGCACAACTTTATAAAAGGATTGTATTTTACATGGCAGTTATTGTTGGAGTTAGATACTGTCTGGTCTATCTTGCAGATTCTGATTCATTGGTTTTCCAGTGTCTTGCCCACTACAAGGCCAATGGCCTTAGACAAAACTTTGTAAGCTATTTGAAAATCTCCTGAAATCTCCACATATCCACAGCAAAGACTTGCTGGGGCGTGTGGCCTTATAAATTCGGGAATGACAGCTGTAGGGAATTGTTCCTCATTACTGCTGGTCTCCCTACAGTGATCTGACTCCCCCCTAGTGGCCAGGTAGGAGCGGGTTCTTACAAGCTCAACATTATTGTCTGTGGTCATTGACTGTATGATTCAGATTAGGCACATACAATTGTTTGCAAATGCTTGGATAATTTAACTTTAAAAGAATAGTTCTAAAGTAACTATCATGAAACACAGCACAATACACAGACAACACACAATAAAAATAACTTTTGTGCTTCAAAATGCTAACCATATTGAATTTGTTTCAGTTGATTATATTGGACAATGAGTAATCTAGAATTTTTTTAAATAATCAGTTGAGTAATGATATACACTTAACAGTCATACACATCATGTTCCATATGCACAACTATAAATGCAGTTGGTGCCTTTACATGCTTGTAACTTGGGTTACAATATTTTCTTTTTAGTCATAAATCTTGCACTGATGATGCTTTTCATAATTTACATTTACATTTATTTACACTTCAAGCTTCAACGCCCCCACCCCTATACACCAGTTCCTAAACTGTTGGTTTTTCCAGCGTAGCATTACTGGGTGGTCCCGCCGTGTGTGAGCTTTGCCCCTTTAAAGGTTCCTGCTGTGCCAGAGGGGAGCGCGAGGAACGGGAGCAGACTTTATGTGCCGCTGTCATATTAGCTTAGCGTCACACTTCACATGCGCAGGCCACAGTTACAGAGCAGCACCTGCACACATTGGCTTCCTTTGCTCTACTATGTACCAGCAGCTAACACTAGCCTGCGTGGCACACATCTTGAGTTTCAACACAGGGTGTTTAGTTTTAATAATGAGAGATGCAAGCCCCACACACGTACATACACAAGCATGACATTACGAATGCAAGCTTGTATTTTTTGTTCATATGATGCACATTTTATGTTCAAAGCTAATAGCTCTACTAATCCGTGCTCAGGAGCTTGAAATGCCTACTCAACAAATAAAGCCTAGCAAACAGCTTAGGCAGCGTTCACAGAATGAATCAACTGTCCTTAGGAGGTCTTTTAGAGGATTGCCTCTTTGTTTTTCAATCTAATCTGTGACTGCTGTAGCACACAGTAGTGCGCAAATGTTTGGGCATCCTTGGTCAAATTACATGTTTCGTTCTTGGATTTTCTTGGAAGTAAAGATGAGTAAATGGGGGGGGGGTACAGAGGGGGGATACATATATCTGATCCAACCCAGATATAGCTTCTCTCTATGTAGAACCTATATCTGCACATGTAATGGACAACTGCTGTTTAGTTAGATCAAGTGTGGGCTGTGGAAAATGTTATGATACATTTTATATTTAATTACATTTTTTTGGGGTGATTTGGGTGAACTTTGCCAATTTGTCAGCAAAGTTCAGCAAACTTAAACTGACCTATGTTTAAGTTGCTTCCCTCAAGATGATGTTTTAACATGATTTATAACACATTTATTAGCTATTTTAAATGTAAAGCCAAAACAATCTTTAATAGTGAAACATTCCTATAGACTTCTGTTGGCTTGTATGACTCAAAACCCCTGCTGTTGAAGGGTGTGTGTGTGTGTGTGTGTGTGTATGTGTGTGTGTGTCTGAGAGAGAAAGAAAGAGAGTGAGAGAGAGGGTGTGTGTGTGAGTGGGTGGGTGTGAGTGAGAACTGGGGCTGGGCTTAGGGCCATCACATGACTCTTTTCCCAGTTACAACTGCGTGCACAAAATAAACTGCACACACACACACATACACAGTCAGGGCCAATCTTGTCAGCCTCGTCTCACTCACACTCCTTAGGGGTCTCCTGGCTCTGAACGCAGGGGCCGTGATGATTGTGGCTGCAGGGCAGCCTCCGCCCCCACCCCCATCTAGTTCTCTTAGTTGTTTCTACACACACACACACACACACACACACAAACACACGTGGAAATATGCACAATGCACATATGCAAAGTCACAAAATTCAAAGGACACATTTTAGAAAGCTATGTTTCTTTTTCTTTGAATCACTCTTTGTATCCCCCTCCATTTTCTCTCTCTCTCTATCTCTCTCTAATTCGCTTGCTCTCATTCTTTCACACAGACAAGCACACACAAAGCTGTGAACACACAAGTTCATGAATGCATGCTTAGATGAACTTGCATGCTTATAGAATCATGGTTGCGTTCTAAGTGGCATAAAGCTGAACATGTAGGTTTGAATGAACTCAGTTACATTCAGCTGTGAGTTTATAGGTGAAGGAAGAAGGAGCGCTTACAGAGAGCAGTTTGGCCATACATTGGATTAGGACAGACATAAGTAGTTTCACTGGAATTGAACTGTGGAGGAGAAAAGCAAAAATAAAAAGTAATTGAGATTATCAAGGATCTCTGGCCTAATATGCATTACATTCAAATTCAATTTGCATATTAAATCTCATTTCAGTGGTGGCCAAGGTTTTAGGGGCTAGGCCCCTGGATTGGGGCATGGGGTGAATCCCATACCAGTAGGTGGCCCTGGGGTGCCACCCCCAACACAGCATTTAAGACGGCACTGACCACCACAGACTCCTGAACAATCTCCACTTTTTCTCCCCTGATGGATATTGGGGTAACTAGAGATTGTGATCTTTTTAGGTCCACCACTAATTCAGCTCACACCAGTTAACAAAATTGTCCATAATCCTCCTGTATTCAGTTTCATCACCATTCTTGATCCAACCCACTACTGCAGAGTCATCAGAGAATTTCTGCACATGAAAGCCTTTAGTGTTGTAGCTGAAGTCTGTGGTTTACAGGATGAACAAGAATTGTGACAGAACTGTCCCTTTTGGAGCACCTGTGCTGCACAGCACTGTGTCAGACACAGAGCCCTGCAGCCCCACGTACTGTGGCCTTCCAGCCTCCACAAATCTAAGGGAGCATTAACCTGCATCACAGACAGTTTATGTCCCAGCTGGGTTGGCTGGATGGTGTTGATGGCACTTAAGAAGTCAAAGAACATGATCTTTAGTTTTTCCGGGCCTATCAGTGTGGCTGTAGGGCCGATGCAGCATCTAACTAGGGGCAAGTGATTCCTAGATCAGTCTCTCCAGTGCTTTCATGATGTGTGAGGTGAGTGCCACTAGCCTGTAGTAAGATGAGACACTAGGGCATGCCTTCTTTGGTACAGGAATCAGACAGCATGTTTTCCATAGCACTGGCACCTTTGGAGACTCAGGTTCATGTTAAAGTTCCTGAGTAGCACTTCACAGTGCTTTGAGGAGCAAATGTTGAGCACTGAGGAAGAATTAAGTCTGTAGTTCTCTCATGACTTGGGCCTCGTGGTAATGGTGAATGAACTGCAGGTGCCGATGTTGGTGGTGGAGGTGGGTTCAGTGAGTTAGAAGAAAGGAGGAAGTGAGACCGCACTCCCATTCTTTTGTGACAGGGGTTGTAGGACATGGGTACAGAGGATTGAGGGGTGCATGTACAGTCACTTAGGTGCAGGACAAATCGGTCTTAGGCCTGTTTTCAAACCAATTATAAATAGATTAAATTATAATTATTATTTGTCCTCAGTCCCCTGACAGCTGGACTTGAAAACCAGTGATGGTCTTCATGCCTCTCCATACCACTCTGGTGTTTTCCTGCTGCAGTTTTCAATATAGCTTCTTCCTGTAGCTTCATCCCATCCATCCATTTTCTGCTGCTTGTCCCAAACGGGGTTGCTGGAGTCCAACCCAGCGCACACAGGGCGAAGGACGGGGGATGCACCCTGGACAGCCCATCGCAGGGAGGAGCGAGACGGGGACGGCACCTTGCTCAAGGGTACCTCAGACCTCAGGGCAACCGATTGGGAAGGGGTTCGAACCCCGATCCTCCGATCATGTGGCCAACGCCCTAACCGCTGGGCCACCGCTGCCACCCTGTCATACCTTCATCCCAGTCTGTCGTATCTAAACAGTTCTGCTGTATAATAGACGATCTCATTCAGTCATCTGGCCATCACAATTTGACCTTGTCAATAAAACTCAGTTTCTTACAGTTTCTTAGTTTTTTAGTTCAATAGAAGTCAAGATAACAGCCAATGTTTCTGTCTTTAATGGGAGAATATGACCTATGTGAAAAACAAGCTACAGCTTCATTTATTAGGGTTTCTCACCTTGCAAGAGGCTCCTACTCTGCAATATTTAATTTCATGAATGCCCCAGCAAGAGGTGAAAAAATGCTTGCTTTAATATTTGAGAGCAACAAGTAATGAAGATAATCATGTTGTAGGCAAAGCGAACTACTACTTCTCTTCAGTGGGTCATAAGCTCATCTAATTATGCCCTTTGTCACAGCTCCTGCACCAGATTAGACATTTTTCTTTTTCCCAACACACTTACTTCTGGAAATTCTTCATGAGACAAAAAAGTCCTTGGCTTTTCAAAACTTTTCCTAAACTTCTCAATGCAAAAAAATGCACTGCGCTGACCAGAAGAAGTTTTGCTCCTTCTCAAGCTCATTCTGATTTGATTAGATAAAGAACTGATTTTAAATCCCATCTGTCCGGTGCATGGGCTATTTTTAGTAGGCCCATCTTTGCTTGCTGAAGACATGTAAATATCCCTCATATGTGGAAGCAGTAGACAAGCTTCCGCGGGAACCAATTAGAGGAGCCATTCTCTCACCAAGGTAGCGGCACTATCCCTGCGTGGTTGCCAGGGCAACTGGTCTTGCCTGCATGCCTCGAACTGAGTGTAAAAATGCAAATTTTATTCCCAAATGTGGCCTGTCAGAATTCATCTCTCACTTTCCGCTGATTCTGTACAGTCAGAAGGGGCTCAGAAATTTTTGCTTGTTGTCGACTGAAGGAAATGAGAACTATTTTTGTTACTTCATCATGTATTAGACAACTGCCCTGTTGTTCATTTTTATTATTTGGTACTCTGGCATTGCAACAAGTTCTGGAATTTTTTTAAAACCTCACATTTAGCCAATCACTTCTGAAGGTTTGTTGAACCTTAAAGTACATTGCCCTAGGAGAAAGAACAACTTTGGGGCAGTTTGCAGGGATACAGGATTCCATTGCTTAAACTGCATGTGTGGTGCCTCGTAAAGGCTTATATCAAGGAACAGTCATATTTCCTCACAAATTATAGTGGCCATAACTTCCTCACTTCTTTTGGAAATTTAAATGAGGCCATAATATTAAAGCAAAGGTTATTTATAATAAGAAAATAGTCATGTAAATTACACAGAACACAAAATGAAATACAAGAAACGCTCAGATTATTATCTTTAAAAAGCTCATTATTCTTAGAGGGAAAAGTTTAAACAATTGTGTTCTGGTACCCAGCATACTCTTAGACATTGAGTGCACTAAGCAATCTTCTGTGGTTGTTGTGCTTGTTACTGAGCAGTCTATCTGGCTTTGGTAGCAGGACAAAGAAGAAACATGAGTTATTACATTATGTGCTAGTTAGGATTTTCACATTAGATGTTTGATTTTTCTCTCTGTTTTCTCTCTGTGTTAGTTGCAGCTTATTATAGTAACATGAATATGGTTCCTATTAGACAACACTACCTGGAAGGAAGGACTTAATTTATTTCCTTTAATTTATTGTGCATTTGTCAGTCTGGCAGTGTGTATTTCCTTTTTGTTTATATAGCCAAGCTTCAGTCATTTAATGTGAAAGGTTCATTACAGTGTTGCTCACCATTCGCACATTGCTTTTTCTCCCAGAAATCACTCCAGTGCCACATAAATGCAGCCTACCCAAAATAGCCTCACTTGCACTTTGGAGAGAGCGAACAAGCTTTGGTGCGTGATGCTGTCTCCATGACAACTAAAGTAACACTAAGCAGCTAGCAACCCACTTTGCTGGAAATTTAATGGAAGATTTGTTTCAGAGTGGCTTAGGACAACCCTCTGCATCGTCCAGATTGTTTTGATGGTGCACAGTCATTCCTGTGAATAAGAAGTGATGGCTAGTAAAGTATAGTAAGGATAAATATTTAAGGATGCAGTATTGGTTTGACAATACCTCCATCTTAAAAATACTTCAAATGTTTTTGGTTTTTGGTTGGTCTTTTGGTTGATGTGTGTTCTTAAGTAAACCCAAAAAAGCTTATTCAAGACACATTGTTATTTTTTAAAATGGGTGCTTCCTTGAGTAAGTGTTGTGGTGCTTGGAAGTTTCTGAATTTATTAGAATATTCTGTATTTATCCATAAATATGACCTATACATAAGCATGTGCAGTTAATTTGAAAGTGAAAAAAAAAGTCATGTGTTTTGAGTCAGTGGGGTAACAATCAGGTTTGAGTGGCTGCTTGTTTTATTTATTTATCTATCAAAATCTGAAATTCACAACACAGTTTGTGTATATCATGCCCTGAACTGAAGAGAATTCTAAGGTTGTTGATGCTCATTGGGCCCCATGGTGCACAGTCATTCAGTGATGAAAAGATTGTTTAGAAATCGAGGAAATATAAAGATCATTGCTGTTCTCCCTTTAAGAGGTTCACCAGCAAAGATCACTTTATAGCCAGCTGTATTATAGTCTGCCATGAGTCCATAATCAGGTGATAACTGAACAACAGTGATGTGCATGGGAGGGTTGCAAGGAGAACATTAGCTGTCTGTCATGACCGCTATGCTTTGTTAAAGATCATGTCAAGTCAGAAATCTAGCAGAGAAATATTTTGTGAATTGATGAGAGCAAAAGAATTTAAATGAGACGCATTATGTTTAGAGAAAGCGAGTCTGTTACTCTTTGAAATATGGTGGTAGTACTATCATGTCTTGGTTTTAAGGGCTGCTATTATTGGTGGAACAGTGAACTCTGATTTATTCCAGTGATTTCTAACAGAAAAATGTCAGGAAATATGTCCTTGAACTAAATTTTAAGAGAAGGTGAGTCATGCCATAAGACAAAGACCCTAAGCACATGAGTCATTATACCAGAGAGTGATTAAAGAAGACTTTAGTTGCAGTTATTGCTGCACAAAGGAGACCACACCAGTTACTGAAAGCAAAGGTTCACACATTTTTGCCATTCACAGAAACGTAATATAGTATAATTTTATTGTATAAATAACTGAGCAAACTTAATATTTTTGCCTGTGTGTTTGCTTCATTTAGGATCTCGATCTTCTTTTAGGGAAATTTCTTCTCGATCTTCTTTAGGAAAATTCAAAGATTTTCAGGACATACAGTCCTCAATCCAATATATTTAGATATTTAGAAAATTATCAAAGGTTCTCAGACTTTTAAGACCAACTGTATTTCTGCATTGTGGAAAGGATGCATATTTGTAAGCCATACAATTTGTTCTTAGGTGACAAGAAGGTGACCAACAAGGCAACGTTGTGGTATGTCCCCCTTTCTCTTCAGAATGTGGACAAAATCATTGAAGTCCCTCCAATTGAGGTAAGACTTAATGCAGTTATGGGGCAGCATTGTAATTTTACCTGTCAGTAACTTAGTTTCCCTTTATTGTAATTTTATGTAATTGATTGTATAGTTTCCCTTTCATGTAACTTTACAAATCAGCTAATTAGCTTAAATACAACAGGATCAATCTATTACTACTTCAGGAACAGACTTTACAGAACTTCAGCCTAAAGGCTAAATGGGTCTGCTGTCACAATACATATGTGGTGTTTTTTTTAAATTAATTAATTGATTGATTGATTTTTAAACAGTCTTTTATTTCTTTGCAACCATTTGACACAAATCATGGTTAGTATATGTATGAGTTAAGTATTCTTCACACCCAGTTTACATTTACACTTGTGGCATTTAGCAGTTGCTCTTATCCAGAGAGACTTCCATGTCCTAATTACAGGGACAGTCCCCCTGTAGCAATTCAGGGTTAAGGGTCTTGCTCAGGGTGGTGGTGGTAGTGCTAGAGGTGGGATTCGAACCTAGGACCTCTTGAGCCATAGGTCCATAGACAAGTAACCTACCACTAGACCACCACCACCCATTTCTGAAGGTTTATAGTGTCTTTATGTATTAAAGTCTGTATTTATGATAGCAGAGCTGGTTTGCAGTGGCCTTCATAAAAGCATGCAACTGGGTTTTGTTCTGTCAGCATTCCTCACAGCATGAGTGAGGCATGATTGCAAGGTCATCGGCATCTTCAGGACACAGACTGGATGCTTACACTCAGCTCCTTAGTTTCTGTTGGACTGAGTGAAGGGAGCTGTGCTTTAGGATGGCATTATGTAATGTGCTATGGTGAATAACGTGCTGCCTCTTTCTCACAGAAATTTCAGCTACATCTAGTTACCTTATATTAAAGATACAATTACTTTAAACAACAGCTACTTGTTATATATCTTGTTGTAAGGTTTTAAAATTGAAGAGGAATGAAGGTGTACTGCACAGGTCTTTTAATGGGCCTTTTTATGTTGTTGTTTTATAACTAAATATGGTTATGCTTAAGCCTTTAAACAAAATGTCTATCCAAAGAATCCATTCATCCTAAATTAAGTTTGCTCACTTCTTAAAAAAATGAAAAGGTTTTAAACAAACAATATTAAGGTTGCAAAAATAATTTGTGTTGAATTATACAAAAATCAGTGCAATTGCATTAGCAAATTAGCCCCGCCCAATTACAGTGAAGCTGTAAAGAGTGTTTCAGTCTACAGTACTTTTGAATTAGGCAAATTACAGGCCATTTAAATTCATCCACTCAGCACTGAGACTAACTTTTAAATATTAGTCTTAAAGGTGCAGTATCCAAAATAGCATGTTTAATTCTGTAGAATTAAGAGAGCCTGGAAATGATAATGTGAAAAGGAACTGTGACTATTTAGGTTATCCAAAAAAAAAATCACTAAATGGAATGACTAAATGGATTATTGAAATTCAAGGTTAAAGATAACCAAAACAAAGGAGTTTCATTTTAGATGTTTAATTGCAGAACATTAATAGCAGATTAGTCCAGGTCTACATTTTACAAATCTAACTCCAAAAAAAGAATGGAACTGAATGCAAAAAGCGAAGAAATATATTTACATTGACAATTATTTCATTGCAGAAATAAATCCATTGCATCTCAGGCCTGCAGTACATTCCAAGACATTTTCCAAAGTAACATATTCAGTTTGAGCTACTGGTCATGTTTTGGCCATTCCTCTCACAATATTTAAAATACAATTTGCCATTTAGGATTTGATACATTCAAGCATTTAATGTGCTATTTAGTTCCATTTTTCCTGCAAACATGTCCTTGGAAAAGATGTACTTTTCTGCATTAATACCGTGTATTTTAAGTGTAAATTACTTTTGCATTGACAAAGGGCATGTATTAGCTCTAGACTTGTCACTGGTAACAGTCTGAATGATCCTTTCTGTACTTGGTCAAAAATACATGGCGCTCTTTTCCACATGGCACTCATTTCTTACGAAAAAGATCTGAATTAGTGCTTTATCTGACATGAAACGTGTTTCCACTGATTGATGTTCCATTCCTCATGCCTCAGAGCCCAGAGAAGGTGATGATGCTGGATATGATTAACTTAACACTTTACTTGTGGTGTGTTTTTGCACCACAAAGGTTTAATTGCAATTTGTGAATGTAATTTGTAATATTTTAATCTCCCCATCAACTTATGTTTTTGTGAAAACTGCTTTTATACCAAATCATAATTATGTACGTATGTGTTGGCAATCACATTAGTAATACATTTGCCACCCAAACATTTTTTAAGGATATCCAAAGTAAATGTAATTTATTTTTGGCATTTTACCGTCCCAATGTTTTCTGATTTAGGGGTTATACTATTTACCATTTATTTGCTTGTGGTTGTCTGTTTCAGTACACTTGCCCTGAACAGGAAGAGCTTGGCAAGAAGAGGTATGAGGCTCAGAAACTTGAAAGAATGGAGAAAAAAGAAAGGAATGGAGAGGTCATTACACCCGTGCCTCCCCCTGGTAATGTTCTCTACACTTACTTTTTAGACACCGTAAGAGTAAAAAAAAATCTGTATATAGTTTACTATAGCCATACTTTCATTAAAATATAAATCTTTTATGTCTTATTTATCCGTTATTCACTATATGTAAATCATCTTTTTACAGTTATTTTAGATATGTAATAATTCATTGTTTTGCTTCTGTCAGACGTTTTTGCAAGGTAGTAAGACATAAATGTCTGTATTTATGACAATCTATCGCCTAATTTTTCAGTTTGTAAATTGATGATTTTTATAAAAATTCTCTATGATTAGAAAACAGATGTAAATTGCTGCTGTATATCAAAGCCATGTGAATGCATTAGTTTGTTTTTAAAAGTCATTTTATACCATTTAAGAGAGGAATATTTATTTTCTTGCTGTAAAGTTACTGTTTACAGGGTTTTGATACAACAGTGATTATTTGAATCTCTGTCTAGTGGGTGATCCATAAAGCTACACAGTACCAGTGCTCCTAAATTCATGATTAGTTTTATAATTATTGGTGCTGGATTATAATTATTGTTTTGCCTTTTTTTCTTTTTTTGGATGCCCACAGAAAGATACACAAAAGGTAAACTTAACTACAACTTCCAAGTTCACATTCATTTTCATTATTATTGCAAGACTTTGTTCTATTATTGCAAATCTTTGTTCAAATCAAATGGTTCTGTTAATGAGTTCCCAGCAGTAGATCTTTTAGTTTATTTTATCTGTAGTTCAGTCTTTTCCATGGTGGATTTGCCTTAACAATAAATATAAAAAAAACTGTGTTTTTTTTTTTGAAGATAGACTTTAATGAGTCAGTATGCAAAAGCCCTATAACTGTGTGTTAATGTATGTATGGTTTCATATATGTGTGTCGTAGAGCCCTTTACTGTTGGATTTAGCCAGTCGAGTCTCATTCACCTGGTTGGCCCTTCAGACTGCACCCTCCATGGCTTTGTACATGGCGGTAAGGAATACTACTTCTTTATCTGCTTTATAATCATAAAATAAAATTTTTAAATTAAAACAAGTCTACTTCTCCTAGAAAAAAAACACAACTATACGCACATTAGAAATCTTTCCATATTACAGGAAGAAAATTTAAGGAAGAAAGGAAAAATTATGGGAACAGAAATGGGAGCCTAACAGTGTAGTGCAGAATAGAGTGAAATTTAGATGAAGAGTATTGGAGTAGGACCTTCATGTCATGTTCTGTAACCTCCACTTACACACACAGAGAAGACCAAGTCGCTGACCTGAATGAGTTACGTAAACACAACAACATCAGCAGCAGCCAAACCATGCTCACACAGCATCCCTAATGAGGAACAGGAAGAGATGGGGAGAGAGAGAATGGGGAAAAAGAAAAAAGCCAAACTAAATCTTAATGAATACTTAAGATTAACATCTAATTAGACTAGCCTAGTAGGGGTGTAAACCTTCACAATAAGGATCTAAACTTTTGACCTCATTATAACTCAATTCTTTAGAAAATGAATGAAATCCCGAGATTATTTAAGAATAAGATCATTTTTTTTTTTATTCTAATTTTTACCCACCACTTAATGCATTCTGATGTCTGACTATGCCATCTTGTACAAAAGGCCAAGGAAAAGGAATCATAATTGCATGTTTCTCTTCTCATAGCCCTCATTTCAAGTGAAGACATCTGTCTTCAAGTCATACACATTTTATTAAGTAATGCTAGTAAGTAGGTTAGCCTGCTGAGGGCAACCCTCCATAGGCACTGCTCTGTATCTCTCCTCACTGGATTTACTCACTTTCGCCTCTGGGACATAAGTATAAAACTCACTTACCTGTTGTTTTCCACTGCAAATGTTGTTCAAGTTGATATCAAGTCTAGTTACACTCACAGATTCATTTAGAAAGTGAGTGCCAGGAAGCTTTTTATGCATAAATATACTTAAAAAAAAAAAAAAAAAAAAAAAAAAAAAAAATATATATATATATATATATATATATATATATATATATCAAGCTGACACAAAAAATAGAATAAAATTCCAGCAATTTATGGACACAACACCATTTTTTCAGAAATCCAGCTTTTCACAATCAATTCAAATCTAAAATGTTTCCCCCCTAAATACCTAAATAACCTCTTTAACTGAGAAGAAATCAGTTCTGAAAGAAAATATGCTTTAATTTGGAATTTGGGTTTTGGGTTTGGTTCTACAGAGGGAACATTCAATTGTGGTTGTATATAGGAGCTCTACTCACAGTAGTGGGAAAAAGAAAAAAATGGATTCAGCTTCATCAATTCTGAAGTGTTAGAAATGAAAAAGAGAGGAGAAATAAAGTGATGAATAGAGGAGTTACATGGGATACATCATTTGTCTCTATAATATTTCAAACTCCTTGGTCACACTTTCAGTTCTGTTCACGTGTATGACCAGATAATAGTTCAGTGCTGAGTGAGGACCTAAATGTTATGTAAATATAAAATGAGTCCTTGTCAATGTCAAAGGTGATAATTTGCTTCATCAAATCTATAGCAAGTAACACGGTGATACTTTAAAAATGGTCTTAACATTTTTAAAGTATCACCGTTTTTTAAAGTATCACCATTTTTTAATGGGCAGCGGTGGCCTAGTGGTTAGGGAGTTGGCCCAGCATCGGAAGATTGTGGGTTCGATTCCCTCAAAAAGTAGGTTGCCCTGAGGTACCCCTGAGCAAGGTACCGTCCCTGTCACTGCTCCCCGGGCGCTTTCAATAGCTGCCCACTGCTGCACGGTGTTTGTGTGCATGGGTTAAAAGCAGAGGTCCAATTTCGTTGTGGTTCATGGTGTGCAGTGCTGTGACCTCGCAATGACAAGGGTTGTCACTTTCACAAAAAAAACAAAAAAAAAAACAGCCTACGATGCTCTATTTTGTCCAGTATGAACAGCTGCAATTTGCCAGTGTTAAATTAGGCTTTCAACAAGACATTCTTCAAGGCAAAACAATGAAAAAAAACAATATTTAACTTGTCTCAAATAAAGACAAACTTCAAAAGCCAAACAGTACTTAACAACAGTGCTGGAAAAAGCATCATTGATGTCTGTCAGATCTTTTTGGATTTCAGGCTCTCTACTGAATCTATCTGTGGAGGAATAGGGAAAGAATAACAAAGTGCCCTGCCAATCTCAGCTCAATTATCGATTACACAGTCATCTGTAGTTAGCATCGACCTTCTTCTTCTTTTCTTGTCTTCTTTGGTACTGAAGTTCTATCTTTCATTATGAACCCTGTCCATTCCCCAGGCAGAGTTGTCTGTGATTTGAGAAGCAAACTGGAATCTCAATGAGATTGTACCCACACATGTTTTTTTCTAGAACAGGGGTTCCCAGCCTTTTGCATCTGGTGGATTGCACAACTGACCATGAAAACTACGACAGCCCACAACAAGATTAAATTGAATCAGTCATTCAGTTTTTGCCAGGCTGTAGGATAACAGCACTTAATAAACACCAAAAACATCAGAGTTAAACGTATCTTGCACTAATAATATGAACAACTGGCTTTCAGTCATGTCAGTCATGTTTTTGCTAGACAGATTAATGACCTAAATGTTTTATTTTAGATATAATAATAATAAGAATATTTAAGTATATGATTCCATCTCTGTATATTTGTAATTAAAGTGCTGTACCAACACAGAGCACCAAAGCCCATGATATGACTATACTGCTCTTACTTCTTGCTGTAGGTAGTTAATGAGCTTCTTGCTAACCAGATGGTACAGTAATGTGCCAAAGTTTAACCTGGTTTCCTTTGACATTTAAAAAATATATTTGCATATGCTGTATTTATTCAACACATTTGTTCAGTGTTTGTTAACATACAGACCAGTGCCAAATGAAACCCATCAGACGTTATCTTAGAAAGATATTGGGCTACCACAAGCCCCCAGACCAGCTTTTCAACTAGATTCTGTTTGAATTGTAGCAGAGAGCTGAAACGCCATTCTTCCAAAAGATATTCCTTCAGTTCCTTCAGCTGTTTTGATGAGGGTGGTGGAGAGTGCTGTCTCAATGTGTATGTGGAGATAATTTCCAGCCTTATTTACTGATGTCTAGCCATTGTATCTAAATGCAGATTACCCCTCTTTCAAGTCATTTAGATCTTTTCATTTTGTCATCGTGATCTTGATTTTACATGCAACAGAGAATGATCGCATGTTAATTGCTTAGTCATATCATGCAGCACACCTGTTGGTTAGCATCTGCACTCATCATGTTCTCGACTCAGGTCACTCATTTATTTTGTTTTTCTGAAAGTCCTGAAATGTGAAATACCTTATGCAGAAGAAAAAAATGGGTAGATTTCAAACAAAACTGATTTCTCTCATGTTTTCATTACATGGTCAAGTTGATAAACAGCTAAGCTATTTGCTCCTGGTCATTTTACCAAGGGTACCAATAATTCTGGGATGTCCTGAAACCATTTCTCAGTCTTGCACTATTGTGGTGAGCGTGATATCTCACTGCTGTGAGGCTAGCCTGTGAGCTCTGAGGAGTTCACTGTGTGGCATTTGTTTTACAGTTTGTGTCACACTTTCTCAACTCCATATGGAGAATTTCTCCACTCTGTCCTGTTGTATTGGAGTGTAGGCCTTGTGAACCCTTTTCCTAACCTCTCATTTGCATTATTTTGAGTCTATGCTTGACTTTGGTACGTACTCTGTTAAAATCTTACACAACGTTACTGTTTCCATCAAATTGATTGATCATGAATGGGAAGTTTGCTGTCCCAAAATTGTATGTAACTAATTTTTTAAATAACATATTATTATTATCATTATTATTATTACTAATATTGTTGTTGTCGTTGCTGTTGTTTACTGTATTTATTTCAATTAAAGCTCTTAACCAGAGATTTCAGGTATTCAGCTATTTTCCCATAATCCTTTCTCTATTCTATAACTGCATATCATCACCATACATCATTACTGTGTGTGTGTGTGTGTGTGTGTGTGTGTGTGTGTGTGTCTCGTTCTTAGAGAGAATGCGTGTGTGTAAAAGCATCAGAGAAAATGAATGACTCAATTACACCATCATATTAGTGCCGTTAAAAAGGGGAGCATCCAGGGGGGGAGACACCATGCCTGCTGGCTGGGCCAAATCCATCAGCCGTAAATGCTCCTCCTTATCTTTTACTCTCTTCTCCTCTCAGTGTTTCTGGCTAAAGATTCCAAAACGCCTACCAATGTTGGCTCAAAACAATTGCTGCTAATTAATTTGCCCTTGCTGAGGACTGGTCAGAGACGAAGTGGAGTCATGTTGAGGGAATTCAATTACTTACTCAATGTGAATGAGAGAAACATTGCTCGATATTAACATGTTGGCCAGAGAAGGATGGGAACAAAGTTAATATCAAGTGTACAGTTAGTGCATAGTTATTTATTAGAAGACCCTTTGCTCCTGGAGCACTATACTGCAGAAGAGTTTATCTAGTGGAGCTGGCCTGGCTTTCATCAGTTCTGTGTAAATCTGATTAAAGCAGCTTTTCAAGTTGTCATATTACTTTTTATGTTCTGTACCACTGATATAAAATGAATGCACATACAGTGACACAACATCACTTGTGTAGCTCATAGGGGCACCTATGCTGCATTTTCTTGGCATTTTATTTATTATTTATTTATTTCTGTTATCCACTGATGCTGTCTCTCAGAATTAGTTTTTGCATGTTATTTTTCCAGCTTGATTGGGTGCCCTGCATTTCTCAGTGTTTAAAAAGCATTCTGAGCTAAACACTGCTTATAACTTCAGTGTGCATTGATATAATGAAAAAAATGAAAAATGAGCCAGTTATTTTTGTTGTAAAATTTCCATATTTAGACTTTGTGGGGAGTGAAGGACACATTTTGAAGCATTCAGAACATCCAAAAATACAAAATAATATATTTAATAAAACTATATGAAAGTTTAAAAATGCTAGAAGATTTTGATTTACATGACAATAACAAATTAATAACACAAAAACTAAACTGGCATATTTACTCAGAAGCTCCTCTTCAAGCCTTTTCTCTCAGCTGAAGCTTCTATACAAGGCCATCTGGTACTCTTGCACAGACACACAATATCTTTGCTTCTTTTTCTCAGTCTGCTCATTCACTGTCTGTATATCACTCTTTCTTTCTCTCTCTCTACCTCCCTCACTCCCCCCACTGTAAAAGATGAGTCAATGGAAGCTCCTGGACATCCTGAATGCTTTTCTAAAGGATCAGAGAGAACAGGCGCATGTCTGAGGGGGTTTTGGTCTTTAGGTTTATGTCGGGCCCTTGGCAGCCTCTGTTACTGAACACAAAGCCAACACGGCTGCTCACACAATAGAAGCGGGTGACACACCTCTTTGGAAGCAAATCTCTCCCCTTATCTTCCTCTGTACTCATGTTTTTTTCCTTTTGTCCTCATCTTTCTAAAACTCTGCTGCTTCTTTTTCCCTTAAATACTGTGTCTATGGCTGGGTTCACATTACAAGGTCAAAGTAGACTTTTTGTGGCCTAAATCTAGTGCAAACATCTGATATTTTTAAATTAGAAGGAAACCAGCAGACATTTCCGATACATGCAGGCTTCACAAATTTAATGCAAAGTCCTTATAGAAGACCCTTGTGGTTAACCATGATTTTCAGGTTGTAAAAATCAAAACATGATAAAAGATGAAACACACATCTATTATACAATTAATTTCTTCCATTGAATTTCTGCTAGTTTGTAGCACTAAGCTACTGGCACTGCACACACATACTTTAGTTGTGAAAAGAAGAGTATTGTATTACAGAGTTTAAGAAAACATGATTCTGTTAAATAAAATGAACCAAGCATTTACAGGCATGTATAATTAGGCTCATTCTCTCTTTTCCTCTTCTACCCCCTCTCCATCTGTCTCTTTTACTCACCCTCCCACAGTCCTCTCTTGTCCTTCTTTCTTTTCCCCCTTTCTGGAGTGCATCTCTGTTTTCTTTTGATTCTCATTCCTTTTCACCCTCTTTCTCACTTCCTCCCTCTCTCTCTCTCTCTCTCTCTCTCTCTCTCTCTCTCTCTCGCTCTCTCTCTCTGTTTCTCTATCTCTCTATCATGCTCTCTCACTCTCTCTCTCTCTGCTTTCCCCTCCCTTTCCTTAAAATTTTTCCTCTTTCTTGTATTCATGTGGGGGGTGCCCAGTAGCTGTTTCTGTGGATACAGAGGTTGATTGCTAAAGACAAGGAAGAAGAAAGCAGCATGGAAGTTGAATTAGAAAATGAAATGGTGAACAGAGCACATGTTGGCATGCGCATGAGTAGAGTCATGTAGGACGAGCAAACGCTTAAAACATTCACCGTTCAAATACGACCTGCCTAAGTGACAGGCTGCTATAAATAGGCTCTGCGTGTAGGCATGACATGCAAGATCATGTCTCCTCTTCATTATAAAGTAATGCTAAATCCAACAGCGCAGTGTGCTACACTTTTTCTTGTATGCAACAATTCCTAAGCCATCACAAGCACTTATATTACATTTACATGAAATAATGCCTCTGTTTAAGCTTTGATTATTGCTTTCTGTTCATTGGCAGTCCATCTGAATTCGCGGTAAATTAAAAATAAATTAGGGCATTCAGCTGGATGAATACAGATGCAAAAGTGGCTGAGGAGCAATGGGAACAATTAGACTTTTTATTTTATGCTAAGCAACAATTTTCAAATGCCCATATCATGGGAACAACAGATGTTCTGTACTTTCTGAAAGAATTTTAATTAGTTTTAAAAAGCATACCACATGCTTAATTTAAAATACATAAAATACATGTTTGTGATATATAGTTTTGTATTATCTAATGTAGTACAGGATCCCTTGCAGTATGATGCTTCTGTTTCTCTTAGCTTCTAGAAGTAGGAAAATTTTCATATTAAAATTTTAAACAAATGTTTACCATAATCAGAAAACTATTTTGATTCTTGCTTTAATTTGATTTTGAGGCATAAAACGTACAGACCTTACGAGAAAAACAGAATATAGGCCCTTTTACATCTTGTTCACATGTGTCTCGGGACTTTTAAGGACTCTTTGACCTTTCCTTCCTTTTTCCTCTCCAAATGCATATGCAAATGCGCAAAAAAGAGCAAATGCTGACCTTACAGTGGAAAACAGTTACCAGCTACTTCTAAAAGCAAGCCTGATCCAGCAGCTGTTAGACAGCATCATCAATAGCTTACACTGGCTTTGGTCCCGTACACAGAAGCCTGAGTGTGTGTGTATGTGTGTGTGTTTGAGCAGAGAGATTGGTGAGATAGAAAGTATGTTTAGACAGAGAGGGTGTCCTTAAACCTTAAACAAATGGGTGCATAAATGCATCTGGATTTTCTCTGGCCAGGCTCCTCCAGAAATGATAATCATGTGCAGGCAGGTTACATCCATCATTACTATAGTGTTTGTGTGTGTGTGTGTGTGTTACTTTGAATCTCTTTGCAGAAATGCCACTTAAACTGGAATCTGAAATTAGAGGGCAAAAGAGATATGCTAACGCATTTCTGAGACAAAATGTAAAAGAGTTTAAAAGAGGAATTGGTTCATTCATTTCAATAACTGGTTTCTTAAAAGCTATGCCTACTAGCTTCTTTTTGATTCCGTTTTTAAAAAAATTAATATTGCATGCAATAATTTAGCATGGTTGCTCCAGCTATAACTTTAAGGTCAGATAGACCTTAGATCTTGTTTGTCTGGAATAAGTGATTGATTAAGTTTCTCTGAGCACATTGCTTCTCAGGCTGTTTGCCAGGCCATGAGTCTGCCCTCCATTGCTTTGCAGTGGTGCAAAAAAAGTTGTTTCAACCATTTCCATGCAACATTACTTCAAGAGCAGCTGGAAACATCAAGAAAATAGTTGAATATACATAAAATACATGCTTCCTCTGGCCATTTGTGACAATACCCCAGAACCTGTTGTCATGGAAACGTTTCATTATGAAGCAGTTTGGTTCAGGCCTTTTGATTATACGGCTCTGATCAAAACAGTGCTGTTGGAGGGGGAGAGTGGGGGAGACACATGCAGAGAAAGCAGGGTGCAACAGATGTTATGTAAAAGTCATAAGCATCCTTGTTTGGTATCTAGACCTGCTACTAAAACACCCTGAAGTGAATTCAAGTAATATAATAATCAAGAGAGAGGGTAAGAGAAACTATTGAAAGCAAGGGGGTAGTCACTGTGGATTGATCTCAATTAAATGGATTAAGCATATTTTATTATGCTGCATTTTTTTAAGGTTGATTTTTTTTTTTTTTTTTTTTTTACAGATTTTGTTATTGATTGTTTTTTTTTCGCGTCATTATATTATTTCCATTTAAAGTCATTGCTCACATTGCGATGCCATGTTTTCTCAGTCCTCCAATCATCACTCAGCAACTGTGGCAATCTGCCATTGCCTTAAGCCTTATAATAATATCAAGATGATAAAAATAATAAAACATTAATAATGAATTGATGTGATGCATAAACATTAATGGAGAGCTCTGTGCTATTTTTTCTTTGTGCATCTCAGCTGTCAAATGAGCTCAGTTATTTTGTGAAGGATAAAAGTGTTGTTTGTTTTCACGATGATCTGTACAATCTTGCTTATGTGTTGTATTAGCCCAGGGCAGAAGCATTGGAGTAGGTAAACTGTTGAAGTAAAGGCAATAGCTCAGTCTTATGACAAATCAGGACATTTTGTTTTGACATTACATTTGGAAATTGTATATATCAATCTGAACTATGTACTTTTTCAAAGGCCCAACTAACACTTTATTGTATAGTTTTCTTTTGGTTGAGAAGCAGTAGAACATGGTTTTATGATCTAAAATTGATGGCAAACGGTCAAATTTGCACAAGACTAGGTTATAAATAACATAAGCTTTGGTATGCTAATTAACTTTCTAATATAAATACGAAAGAAATAAAGTGAAAACGAAAGTGACTATTTATTCATTTTGAAACATCGCACAGCACACAGTAAGATATGACAAAATTCAACCTTTGCTTTTCATCCATACACACCATGCAGCAGGGGGCAGCTATTTAAAGAACCCAGGCAGCAGTGATGGAGACAGTAACTTGTTTAAGAATACCTCAGGGCAAGATAATGGTCTAGAATTCGAAACCACAACCTTCCGATCCTAGGGCCTAGTCCCTAACCCCTAGGCCACCACTGCCCCTTTTAATTTCCAGACACTAAAAATCTATCAGCTGATAAGATGCATTTGAGGTAAATGGGGAAAGATTAAATTAAAATTTTTGACCTCACTGTTGCTTTTAATGGCCACTTGGCTCAGTGCATTGTGTGAGAGTATTTAGGACTAATCGTCACAAGAAATCTGATCATTGAGCTGGGTGCCCACAGCGAACTGGGCTCTTCGGGGAGTGGCGTTCTAATTGCCCTTTTCCCCTCCATTCTGTGCCCAGTTCTTTTTCTCTTTCTCTCAGCTCACTGGGGCTTGAGACTGGAGACTCATTCTTTCATTTTGCAGCTGAGGCTGCCTTAGGCTGCCCTGGCCTCGCCTGTCCTCAGCTTGGTCTCCATACAGAGGGAGCGCTGCCCTTTGCAGTCACTCAGTGACTGGCTGAGTAAGAGCAGAGCTGGAACTGGTGTAGCATCTCAGGCAG
This sequence comes from Hepsetus odoe, assembly GCA_017165825.1. Taxonomy (NCBI): domain Eukaryota; kingdom Metazoa; phylum Chordata; class Actinopteri; order Characiformes; family Hepsetidae; genus Hepsetus; species Hepsetus odoe. Next base: position 6,969,430 of record CM029373.1, on the reverse strand, counting down.
TGTGCCATTTTAGCTAGCTGCTGCAGCCATAATATGAATAACAATACCTTGTTGTAGTCATAGTGCAATATTCTAGGGTTGCTATTATCAGTGGGCTTCACAATCATTCTAGTTGTATTGCTGCATATTGCATTACCCATTAGTAAACAGGAAATAGCTATTTATGTGAAATTAATTATTTTTGGCTTGACTTAGGTCAAGTATAATTAAATATAAATAAAAATAGAATTAAACTGATACCTACTTATGCTTGATAAAATCTGCTGCTAATATTTTGGTGCAAGATATCACAGGATAGCGACCCTACCACAATCCAGAGCTGTTTTAATGGTACGCAGAAGACTCAGGGAGGAAGTTGTATTGTTTAGGCTTATTGAGAAAAGTATATGTATTTGTAAAAAGGCAGGTTTATCCATTTTTGCATATTATAACCTATTAGATGAGTACTTGTCAGAGATATAGGCACTGAGCACTGTGTCACATCACTTTTGCAAAGTGTAGCAGTGTAAAGACAGATCTTCAGTGAAGCTTCTTGTGTTCAGTTCATTCAGAGCCAGTACATGGCAAAATTAAACTCCAAGATGAAAAATGGTGACAAAAATATCCTGTCGTCATCATCTGAGTGAGTCACAGAGAGACTTTTATTTCACCGCGCCATAGGGAGCTAGAGATAGATGAGAAGGGGGACCTTTAATAAATTGAAATAATGTGGTTTAACACCTGACCATGTCGTCTCTTCAGATGTTTCATCTTTATGAGTTGTCAAATGCCAGTGATTCATTATTTGGATCCCCATTGTTCTTCTTTCATTGGAGAGGGAACATTTTAGACCATCCTATCTCAAGCAGGAAAATAATGGCTTCAGACGGCTGAAGTTGATGTGGAAAGTCAGGTTTAAAAGAACAATCAGTTGACATGATAGCCTTTAGTTGGCCTTTCTGTATATACTAGATATTATATAAGCTCTGCTTAAAGACCTCTCTTAAGTAAGTAGTTCAGGAAAGAAATCAGGTTTACACATTTTAGCCTGAGCCTAATAGACAAGAGTGTGGTGCATAGCTATAAGCCAGCAGAAGCAACAGTTCTAAATCATGCATTTTGTATAAGCAAGTATATTTATTCTACATCTCAACATTGTTTAAGACAAGTTTGTGATAAGAAAGCACCAACAATTTCCAGTCTCCTTTTGGGTTGTGGTAAGATTCTGAGACTGGGGTGGAGGGTGCTGTGTTGTTTTTTTTCTGTTTGTTTTTTTCTGTTCTCAACGTCTGTGCATGTTTTCCTTTCATCTTTTAAAATAGACATACAATGCATACAGATCGCTTTTAGTCCCAGTTAATCAGTCTACACACAATTATTCCAATGAGAAAAGTTTTTTGTATTTATTAAAAACCAAAGACTGAAACATCCTCCCCTGTAATGACCCTTGCAGTTGAGTTATGGTTCATCCTCCTTTTTTCAGTGGACTTTGAGACACTTCTTCAGACTCCTGACTTTGAGACTCTTGACTGGAGTCTACCGGAAGTTGTTGAATTAATTCTGCACCATCTGACAGTTTGCATATGTCGGAATAATAGCGAAAAAAAACCCAAAAAACAAGCCAGGGACATGACTGTGTGGAAACACAGGTCTGGGAAAGAACACAAGAATGTTTCTTAAGCCCCGAAAATGCCAAAGAGCATGGTAGGGTAATTCTCAAATGAAAGTTACTTGGAAACACCAACATTGTTTTTAGAGCTTGCCGCCCACACAAACAGTAATAAGGTTAGAAAGGAATTTGGTCAGACAGGTAACCAAGAACCCAGTGGTCACTATAAATGGGATCTAAAGTTCTGTTGTGAAGATAAAAGGACTTTATTGAATAACAACCATCAGTGCAGCAGTCCACTAACCAAGCCTCTTTGATAGAATGGGCTGAGTCCACTGACAAATCTGAGAAGCAAAATCTCCTTGCCAGATTAAACAACGGCTGATGTGTGCAAGGGTGAACAGGCCCGACGCCATCAATATGGCTATATTCAAGCGTGGTGGCGGTAGCAGCATGCTGCAGGAATTTTTTTCTGTGAAAACTACGACTTTCAGGAAAGAGGGATGCAGAAATACCAGAGCAATCCTTAGTAATAACCTTCACAGAATACTCAGGATTTCCACAGATTTACAACCACCAAAAGCAAACCACCAGGAAAACACAGGGGTGGGGAAGAAGTAGCACAAGCATTAGAGTGCCCAGGACCTAATCCTGGTTCACCAGTTGTTCTTCTTTTGACCACTTTTGTTTTGGTATTATCCATTGCATAGAACCGCCAATAAGACCTGCCAATTTGGAAATGCTCTGATCCAGTTATAGTTACAAATACAGCTGGGGTCTTCCAGCATCATGAATTGACTTCACTTGCTGACTAGTATACTGTATTCCTGCTTGTTTGATTTCATTGTTGTTGCTGTGTGGTGCATATGTATATATTTAACTATTTTTATTTAAATCATTTAATAGAAAATATTTTAACATTTTATATTTGACAGCAGTTGACGTTTCCCCCCTGTTGAGCTTTAAATTCATCTGTCCATCTGTTTAAGTTAATCTCTATAAGACTATTAGAAATCACTGTGCATGAAAAATATTTGATTTTAGACCAAGGATTACCATTAGTTTACAGTGATGCTTCATGGCTCCGTGAGCACACTTGACAAAGCAGAAACAGAGTGAGAAAATGATGGCAGAATGAAGAAACTTAATAAAAAAGGACAGGTGGTCATTTTTCTTGTTTTTAAAGCCAGAACACATCTATGTGTAAAATCTAGAAAACCATCCTGTCCAAGAGTAAATATATGACAAACGTATTCTGTTACCGTAGCCTGTTCCAGCCATTAGAGGATGCAAATATCATTGGTCATGACCTACATCTGCTTCATGTAAAGAAAAAATAAAAAAGCCCACCAACAGTCCACAATAGAGAGGGACTCAGTAATGATACCTATGATCAGAAATCTAACTGGTACAAGGACATCATAAAACTACACTCCTTGTTTATTATTTGCATCTTGTTGATGTTAGGTCAGTTTAACTCAAAGTGGATTTAACTTGCTTAATTAATTTTATGAATTAAGCAATTATGTGAGAATTTCTTTCCCTTTTCTTCTATCCTTATTTATTTGTAGGATATTTACTAGTGTGCCAGGTTTAGTAAAGTTAAAAAGGCATCTACCTCTCACTGATGTTGCAGAATTTTTCAGTGTTTAAATCATTTTCTAATGTCACCAAAAGTGATACTGCTTCCTGGTGTGGGCTTTGATTTGGACAGCAGTCTTGTGGCTCAAATGACAAATCTGCTCCAGCTTCGTTTCAGAATGTACTCCCAGTTAAATCGTTCAAGTGTGAACATGACAGATAATTTGTGGATGGCTGCAGGTGGAGGCTGCTTTCCCGCCCCCAAATTCTCCTGTTCAGCTTTAAAATGGCTTCATCCATCTCTAGTGCAAAGTGCACTTGCCAGCTTTGTTTTCCACTTTTTTTTTTAACCAGCAGCACTTTTGGAGGTGACACCAGCCCTGTGTCTATGAATGGTGGGGAAGCTTCCGCCACAAATTGCCGAGAGACACTTCGGGAGGCAGCTGAGTTTTTTTGGGCAGCAAGTGTAAATTGAGGGAATCTCACTTCGACATGAGGCTCCCCTTGGGCACAGCTCACACTCCACACTAAAGCAAAGGCATGTCTCTACTTGTAGAGTAATTGGAACTTTCCAACAAAAGCACTCTCAGCTCCATAAAACAGAGCATTTCTTTTAAGAAATCATTCAATTGGCTACATTACACTAATGTTGCATGGGTATGTAGATGGTTTTAGGTGAAAACCGAAAGCAACATGCAACAGGAAAATACAAAAGGCTCCAACATATATTTTGATGCCCAAAATGGAAATGAATCCAACATTTGTCCCATTGGGTTTGGACAAATATTTAAGCTCAAATTCAGTTACTTACCCTTCAACAACTTATATTTTAGTAGCTGTGGATTTTATCATTTAAAAGCAGATGCAATTTAGTAGAAGTGCCTCAAAGGCATGTTCTTGATAGCAGGGGCATGCCCTGGTACAATATTGTTGTGCCTTGGTATAATCTCAGGGAAAAGGGCAGTTTGTGGGCTACAATTTCCAATTTGAACCTTGATAACTGAGCTGCAAGACACAAAATATTTGAATTCACTACAGTACTGTGCAAAAGTTTTAGACAGGTGTGAAAAATGCTGTAAACAAAGAATGTTTTCAGAAATATAAATAATGATTGTTTATTTTTATCAATTTACAAAATGCAAAGTGAGCGAACGAAAGAAAAATCTAAATCAAATCAATATTTGGTGTTACTACCTTTTGCCTTCAAACCAGCATCAATTCTTCTAGGTACAATTGCACAAAGTCAGGGATTTTGTAGGATTATAGTCGGTGTATGATCAACCAGTTTTACCAAACAGGTGCTGATCATCAGTGACACACGGAGTTGGGGCAGCGGTGGCCTAGCGGTTAGGGCGTTAGCCGCATGATCGGAGGATCGGGGGTTCAAACCCCTTCCCAATAGGTTGCCCTGAGGTACCCTTGAGCAAGGTACCGTCCCCATCACTGCTCCCCGGGCGCTTTCAATAGCTGCCCACTGCTGCACGGGTTTGAGTGTGCATGGGTTAAATGCAGAGGTCCAATTTCGTTGTGGTTCATGTGTGCTGTGCCATGACCTCGCAATGACAAGGGTTGTCACTTTCACTTTTCACTTTCATGTTTGGAACAACCTACCAGCCAAGTTCCTTCAAAAACTGTGTGCAAGTGTACCTAGGGTGCACTAGGGTCCCACCAAATATTGATTTGATTTAGATTTCTCTTTTGTTCATTCACTGCATTTTGTTGATTGATGAAAATAAATGATTAACACTTCCATTTTTGAAAGCATTCTTTATTTACAGCATTTTTTCCACACCTGCCTAAAACTTTTGCACAGTACTGTATATTTATCACAGAGCCTTCACCTTTGATTTTTTATTTTATTTCAGCAGTCAGGTTGACCGTAGCTGACCTCAATGTGAACAATTTTTTTTGATGAACCTTGGTTTAACATTAATTTTTTCACAGAGTAGGCTATGTTTGAATTTCATCAGAACACTATTTCAATAAACTCTATTTACATTTTCATTACAATAAGCAGTATTTTGATTGAACTAAAATGTTTTATATTATGAATAATTATATTATTTTTTGTTTTGTTTAGAATTAATGCTTCCTATAACACTCTTTCAGCTTGGAGTTTGAGCTTTTGTCGTGAGTCTGTTGATGGCTTCTGTGGTGGTCCTGTGTGGTTTGCTCAACTGGCTGCAGCCTTAGTAAACTGATTGTTAAATTCTGATGCACCTTTTTAATATTGTAACCACATCAAAGCACACTTTTCTGTTTTCATGTACATACATTTGGCCCGAGAGTTTAATTTTGTTTCTTTCGATTTTCACACTAAACCTGAAGCATTTTAATCCTTCTTCTCAACATCTGAGCTTTAAAACATAAGCTGCCTGCTTTTAAGACCTCAGGAATGAGGGATTGTGTTTTAATCATGTCTGTGAATGCTCACAGCAGTAGTTTTCTGACAGAACATCCCACAGAAGAGAATAAAAAAGCTGCAATCAATGTAAGACAGCTATATCCTTTCAACCATTAATGGATCTTATAGCTACATGCAGCATATCATCCTGAAGGGTAAAGTTGAGTCGGATAAAACTCCCCTTCCAAACAAGGTGAAATTCCTTCTGCTTGAAATTCTTCAGGAATCTCAAGTTGAGTGCCTGACTGCTTGGAGAGGTGGGTGCTTGCAGATACTTTCCCAGGGCCAGGATGAGTGTCAGGACTGCCAGCTGATCTCAGTACAGAATCTGATGAGCTCTCCGTGGGCTGTCTTGTGTCTATAATGAGAACACCGCTGTCTCTGATATTGGCTTGTCTCTGGCAGAAGAGTGACTGCTGTGCTTCATTCTGCTGGAGAGTGTATTCGCAATGGGCTAAGTTTGGGGAAATCAGGGCATGTGTGATTCTAGTAAACTGATATTGCGTGATTCTAGTGAACTGATATTGTTTTAGCTTTTGTCCTATTAATCATTGTTTGACTAACAATCCTGGAGCTCTGGGATACAATCAAGCAAAGGATCGACTGGTGTAATTATCATACTAACTAGGAAACATTCTATTTTTTAGGTGTTCTCTATTTGAAATAAACAAGAGGCTGTTGTTACACTTGAGGTGCACTCTTTTTTGAATCGTGTTCAGCTGTGCACACAGAGCTTGCATGATTTATTTATTTTTTGAAAACCACTGCAAATAGAAAGGGGAAAATTTAGAGTAGAATTCTTCATTCTTGAATCCTGTTTGGATTTTGTAATCACTGCTAGCTAACTGAATTGTCAAAGCAGCTGATTGTACAACCAGCTTAAAAAGTAGTGAATCAAGTTTATAACTGGAATCAAAAGCCATTGTACAGAGTATTTGAAGCATAAGCGTGCAGTGTATAGTACAGCAGAGCAATGATAAAATCTTCCACAATATTTTCTGAAAATCACAGTGACCTCAATGCTTATTCTCATTCTTTTTGGCCTTTTGTAAAATTCAGATCTTGACAAGATCACTGTAACAATTGTCCATGCACAGTATAAGAATTACAGATATATTTTTATATAAGGAAAGCATTAAACTTTATTTTATAAAAGTGCAATACATAACATGTGACCTTTTGGACAGATTTGTGCAGTGAAGATATTGATTTTTTTTATACTAATGTATGTAGAGTGAAGCAAGTGGGCTGAACACTGTGTACGGATCTGTATTTGGTAGACAAGAGCGAAGCGAAGCAGATGGTGAGGTCATTGCAGTCCCACTGTGACGGCCCACTTTGTGTGACAAACAAAACGTGAGAAGACTTGAAACATCTGTCATTGTTCTCGCTGAGGCCTTCACAAGACCCCCATGTTTTCTGCTTGGCCCGGTTGGTGAAGGATTACAAACTTTGCTAGCTGGGAGATGTGCCTGGATGGCAAAAAGGGTCTTTCATGCTAAATACATAATTTAATAACTAATTATAAACTCTGAAAATAATATGAAGGAAAGTAGCATTACTTTCAACAAGTATACAAATAAAGCTTGCACAAAAGCACTGAGTCTGTACCTATCCCTAAATTAACAGTTCTACATACTGTTAATACAAAGGATATACTGTGTATGTTTTTTTTTTCTTTGTTGTAATTTAATTATTATATGTATAAAGATCTGATTAACCCTTTGCCCAGTTTTTGCAAACTAGCCTGCTATATGTAATCACAACATCATCTTGTCATTTTCTTGAAGTTACTCTTTTTGAGACTCAATGTCTACAATTTATATGATATCAGTACACATACAGTACTGTGCAAAAGTTTTAGGCAGGTGTGAAAAAATGCTGTAAACAAAGAATGCTTTCAGAAATATAAATAATGATTGTTTATTTTTTATCAAGTTACAAAATGCAAAAGAAAAATCTAAATCAAATCAATATTTGGTTTTACTACCTTTTGCCTTCAAACCAGCATCAGTTCTTCTAGGTACACTTGCACAAAGTCAGGGATTTTGTAGGATTATAGTCGGTGTCTGATCAACCAGTTTTACCAAACAGGTGCTGATGATCACCAATGTCACACGGAGGTTGAAACACAGTCATGTTTGGAACAACCTACCAGCCGAGTTCCTTCAAAAACTGTGTGCAAGTGTACTTAGAAGAACTTATGCTGTTTTGAAGACAAAGGGTGGTCCCACCAAATATTGATTTGATTTAGATTTCTCTTTTGTTCATTCACTGCATTTTGTTGATTGTTGAAAGTAAATGATTTACTCTTCCATTTCTGAAAGCATTCTTTGCTTACAGCATTTTTTCACACCTGCCTAAAACTTTTGCACAGTGCTGTATGTACCACAGGTGATGAGTGATTTGAAGTCATTCAAATCATTGTCAGTATCACACGGATTGAAAGTGCTTTCCATGAGACATTTTGATATAAAGGCTTATGCTCAGATAATTGAAAAAACTTTCTTAGATCAGTTTATAAGAAGTGAATTTATTTCCTAAGCGAAATGAAACTTACAAAAACGTAACTTATTTGTAAATGCCCTGCTCCATTAAAGAATTATAAAACAATCTGTATTAGAGTTTTGAATTGTTGGCCATGAATCTTAGTGTGACACAGTGTTTCCATTGAATGATACATGTCAATGATGCCAAGTAATGCTGGCAGAAAGAAGCATTAAACAGTCATATTGTATATGTACAGTCGCTGTGTTTATTGTATAGTGTTTATACCTCTGCATGTGCTGATGGTTTATGGAACAGTATGTTCCCATAAAACTTCTCTGCCACAGACAATACACCACAGTCTTAACGCAGTACATGGTACATCCAGTCACCCTGCCCAAAACCATCTTCTTCATGATGTGATCTACACTCTGGAACATTTCAATGGCCTCAGAGGAGGCATCCATAAAATGTACGCATTGTTTGCTCATCTAGAGAAAACTAACTGGATTTAAAGCTTGAGAGTTTATTCATGAATGTGATTGCTTCATCAAAACTTTGCCTTCCTTATGGAACTTTAAATTCCCATGTAAGCACCCCAAATTAACTCTACACTGTGTGCACAATTATTAGGCAAGGAAGTATTTTGAGGATTAATTTTAGTGTAGAACAAAGACAGTGCTGTCAGTCTGCCAGTCTGCAGCAGCAGCCACAGCCTCCCAGACACTGTTCAGAGAGGTGGACTGTATTCCTTCCCCGTAAATATTCTGTTTAAGGACCTAAAACTTGTTAATAGGGTTTAGGTCAGGTAAGGAAGGGACTCCATTTCAGAGTCAGCTCTCTTTTTTTGGCCAATTTTGCCTGAGGAAAAGAAGCTGCCTAATAATTATAACCTTGATATAGGGTGTTGATCTCCTTTGGCATGCTCCCTCATATACATAAAATTGATTAGATGGTCAGAATACCCACTTGCTTACACAGTGTAGTTTGTATGAATGCAGTGTTAAAAAAGGACATCACATGGGCAGGATGACTGGTTTAATATTTGAAACATTTTGAGCATTATTAATGTAAATGATGATATTTACAGCACTGCAAGATCAGTGAAAACACTGTGTAGAGATTGCCAAAGGGTGTAACTTACTCTGGCATTGCTTCTTGTCAGTGAGTAGGCTTACACCAAAATACACTGTTTTGGATATTGATAAAATTTCAAGGAAGCAGTGGTATATAGAAAATCATACTCAGTGGATTTGTGGCCAGATTCAGGCTGATTTAACAGCTTTCATGACAGGAAGTAATCAAAAAGTAGGTGACTCAGGCACTGTTGGTTTTGCACTGATGTTGGTTTTGTGTAAATGTTTTCATTCATGGCTGTATCAATGCCAAGATCTTCGTCATAGCAAATATACAGCATATTTCCATGATTCCTCCTTACCTCTACTACAATATGTTGGTTTTGTGTTGGAGAAGTTAGCGTTAGGGTCTAGACTCCAGGATCAGAAGAATGGGTTCCAATCCCATGGGTTCCAGGATGGGTTCCAATCCTGGATTAGTAGGTTGCCCTGAGATACTGTTCCCATCACTGCTCCCTGGGCGCTGGACATAGGTGCTGCACATGTGTGACTGGGTTAAATGCAGAGAATGCATTTCATGTTTCACTGTGTGCTGTTTCACAATAATAATTAGTCACTTTCACTTTACTTTCCACTTAATTTCACACTAAATTAAGTTTAAGGCAGGTATGATCTCATTATTCCTTTCGTTGCATGAAATATACAGTAAACATGAGGAGGGGGGGATGTTTTTATAATTTTTCAAGAATAACAACAGTGAGAAAAGCCATAGCATCAAATGACATTCCATTGCTTTTTTTTTTTTTTTTCTTCAGGTGTGACCATGAAGATGATGGATGAGGTGGCAGGTATTGTTGCAGCCCGCCATTGCAAAACTAACATTGTGACCGCATCTGTTGATGCCATCAACTTCCACCGCAAGATTAAAAAAGGTAAGCAAGAATATATATATGAATACACTGACAAATTGATCAAACCCCTTTAAAGATGACACTATAACAAGATAATTAATATCAGTTGCATCACCTGTCAGGGGTTTAAATGTTTTGGGAAGGTAAACATCTAGCTTTTCATGCTAAAATGCAGACATTTTTATACACATAACTGTTATTTATTTTATTTTATTTTATTGCTAGAAAGATTTTTTTTCCTAACGTGGGTCTTTTAGGATTTTCAGATTTATATATTGATTTAGTTATGGGTTGCAAACGTAAAAATTCAAGAATATGATGTTCCTTTGAACAACCAAGGAACACAATGTTTAATCAGCTGTATCGTAGTTCAATGTTTTTTTTGCTCGTACATTATTATTGAAAGTATTATAAGAAATTATTGTATTACTGTTTGCTAAAAATGATGGGAATCAGAGTTTTTTTGCCTTATAAAACATATCATGAAATTAGTCAATCTTCTGAATTTTTTGTAGCCCCTTTAGATTGATATCCATGGATATATTCAGAGAGTCCTAGTCCTTGGAACCATATACGTACACACATATATTTCCTAACCTAAGATCTAAATGTCAGCGTTCATATAAGATTTTTTCTGTGCTTTGGCGCTGGGAAAAAAAGGAAGCAGTGAAATTAATCTCTTGGCTAATCTATAACAGGAGCTGGTTATATTTATATCTCAAACGACCAAGCAATATTCTACTCTACATATGTCAGATCGGAGTATCATGTCTCCAGGAACAATATCAAAGGTGCTTCCAGGACTGCTTTCATCAGTAAAAGTATGCACAAACGCTGACAAAGCTTCTAAATATCCTAAATGAACAAAGCAAATGAAGTAGTGGAAAATGTAACAAAGTACTCCATCAACTGACCTGAAAGTGCTGCTGCTATTTTCTACTACCTGAACAGAACAAGATGGTTATCTGATATCACACTGTAGAGGTTGACAAAAAATTAAAAGGTTTCTAAAGTAGCAGACTTAACAGCAGTAATTTTCCTAAGAGATGGTATCAGTGCCACATAGGATTAAAGTGTTCTCCCGTCTTCAATAAAGCAATGGGGCAGCTGTGGCCTAGTTGTTAGGGAGTTTGCCCCAGGGTCCAAAGGTCATGGGTATGAATCCCAGACCAGTAGATTGCCCTGAGCTACCCTTGAGCAAGGTGCCATCCCCATCATCGCTCCCCAGGTGCTTTTAATAGCTGCCTTCTGCATGATGTGTATATGAGTTAAATGCGGAGAATGCATTTTGTGGTGTTTCACTGTGTGCTGTGCTGTGTTTCACAATGACAAATAGTCACTTTCACTGCACTTTCAGCTCAATGATAACAATATTACGTTAAATTATATGAGAGTAGCTTAATATTAAAATTGCCTGGCCAAAATTATATGAGTGCAGCTACATTGTCCAATATTCCTGTGTTGTAATAAGTTAAATGTTTTTTTTTTTCCTGTAGTATTGTGCCTGGTGTAAAATGATATCGCAAGATCATAATGTTGCTACTGTGATAACCCTACTATTTACAACACATTGCAGTGTGGCGCACTTACACAGGGCAGTGCAGTAAACACAATATTGCTATGGTTGGTGTGAGTATTGGTATGAATTTGCTTTTCACCACAGGATTCTGTGACCTGAACTGCTCTGTTCCGCACCTTCCTTTTCAGCGCTCAAGGTCCTTGAAACCGAGTGTTGTTTCTCACTCAGCTAGTGAGTGAAGATGAATAATTGATCCCATTAATAATTTAGTCGATTACTCTCTTCAGCCTTCTATTGCTCATGTCTGGAGATGGGATCACATTTATCTTTGGTTTTGGCCAAAATGTGCTCATGGAAATGGTCGACATTCTAATTTTATTGATGCTGAAAAAATTGAAAAGCAACTTTCAAATGTAGAAGAGGCAGACGAAGATCGATGTTACATCACCAAAAGTGTGTAACATGCTTTTTTGTGTGCATCTTTTTGATGGGAACTTGATAAAGCTTTCATTACTGTGAATTATTGATTATCTTTATGGTTCTCTGTCAGTACTAAGGTAGTTACAGCAATAAGCAGTCCTCAAATCAGTCTGGTTTACTGCACTGCCGAAGTTGTCTCAACAGTCATTTTTATAGGAATGACATCAGTACAACGCACATGACATATTGTGCTCAAGTTTTTTGGTCAAACATTTCCGTTGGAATGGCTATTTTTCTAAAACTTTGCTTGGAAAGTAGATGGAGGAGATGGTGTATACATACATTGCTTTGTAGGGATCAGTAAACAGCAAATTAAATCTTAGTGTGGTTATGCATGGCAGCAGAAGCAGTAACAGCCATCAATGCTGTTGATATTTTAGGACCCGCGGGGCACTGCAGAGATTGGCTTTACCCATGCTTTCTTGTGCCGACTGCTGGTTTATATCAGTATGGAGGCTGCCAGCGGGAACACTCTGTTATTGCTTTTCTCATTTGCAGGCATAAAATAGAAAATGACTTCACTATCAGTAAAGCCAATCAGTAGTCCTTTATGGTTTATCAGCTTTTTATGTTTCCTTTTTTACCCTGCAATAACATGTTAAGAACCACATCCACAAAATGTGCTTGCATAAATAAATGTAAACTTTCCACTGCCATTCATGAGAGAAGACTGAATATCTGACTGGATCCACTTTGCTTCATATAGTAGCTGAAAGAAAGCTGCATTTTGAGCAGAAAATATCAAATAATAGCTACATTTTGTTATCGTACCATTCCTTTTTTCTAACTCTTATGTTTATTTTTAACAAATGGCTGAACCTGCCAATTTTACGTGTTTTTATAACAGACTAAAGCCATTTTATAACCTTTCACAACTTGTTTTTTTTCCCTAATTTGTCATTTTACATAGTAATGTGTATTTGGTGAAAACATTTTTGCTGGAAGGTGAAAATGTGATTGAAAGTGCATTAGTATGATATTATTGTATTTGGAAAATACATTTTAATACTTTTAACTCACAAACTTTATACCTTGCAGCACATTGTGGCTAGTGTCTGTCCTGTAGTTCATGAGCCCAAAGCAAGTTAATTAAGTAGAAACATATCTCACCCTCAGGTTGTACATTGGCATTCCTGATTGCTGTTTTTGACAGCAAGGGAAACTTGTATAGGAACCTATAAGTATATTGTTACGCAAAGCCCATCAGGTTAAAATATACTCAGAAAGCTCGATTTCTGAGTAAGAGTGTAAACACATTCAGTGGATCATTCATATTCTGGGCTTAATGTTGTTTCATCATTGTTTGCGTTAAGGGTTTATTATCTGTTAACCAATTTGTTCATAAGTTTAACATTAAAAGTGATTGAATTGTGAAATATATTTTGTTCATTATCTCTTTAAATTGATAAATCTAAAAATCTACCCATTTTGGCTTTATTTTATTTTCTTTGCATCTGAAAATAAATGCAGTTAGAGAAAAGCAGTTAAAAAGTAATAACTAAGTAGTTTGTTGCCTCTTGTGTTATTAAAACAGTAATATACAGATTGCTCTGTAAACTACTGAATTTGAGTTACTACATCAAATTGATTGTATGCAAAGCTAAAATGGGAGACCATCAGATTCCCTTGTGTGCCTGATTCATTGCATGATCTCAACTAATAAGCTCTTTTTCACAAAAGGTCTGGTCTACTGGCTGATAACAGCTTAATTGGTTAAGCATGAGGCAACATATAGGAAAGCAATCAAAAAATTAAACAGGATTAAAGCCAAGAAAAGGGCAACATAATGTCACTTAATGTAATTGGAGAATTTATCTAAAAGGACCTAAACACAAATTCTACAGAATCCATTGTTTATCCATTGCTTTTCTTGTTGAGATTGGCTAAGTCCCTGTTTGCATGAAAAAATATAATAAAATAACAGAGAAGCTACTGGCTCTTTTTTGGCTTTTAAATGAGAGATAACAATCACATTTTTTTTTTAACTTGGCTAAAAGCATATTTCTCTAATATACCTAGCAATGCTCAGCCCTAGGATCTTGCTTGTCTGTTGCAGTTTGAAGTACATAATTAAACAATCAAAAATGAATAAAAATGCTATAGAAACTACCCATCCATTGCTTTCCTTTCTGGGACTACAGATTGGTTTATTTCCTATTTGCATGGAAAATACTGAACATGTACAGCCCAAATTTTTTAACCTGGCTAAAAGCATATTTCTCCAATATACCTAGCAATACTGAGCTCTAGGACCTTGCGTGGCTATTGCAGCACTCTCCACACCACTCCATTAAATGAGTATATTTACATTTATATGATGTCTTTATCTAGCATCCATTACAAGCGCAGTACAATAATGAACCGCTTACATTACAAGGCCATGTTTCATAGGGCAGGTACCAAAGCAGGCCTGTCAGCACCATGAGCCTGTGTAATGGAAAAGTAAAAAGAGCCAACGTGATGCTCTGGGAAAAAGGAAAAAAAAAACCCTTGGATGATAAGATCAAAGTCGGCAGACATGAAGCTGCAAGCAGTAATTGTGCGTTTTTCAAAGGAGCTGCTTTTTCCTGGTAGTGATCTTAATATCGCCAGGATAAACACACAACCCCCCCCACACACATACATGCTCACCCTACTTTGAAAACACAAACATGATGTAGTGATCCAGCTGCACAAAATCATGTGCTGAGGGTCTACATACTGAAAGCCATGAAACATTATTAGAAATACTATGTGTTTATGTCTCAGGCTTGTACCAGGTACAGGTTACACATGTTGGTATTTAAAAGGTTCTATTGTGGTGCAGTTGGAGTATCTGGTGTGCATCAATTGCAGATATCAGCAAAACTGAAATTGCGATGCAGGAAAAGTAAAGAGCTCATCCTCAGAAAAAACAATAAATCAATAAATCATACAGTGTACTGATCAATGGTCCTAATACTTAGTCCTGTGGCACCCCTGCAGGTTGTGTGATCACAGTATCTGGACGGATGACCTTCACTAGTAACAAGTCAATGGAAATCGAGGTGTTTGTTGACGCTGATCCATTGGTGGAGGCAGAGAAGGGGAAATACAGAGCAGTCACCGCATTCTTCACCTACATTTCGCTGGACAAAGACAAAAAGCCCCTGCCTGTGCCCACTCTGAAGGTAAGCATTAGTGAACACGTTGTGAACTGTAGTTGTCCTGCACTGCAGAGTATTTTTAGTACATTTATTTCTTTATAAGCTTCATTTGTGAAATCAGTAGTGTAGTAGTTAGGTTTAATTAGGATTCTGAGGATCATTTTGTTCATTTTAAGATTCACTTTGTTACACAAGCTATGATTTCAGAATGTTTAACTAAGATGAATATATCCTTGTGGGAAAGATGGATACAGTTTATCACAAAAAGGGCTTGCAACCAATTTTTTTATTTATTTATTTTTGTTTAGGAACACAAGATCATAGGGGCATTTTTGTCTTAAGCATAGTTGCTTTTCAGGTGCTCACTGTCAAACTCTTGACTCACTCTTACTTAATTAGCTGTACAAATCCCTGAAGTGACAACTTTCTGTACAAAGCATTTACAAGCACATGCCCTGTATGCTAGCATGTGAACTTACTATCCTGCTGTCCACACTACATTTACATTTACATTTGCGGCATTTAGCAGGTGCTCTTATCCAGAGCGACTTCCATGTCCTAATTACAGGGACAGTCCAGGGTACAGGGTACAGTGGAGCAACTCAGGGTTAAGGGTCTTGCTCAGGGACCCAGGGGTGGTAGTGCCTGAGGTGGGATTCGAACCTGGCCATTGGCCCGTAGGCAAGTACCCTACCACTAGACCACCACCACTCCAGTCAGCTATGCTTGAATATTTACTTGCTACACCACCTTCTAAAAATAGCTGTATAGATACAGTCTTCCATACATTCAGGCTGGTACAGATACACTACAGATTCAAGATTTATTTAAGATTTATTGTTATGTGTACAGTATACAGGCACACAACATTAATTGTCTTACTTGAATGCCTTCTTATAGAAGGTAACATTCAATAGACACAACATATATGCAACAGTGAAAAAAAAAATCTGCATATAGTGCAGCAATAAGGTAAATACAAACTATATTAAGTACAAGAAGAATATATACAGACTACAATACAGTAAGAATATCAGAAAATGTGTAATTAGTGTTTTCAATGAATCATCAGTAGTGGAAGATTACATTAAAAGGTGCATGGAAAATGACCATGCAGTACAGCAGTAATATATTATGGAGGCACCAAACAGAAAAAATACATGTGCTATTACTGATTAATTTGATGTTTTGTTTTTTGAAGTGCACGTCAAATCAATAAAACATGAATTAATTGAGAAGGGGTGACCAAACTTTTGCATATGACTGCATATTATCACAAGCATGTATTTACTGGACTACACAGATAACATACATATAAATTACACAACAAAAGGCTTAGAGAGCATTGTACAATCTTAAGCTCACGTCAGCCCACAGCTTCTTCAGCATTTAAAGCTGGGTAATCAGTCATTTATCCAGAGGCTTTGCTAGGATTGAGACTGAACAGTTGAACACAGAAAAGGCTTATCTCTCCAACAAAAGAGTAGCTGCATTTAGGGTATGCCTGTCACTATTCAATGCAACAGCACTGCACTGTCTAGTACTTCTCTTATTTAAGTCATTTTTAATATTAAATGTGTGTTACCTTGCATAAAATGTCCTAAAACAATTTATACAGACAAGTATCTTACTCCTGATAATTTTTTAATATATGTTGAACTGGTGGGCTCTGTATGTTAGCATTACAGGTGGGTTGTTGTAGTTAGGTTAGAGCCCAATCATCAGAACCTACTATTCTATCTTCCAGATGGCCTCTGCTCTGTTGTAGAGCATCTGTAGATGAGTTTGCATCACAAGATCTGATCTGTTCAGTATCTGTCCTTTTGTTATATAACAGACTTGGAGACACCTAGGAGGTATATTTATACTTCAATATGCTGCTCCCTGTCACTGTCTTCCTGAGACATCTGCAGGACCCAAATGATTCATTCATAGGATCTTCCATTTGAAAAAGTCATTATAATTTTCAGAAGTAAACTTATCACACCATCATATCAAAACTCTGGATTTCTTACTGGAAAAACCACGTTCCTCACGGAGTGAGGATGGTACGTGTTGGCCATTGATTGTTTCTAGGTTGACTGGGGGATCTTGGCCTTACCTTTTTATAGACATCTGGCTGTAGTGGTTACCATTATTCTTACAGGGGCATCTATGCAAGGTTGTTTATTTAGTTTTTTGTTCATTTATTAGGATCCCCATTAGCTGATGCTTCAACAGCAGCCATTTCTCTTGGGGTCCAGCAAGCATTTTGATCAAATAATGACTTTTTTTTTTTTTTCATTCTTTATCTAAAAGAAATCTAACCAGTGAAGCTGGAAAGGAATTCTGTTCTTTAATAGGTTTGTAAATTGCTATGTAGCTCATAAGTCACAGTATTATGCTCAGTATATGCTAATGAGTAATTGACGGTTGAGCACATATATGAAGAAGAAATACTGACATCTAAATTGATTTTAAACTCTATTCTTCACTGTTCTGGTTGTGTAATCTTTAAGCAGAACAGCTCTCAATGGATTATGGTAGCTATTAACTTGCATACGTGCAGCACCTTTAGGTTTATGACTGAAAACCCTGGGGGCATGATTTCAGAGTGTCTTTAGGTCTAATGCATGCTTATTTAGTATTTCTTTGTATTTATAATTCTGTCTGTTTAGCAGACTATATTCTCAAGTGGCTATAAGCATTGAAGTAGTTTAATTTAAATGAGAGGTTTGCCATGCAGGAGGAAAGGAACATCCCAGCCTGGAAAATCTATTATATAAAAAGCTCAGTGCAGTATAGTTAAGTAATGGCATATTGACAGGTGCTACTATTGAATGACAAGTGCCTTCACTGTCAGAAATGTGAATCAGGAATAGATGAGAAATAATAGCAAAAGTGTTGAATTTAGAAACAACATTTGAATTAATTAAATACTGATTAGATTAGTACTCATTAGTCAATAATCAGTATCAGTTGTATAGCATGCATAATTTTTATGTACATAGTTTTTTAAAAATGCATTTACAGATGCTAATGAGTTGTGTGTGAATTACACAACCTGGATGTGGCCTTGTGTGGACAGAGTTAAGCCTTCGTTAAAATGTCTGAGCAATGAAAAATCCAATTAGCATTGTGTGTGCAGAATTGACTTTCATATTGACTAAATATGAAAGTGGAAAAAAAAAAAGTGAAAGTGACAATCCTTGTCATTGCAAGGTCATAGCACAGCACTCAGTGAAACACAACGAAATTGGACCTCTGCATTTAACCCATGCACTCAAACACAGTGGGCAGCTATTGAAAGCACCCAGGGAGCAGTGACGAGGTGACGAGGTACGAGGTACCTTGCTCAAGGGTACTTGTGAGGGAGTCGAACCCACAATCTTCCGATGCGGGGGCAACTCCCAAACCATAATGCAGTTGGTCTCGCTGCCCAGGAGATCATGTCAGAAGTGGGATTCGAACCCACGCCTCCAGGGGAGACTGCGACCTGAACGCAGCGCCTTAGACCACTCTAAAATAAACATAGGTTTGGCCTTTAATTGTAGTGTAAGAAAAGACTTGCAATGCTTTTCTGCTTAGAACTGTGCACTACTAGTTTTCAGTTGATATAATTTTTGAATGGATTGAATGGATACTTTTTTCAGCTCTCATAACTCCTCTATATCTTATAGCAAATGCCAGCTTGGATACTGAATGGTTCTCAAAGTCCTGCAAAGAGAATTAAAAGTGAAAGTTAATAGCTTGATAATGGAGAAGTGGGAAGGGTGCGCAACTGTGAGGTTAATTACTCCTCCTCTGTCCTATAAATCGAGCTGAAATCCTTCTCATGCTTCAAAGTATGTTTTCTGTTTTAAAATGCAGCTGCAGTAGCTTTTGAAGGTCATGGATGGAAATTACAGCTGAACGCTGATGTAAGTTTAGGCTTCTGTCTTCCAGGAGATGAAATCCACGCTCAGGAGTACCACGCCTTCCTGGAATGACAGTCATTATGTATTTTTCTCAGTAGCTCAGTCGCTCCTGGGTCAGATCTGGAGCACACATTTTATACAGCTACACTTCCTGCTCCCTGATATATCCCAGGGGCTTTAGCCATACTCATTTTCATTACAATTTTCCCCGTTATCTCTCAGTCAGATCCTGTTTCTGTGTTCTAATTCAAGCATGGAGATGATAAGGCCCTTTCTTTGTTTCTCCAATCTACCAAAATGCAGCAAATTTGTCCCTACTATTCTGTCAGGCATATACATTTCCCATTTTTGTCACAATTATTATATAATTGCCTGATTGCAGTTATTTCTGCTGATTGCATTTGTTTAAGCTGACTACAATTATTCCCCATAGTTATTAGCTTCCAAAGTCAATTTACATGACAAACGAGTATGGGTGTGTAGCACTAACAAAGATTAAATGAAGCAAAATTTAAAGATGTACTAATCTAAGTATTATACAAAATATTCAAAATGGTTTATCAGATCTGGGATTAAAGGCTTGAGTTGTGCTATGTTGATTCTCCACCTTGATGAATTTGATAATAAATAAAAACTTATTTACAAAAACATTTTTGTAAATTCATAGACACATTTGTCCTCCCATATGAGTGAACTATCATTTTGCTTCATCATTAACCACTCTCACTAGTAAAGAAGGGACTTGACGTTTGATTTGCTTTAAACAGTATATGGTTATTACAACTAGGCTCCTTAGCAATGGTATATCATTGTAAGACTGCTTGAAATATGTTGGCAGTTTGAATTTATATATATATATATATATATATATATATATATATTTTTTTTTTATATATATATATATATTTTTTTTATTAATATAAATATTTAGTTTGTGAAAAAGAATCTGTGTTGACCATGTCAAGTGGCATCGAACTGTCGGGATGTAGAAGCATCTTGAGTACCGTCACTCAGTAGAAACGTGTTTTGTGGTTGAATGAGTCAGTATTCCAGTTTTTTTGGATGTAATGTACTGTCATCAGTTACACACCCGAAAGCCAGGGTCATGGTATGGAGTTATGTCAGTACCCTTGGCATTTTCTGTGATGGCAGCATTAATGCAAAGTATATTGAGATTTTAGAACAACAAAATAAATATAAAAAAATAAAAATACTGCTTTCAACAAAACACCTTTTCACCACACATTCTCTTTTGGGGACAGGTCAGGGGACAGTAGCCTTACTTTCTGATTCCATTCCAGTGCCTTTGTAATGTGTGCAGAATCTTGAAAAGAAAAATTATATTCCCACATAGTGCCACATATCTCAAGCTGTGCAATTGTACAGTCCTGTTTGCTGGAAGAATGAAACAAATAAATGTTCAAATCATCTGTTAAATGAGTAAGTGTATATGTGAAATGTCATTTTCCACAAGGAATTCTAAGAATTTCTTTCTATTGATTAAACAAATCATTTGTCCTCCTTTGAAGACTAAGAAATTGCTGAGGGTTTCTCTTTGTGTGAAATAATAACCAAAGGTGCATTAAATGGTTAAATTGATTATTAAACAAAGTGAACAATTCTGCCAAAAAGTTCTAAACAAGTTTGGCAAGCAGCAGTACTGGATACAGTACTAGATACAATACTAGGTTCATTAATTCAGATTTCAGTTGTTTGTGTGATTGTCTATTTGTACATAGAACGTTATAAGAGGTTTGGACATGATTTTACTATTAGAAATATTTATTTTGCAAAATACATTGTAGCCAGGTTTTGTCTATGATTTGTATGTTTAGCCATAATTACTCTTGTTTATCTATTTTATTGCTGCATTGTTATACAAGAAGACTGTTTCTAGACTGTTGTAGATCAGTTTCTTTTTTATTATTTATAATAATCTCTCTTTTGAATACATATTAGGAACTGAAAATCTATTTAATGTTATACCTGAGGCTAGAGGAGGATACTCTAGAACACACGGCTGCTCGATCCAAATGTTGACCTCATTCATACAGCATTCCAACAGATATGCCAGTGACAGAAGGCAGTCTCTGTAGGTTCTTCCATCCTCTGCCTGATTGAAATCAAGAATTTCCATGCTGTGCAATATTAAAACACCTTACTTTAAGCCATCTGTGTGCTCTGTATTACAGTGCATATGCAGACTCCAAACACATGATTGATATAAATATATCTCTGAAACGTCACATCTAAAAGTGTATTCAGTCGAGGTCCGCGTTCTGTGACATCTGGCTGAGCACCCTTCATTTAATTGGACTTGTCATGTGTTGCCATTGGTAAGAGTGTTGCAGGTTATAAATAGCATATTGACAAGGATGCTGCTGCTATTTTTTGACTTCAGGTGCTTTTTTTTTTTAGTCTCCCCCCTCCGAAGTGAAAGATCTGTGTCTATTTTTAGGCGTTTCCCTTTTAGTCTGCACAGAAGGGGGGATTGTGTGGTGCGGGAGGAAGAGCAGCAGAAGTGTGAGGTAGGGATGGAGGGAGCTCTAGGCATATTCCGGCTGGCCTTGAATGCTGCAGTACACACAATAGCGGAACACAAAAACACAGTAAGGATCACTCAAAAGGGCCATGTTAGTCTTTTTGCAGCCGACTTCTAGAATAGAGGCTCCTCTCCTTGGGACCGTGTTCTGAGGACGAGGTGGGTTGAAGAAGCAAGGAGATGAAGGGGTAGAATCAAGGTTATATTCTTTCCTTTCAGTCATCATCTTTTTCTGAGCCCATTAGCGCCATCCCTACTGCACAAAACAAGTTGGGTTACCGTAGCAACCTCTGGGCTGGTGATGTGAAATTTGTGTTTATTTTTAGGCACAGCATAGTGTATGCGTACACTATAAAGTTAAAGTAGATGCTGATCCTTCGCTTTGTGGGTTGCAACACTGCCAAAGCTTATAATTAGAGGTGCAAACATCTATGTAACCATCTATGCAACTGTGTGTATAAAAAGCAGTATTATATTAGGGTAGCTGCTGGAAGTTATCTTGGTATCTTTGTTATCTATGAAAGACTGTGGTTTGTTGTTAAGTTAGGGGTGCTCAACCCTTATCCTACAGATCTACCAACCTGCAGAGTTTATTAAATATTCATGACCAGGATTGGGTGTTTTTTTTTTTTTTTATTCATTTTACTCTTTCTCAGTATTATTGATAATGTCAGCCCTTTTTGTGACAATGCATTTGCTAAATCAAATACAATAACTGCAAAAATTTGCAATATATTCAGTGGTTCTAATTTTGTAACTGCTGTATATTGTAATATTGAACATAATAGTATGATCGTATGTAGCACCTTTCGCTTCCATACATATTGTAATACACTTATTTCAGCATATTGCAATATAGTAGTTTCTGCATATTTCTATGCAGTTTCTATGTTCTACTATACATACAATATATTTGGTTTGAAGTAGTTTGTTTATAGTTTAAAACAGAAGTACATCCATCAGCAATAATATAAAGCCACCTGCTTAATGTGTAGGTACTCATTTGTGACACCAAAACAACTGACTTGATGCTGACTGAAGGTATGTTGAGGTATTTATGCCATGTAAGGTGTTGGTCTACATGCATCTGGCTGTTTTGTCCACCACAGCCCCAGAAGCTTGATTGAATTGAGATTTGGGTAATTTTAAGGCAAAGTCAAACCATTCGAAGTCAAGCTTCTTGAAGCCTTTGTGCACACACACATACACACACACACACACACAGAGAGAAACACACATACACAGGCATGGCAACTTTGTGGAATGTGGAAATATTATGCATGGAGTGTTGTGGCTGTAAAAACAAAATACAAATTAAAAAAAAGATTTTTGTTAAGCAAACAGTATTTGCTTTATTTAGAGCCTTTGAGGGAATGGTTGATGGTTGTCCCTGGGCCAACTTCCAGGTGCTTATTTTCCATTTCACCCCTCCATTCAATATTTAGTACCACTGTGCTGAGACTGGCATTTGGCTTACAAGTAAGGTCCCTGTCTGCTTCAGCAGTGGGTAGTGCCAAGACAGTCCAGACTTTCTGGCATTTCTCCATCACTGTGCAAGTTAAGACCTCACTGTAAGTGCATCATTGTCACTTGAAACTACTGTATCCAGTAAAGCAACTCAGCCATGTGTATGAGCCATCATGATGTAAATCAGCTAATTGCCAATGAAGGAACGAATCAGGAGAGGCTCTTTTAACTTGGCCAAGTAGTGCTCTAGAATTTTCCTTCAAGCACTGTACCATTAACAGATAGGGTACTTCTTTTCCCCATTCCCATTTTTCCCATTCCCATTTCATTCCCATTTAGGGGTCATCACAGCAGATCATCAGTTTCCATTTCTTCCTGTCCTCTGCATCTTCCTCCTTCAAACCAACCACCTGCATGTTCTCTTTCACCACATCCATCAACCTCCTCTTTGGTCTTCCTCTTTTCCTCTTTCCTGGCTGCTCCATTTTCAACATCCTCCCCCCAATATAATCTTCGTCTCTCCTCTGGACATGTCCAAACCAACAGAACCTTGCTTCTCAAACTTTGTTTCCAAAACGTCTGACGGACCCTCCTTTCCAGGACCCCTGAATAGACTTTCCCCGGGAGGCTGAGATGTGTGATCCCTCGATAGTTGGAACACACCCTCCGGTCCCCTTTCTTAAAGAGGGGGACCACCACCCCGGTTTGCCAATCCAGAGGCACCGTCCCCAATGTCCATGCGATGTTGCAGAGGCATGTCAGCCATGACAGTCCTACAACATCCAGAGCCTTGAGGAACTCCGGGTGGAATGTTGGTGGAATTAAGGAGGTCTTCGAAGTACTCCCCCCACCGACCCACAACATCCCGAGTCGAGGTCAGCAGCGCACCATCCCCACTATACACTGTGTTGACTGTGCACTGCTTTCCCCTCCTGAGATGCCGGATGGTGGACCAGAATTTCCTCGAAGCCGTCTGGAAGTCCTTCTCCATGGCCTCTCCAAACTCCTCCCATGCCCGAGTTTTTGCCTCAGCAACCACCAGGGCCGCATTCCGCTTGGCCTGTCAGTACCTATCAGCTGCCTCCGGAGCCCCACTGGCCAAAAAGGCCCGGTAGGACTCCTTCAGCTTGATGGCATCCCTCACCGCTGGTGTCCACCAACGGGTTCTAGGGTTGCCACCGCGACAGGCACCGACCACCTCCCGGCCACAGCTCCGGTCAGCCGCCTTGACAATGGAGGCGCGGAACATAGTCCATTCAGACTCAATGTCCCCCACCTCCCCCGGGACGTGGTTAAAGCTTTGACGGAGGTGGGAGCTGAAGCTTGTCCTGACAGGGGCAACTCACCACCAGGTGATGAGTCAGTTGACAGCTCCGCCCCTCTCTTCACCTGAATGTCCAAGACATGGGGCCGCAAGTCGATCATCGAACTGCGGCCTAGGGTGTCCTGGTGCCAGGTGCACATGTGGACATCCTTATGCCTGAACATGGTGTTCGTTATGGACAATCCGTGAAGAGCACAAAAGTCCAATAACAAAACACCGCTCTGGTTCAGATCGGGGGGGCCATTCCTCCCAATTACGCCCTTCCAGGTATCACTGTCATTACCCACGTGAGCATTGAAGTCCCCCAGCAGAATGATGGAGTCCCCAGCAGGGACGCTCTCTAGCGCCCCCTCCAGAGACCCCAGAAAGGGTGAGTTGTCCAGAATGCTGTTTGGCGCATAAGCGCAGACAACACTAAGGACCCGTCCCCCGACCCCAAGGCGAAGGGCCGCCACCCTCTCATCTACCGGGGTAAACCCCAATGTACTGGCCCCAAGCCGTGGGGCAATAAGTATGCCCACACCTGCTTGGCGCCTCTCACCGGTGGCAACTCCAGAGTGGAAAAGAGTCCAGCCCCTCTCAAGGAGACTGGTTCCAGAGTCCAAGCTGTGCGTCAAGATGAGTCCAACTATATCTAGCCGGAACTTCTCAACCTTTCGCACTAGCTCAGGCTCCTTCCCCACCAGAGAGGTGACATTCCACGTCCCTAGAGCCAGCTTCTGCAGCCGAGGGTCGGACCGCCAAGGCCCCCGTTTTCGGCCACCGCCCAGCTCACAATGCACCCGACCTCTTTGGCCCCTCCAACAGGTGGTGAGCCCATGGGAAGGGGGACCCACCTTGCCTCTTCGGGCTGAGCCCGGCCGGGCCCCATGGGTGAAGGCCCGACCACCAGGCCTGGCTCCAGAGGGAGGCCCCGGTGACCCACCTCCGGGCGAGGGAAAACGTCTTCCATAATTGTTATTCATCAGAAGAGGTCTGAACCGCTCTTTGTCTCTTCCCTCACCTAGGACCTGTTTGCCTTGGGTGCCCCTACCAGGGGCATAAAGCCCCCGACAACATAGCTCCCAGGATCATTGGGACACGCAAACCCCTCCACCACAATAAGGTGGCGGTTCATATGAAATATGTAAATGTAGTAAAACATAGCTGACAGAAAGTACATTTAACCAAATGATTATTAACATCTTGTATATTCATTTCCTTGCATTTCTGTGTGGGGAAGATGAGAAAGGGGAAGAACTGAATGGTTTTTGTGGGAAAGAAAAAACAAACAGCCTCTTTAAGTCCAGTGGAGCTGTCTGAACAGACGCATACTCTGCCTTAATACCCTGATGTTCTCTGAGTAGGTCAGAGGTGCACAGATCAACTAAGCATTACATCATGTATTGATTCTAAATCTAATAACTCCTCATTCTTTCGAGTATTTAATAAAATACAATTTAAATGTATTTCATACATTTTTAAATTAGAATTGTGCAGAATTAGAATTTAAATTAATTGGTCCTGTTTTGTATTTAAGGGCTTCCTTAGTTTGATTGTGTATAAAACGTTTGTACACACCTGCTTGTCCACATTTTCTTCTGAAATCAGGGAGTTCTGCTGAGAATTAGTCTCACATTAGTGCAATAAAAGTCCTTATTCCTCAAGGAAGGCTTTGCACTAGATGGAACATTGCTGTGAGAATTTGCTTGCCTTTATAGGAGAATTAGTGTAAGCTATGGTCAGCTATGGATGCTGGATAGCTAATCAGTTCTGTATTATAAATACCACTCCAGCTCACCAAGAGGTTTTAAAGAGTTTCTTTAGTTTCAGTGCAGTTTCTTTATCTTCTGTGTAGTTTCAGTGCTCTACCACCTATTTCCGCAAGGGCTTTATAGCTCTATAATATAAAAATATAATTTTCTTTGTGTCTCCACAATCCAAAGATCTTTTAAAATCTTGAAGCTGGTTTTTGAAAAGTGACAATTTGTAATTGTGAGCACACATCAAAGTACTCAGTGAACCACAACAAAATGCATCCTCTGCATTTAACCCATGCAAACACAAGCAGCAGTGGGCAGCCATATCTATTGCCCAGGAAGCAGTGATGGAATTGATACCTTACTCATGTGTATCTTTGGCCAGCCTGCTGGTCTGGGATTTGAACCCATCTTCTTCCAATCCTGGGGCCTAGTCCCTAACCACTAGACCACTGCTGCTCCTACAAGGAACCGTAGTAGTTATGATAGCTCAGTTGTGTTAAAGTATTTGTTGTACAATAATAAGATAAAGCGGATTTGCTGGTACTGCATGTTATAAACAAATGTAAATTCCAATATGGAGCTGTACAATGTGCACTAGATTTTTCAGCATGTGCAGCATTATGACATGTCACAATTGTGTTGTGATAGGCTTTTCAATATATAAATAAACCTGTTGTAAATCAATTATATACCTGAAGTTTTTTTCTTAGATTTTAGGCACAATAATTTCTCATTGGAGCATATGAGTGTTCATAGCACACAGTATAAAACATTGTGATAATTTACTTACTATTCAGCCAATATCACAAACATGCTTAGGAAATGATAAATGTTCAGCCCTGATATACATCAGTTTACTAACAGAGTACATCTGACTGACCTCTGCTGTCCTTTTTAAATGCTCAACACATTATGTAATCGGTCACTCACTGATGACAAAATGGCTCCGAAAAGACTTGTTTCCATCCAGAAAACTCTGTGCACTTGTGTTGGATTAATTGCCTCTCTGATTGCATAAAGATGCCACTTTGCAACTGTTGGTTCATTCTAAGCGGCTTCCGGTATAATTCGTGTAATTAAGAAGCCAAAAGGCTTGGGGGCTTTGCAGCAAGAGATGATTATGTCCTCCACAGGACCCCTCCCAGACTGCATCCATTTCCCTAATTAATAGTCAGACCACTCATTGTCAGCTCTCTCAGGCACAAATGCATGTGCTTGGCCAGGTCAGGTGATCCTTGCTGATTCAAAACCTGTTTACTCCAATGAGAGTGAGGCATCTGACTGTGTGACCACATGGCAACTCAGTGTTTTGTGACGATTTCTGAGGAAAGCCTCTTTCTAAGTTTTTAGTTTTTTGTGACAACTGCCGCAATGTTCATGCTTACTAGGGACTGATTTAAAAATTCCAGATTTAGGAGGATCACTCTATGAAGTTAAGAACAGGATAGATTAGATTTTTTTGGGAAAAGCTCATAATTCCTCCCATTTCTTTTGTGTTATTGTCATGCAGAAATAATTGCAAAATAATTTACCTTAAACATTCCTGTCATAAGTACTGTTACTGTATCCATGAAACTCTACATATTGGCTGAGTGTACCATATTAATTAAATGGGCTAGAAATAAACTTTTTTTAGCTTAACATTTGCGTTAAAATCTGCAAATAAATAGTAAATGTGTTCATTAGAAGCACTGAAGTGATTTTGTTTTTCAGAATTTGTTAGCCTAATAATATAACTAATTTACTCCCAGCTCTTTTCTCACTACAGAATTGTTTTGTGGAGTTTTGTCTGAGTTTTTCCTTCACTCAGTCGAGGAATTGAGTGATTGGCTGAGAATAATACCAATTATTGCTTTCCAATAAATATGAGGTGTGGAGAAATGTATTATGCAGTATTCTCCTTAAGAATCATAATCAAATTAAGTCATTTTTAAGGGTAAAACTAGGTCAGAGTCACCCCTACTGTCTATGCAAAAATATGTTGTACTGTAAAGCTGAATGTAGGGAAGGCCTCAGAGGAAATAACAGTCAAAAAATCTGCTTATCTGCTGCAGAGGTCATGCTTACACATAGGCTAATATTACGTTGCTGCAAGGAAGAGTTATTGTGGCTTTTGCTGACACTGAGTGCCATAATCTCATGTGTCAGAGTGGATTAAATAGGCTTTACTAGGTGCGCTTGTGGGCCATTACATTATTGTATCTTCTGAATTGTATGAAGCCTGGGAGGCCTTCCTAATAATGACCAGTTTCAACTTCTGTTGCTGTAACTGTTTTTGGAGGGTAAAAGAATATTACACTACTTAGCACTGATTGCCAGGGCACTGGATATGGCTGCCTTCTGATGCACGGTGTGTAGGTAAAATGCAGAGAAGTATTTTGCTGTGGTCCACTGTGTGATTTGCTATGTATTCACAATGACACATAGTCACTTTCACTCTCAATGTTCCCGCTAAATCAGCCAGGCACTTTCGTTCCCATTTTGAGTTAATAGCAGCTTTCAAAAGCTTTTGAAACAGATTTTTTCCCCTCACCACCATTACTTCTATTTGATAATGTCTCTCACCCTGACGGCCTTTGCAGACGTCGGTCATCTTGGCCTTATTCCAATCATTCACTCAGTCTAAGGCAATGTGTGCCCCTTTAATTTAATTCAATTTGTTCAAGACAAGACCCCCACAATACACACACACACACACACACACACACACACACACACATACTCATCCCATTTCACTCAACCCAAGCCCTCAAGCAGCAGGGCATCCAGTGACCCCAGAGTGAGTTCCTTCAAGGTCAGATGATGCTTGCAGGAAGAGAGCAGGGAGAGGCTTCTCTTTTTTCCGTGACTGTTCTCACGCACAGAGACATCTTGAAATCATATCCAGACTGAAATGAATATATAAACAGTTAGGGGAACCCTCCACAGGAAATAGCTGCCTTTCTCCTCCCTGAAGGCCTTATGAATTTGCCCCTATTTATTTTTACCAATGTCACCGCTGCCGAGTCCTTGTTTTGGACTTCACTGTTAAAATGGTTAACTGTTGAAGCTTGCATAAACCTGTAAATTAAACAATTTCTTGTGATCACATTTGTAAGTAACTTGTTTATTGATGCCAGCCTTGATAAGTTTAAAGGGGAATAACCCCTCTTAGTTCCCTAAATAACTTATATATGTTGGCATGTATACAAGATATGGCCAAGACAGATTTAATAAACTAATAAACTTTAATAAAATTAAAATGAACAACAGATTTTTTCTGCAGCCACCTTAGCCATACCCTATAATTTGAGAACTGCCGCAGCTAAGAATATATAACAGTGTTTTTGACCCAGTCTATATATAATAGACTATATATATATAATATAATAGAAAGTGCAGGCATGTTGCAGCGGCTGGAGACGGTGGTGATCTGAGACAGACAAGCACCAGTAAGAGTGAAAGGGAAGTTTTACAAGATGGTAGTGAGATTAGCAATGTTATATGGGTTGGAGAAGGTAGCGGAGCTGGAAATGGTAGAGATAAAGATTCTAAATCCCAAACCATGTCTTAAATTCACATTTAAAATATATTTTCATGCACCAGCCATTAAAGCAAACCAACTGCTGGATTTGTTTATGTTCACATTACAAAATTATTGTTACTCTGTGTGGACTATAGATTCTATTCAACCAGGCTGCTTTAGTTGTCATTGCACAGTTCTTTCCCAAAGGTTTCCTACCATCTGTCACTGCTGTGCATGACTGCCTGGTGACCTATAGCCAATGATGAAAATAGCTACGGTGCAGCGGGCAGCTGGGTACTGACAGCCTAGCATCTCCTGATGCTGCGGCATCCTTTTGCATTTAAAGCGTTGAGGTTTGATCAGCCAAGTTGGCATTTTTTCATTCAAAATTAGGCCTGCTTTAGGGTCTGTCTAAAATATTTATTGGCCAAAAGAATCCTCCAGCATTAAGGTTCCAAGAGCTTATCAGTGTCCTGCCAGTAGATTTCCCCAGATAATATAAAAAAATATATACTAACACTTCATACAAAGATAGTTATAACCAAAATTTCATATACAAATACAAATTTTGTATACAAATACAAAAGCACCAGCCACACATTTGAAGGACTTGTGTATATATTCCATTCAAATTCTTTCATTAGGGATGGTGGTGGTCTAGTGGTAGGAGGTTGCAGGTTTGAATCCCACCTCTAGCATTACCATTGGGTTCCTGAGCAAAACCCTTAACCTTTAAGTTCCAGGAGGACTGTCCCTGTAGTTAAGAAATGGAAGATGCTCTGGAGAAGATGTAAATGTAAATGTAATTTTTCCAAGTTACCTGTCCTGATGACAGTTGTGCGCAAAATATTGCTGTTTACTTGTCTTAAGGTTAATTTACTCTAGTGCATAGTAACAGTGCTATATAGATAGTATAGACAAAGAGTAGTTAAGTAGCTGTAGATTAGACAACATTTCCCAGCCATTTTTCAGCATAATAACGACACAGCTTTGAATCCTGTTACTTCACTCATGGTAGAAAAAGAACTTTGTGTACATTAAACCAGTTAAATTACTTGGAAAATACTTGACTAATCAAAGATTTCAAAAGTATTTCGGTTTTGAACTTACTTTCACATCATCTCTGCTATCACTTGTCTACCTATATGAGAAACACCTTATATGTAAAGAGCGACATGAGAGCTAATAGCTATGGAGAGTGTTCAGACTGCTGGGCATAGTTTAGAGTGACCTGTGGATTTATTTTGTTTTAAACATATCTGATCACAATGTTCATTCATCCAAATTTTTTATATTTTGAGTAAATGGTGAGATCATGACAGCCTTATTAAGAAATGATCTTTTCCACAAAGAGGAGAAAATGGTGCACTGAAACACATTATACACAGACTGAATTTAGGTTTGGTTATGTTTGTGGTTGTTTTTTTATTTCCCCACAGTTACTTTTCAAGGAACATTGAAATTTCTTTACATTTCTATAAATGTATTACCCTTAGGCCACTAATACGTTATAGCAGTGCTACTGCTTTTTAAGAATATCTAGAATATTTCCTTAATGCTTTGGGGCTTTGCTCTGAGCCACACTGTGGCAGGGCAATGATAGTGATGTGTTTGACATGTTTCTTCCAGTCATATTCCTTGTGGTTTAATTAGCACCTTGTTGACTATGTGGAGTAAAGATGCAGCTGATGCTTTCACGTGCACAAACACACACACACACACACACAGCTTCTACCTAAGCTGACAGGTGTTCTTCACACAGGTGGGAAAGTAGACGAAGCACATTCTGTCAGATTTTACTCCAGAGACTAGAGCTAGTAATAATTAATGACACTCACTGACTCCCTCTCGGAGATTCTGCATGGCATTATGCAGCAAAACCTCCCTGTGGGTTGCAGTTTGGAAAGATCAAATTTTTTTTTTTTTACCAAAATACATCAAAATTGACTCCCAAATGGTGTCTTAACGTCTAATCGCTTGTCTTATCCTCTCTTGGGTCACAACCAATCTTTAGTGAAGCTCCAAGCTTCCATGGCCGAGAGTCCAAGAGAGGTTGGGTAAGATGGCTCTCCCTCTTCCCCATCACTCAGAGTGATGCTAGCCAGCTCAGACATCTGTTCGCTGACATAGCAGAATTGGCAGTTAGAGTTGTCCAAGTGCGTTGAGCTGTCCAATGATGTTGTTAGTGGCATAAAAGATGTGGTGACTTGTTTCATGTGACTCTGAGAAAGCACATGCTTGCCTTCACCCTCCAAGTGGTGGCAGTATCATGTGTGAGGGGAAAAAATGGAATATTGGATGGAATTGGCCATGACTGTTTGGCAAATTGAATAAAACAAAGAATTGTTATAAGAATAAATTTTTTTTCAGTCAAATCTTTGTCATGCACAATTGTAACACATGGTGAACTACCATAATTCCCATGCTCCCAAGCAGCTTGAGTAGAACAAACACTAGAACAAATCATTATGTAGGTTTCCTGGAATCAAATGATGTCACGCTTCCTTTTTCCATGGTAGAATGACAGGTTAGGTGCAGTTCATAGAGTGGCCAGTGACTGATATGGCATAGTGTATTTTCAAATTGGTGTACAGTGAGTACCGAAAAACCACTCACAGTTGCAGTCAACATTCCTTCCGTTTACTTGTTTTATAAATACATAAGCTGACCTTCAAATGAAGTGTCACCGGAAACTTCATCAAGCAGACGGTGAAAGCTCTCACATCTGTCTGACTGTTGTATGTGTTAAAATGAGTCATTCCTCCCCTTTTCTTTCTCTCTCTCTCTCTCTCTCTCTCTCTCTCTCTCTCTCTCTCTCGCTCTCTCTCTTTCTCTATGTAGCTGGAAAGTGAAGAGGAGCAGAAGCGGTTTGAAGAAGGAAAAGCGCGGTACCTTCAGAACAAGGCAAAGAGGCTGGCGGATAAGGATCAAATTAAAAAATGATATATCCTACTAGAAAAGCATTATATGGTATTGTAGAGAATTATTCCAGAATAGTATAATCTTGTCTTACGTCATATTTAAAAATGTGTCATGCTTTATCATGTTCATAGCTGAATGGATGGAAAGGGAAGTACAATTTTACTCTACTTGAATTGTTCTTTCTAATGTTTTACTGCTGCATACCAGAGCATTTTGTGTATGTGGATGTTCAGTTAAGCAAGGGTCTGACGTAATGTTAATCATATTTTAACCCAATTTATTCATGAAATGCTTTAGTCATTCTGTTCAAAAATGGGAAACAACATGATGCACTAATAAAAGCTTGCACAAGGAACCTCAACCTGTGTAGCACAAAAATTAATTCATTTCTTTGATGAAATACCCCTCTTGCCATGAAGATAATGGAAATGGAAACTGCAGCGACCATAAAATGTTCAAATATCAATCATTTCAACAGATTTACTTGAATTGAAAACTGAAGTACACTGCTTTCTTTTTTCACTGAGCTTAGTATTTTCCTGGTCGCAGGTTGATTTAAAATATTTAACAGTCTGCATTTTTGGCCAGGTGTTGGTCAGTTTTTTGTTTTTTTTTCCCAGACTGCTGCTTCTTCTTCAGCTGCACTTTGAAAGACTAAAAGATCTCTAAGATCATACTATATAACGTATGCCCAATTAAGTTAATCCATATTTCTTTATTTATTCCGGCCTGTTTTGTAATAAACCAATATAATTTATGTTCTTTACAATTTTAAGAGCCATGAATACTTTATATAATAAGCATAATGAACTGCACAAATGGTGGTCATTCTTGTAGATTTTAATTGGAAAATTTACAGAATTTATCAGATTTCCATTTCCTAATCAGAGGGACAGTCTCCCTGAAGTAATTTGGGCTTATCTGCTTATTCAGTTTACATCAGTTTGTTACAACAGCATATAGCTCAGGAACCCAATGATGTTAAGGCTGGATTCGATTCAAACCTGCAATCTCTTGGTCTGTAGGCAGGTAACCCACCACTAGACCACCACCACCCCATATTCACCTATTCATAGAAGAGTTATAAGGAAAACATTTAAATACATCATTCCTAAAGCAATGCATTAAGACAGCCTTTTTACTCCTTTTACTTTTAAGGGAAAAAGAGAAAATGGAAGATAATCCTGTTGTGGTGAATAAAACTACACAAATTTGGTGGACATTAATCAAATTAAATTAATAAAAAAATTAGGGATGGGCAATCTGAAAAAGGTTTGAAAGCTAAGTGCACCATGTAATAGCCCCATGTTAAAATACTTTCACTTTTAAAATATGCAACTGATTTGAATTCAGATTTTTAGCTTAAAGTCTTATAGGAATTGCAAGGATTAATCACTTCTTCAGTGAAGCTAAAAAGTTTAAATGATCAAATTAATTTTAAATTCTGATTCACCACATTTCCACTGGCAGCACTGGCACTAAGAGCCCTGTAGAAAAAAAAAATTAAAGAGCTTAATTTTTTTAATTGTTGTTATGAATTAAATATAGAACAAGATGTATACAGTTGTTTAGGGAAATGAGGAAGCATAGAATTAGATTTTCTTCTTTAAATCTAACCACAACAGCATCGACCCAGCACTAAAGCAGAGTCAGATGAAGAGTGTGACCTTGATGACAAATGTGAAATGTAACGGAGCCCCTGTCTTTGGCTGCCTTTGTTTCAGAGCATTATTGCCAGGGCCCATCTAGCCCATCAACATTGCTCCCCTTGCAGTGCCATTGACTGAGAGATCATAACTTAGCATGCAGCACCGCTGACTCATCCTTCTGCCATGGTGATGATTGATGAAATACAGTTTTTCAGCCCCTGAGCTCCCAATGACAGAAGTGGGAAAATTACTAAGTGTGAATCCCTAGAGGAAGTTCCATGGCTCAGGCTAATGTCAGTCAAGGCAAAAAACATTTCAGCGAATAATGAAGCAGTAGAAGGGGTTTTATCAGATAAAACCAATTAATCAAAATTCTTTATTCAGCCCTTAGTGTCACACATTTTCTTACAGCAAATATATCCTTTTTCATTAATTCCCACAGCATTGGATTAGCTTAGTATGCAAACTCTTCAAATAAAGTGTACCTTTTCTGGCTGTTTGAAAATCACTGATTGTTGTCATCAACAACATTAATACTTGGGCTTTATACGGAGATCAGACACACCAAACTAACCCTGGGCTTACAAAAGAGACTTGTTTTTGTAATCATCTCAGTGTACATTATTTGGCATATAGCAGGACTCATGTACTTTTCAACTTAGCCTCTATCAAATCTCCATCATTGGGGGCAGCAATCCCTTACCTGTAGGTTGTCCTGAGGTACCCTTGAGCAAGGTACTGTCCCCACCAGTGCTTCTGGGCACCTTAAATACCTGCCTCCTACTGCATGTGTGTGTATGGGTGAAAAGCAGAGGTTTCATTTTGTTGTGCTTCATTCTCTGCTGTGTTTCACATTGACAAAATAGTCACTTTCACTTTAAAACAAATTGGCCTGTTGCATATGCATATTTTGAGGCAGTCAAAATTACTGTTCCTGACAATCAGATATAACCTGTAGATGTGGCAGATAAAGATTACGTTAAAAATGCTGGAGTATTCCATTATGTAAATTGCTTCCTAATATGTCTTGTTTTACTTAAAATGTCCAATTACCTCTTGTACATTTACAGAAATAACAGATTCCTTTGGCTAAGGGCAGTTGTAACGTATAATCTGAACATAATCTGAACCTTTAAGAGTTGCATGTCACCCCTGATAAGCAAACGCATTTTTCTTCATGTCTTTAAATAGATCATCTCCAGCTCAATCAAAAGGAAGAAATAAGGCTATTTATATCTCAGAGTGAACTTCATAGTAGTCTTGTAGGATTGGTCGAGAGGCAGTTGGGGTGAGAGTAACTCAATTCAGCTGGGAAAGAAGATCACGTGATTGGATGAAAATAAACTAGCAGGCGAAGTCATGGATGACATCATTGAAGCTTCACCCAGGCGAGGAGTTTTCCCACAAAAAAAAATCATCATTTGTGCTTAAGAAGACGAATGCCAGGACATGTTTGTTGGATATGTAAAACGCTCACGATGTACTATGTTGAACTGCAGTATTTGTTCCCTGATAGTCAGTTTGCATGAGCTTCTACTCCTCCTGCGTGGTCTCCTTGGCCTGGCAATGAAAAGAAGCACATGCTCACCCTCCATTTCTGATAGAACTGTGTGATGGTAGCCAGTGGGTGAATTTAAGATTCCCAGAATTTGTCAGTAAGTAACACATGGTATCATGGAGGGCCCCTGAGCTGGGTCAATGTTGGGCAGGTGGGCAGAAGGGAAGGCATTACTGATTAATATTATTTTTAAAATCAAAAGTAGCAAAATTGCTAACCATAATTGGAGGCTAATGGAGACTGGATGGAGACAGCCCATCACTAATTTACATAGGTTTTAGATTTTTCTTTTGTTCGCTCACTTTGCATTTTGTATATTGATTTAAAAAAACAATCATTATTTATATTTAAGAAAGCATTCTTTGTTTACAGCATTTTTTCACACCTGCCTAAAACTTTAGCACAGTGCTGTACATTATTACATTATTTAAATTCAGTGTTAAACTAAAATCATTTGGCGCTCCTGATTATTAGTGTTAGCTCTATCCTTGGGAGACCACTTCAGTCAATAGTTGCTGCACTTTGATAAATAATTATAAGAAAACTGAGAAATCTGTCTTTGAAATTATGAACTCTGTTAAGAATGGTCAAGAATTAAGATAGTCCCATGAATTAACATTTACATTGATAAGAGTGGTCAGTGTTAGTCCTAGACGAACTCCAACACACAAGCCCTAACAGTGAGTTTCATTTACATTTATAATTTTATTGGTTGACAGCAGCTACTTGAAGGATTACCTTAGACAACAATGCCTAAAACTAATGGACATCACTTATTACTATTTGCACTTTCATGCATTTCTAGCAATTTTGGTGAAAGGATTTTTTAATACAAAAACCTGTTTGACAAAGAAATTTAAGAGTAAAGATACTAAAGCAGAGCACATCCAGCAGCCTTCGTTTAAGAAGGTGTGTGTGTGTATGTGTGTGTGTGTGTGTGTGCATGTGTGTAAGATGGGAAAATGGTGGCTCTACTATGAAAATGTCAACATGAAAGCGAATCTAGGTGAGAGAATATCCTCACAGTCTCTGCGGGGTTGGGGCGACGTAGAGTGGCTGCACAGTTCTGCTGCCAGAGCTTCCAGAGAGTTCCCTTGAGCCCTATGGAGCAAAGCAGAGAAGGGGACTATATGCTTCACCCTAGTCTAGGATATACAGTTGGCTGGGTTTTTTTTTTTTTATTTCATTTCCAGGTCACCTGGCTCTGCACAGGAGCACAACAATACATCATTTCTACATCATCCATGTCACATGCTTTTCTGTGATATTTCACAGAGTATGAAGTACCGAGTCTCCATCTCATTTCCAGCACGATCAATATTTAATAAGAAAATAATCTTTCACTTGTATGTAAGAACTGAACCGTCACAAGCCTTTTTGTCAGCATTCATGCGCAGCAACTGAGGAACATCATGTAACAAAATCCCACCTACAAAAAGCCACACTTTCATGATGACTGCTGCTTCTGTGAAAGACTGTTTATGTTTATTAATAGGGCGATTGAAAGGAGTTCAGGAAGAAATTTTGTTAAACATATGCTGTGTACTTACAAAGTTTAATTGTTGGTTTTTTAAAAAAATATTTCTAGTGCAGAAATATTCATCGGTCACTGTTTAGGCACCGTATGTTTAAGATATTACATTGCTTTTCAGTAATGTGGAAACTTGAACGCATCATGAAATTGTCCCTGGTAGATTTTGATGTATGGTTTAGATGATTCTCTCATTCTGTTATCCAAACTCGTTTCTTTGTGTTTCTTCACT
Source organism: Hepsetus odoe (assembly GCA_017165825.1). Lineage (NCBI taxonomy): Eukaryota > Metazoa > Chordata > Actinopteri > Characiformes > Hepsetidae > Hepsetus > Hepsetus odoe. The sequence goes on along the minus strand of CM029373.1, from coordinate 6,931,891 downwards.
TGCTGCTTACTCACAGCTTCACCCACAGATAGATCCACCATCAACTATTATATACTCCTCACTTACTTTGTAAGAGTCAGTTAGCTGTGTTTTCTGATCTTTAATCTGAGCCCATGGTGTATTAGGGGCAAGGCCACCTCCCTAAGCACTTGGAAGAGTTACATATTTTTTATTACACTCTGGATTCTGACTCAGACTAAGGCTTAATACATCTGAAAAACTCTAAGACTTCCAGAAAGAAAACCCACTAGTGAACTGAAATGGTACATTTGAAAATTTCTTTTTCTTTCGGCTGCTCCCGTTTAGGGGTTGCCACAGTGCATCATCCGTTTCCATTTCTTCCGGTCCTCTGCATCTTCCTCCTTCAAACAGACCACCTGCATGTCCTCTCTCAGCATGTCCATAAACCTCCTCTTTGGTCTTCCTCTTCTCCTCTTTCCTGGCAGCTCCATCTTCAACATCCTCCTCCCAGTGTGCTCCTCGTCTCTCCTCTGGACTTGTCCAAACCAATGAAACCTCCTGTCTTTCTGTCAGTGCCACAGCCTCCAATCCGTATAGCATAGTTGGTCTTACTACTGTCCTGTAAACCTTACCTTTTACTCTAGCCGGTACCCGTCTGTCACAGATCACTCCAGCCACACTTCTTCACCCATTTCAACCTGCCTGCACTCTCTTCTTCACCTCTCTTCCACACTCGCCGTTACTCCAAAAGTATTTAAACTCCTCCACCTTTGTCACCTCTACTCCCTGCATCCTAACCACTCCACTTTCCTCCCTTTCATTCACACTCATGTATTCACATTTGAACATTTTATAGTGATTTTATTTTGTTTCTAGTCCATAGTATTAAATTCATCAAATAAATTGTCTATATAGTGTAAATAGCTATGTATTAACATAAGCAGAATTTTATGGTAGTTTGTTTTATGTAGAACATACCTTCTTTTTTGTGTGTCGGTGAAAAAGCCTTTTTTCCTAATGGTTTTTTCTACCTTTTTTTGGAATGTTTCAAAATTCAACCCACAAAAACCTGTTTTAAAGTTCTAAAAGGAAAGGAGTGATTTATGGAACCATTCTTGAAGAGTGTAACAAAATAGGGTGAATGAAATGCTGACATACTTAATGCTTCACTTTATGATCTTGAGGGTTGTAAAATGCCCTTCGTTACTGCCTCCCCTTTAACTTTTAATCACAGCGGCAGCATTGACATTATGTGCGTAAAAAATTGCCAGTAATAGCATCCAGCCAAATCATTAAGCTACTAATGGCTTTTCATTTTTCCTCTGCTGTGTTGGCAGCTTTTCCAAAAACTGCACCATTAGTGTTTCTCTGTCAGTATAAATTCACCAACACACATGGGAGTGAGTGTTGTTTTTGTCCATGTGTGCAATGATTTTGTTCAGCATTGAATGAGCTAATTTACCAAATAGTTTGATTAATGATATTCAGGGAAAAAAGAAGAATGAATTCAATAAAATGTGAGTATTTAACATATTTAGTATGTGAAGTATATCTTAGTTTTGGGATATTTTTGTTAAATTCAGAAATCCAAGTTGTTTTATCCCCTCAGTTTCCCTTCATTACACTTGAGGCTTTTTGTATCTCATCTAAAAAAGTATCCAATATTCCATGAATGTCTGCTCTTTGGCACAGTGCCTCTGCTGGGAAACGTTTGTGTATTTTAGGTTTGCTGAAATTATTTACCCTTTGCAGAAACCCAGAACTACCATCACCTACACATGTGCATTAAATGTGTTAAATGTGTATTAAATGTGTTAACAACCTTGCAGGCAATTTTGGGTCAAAAATGGCAACATTTCAGAAAGCCTACCTAGTCAACCTCTAAGACCAAATGAATGGTCTTGCATGAATTAAACCTGCAGTCCAAAAGCTGCAAAGTTGCAGTCTATCCTCCATCAACTGAACTGCTCTAATTGGTACCATTCCTGCCACAGAAATTGCTCTGGATGAAGCCATTTGAAAAGTGTTTCCATGTGTGACCCAGTACTGCCTAAATAAGAGGAATAGATTTGGCCTGGAAAACAAGCAAATGGTTCTGAAATTCAATAAATGATGAAGCGTTTTTAGGTTAATTTTCCTGAAAAAAAAAACCCAAAAAACTGTCAGTGTTATAAATACTAAGGTTGCATTTATTTATCTACTTTTTGGATACAACTCCAGAAATAGAAGGCACAGATCAAACAGACTGAAATGCATTATCACAAATGTTATCAATAAAAATCTTTCTCTTGAGAATGCTGTCTAACTAAAATTATGTAATAATTATGCTCCTATTTTGCTATATCATAGTTAATCTATATTTCTTATAAATACCAAATGACCAGAGATGTTGGCCTCCAAAAGTCTTCCCTTTTACTCTTAAAAACCTCATTTCTGCACGGAGCTCTGTAAAGCCGAGGCACTGAAATGATGGCTGTTAGACTGCAGTGTGAGCACCAATGAGCAATAACACTGTCAGTGTGTACACGTTACACTATATCAGTGTCTGGGGTTTATTATAGGGGCTCAATGTTAAAACCCTTATTCCTATGAAATGACGGTATATGGCAGGTATATTCATTTGATCTATAACATGGAACATAGCACATGGGCCCAAGCCCTTCATTTTTCTGTTTCAAATTTAACTGCTATGGCTCATGAGTCTTGCATAACATTAATCTTTATTGAAAACAATTCCATAAGGCACGCAGGGTTGCACAAGGATACTTAAAATGACTTTTCATTTTGGGCCACCTTGTGTTGGCAGAATGTTGCTAATGTGATGTGCAGTTGTGTGGAATGAAATTCCATCAAGTTTCCATTTGTAGGAAAGTGGGAAACAGAATTCGAAATGAGGGACTGGGCCTTTAACATCAAGTGGGCTCCAGTGAGCACTGGTTAAGACATAAACAGTTATGCTTTGGGATCATTAAGTAAGCCTGAATGGCTGTTGCACAGCCCATTATGTCTTCTCACCATTGCAACCAACAACTTCCTTCAAACCTCAGGAGGCTGTTGGAGATGCAGCACCACATCTATCTACAAATGGTGCTGAATTCCAATGTGCTACTAAATGATCCTCAGTACACTTCAAAGAGGAGTGCAATGCTCCTTAACTAAAATGAAAAAGTGATCACCCAAGGGCTTCGATGGTGATTTTAATTAAGTCCAGGTGTAACTTGCATGATAAAGACGCGTATCACAGAGGAGACTATTTCAGATTATACACCTCCAACAGGGCAACACGAAAGAAGACTGAAAGTTTAGTTTGAGAGAAAAATATATTAACAATGTCAGTATCTAAGCATCCATGTATGCAGGCAACTTCACTGTCCTCCACAAGTTTTGGCACCCCTTGTAAGAGTCGTAACAATGGGTTAGAAAAATTATTCTCTGCCTTCCTCAGTTAAAGCTGATTTAGGAACCTACATGATATTGCTCATATGTACCATTATTAGGTAGTTTTAATGTTATGGCTGATCAATGGATTTTTTAGCAGTTTAGCCATCTCTCTCTCTCTCTCTCTCTCTCTCTCTCTCTCTCTCTCTCTCTATATATATATTATATATATATATATATATATTATACATATATATATATATATATTATATATATATATATATTATACATATATATATATATATATGTATATGTGTGTATAGTGAAAAACACTGAAGCTACAAATCCATCCATCATCCAGCTTTACTCAAATGCTCTCAGATTACAAATGAATTTCTTTCTTTGAATTGATTGATCTACTGCTTTTACTGATTGAGCAACATTCGTGAAATCAGCTCCTGATCACCCCATTGAGTTGGTTCTGGCGTATTTTTCTCACTGGCTGAAGCTGCAGCCTTAAGGGGAGGCTTTATTCATGCATTCACCAGCTCATGAAAAAGACAGTCTTGCCCGTCCGTGTTATGTAACAGTGCTACAATGTCAATGGATACATGCAGTGTGAAAGAGGATGCATTTGGCCCTTAGAATATCATTTAGGCGTTTGCCGAGAGTTACATGAGCATCATGAAGATTATATGCATGCTCCAGTGCTTTTAAACCCGGGGAGCATTGTTTCTGTACTGTTGTTTACCGTAAACAGAAAACCTACCGACTAAAAAAAAAAAACCATCTATTATAAAAGGAAATGCTTGTAATTAAGATAGTTTATTCTAACATAGATTCAAATTAAGATAGATTCTAGAAGATTCCCCTTTGATTCCTTGAAGAAACGTTTAGTATGCAGCAATTTTTATACAAAATGAAATCTCAGAGATGTAAGCAGTCATTCAGAGGGATTTGTGGTTTGATGAGAAATGGTTATGACAGCAAAACGTGTGACAGATTTCTGGACAGTGGTGATAGGAACCATTGGTTGTGATTTTCAACACAAAAAAAATGTTTCAATGTGTTGAAATGACCAGTGAATCTACTACCTTTTGAGTTTTCGTGGATAATGTTGACAGTGGTGACATAGTGGAAAATTACAGAGGGTTGGCAGGACCTCCAGGAAAAATATGGGTGAGGGGGATGGGAGGACAGCGCTGTTCCACTCCATGGTGTTTTATTTCAAGACCTGCCCCATCCCCCCACCCCCACATGGGCACAGGTTTGAAGCCCACTGCCTCTTCTCCTGCTGTGTGTGTTTAACACTGGTGTGTGTAGGACGGTTAAATGCAGAGGATTCTTTTCTTTTCTTTTTTTTTTTTTGCAATGCACTGATGAGGGATCAGATTTTCAGCTGTTTCCTGGTATTTCAAACTAGACATGTTTAGCTAAACAGAACATAGCACCTCGCATATCTGACCACCCAGCTTTTTCAAGAGCACGAACGAACTAAGACAGAAACTAAAAAAGTCATTTAAATTGGTTGCATATCCATTGCTTGCAATAATGCCAATCAACCTTGTGATCCACTGACTTGTTTGTTTCTTCTTTTGTCATGGTTTTCCAGGCTTTTGCAACAGCTCATGAGTAAGTTGCATCAGGTTGTATGGCCTTTGTTTTTCTGCTCTTGAAATCTTGACATTTTTAGTGATGGCCTAGTCCCTAGATCTGTCCTGAGAATTGCAACAAGCAAATTGAGACCAAACTTTGATGCACTGAGTGACAAACAACACTGTTCCCACTGAAATTGAAGCTTTCTTTACTTTTTAGGTAATGGCTTTTACATATAATGTATTTTATTTTGCACAAACACTCTCCATCTGATGCTGGCCCGGCCCATGTGTCAAATTTTAAAACTGATTGTGGCCCCTGAGCCAAAACGTCTGCCCACCCCTGGTTTAGGCACTTGACCTCATGATTAAAAGATCTTATGTTCGAGTCCCAGACTAGCAGTTTTCCCAGAGTTACCCTTAAGCAAGGTGCCGTCTCCCAACACTGCTGTCTGGACATATGGCTGCCTGCTGTTTTACTGCAGGGTTAAATGCAGAAAAATAAAATTTCCTCCACCTCTCCCTGTGGAGGATTTTCCATGCTACCCCCGACTGTTGTTTTTGTGCTTTTCTTTACTGTCTTTTAACAGCTGCTCTCGTTTTACTTCACTGGTTCAGAGCCCGTTGCTTCATACACCAGTGGTTTCCTTCATTTTCAGGCCATTCCAAATAGCTGTGCTGGCTAATGTTTGTGAAATGCTAATGGTTTTTCCATCTTTTTCAGCTTCAAATTAAAGTACATTTTCCCCACAGATAGATGTTTGGCCCCTTTTTAAGAACACATTCAGTCTTCACAGGAAAGGCTTCAGTTGAAAGAAGATATCAGGAGCTATTTAAAAGTTAAACTCTATCAACCAGCACCCATCAGCCTTTCATTTTTCCAGTAGGTTTGTTCACTTGAAAATCTGGTCAGAGACAAACAGTGCTGTGTTCTATCTAATCTAAGAAGTATAGATGTAAATCATGGGTAGCAACAACAGAAAAACTTTTATCTCATTGATTGTTTGACCTCAAAGCCATATTTCGACAAAAACAAGCAATCTGGCCTTGCTCTTCCAACATACAGTACTGTGCAAACATTTTAGGCAGGTGTGAAAAAATGCTGTAAACAAAGAATGCTTTCAGAAATATAAATAATTATTATTGATTTCCAAAATGCCAAGTGAGCGAACAAAAGAAAAATCTAAATCAAATCGGTATTTGGTGTTACTACCTTTTGCCTTCAAAGCAGCATCAATTCTTCTGGCCCCACAGAGCCCTGATCTCAACATCATCCAGTGTGTCTGGATTACATGAAGAGACAGTAGGATGTGAGGAAGCCTACATCCACAGATCTTTGGTTAGTTCTCCAAGATGTTTGGAACAACCTACCAGCCTAGTTCCTTCAAAAACTGTGTGCAAATGTACCTAGAGGTATTGATGCAAAGGGTGGTCACACCAAATATTGATTTGATTTAGATTTCTCTTTTGTTCTTTCACTGCATTTTGTTGATGTATATGAAAGTGAAAGTGACCCTTTTTTGTGGCCATGTGAAACACGGCACAGCACACAGTGAAACACAACCTCTGCTTTTCACCCACACACACCGTGTTGCAAGGGTCAGCTATTTAAAGCATCCGGGGAGCAGTGATGGGGACGGTACCTTGCTCAAGGGTACGCAGGGTAACTTGTGGATTCAAACCCACAGCCTTCCGATCCAGGGGCCCAGTCCCTGAAGACTAGGCCACCGCCGCCCCTATCGCCACTCATTTTCCTGATTTGCACAGATATGACCTCCCATCTTTCCTCACTGCAGGCAAACACTGCATGCAACGGACAACCAGTTGGTGAAAGAGTGAACACTTAGGACGAAGGCAAACTTTTTTAGGGCCGTGTGTGTCCACCATGGAGGAGGGTCTCAGATGGAGGCAGCCGTTGATGAGGAGCTGAAGAGAAGAAGCAGGGATTCATGCATGTGATCCGCTCTTCCTGCCCATTCACTGCCTCCTCCTCCAGCTGCTGAATGGGGCGGTGAGAGAGAGAGAGAGAGAGAGAGAGAGAGAGAGAGAGAGCGACTCCAGATCAGCGCTGGATTTGCTGCAAATGAGGAGACACGATGAGGATTGTATTCGCACACCTTTGGCCATATGCTTGCGTTGTTTCTCGCTTGGCGACGTTTTTGAATTTGATTGAAATGATTGAAAAATAAATATAAGAAACAAAAGAAACTCGGTGGACTTATAAGCAGCGACAGAGCCCGGAGCATCAGGGAGGCTGATTATTTTTTCCCAACGAGGTACGACTCCAAATACACACACACACACACACACACACACACACACACACACACACACACGGACAATGTGCAACGTGCTCCGTGATTATGAGCTATTTCAGCCTCACTGAAGATGCTGTCCACATCAGCTGTCAGTCCGAACGCAGGTTAACTTTGTATCTTCTTCTTTTTGGAATCTCTCCGTTCCACCTTAAACGGCTTGGAAGCTCCGCTCCGCGCCAATATGGAAATGCTGCGCCGTTTAAGGTGGAACGGAAAAATTCTAAAGAAGAAGGATGTTGCCAGAACGAAAAAGAAAGCTGTGCTTGAACTGTCAACGGAATCGATGCTGAGATTTTCAGCTCAGGCTTTGGCTTGTTCACTTGCCTGTTATGGCTCCATGCACAGCCAGAAGGGGTTGCTCTCTCTCCACTAGACCCACTAAAGCTGAGGAGCAGTGTAATGTCATTGTCATTTCTATTAATTTCCCCCCAAACGCTACTACAGACCACACACGCTCCAGGAACATCCTCAAGGTTTACCATGCAAGTTTATTTTCATGTGGCTAGTGTTGCTATTTGACCCAAAATGTATGGCTTCGCATAGCCATCATCAGCCTGACAGTGAGGGTCCATAACAGTGCACACCCTCCTCCTCTTCCCACCCAGTGCATATATGCACAGTGCTGTCTGGAACAAAGAAATTGCACGAAACCACACCTGGAGTGCATGATCTGCACAGTTCAACTCTACAGAGCCTTGTTGATTTGAACACCTGCTTGGAAAATGGGATTCAGGCAAAGAAGCACCTTTAAATCTCCAACCTCTCCAAGGATGCTGAGATGAAGGAGATGATGTGAGGCATCCTTTCATGATGTAAACTTTTTTCCCCCCTAGAACTGTGGCGCTAAGGCAAGAACCATTGCAGAACCTTTGTTTTTAAGAATGATTGACTTTGTGAAGGTGCTAAGGGCAGGGAGGAGGCTTGAAGAGCGCATGAACACTGCACTTGGTGGCTGCAAAGACACTCAATAGTTCTGGGATGTCCAGACATTCATCAATCCAAATCCTATTAAATAGAACAGAGCGTAGCTTGGATTAGAATTGGACATTAGAATTGGAACAAGTGGTTTTCTCATGTGGGCCTGCAAAGTGACTTGAATGGAAATTTTGGAAGATAAGTCATGCGCAAAATAAACTGGAATCTGTGACCTTGGTCTAAAAATGGTTTGTTGTAATGTTGTGTCAGAAAACATGTGATGAGTACATTGCTCAGGGTGAGGTAAGCAGTTAAGGAAGTACGTCGCATGGCTTAAGAAGTCAGTTCGTGGAAAGCAAGCGAACAGATGATTCTTTTACTGACTCAGCGCTTTCCAGTGGGTTTCAATGCCTAATGCAGGGCCATTCATTCCCTCACGTTTTTGACATGAGAAGTGACAAAGTAATGAAGGACAAATACTTAAGTACAGCCTTACAGTGTCTATAGTTGCGTATTTTTATGCTGCCTTTTTACGTGTCTCCTCAACCCCAAGAAAGATTTCACTCTAAAAGGACAAATGCACACACAAATGGAAGTTCCACGGTATATCCATATATGCAGCTCACGCATGACAGATATAACAACAAAAAATGATGTAAAGAAGCATAAAAATAAATAAGAAACTAAGAAGGAAGTGAGACTAGGGAAAAGACATTTACTTGAATGTGTCTGTGACAGGGAGACATGGATGAAAGTGAAACAAATCAGAACATTGTTTTGGGAGATTTTTTTTATTAGTATGTAAATATTAAACAGTTGAACAGTCTTTGAAATTGATTAAAATGAGGCTCATTTCGCTTTGCTCAGAAACAGCCGGTAGAAATTTCTTCAAATCGTTTCTTTTATTTTTTATATTCTGAGTAGTTTCCACAGCCTGTACTTTTTAACTTGTATGAGTAAAGAAGTATTAGTACTTCTGTTTTTACCAGAGTTTTGTTCTTCTGGATTTTTGTTGTTTTCAGAACCATCACTCTTGGAATAGCCTTTATTGGTATCTATGAAGGGAAGACTGTTCTTGGACACACCTTGATGTGCTGGTGCAGCAAATGTGGCTTTGGTCTCAATTATATGGGTACTGATTTGGACAACACAATCCGGTATAAAAGCCTTGTTGTTTCATGTTGTAATAATTTCTGTAACCATGTACTTTTTTTTTTTTTTATGTCCTGGTAAGTAAGCAACTGAGCAGTAATGGTTGCCTAGTCATCATATTGGGCTGAGAGGGAGGGAATCAGATCAGATTTTGAAATTTAGCTTAAAATAGATAGAAATTGTTACAATATATAAAGTAATGAGTAACAAGAGCAATAGGATTTGGCTGAAGTCCGGTAAAGTCAGTCTGTAGTAGTATTCTACTTAGAAACTTTACTTAAAGAACCTGTGTGTCATATTGCTGACCTGGGATGGACTGGTGACCAGTCCAAGATTTTTCCACATCTTTTACCCTCTGAGTGCTGGGATAGGACCCGCACCCACGTGATACTGGTTTGGATAAATGTCTTGGATAAAAGGATGAATAATTGGATGGATGTTGATGGCTATGTTGGGAAGTAGTGGTTATACCTGTGGTGAGAAGATTTTGATACATGTTGACATTAATGTGATACTGACAAGAACAATAATCACAATTTTGGTCACTGATATCATTAAAGGAAATGTTTATACATTTCTAACTGGTGATGACAGAATTTTGACTGTAATATATGCAGTCACTTACGTAATCCCTAGGTTACGAAGCTCTTGCGATTGGAACGAGGAACAAATATGTCAGTGATTATGCTGCATGGTCTTGAAGATCCACTTGACACCAGATATTTCATTACCCTTCAGATCTGCCTTCAGGTTTCTGGCTCACATGTGGCCTTTATCTGTAGTAGCTCTGCTGGCAGTTTGCTTCTCCGCTTAGTTGTTCATGTAATTTACCGTTTTACAAGTTAAACATTTTGTTGCTGAGCATCGTACTTGCCCCATCCATATTCATTAGATTAATTAGCTCACTTTGCTCTCTTCTGCGCAGCGTTTCGGATGCAGTTAGGCTGGTTTAGCCACGAACTGCCATGTAGATAATTACACTCAAACTCGTGCTAGGAATTGATGTTTGCAAGTACCTACTGAAATCAGCTGTTTTGGAGTGCTAGTGCATACTGTGTTCAAAGCAGCAAAATGCACGAACAAAACAGCTCCAATGCTGTAAATGAAGATAAAAATATGCACTGTGATGTAAGGCCATATTGCACTGATGCAACACTGTCATTCTAGGCCAAATCACATTTCTGGATGATCGTCTTCAGTGGGCAGTGTGGTCATGTTTATTTTTAGCATGATTCATTTATGTCCTTTTTGACCATATTGTGGTAACATCAGAGCATGAAGAACTAGACAAACATCAAGCTGAATCAATTTTTTGACATGATCTGTTTTCAACAACCTGTGATTAGCGCTGGGTGTTGTTACAAAAGTCCTTGATACTGAACTGAACTGGAGCAGTTTTGGGGAGGGTACCTTGCTCTAGGGCACTTCAGGGCAACCTACTGGTTTGGGACTTGAACCCACTACCTTCTGTTTAAGAGGCCTAGTGCATTCACGAACTTTTGCAGATTATAGGCTAATCAGGGGGCGCTGACATTAACAGCTGACATGCTTACTGAATGCAATTTACACAACCTGAGACTTGGTCTTTTCTCTTTGGCTTATAGGCCACCCCTGTCTTTACATGGCACTAATCAACATAGAGGTCTTTGAATAAAGCACATCTACAATATCATTAACTAACAGGTTACTTACTTTCCCTATAACTGAACATGAAAGTGACCATTTGCCATGGTGAAACACAGCTCAGCACTCAGTGAACCACAATGAAATGCTTTTATGCATTTAACCAACACACACCATGCAGCATGGGCAGCCATACATCCAGTGCCCATTGAGCAGCAATGGGGAAGATATCTTGTTCAAGGCTTGATGGTACCTGTCCAGATACCTAACCACTAGTATAAGCTGACCCTAGTATAAGAGAATTTACATTAGATACGCAGATTGTACTGTAGGAGCAAGTTTTGCATATTATATTGAGACCAACAGAGTTAATGTTAGGTTCCCTGTGAAATCAGGAAAATAAGCAATGCAATCAAAGATACATTGGCACTCACTGAGTTCTCTAGCACTGTGGGGAATAATCTAAACCTGATTATCTGATTCATATCTGATCTGATCATTGTAATACAATCAGGCAAGGGAATTTCAAGAGAAATTTCAGGAGGTGCAGTTGTGGTTAGGGACTAGGGCCCATGAATGGAAGGTCGTTGGATTGAGTCCATGAGCAGTAAATTACCCAGAGGTACCCTTGAGCAAGTAACCATCCCCAACACTGGTTGTATGGCTGCCAAGCATGGTGTATAGGTTAAATGCAGCAAAGCATATCTTTATGTTTCACATTGTGCTCAGAATGACAAATAGTTTCTTTCATATTAAATATAGAGCACTTTCTTTTTAGCACAAAAATCTTTTAAGCTTGTCTGACCCAAAGGAAAACCCTAAAAGCAGAGAGCACAGAGGAGACCTTGGGAGTAGGCAGAATTGGCAAGGGAGCCTTTCCTCCTCTGATACGTTTAGTCCTCTGCCTTCATCCTGCTTTCATTCTATGCCTTACATGGAAGACGTGAGTCAGCCCTGACATCTGCCCGTTTTCGCAAAAGTAATTCATATTGTGCTATCAGAAACATCAGGCCAAGGGAGGGGTATGTACCACAGAACAGTTATGACAGTTATGACTTCTTAAAAGACCACACTGAAAATCACTTTAACCTGAAAATAAGAACAAGATTTCAGAAGTTGTACAGAATTCTCAGGTCAATTTGATGAAAACATGTGCTGACCAAACATTTGTAAGTAAAAACGTTCAAATTAAATTAGAAAATACAATATAGCAGCATTTTCTGTAGTGGTTTTTTGGTCATTGTATTTCCAAGCGGAACCATTGGTGGTACGTCAGCAGCCAGAGGGGATAAATAGGTTAGCGTTAGAACGCTTAGTGGGTGCATCTGAGTTTTGGTTCCCCTGTACCCTGTTTCACTGAGTTTCTTCTGCCCCTCTACTCCAAAGACTTTCCCTCCTGAACTTCAGTGACCAAGCTCAGATGACTTTTCTGTTTCTGTCTGTTTATGTTTCTGCTCTCATGTGAGAGCACTCAGTTTTGATGATCCCTCTTGTCTGGGTGTTTATGAAATCTCCCCTGTGTCTGTGATAGTGATTAGCAGTTAGCGTTAGCTTTAGCATTAGAACTCCAGTGATCCTGTTCTGATCTCATGTTGTTTCCCCATCTGCATTTTGGTCCTGGTGTTTTCTTCTGTCTCTGTGTTGGTCAAAACCACCTCCTTGGTGTTTAAGCTTCCTATGCTGATCAGTCTTTAATATAGTCTACTGTTCTACTGTGGGTTAATGTTAGTGTCCATGTTATGGCTCCCTGCTCCTTCCCTCTACTCTTTCATATTCCTTTCTCTCTAGTGTGTGTGCTAGCTTAGTTGTGTTCAAGGTGTTGGTGTTTGTATGTGGTATAAATAAAGATTTATGTTTGTTCATATCCCTGGTCTGTTTGAGCTGTGTTTTCCTCAGTGTTAGGCAGACAGGGTGGTCCTGCGTCCTCTTTGTCCCCCAGTGCTTGTGCACACAACAGAATGCCGAAGCCAACTATGGACGCTGCAGGATCTCACAAACCGGGGTTTCACATAGTGCAGCAACTAAACGATACAGGAACAAGTGCATTCCGATCACCAGTACATGGAGCAAGCTTTAGGCTCTCTTCAGCACCAGATGACCCAATGACAGGCAGCCCTTAGCCAGCTGACTTAGGCTATCCAGCAAATCACCCTCTCGGTCAAGGGAACTCCAGCTGTGACTTTACCAACCCACCATGCCGCTCACAAAGAGGCCTACTTGTTCCCGGTTCCTGCAGTGTTCATCGACAGGTTGACTATCCCCCAGTCCCAGCGGGTCCCTGGCTTTCATGCAACCTCCCAAGTGCATCCCTGGCTTTCAAGTGCCTCCCAAAGTAGGTGCAGAACAGGGCCATGACACGACAGGCCTGGGAGTAGACACTGGAGAGGACCAGGACATGGGGACAGAAGGAGAAGCTGGCCCAGGAGGAGAAACCCTCCAGCACCCCCGTCCGTGGCTGGCTCTCCAGCGCCCCCGTCCGTGGCCGGCTCTCCGGCGTCCCCGTCCCGTGGCCAATTCTGACTCCTCTTGTTCCCCCTGTCTCAGTTGTGACTTCTCCTGTGTCCAAGTCTGCAAGGTCCCCAGGTGGCCTGTTAACGTGGTTGTCACTGGTCCCAGGATTGCTCAACATGCCTTGGGAGGGCAGCCGCTGTTTGATAGCTGCTGGTCTCTCTGTATCGTCGGTTATCCCTTCGATGCAGGTGGATGACTCCCCTTTTGTGCAGCGGTGGCCTAGCGGTTAGGGCGTTAGCCGCATGATCGGAGGATCGGGGGTTCAAACCCCTTCCCAATAGGTTGCCCTGAGGTACCCTTGAGCAAGGTACCGTCCCCGTCACTGCTCCCCGGGCGCTTTCAATAGCTGCCCACTGCTGCACGGGTTTGAGTGTGCATGGGTAAAATGCAGAGGTCCAGTTTCGTTGTGGTTCATGTGTGCTGTGCCGTGACCTCGCAATGACAAGGGTAGTCACTTTCACATCCTTTCACATCCTTTGCCACCATCCAAGGTCCATCCGGTTTCTCCTCCTGGGCCAGCTACTCATTCTGTCCCCATGTCCTGGTCCTCTCTAGTGTCTGCTCCCCAGTCCCGTCATGTGTCATGGCCCTGTTCTGCACCAACTTCCCTGTCCCGGCTGCGAATTTGACCATGTCCGTGTAAAGTTCAGTGTCTACTAAATCCTTGTTGTGAGCCAGCACACCTGAAGGGGATAAATTGGGCGTTACAACGCTTAGTGGGTGCGCTTAGTTTTGGCTCCCCTGTACCCTGTTTCATGGAGTTTCTTCTGCCCCTCCAAGCATTTTCCCTCCTGAACTTCAATGACCAGAGCTCAGATTCATTTTCTGTTTCTGTCTGCTCTCATGTGAAACTCACTTATGATGATTCATCTTGTCTGGGTGTTTATGAAATCTCCCCTGTGTCTGTGATAGCGGTTAGCGGTTAGCATTAGCCTCTGATGCTAAGCTCCCTTGCTAATATTTGGTTTCTAGTAAACCCTCGTAGAACTCCTGTAATACTGATCTCATGTTGATTTGGTCCTGGTGTTTTCTTCTGTCTCTGTGTTGGTTAAAACCTCCTTGGTGTTTAAGCTTCCTATGCTGATCAGTCTTTAATAATGTCTACTGTTCTGCTGTGGGTTAACGTTAGTGTCCGTGTTATGGCTCCCTGCTCCTTCCCTCTACTCTTTCATATTCCTTTCTCTCTAGTGCGTGTGTTAGTTTGTTTGTGTTCATGTCGTTGGTGTTTGTACGTGGTATAAATAAAGATTTATGTTTGTTCATATCCCTGCTCTGTCTGAGCTGTGTTTTCCTACGAGTAAAAAATAATTGCAGGCTAGAGTTGAACAATGGACTGTTTTTATTTTGAAAGGTTTGATTTTTCAAATGGCAAAAGATGCAGTTTTTATGTTTCATCTTACATTTTTTAAAACATCCACTAAAGCTTTATGTGAGCAAATGTAAGTTAACAAAGAATTCATGTACTGGCAGTCCTTCACACTACATTCAGCTTTAAGACCTCAGGTCTGAAAAATGACCTGGTGCTGAAAGGACTGGTCTTGCCAAGTGTCTTATTTACACTGTTTTTTGCACTTAACTCCAGGTGTTGTTGAACATTCGTTTAGTTCTGTCGTTTAGCACTGCAGCTGGGAGGGAAATGTTTGTTCAGAAAGCTGTATGCTGAGAAAGCCCCAAACAGCAGGTCATTACAGGCATGCACAAGGAGCAATGGATATTTTTGTCCATCATTTTTTAATATCCAAACCCGTCCTTGATGTATCGAACTTGCTTGACAAAGGGCAAAATTCATTTACAAGAAAATCCTCCTAATCCAAGCATTCTTGACTCCCCCACACTGTCAGGAGGACTGGCGGACTGGCACCCCCCCCCCAACCCCCTTTCACATGCAAGTCTGCTTTTTGTCACGGCCCTGCCAGATGCCCTGACTTTAATTTTGTTTTGGAAACTCACTTCTCGCCGCTATTACAAGCAGAGTGTTGTCACTCGGTTTCTGTCCTTGCCAAGGCACTCTCCATGCTCTTCTCCACACGGCGTATCAACAGAGGAACAGAAGCTACCGTTTTTAATGAGCCCATAATACTGAGGCTGCTGCACTTTGATCCACCTCAAGTTGAATGTTAGTCACACTCTCTGTCGCACACTCACACTGGTGCTGATTTTTCTGACAAGGCTGAGCCTTCAGTGTTTTCCGTGGCCTCACAGACCTGTGCTTTCTGGCAATTTATGTTAATCAACGTGCACAAATCAGATCAGCACCACACGCCAGTGCACGAACACCGACCTAGCTGGGGACATGCTTATTTATGAAGCATGCACGCAGACATAAGGCCAATTGTGTCACGTGTTTAATATAATGCTGCTTTGTGAAGGAGTTGCGCTGTAGCAATGTGCACAAAAGGTCACTGAATTCATTAACCACGGCATATTTTTCAACACCTCTTCCTTCCACAGACATCAAATGAACCGCTCATGTCCATTAGTGGGTTTAATCGAGTTTTATTGGCTAGCAGCTGCTACAATGAGCATTAGGATTAACCAATGGCGGTATGTGTGGGATGGAAAGCTATTAACCCTCAGTGTAGATGTAAGGGAAAATTGACAACACAAAAATTCAGTCTTCTCCTCAATTTGTACAAATATCCAGATGAGTTTGGAATTAAGGAGTAATCAATGGTGCTGTTATAAGCTATATTGCCGGTATTCATAAAACATTTTATGGGAGGAATGTTTTTGACCGGAGCAAGGTTGGTAATTTATGCTGTTAAGGAGAATGTCAAACATTGGCAATGCGGCCATAGCTAATGAAGTTTGTTTATTTATGTTAATTAAGTGACAAACTCAAATGTGTGTTCATTTGGACATCAACCCAAATAACACTGAGAGCAACAATTTAGAAAATGTGGTCAAATGTATTCACATTTTCATTAAAATGATTAGCTATTGGGTGCAATGAACTGCTCCAGAGGCACATGCACTCACAGAACTGCAGCATAGCTAAAATAGCATCACTTTTTTGCTGGATCCACTCAGCGGTTGCATGTTTTTTCTTCCACTTTGACTTAATTAAAGGTGCATGTGCAATAAAAATGAACTTGTGGTCTCAGAAACATTAAACCAGCATTAAGAATGAAAACTGCTGAAGCACACCAGTGTGCACGTCATGGACAGCTTCAGGGTTTCAGACCATTGATTAGAGCTCAGAATGATGCTCTCACAGAACAGAATAAAAAAAACAGATTAATTCTACCTGTTGATCTATTGAGCACTGTTGATAAAACACAGGAGAAGTTCATTACACATAGCGTTACATTGCAATGTAATATTTTATACTCTGACCATTTGAGTTGGATTTGTGTAATGCTTGAATAAAAACAGCTGTAGTTTCTCAGAGTATTTGACAGGAAACTCCATTTCATTGTATGTATTAAATTATTTTTCCATATTGCCTACCCACACAGTTACTGTCGAAGGCTGTTCGAAATCCCAACCCCGCCAACACTACTGAGATGTAATATCAGGTTCACACATACACACAAGCACATGTTCTGAGCACTGATTCTGAGTCAGATCCCAGTCAGATCCTTTTTTGTAATCTCTTGGATGCATTTCACAAGTTTTCTCCCCCCACACGCATCCAATTTACATACTAATAGCCAAAATGCAATACATGAGCACAAAGTTTTTTGTGTCCCAATCTTGAGGCTTTTTCAGTTCTTAAAAGTGCGGATACATGCTGCCCCCATCCCCCCACCCCCCATGCCAGTTCGAGCGCTGGGGCTTGTGAAGCGATCTGATTTGCAAAACCAGTGCATTACTCATGGATGAGGAGTGGGTGGGTATCTAATCTAATTCCGCTCTCTTACGCAACACCCATGCAGGCTCCTTCATTTAAATTCTACTGTCAGGATTACAGCTTGCATGTTGTCTAACAAGTGCACTCCACATTTGTTTTGTTTTCTTAACGCGTACCAAGAATCCATCACAGTAGGTCAGACTTGGTGCTGTATGCATTGTGGCTTACTTTAAACCTGCAAGAGAGGTTGTGGTAAGCCACATGTCAGATTGTCTTTTTCTTATGGAGACTGAACATTTTGAATAAAGTAAGACAGAAAATTATGAAAATCTTATATACATATAGTGCAAGTAATCATTCAAGTTCAGTTTCAGCTTTATAAAGAGTCTTTAAAAGCTAAGTGACAGACATTTGATTAACGCACTTAAAATAGCTAATACATTGAAATTTACCTCTGAATCACTCAAGCTCATATTTTTCTTATTCTTTAAAGCCCAGCATCTCAGCGGTATGACTGCTCTATGTGTCTGAAGTCTGCTGTCATTCTTTAGTCTGTGTGAGGTGTTGGTCCTGAACATGCACCTCAAGCTACCAGTGAAGCAAGTTTGGGCAAATGGAAAAGAAGGCTGAGGTGAGAGGGGTATCAGTTTCAAGACATGGCAAAGGGAGTTGGGTTGGCTCTAAAAAACTGTGTTTGATTTATTATTTACTCTCAGTTGCTTTGTGGGTGTGCGGTTGGGGAATGGCACAAGTTCCTTGTTTTTTGAGCCCCTGAAAAATGTACAAAACAGTTCTTGATTTGTACATACTTATTGACAGAGACCATTGTTAAGTAGAATTTATCAGGTTTATTTTTGTAATCAGGCCTTTAACCCATATTTTGGCACTGTTTAGTTTTAACACACAAAAACATACTCAGCGCTGGAGCTGTGGGAGTGCATATGCTGAAGTATTCCACCACTTGCATGAGGTGAATATCAAGACTATCAGTTCTCTGTGGTCCGTATTCTGCTTCCTCTGTGATTTTTTGGACAGCGCATGAGAAATGAAGTGCATAGATCACATAACAATCAAAACCAAAGCATTTCTGCTTAGAAGATGCAGCCCAAGTGTTATTATACTAACACTGCTTCGAACAGGGTTGAACAGGGGTTGAAGAAATATATATCAGAATGGGATAATATAGACGCATCAGGTCAAGACAAATACATAATTGTTTAT
This sequence comes from Hepsetus odoe, assembly GCA_017165825.1. NCBI lineage: Eukaryota > Metazoa > Chordata > Actinopteri > Characiformes > Hepsetidae > Hepsetus > Hepsetus odoe. Next base: position 6,913,424 of record CM029373.1, on the reverse strand, counting down.
GTATCAGGCTGGTTGTATATGTACATGAAAAAAAAGCCATTGGCCCGCAATTCTCATATTGGTGTGTCTCTACCCATAATGTAAGTAAAGTGAATGAACAGTTTTTAATGGAATTTTAACAACTTCCGCTCCTTCTGTGCATCATTAGTGGAATTTTGTTGCAAAAAAAGATCGGTTGACTGAATAGCCTGTTTTCTTTTCATTTTTAAGATTTTATTTTCTACAGAAAACAGGCCTCCATACATCAGTGCAAAGTGCTCATATGGGTTTCATAGCAACCATTTGGCAGTGTCCCTCAGGATGCATTTCCTAGATTTAGAATGAGGCTGACTGAGCTTGGGAAATCTGATCTTAGATCAACTATAATGGGTATCTGGCTCATATTTTTTCTAGGGCTTGACAGATACTTGGGTTGGCCAGTAATTGCTACAGAAGTCCCAAAGGGTCTATTGGTGACTTTCCATATTCCCATCTACATAACTTGTATTAAAAGTGGCTGAACGTTTTTTTACATTTAAGCCTAATTCACTATTATAAACAGTCATGTTAAAAAAAAATACCTTTATATCTTTATAAAATGAGAGATAACAAACAGAAGCCAGTGAAACAGTCTTATGGTTACTTTAGGACTGACAACAATATGTATTTTATAACTTTTTTTTCAGTATAAAACTCTATCAACTATATTTATGCTATCAAGTTCCTGCAGTGAATTGGAGTTTGACTTAATTTGGTAATTCACAAATGAAAAATCATATCAGCCAGTTATGCATTACTTGACTGTGGATTATAATGACTCATGTCTTTACTTTTGATTATTTGAAAAAAATATGTTTTACTCCATTTTCTATGCAGTTCAGTCATGCACCTTACCAGCTAACTAGTGAAGGCTGACAAATGCCTCCTCCACACCACTGCATCTTCTCAGACTGCCACTAAAAATGTCATTGGTTAACTCAACCTGCTTGGAGCAGAATGCTAACTGGCCATTCAGTGACCAGATGCCTGTGTGAGCTAGCATTGATGGGGGTAATAGGATGTCCATCTTGTGTAAAAAAGCCAAGCAAGGCCAGTCTTCTGAACTGCTTACCAAGGACACCTGTGTTTGGTTATCCTTGGTTTTCAAAGGATTTAAAACTATGGCCATCACCACATTCCTTTCTGCTAAACAAGTCATCTGGATGTCGTTCTTGTTTGGGAATTACCCATTAGTAGACATAACAGTTGGGAATAGGTCCAACAAAGCCCCACTGAACCTGTCTAACTTGTTGATTACCATGCAGCTTCTTGCCAAGACAAAGGGTAACAGCTGCTGAAAATGACATTTCTTATATAAGCTGTAAAAGCTCAGCAACTCCAAAACCTTCTTATGCAAAAAAGGGAAATAGCATTAGCTAACTTCATTTAACCTCTGTTGTAATTTGTTTTGGCTGAGGTGGAAATATATCTCAATGTCTTTTCTCATGAGCCTTGGACAGTGGCAGGTATTCATGTTGTCAAAATAGGCGGCACTCTGCTCTGACTGGGCACACCTGCTGTCCCATCAAGGACATCAGGTGTGTCTCACTGAACAAGGGTTTAAAGCTCCCAATGAGTCAGAGCAGAGCGTCGGACATTGACGTCGGTCAGCGTCGGTGAGTACTTCTGACTCATGTGGTTTCTTGCATTATAGTGTTTCCTGAGTTTTGTATGTAGTTATGTTGAATAAAGTTCAGCTTTCACAACTTTCGCCTATGCATTTGATGTCCCAGCACCCCAGTGTTACACGTGTACACTAATGCGAAAGTATGTTAACCACTTTCTTTAACTTGGCAATAATTGTGGCCTACCTTTCTTAGTGGATAAAAGTGTAATTCAGATCATGATCACTACGCTTTTCATTTCTGATGGCCTGCTTTCTGTATGATAAACAGATAAGAGCCAATTAAAGGTAATTTCATTGTAAAACATTAGGTTTTGATCTTGAGTAGGAATTTTTTTTGTTTACCACCCTCATTGGATAAGTTGGTTTTACTTCAATCCTGAAAAGTGGTTATACTTGTGTTTCTCAAAATTCTAGGTCAGTTGTGCACTGTGGTCTTGAAAAGGAATGGACAATTTCATCCCAAGGCCATTATTCTAATTTTGGTTGAGGAAATTAGCTAGATCAATTTATCACTTATTCATTTAGCTGCAGAGGAATCTCCCACCCTGCTTCAAGTAGCTGGATTTCAACCTGAGCACTTTGTATGATTAAAAATCATATCACCATTTGATAATTACGAGTCCACTGCCTCTCATCGTTTGAGGCCTTGTGGCAGAGCAAAGACCACAAGAAACATTACTGCCATCTTCAGGTGAATAGTTTGGAATTTCCATTGGAGTTTGTCACAACTGAATGCTGCTGATGAGCATTTAGTCTTAAGCACTTTTGGAGGTTTAACACATTCCAGTGTTTCTGTAAGTGTTTATGTAGGGGCCATCTTGTTACCCACTTCTTTGAATTTCAGATGACTGGTGGCTGGGAAATCACGGACAAAAGTGAAAAATGTGAACGTGGTCTTGGTCCATATTCACAGATAGAATGTTTGGAAAGCAAATGGTCTTTGCTTTAAAGTTGTCAGTCATAAAACTAAAGAAATTGTTTGTTTACATCATTATATTGTCATGTGACTACTTCAATGAAATGAAATGAGTCAGAAAAGCTAATTGCATGCTTTACATTTGTCACCAATTTAACAGCATTTTATTAGTTATAAAAATACAAAAACTCAAACAGACTGCAAAGACGAGCTCTGTTGGGTAATTGTCAGCCATTAGTGTTAGTGGTCAGGATGTACTTTAAGTCCACTGGCATATGATCATCACTGTTCCACTCACAGGAGTACCAAGAAAGCATTATTTTAGCCAGTTCCAGGGATTTTGTGAACATTATTAGAAGCAAAGATCTACCATTCACCCTCATATACAAAACGTAATGTCAAACCTCTCAGTGAAATAGACATGTAAGCATATAACTGCTTTGTGAGACACAATAACCAACCCTTACCATGCTTTCTCCTCTGGCTGTGAGCAGCTCCGGAGGGAACAATATCAAGCTGATTATCATATTTTGCTCAGCTCTGCTGGGAGCAGATGGAATGATGCTTTGCTGCCTTTGTGTTTTTTTTTTTTTTTGAAGACAACGATGTGGATGACATATATATACACAGCATATTTAACATATGTCATAGTCCCATTTAAATGAAGAATACGGCTGTGAATACACTGACTCATTTGGATGTTTGTGTGTGTGCTAATTATCAGTAGTGGTTTCCTTTGCCGTGTTGTCAGGAACACCTCGAGTAAGATTGTTTTGGAGGGTGCAGGGTCTGATGGTTTCAGCTTCAATCATAGGCTATGGAAAACAAAAAACTAGGGATATATATATATATAAACCTGACACTTAAAGGTAAAAAATTACTGAGAGCCTTTTTGTCAGTGTAACTTCAGTAAGCTTACTGATTTTTAGACTTTGGCTAGTCTAGCCACACAGGAATAAATGCACTGTGGAATTTCATAGTAAAACTGTAAACTGTTTGACAGTTTCACTATGTCCTCTCAGAGTCTGACCCTGAATGTTTATAAAGAATTGGCACTTTACTCGGATCTAATGTGAAATGTGTAGAAAAAATGCCATTAATCACTGTCAGAATTATTAAATGCAAGAAGGGGTGACCATTACCTTCATAGTAAAACAAGAATACAAAGGTTATCGGTTAAATGTTCATGGTCTAATTATAAATGTTGTGTTAGAGCTTGAATGATTGAGGATAACTCTGTTTCACAGTTTTACTCTTGACTTTGACAGAATGTATTGTGCAAGTGCATTATTCTCAAACAAAGGCTCTTTGTTGTCTCTTCTCCCTCTTGTCCTGTGAATGGCCAGTTCGACTTATACTGAAAAGCAGGGGTGATGTGCTTTTCTCACCAGTACCTCACATTGTCAGCTGTCTGCACATTGACTGCTCCCTTAAGACAATAACATGAGGGATCTTCTGTATTTGGAAGGAAAACAAGTCACTCCATAAAAATGCTCGGAAGCATTTTGTCCTATAGCTTAAATGGAAGAAAACAAAAATAGTAGGTATTTGTAAAAAAGGGCATTTTTCCACAAAACGAAATGGGAATCTAATTTGGCTTTAATTGCTCAAAAACATATAGATCTGAAATCCTTTTTGCCCTCTCTGCTGGTAGACCTCTCTGCATTTGAGCGCAATTTACATTCAGTTCTTTTGAAAGCATAATAGTTGTACAGCATTTGAGTAGTGAATGGTGCATCTGCTAAAAAAAAGTCTTCATTCAAGCCTGTAATTCTGAAATGAGCTACTACGAGTGGAACTGAGTTACTCTAGGTGGAATTGTGTTGACTGGTTTCACTGTGATTAGGCTTATTCATCTTGCCTTGACGTGGGCTTTCTAGACAGCTGATGTGACACTTTTCTTCCCACTTGTCACCCAGTTGTCCTGCTATGACTCAAATATATCATGCTGACCATCACTATTAGTTGATATTGTGCACAGTTTTACACAAAAGGCCCTAGTGCCACATTTTATTAAAAAGGCTTTTTTCACTCTTTTCATGAGGATACCATCTGAAGTAGAATGAAATGCTATTACCCAAGCGCACCAAGCATCCACAAGATCAGCTTTATTTGTCAAATGATCAACAATTTAAAATCTTACAGCCTTTTTACTTTTAGATAAGTGCCTGTACTCATACTCATTCTGAAAAATACAAGGGAAGAGCAGATTTGAGAGACAGCCTAAGACAGTCATCTACTGAAGCGTTGCAAGGCTTAATTTGTTGCTGTTATTATCTAAGGTTCATTTATTAATTCCAGCAATGGGATTCTTTCTTATTTTTCTTTATACCCCCAGCCCCTATTCCTCCTCCATCTTTCTCTTCATTTTGTATTTCTGCTGTCCACAGCTTCCCTCCAGCTCCAATATCTCTCATCTCTCCCTTCAGCACTCCTTCCATCTTCAGCTCTTCTTCCTTCTCTTCCCACCCTAGAGGATTCAGTAAGCGCAGCAACTTGACCTGATCCCTTTCTTCATTATCTTGCTCTCCTTCTCCCTCTCCCCATCCTAGAACCTCCATCAAACCATTGTGAACCTCAGCTCAGCTTTATTTATACAAAATGCCTTTAGAAGTAAAAAAAATTCACAGTTTAGATCCTTTATGTAGACTGTAAGAGTGTTTTTTATTTTTAGCCCATTTAACAAAGCTAACTAAATGCAATGCATATAATTTTGGTACATATATGTGGCATATAACTGCCTTCTCTCCTGCTCTAGATGGTTTGACTCCAGCCCCACTTCTGTTCAACCCCTCCTGCAGAAGGCCCGCCTGCCCCAGTAGGAATGCCCCCTCTGGCCTGGCACAAAGCTCCGCCCGCTGCCACACCCACCACTCCTCTTCCTCTTGCCTTCCCACCCCCTTCTGCCTTCACTGCCTTCTGCAGGTTCCTGCACCATGAAGGATGAAGTCATCAGCACCAATGCGCTGGCCTGGTTGGTCTGCTCAGGTGTGTCCATCCTGGCCAACGCCTGGGGCATCCTGAGTGTGAGTGCCAAACAGAAGAAGTGGAAGCCGCTGGAGTTCCTCATCTGCACACTGGCCGGCACACACATCCTCAACATGGGCATCCCTATCACCATGTACTGCGTCATTCAGCTGCGGCGCCAGCACTCCAGTTATGAGTGGAACGAGGGCCTCTGCAAGGTTTTTGTGTCCACCTTCTACACCCTCACCCTGGTTACCTGCTTTTCTGTCACATCGCTGTCCTACCACCGCATGTGGATGGTGCGCTGGCCTGTCAATTACAGGTAAGCCCAGAGACACTTAGTGAACCTTTGTTTGCTGGCTTGTGGAGTGGCTGGTTGCCATGGTGGTATTTGAGCTGGAGATTGTTTTCTTGAAGATTAAAATAAAGTTTCAAAAGAGAGATTTGTAAAGGTAAATTTGTTTGCATTCATTTTAGAGTATCTACTGATGGATTTTTTGAGAATTTTTTTGTAGATTTGCTGTTTGAGCTGCAAAAGGAGATGCATGGCTTCCCTCTACAATCAATTCGGCCTTGAGGGTTCTCAGTTTCACCTTACCTAAGATGTAGATGATGAGTGAACACATTTTTCATAGATGAAAAAGCACAAGGAAAGTAAGTCTCAGGCTTAATAAGTCAGGTTTAAGGTTTTAATAAACCAAGTTTAATAATGCTGATCATGAACTTCATAGTTTCTCTGCAAAAATGTACTGTAGAACCATGAGTGCCAATTCGCTTTTGAAATTCTGAGTTTTGTTACAGTCCTGATATAAGATCTGATGCAGTTATTGAAGGCCTAAACTAGCAACTGAATATTAGTGCCGGGGTTGTTTCAACTCCCCAGAAAAACCTGTATTTCATTTAAAATACTGTCCTTGTAGCACTACGTGCTACGTTACTGTGTTTCTTCACTCATTTTTTCAGAGGAATATCCTTCTGCTCCATCTTTCACAGTATCGAAGCAGTACCAAACCATATTTTTATATGTCGCTTGTGCCAACCTGACTTGTTAACTGACAGCAGAGGCAGTCCTGGTGGAAGATGTTGGGGTTAAGTGCATTGCTTAAAAGCAGTAACCCTCAACTGGGACCAAACTCAGTCCTTTGAGTGTCCAGTGTATTGTCCTAACTGTGCTAATCTCCAAATGCTTACCTTGCTGGGGTCCTTATAGCTGAGAAATGTATTATTACTATAATAGTTTATAATCAGTGGTTAACTGCTGTATCTTTTTTCTATATTTATTCTTCTACAATGCAAGTGTTATAATTCCAGTAATATTTCATCTTTAGTATATTTTATTAACAATTATATACACATACTGGTTAAACCTGAGAAAATCTCTGCCGGCACAGTTCTTCCTAATCCTGTTCTGGTGTGAATTCTACCCTCCTTGTTTTAATCCATTTGCATTGGCGATCATGGAATAACTCTTAAATTTGATTTGTTCTATTTATGAGGGCACGAGATGAAATGTGTCCCTGTATTCCTCAGACCTGAAATACATGGCTTGGTGAAAATTTAAATTTATACAATTTTCTCAGAGTATACATTAAATTATATTTTACTTTTAAATGCTTAATTCGTTTTTAACTACTGAGTAATCATCAGACCTAAACACTGCCATACGATGTCTGTTATACCATTGGGAATTCATAACCTTGTTCAACAGTTGTTGTTCGACATTATTTTATCATTTTAATAAATGCAAAGCTTTTCAAAATAGAAAAACCGGTGAGAGACAACTCATTAGACCATATAACCTTTTCTGCTGCTCATGGGACCAGCTTTTTACTCTTTAAACCTGATTATTGTCACTGTCCATAAAAAAAAAACCAAGTTTCCCCAGAACCGTAACTTTTACAGGAGAAAGCAAAAACATTTTCATAATTTGATGCCCATTAAAGGAAAGAGATTTTGTTATATATGTACTTTTGGACTATTTCTATTTTGTTATGCATCATTTTATTTGTACATTTTATATTGATATGAGAGGAAACCTAGTGGTGGATCTATATTTTCCTACACAGTCATACTGTTGAGGCTGTTCCTTAAAGAACTGAGCAAAGCTCACTGAGATTTTGGAGTCCAGCTGTTTATTGTCTGCTTAACTGTTGGTTAATAGCACAGCATTTCAAGAATTGACCGCAAATGACCAAACAAGGCATTTTACAATTCATTCCATTTTGACAACTCTGACTTTTAATGCACTCATGCATTCTCAATATAAACCACATCATTGTAGAGGACATTAGACAGATAATCAGGCCGTAACAAATGCTGAGAAATAATGATTATTTCTGCTTTTCTTAAATTTACCTCAGGATTAACAAAGTGTCTGTCTATCTGTCTGTCTGTCTGTCTGTCTGTCTGTCTGTATGTCTATCTGCCTGTCTCTGTCTGTCTGTCTATCAGCTTGTCTCTGTCCATCTATCTATCTATATCTGTCTGTCTGTCTATCAGCTTGTCTCTGTCCATCTATCTATCTATATCTATCTATCTGCCTGTCTCTATCTGTTTGTCTATCTATCTATTTATCTATCTATCTATCTGCTTGTCTGTCTATCTATCTATCTATCTATCTATCTATCTATCTATCTATCTAGCTATCTCTATCTATCTATCTATTTATCTGTCTGTCTGTCTGTCAGTCAATCACTATTGATATATCTGTATCTCCAGGCCCCATTTTGTTATATCAATTTTGATTATTAATCTTTTATCATAGTTTATATGTTCTGCAAACTGGCATTCGAGCTAATTTGACTGAAACCATCTTTGTAATCCCATCATAGTCACTTCAGGATTCTTTATTTTGCTTTTTTAATGACCTTGTTCAGTGTTTAATCTTGAAAGTCTTTTTTTCAGTTACATACTTTTCATTTGGCAAAGAAACACAACAGAGTTTACCTATATCTCGCACCAGGTCGTTCAAGCTTATCCTATTAATCATCTCCATTTTGGTTGGATCAAAATGGCATATTCAGGTAAACCAGTTTGGCTCTTTGCTTTGTTATATGAAAAAAAGAGCCATCTGCGCTGCATGATGTGTAAAAGTGGTCAGTGCGTTCAGAACTGAAAAACCCTCTCTTTTGTCAATTCTTTTTCATCTCAGTCTCATTTCTCTCTGCTTTCTTTTTTCTTTTTTTGCCCTGTGGTGTGGTTATTAATCTGTTTCCAGCACTGCCTTGTCCCCCCTCTTTGCAAAAATGCCCCACAGAATCATTTGCAGATGAATGCATTTCTGGAGCACAATGATGGGGAAAAAAGCAGGCAGGCGTGTTCATAAAGCGCCATTAGACAAATAAGGGCAGGCAACATTATGTCGAGAGCATGTGCATGTAGTCACCTTGGCCCAGGAATAGTGAATGGAGCCTCCACGGCAACGGGAATAGCAAGAAATGCATGTTCCTACTTTGGGCTGGATATCATTCTAAAAATCATGTTTGTAGCTAGGCGTATACTCACTGTGTAGCTGAAAGCTTGTTGCAGCCTTGGGATATTTTGCTTGGAGATATTAATGAAATCTTCATAAATGTTAGATGCCTCAAAGCACTTTCCCCAGTGTTGCCCTGAGTGAATGTAATAGTCTGTGTAATAGCCTAGTTCTGTGTAAAAAGGGAGCTCATGACTGTTTCTAATTTCGCCTCTTCCTACTTAATGAAAGCTAAAAGCTAATGTACCTTTTCACATAAAGAAAGTGGCACTTAAATCTTCCAGTCAAATCTAGTTTTGCAGAACAGTTCATTATAAAATTTACCAATTCATTAACACAGTTTTCCCCCCAACCTCAAATGGAGTCAATCAGCAAGGCTAATATATTTAACTTGTCTTGGGAGCTTTACCTACAATTTGCAGTATGCGTCGCTTATGCAGTTCCTAACACTTTATGACTTCTTGTTGTTATAAAAATGATTTAAAGGTGTGTAGAATAGTTCAAAGTAGCCACCTTGAAGTCTCCATCTCTCTCTTTTATTAGATAATAGTGTAAAATAGAGTCAGAGTTTAATCACATATACCTGGATTCATTTAGTTTAAAGAGTTGCTTGTTCAAATGAGAATTTTTAATAATCCATCCATCTGTCCATCCATCCATCCGTCCGACCTAATTAACCAGTCATTGCTTAGCAAGGCACATCTTTTAGGGAAAAACATGAAAACAAAGGCAACTGCACTGCATATGGTACTGGGCTTTTTGGTAATCTGAATTATCACTGAGATTAATATTGTGTAGATTTCTCCAACATCTGGATTATACCTGTTGAAAATGTGATGTTATAAAGAATGGAATTTTAACCTAGTCGTATGACATTTTCATTTGTGCTGCGACTTTTCTTGCACCAGTGCCACCTGCTCAAAAAGTTTACCTGTGGCTCTGCCCTGTCAACCTGACTTCATGTTCACAGACTCAGTCCAGAGACACCTTCTGATCTACTCCTGCCGCCTAAGGACACGTCCGCAGACATCATGCTCACTGATATGTTTCAGGACATCCCGGCACCTTAAGCTGCATTGACAGCCTTGTACACAAAAAGGCCTTGTGAGGTTCTCAGTGCATTTCAGCCGAGAACAAATCAAGGAAGAGCGAAAGTTTATCACAAAATCAACACGATTTGCATCTTTTCTTGTCTGAGCATCTGGTGCCCTAGTAGGTGAGCATAGCCTGCGTTTCTGCTGCACTGGAATATGCAGGCATGAAATATAAATGCTTCCTGTGCTCTGGAAACAAATGTTTCAACATCTGTTCTCGTCAGACTATAACACCAGGGTTCTCTCCCTGGCTCTCTCTCTCTCTTTCTCTCTCTCTCTCTGACTCGTTCTCTTTCTCTCTCATTCCTCTTCTCTCTTTGGCTTCAAGCAGTGTGATGACGTACGTTTCCCTCATGCCGTCCTCAGGCTTTTGAGAAAAGGCTAGTGTTATGATTCTGAGCACCCAGAGACCTACTTCTGCTCCTGCTTCCTCCTGGCTTTCTCCAAGCTGGTTGAAGGAGTATTCCAACGTTTTTAAGTGGACCTCTTACCCCATTATAGCGCTATTTTTTTTTTACCATGTAGAGGCAATTACTAAAAAGCACTGAATTCCCTGAATAAAAATTTTTGGCATATATTGGGACAATTATATTGGGACACTGGAACCGCAAACAATGATGTTTTTATGAAGCTTTGTCCAACCAATAGGTTTACAAGAGCATAATTGTAATCTCATGACTCTTCAGGATACTTTCACAATATTTCTTGTTTTTCTGGCATCTAATAAGTTGGATTGAATAGAAAAGAGCCAGTGGGGCTGCATTTAACACAAGCTCACAATTCAGTGAACAAATTAGGGCTGAATATTTCATTTCTATTTATTAAAATTGAATTGTATTTTTATTGCGATTGAGATTGGATGCAAGCCTCAAGTGCCAAAAAAAAAAAAAATCCAGAAAAAATATATGCATTAAAATTGTGCATTTATATGGCAATCACACTGGTAGAAACCTGTCAGTTATATATTTCCCCAAATCGTTCTGCCCCAGGGCAAATAATTTCACATCCTGAATTTCCTTAAAGTGCTGGGGCTGTCGAACAGTGTACTTAGCAATGCAAAATCTTTTGTTTCATACTCTATATAAAATGTTTTATTTTGATATCATTAATATCGCAATCTAAAAAAACACTAATGAACATTTGTCATTTATATATATATAAAATATATTTAAATATATATTAAATGGGCACAGATGTTTTACCACAAAATGCAGAGATACAAGGTGTCTAGATTCCAAGCACTCATTAGGTGACCACGACCAGGTGATGCGTGTCACGGTGACCACTGAACCCCAGCCATGGCCATGGTCCCAGTCCCTGGAATTCTGAGCTGGAGCTTCTATCCAACCCTCACCAGTCACACCCAATCCCCCACACCTGGTCTGCCAGGCATTTAAGGTTTGCCAGCCTGGCCCAGTATCACCTGTCCACTGTTGTGTCTTTTCGCCTAGTTCCTTGGGACAATTGTTTTGATCAGATTAAAGGGCTGCCACGTGCTTGTGCCTCTCTTTCTTTGTAAACTGAACAATACGGAGCTGATTTGAAGCCATACAGGATACTCAGAGGGGCGACCATGCAATCTCAAAATCCTTCCATTATCTGCCGCTTGTCCCAAACGGGGTTGCGGGGGAGTGCTGGTGTCCAACCCAGCGCACACAGGGCGAGGACGGGGGACACACCCTGGACAGGTCGCCAGCCCATCGCAGGGAGGAGCGGGACGGGGACGGCACCTTGCTCAAGGGTACCTCAGGGCAACCTATTGGGAAGGGGTTCGAACCCTGATCCTCCGATCATGTGGCCAACGCCCGAACCACTAGGGCAATCTCAAAATGTAGTACATAATTTTTACATCTTTAAAATGCCATTTGTTTAGCAGGCATTAAGGGTTAATGGAACTGCAGATCTATTTTGCAGTTTAATCAGTTACCTAGATACAGTTTGCATAGTCAAAATACATCAGAAATGAAATGTGTTCCTTTTGTATTTCATGCATGTGTTTTCTGGTTATCAGTTACTGGAGCTCTTTTCAGAGACTTCACTTTTACACTGCATGCAAGGTTTATATCCAACAGGGAATATCGTTCTGCCTTGGACTTTTAAACTTTGTGTTTAAATTTTATTAAGGTTATAGGTTATAAATTGATGAAAATAAATGATTAACACTTCCATTTCTGAAAGCATTCTTTGTTTACAGAATTTTTTTCACACCTGCCTACTTTTGCACAGTACTGTGTGTACAGCTAAACTTACAAATTAGTAACTACTTTTTTAAACAAAATTCAATTCAATTCTATTAGCTTCACGCTTTGAATCAAAAGGTTTCATATTCCTGCAGGAAAAGGCATGTGAATGGTCTCCCTGGTAACTGACCATGTACAACTGATGCATCTGATTGGTGATAAAAGGCATTAAATTTGTGTATTCCTTTTACTAACTTGAAGGCTTTTGAGCTTTCCTCCTCCTCCTCCTGTTTTCGGGGCCTCAAACCCGGATGACAGCCGAGGAGTACAGAGGATGAGTCAACTCCTGACCTCTCATTCTTTCTTTGATGCCCTTCTCCATCAGCTGCATCACATTTAGCTCGTTGACTTAAGTGAAGGCAGGAGAGAGGCTAAAAGATAGCAGATAAGCAGAAAGAGAAAGGAGAAAGGGAAAGAGAGAGAGAGTAATAGACACTGCGGAGGATGTGTGTATCACTTGGCAGGTTTAGAGTGCTGGGCAACATGTCTGGTCTGGAAATTCTATGGCATGTGCTTTACCCCCTTACAGTAAACATTATTCATTAAGCAAAGCCATGATCAATGTCCACAGTTTGTTTCTTTAGTTTTGCTTTCTGTGGAGCTATAAGGGTTATGTATATTATTATATAAAAGGTAATGGAGGTCTCTCACCCCTTTACGATTTTTTTTTATATCCATAACAGGGAATATTGTTCTGCTTAGAATTTTTAACCTTTGTATATATATTTTATATCTTAGATCTAACCTCAGCTGACATGGTGTAAAAATTCAACAATTTTTCTTTGTCAGCAAAGAAGACAACCAGTCAAGACATGTTGGGTGTGTTAAAATCTTTTTAAAATCTTACATGGTGGAGCTATGCGACTAATGCAGCTTACAGTATTCTAGTCTTTAATATGTGCAATGTAATAAACTACAAAAAGTTTTGAAGCTGCCTTGTTATGTCGCCAAGTGTGCCTCGTTCGTTTAGCGGTCTATAGATCTCAGTAAGTCAGTTTATTTTTAATAAAATCCCTTTCCATTGTGACGACTCCACGTTTACATCCTGACCAATCCACCACAACGTGACATTAACTTTTAATTATTAATTATATATATATATATATATATTACATTACATTACACTTACACTTACACAGAGAAGAAACAGACAGGTACTGCCTTTGGCCAACAGAACACTTTTTCTACTACTATACACTTTATCAGTCCTCCGAACGTTCAAACAGAAACTAGTAAGCGTCAAGTGCATCCACAACATCACCACAAATGCTTTTCAAACCAGCAGGTAACTCAGGAGGTTTGAAGCAGGGATGGCACTTGTATAATCAGGTGAAAAGGAGCTGATTTGAAGCCATACAGTCTACTTGGGTGGGGCTACCATGCAATCTAAAAATCTAGTACATAATTTTGACATCTTTAACATGCTAGCTATTTGTTTAGCAGGCGTTAAGGGCTCATGGCGCTTATTTTATAAACCGTAGATTTAGTTTGCAGTTTTATCAATCGCCTCGGTTTATTACTGCTCTGTTACAAAATGAAAGAAGCAGATTTCAAACACCAGTTATGACTTGACCTAGATCTGGATTAGGGAGATGATTGTGTGAATGTAATTATAACTGTATCTGCTGACAGATTATTACAGTTTTGTCATTTATTATCCCTTGGCAATTCTTCCAGCCACTCATGAGCCTTTCTTCTTTCTTTCTCTCACCCCTAGATTGAGCAACACAAAGAAACAGGCTGTACACACAGTTATGGGCATCTGGATGGTCTCTTTCATACTCTCCACTCTGCCAGCTGTGGGCTGGCATGACACCAGCGAGCGTTTCTACACCCATGATTGCCGCTTCATTGTGACGGAGATTGGTCTGGGTTTTGGTGTCTGCTTTCTGCTGCTGATCAGCGGCAGTGTGGCCATGGGCGTCATCTGCATCGGCATTGCCCTCTTCCAAACCTTTTCCATCCAGACAGGACACAACATGGATAAAAACAAGTTCAATGTGCCCACCATTGTAGTGGAAGATGCACAGGGCAAACGCCGCTCGTCCATCGATGGCTCAGAACCCATCAAGACCTCTCTGCAGATCACCTACCTGATCAGCGGCATTGTCTTCATCTACGACTTCCTCACTGGCTTTCCCATTCTGGTGAGTAACATAAAGAAAGATGCTATTTCAGTTCGTTTGTGCAAGTTCCTCTACATAGTCAGAAGAAAAAGGGCTGTCATGATACATTTTGTTTGACCAGTGTACAAAGAGTATGAAATCTGTAAATGTTTTGTCAAAGGTACAACACTGGGCTTAAGGTTCCCTTGTTTTCTCATATGTTTGATATAGTGTTTTGACAGGTAACAAACACTCAAGATCAAAATTTTTAACTGCAGACACATTGATAATCCATTATCACCCTAAAGGATAAATGTGCTAATGTTAGCCAATTGGCTGATGTTCAGCTGAGGCCCTGTGGCCATGAGGATGTTGTGAGCTATGAATTATTCAAATAAATAATACCGACCATACAGACATACTAATATTAGAATGACAAACTGATGAGAAATAGAGTCAGGGTGAATGTTACACTATATTATTTATACACATACAACTCATAAACCCTGTGCTGTTATTTGACATTTATGAATGCAGTATGGTTGTCTGCCCAAGCACTTATCTAACATTATGGTTGATATACATTTTTAAAGAATTTCTAAAGCAGGGACTGCATTGCATAAGAATGGATGACAGAAATGTTACTAGAAAAGCATCTTTCTTGTGTTATTGTGTAATTTGTGAGGTTTATAACTATTTTAATCCTGATATGTAAAAAGTGGACCTCTTGTTTAGGTGTGTCTTTATGATACATAGAAAGACTGAGCTGCTGTGATGAACAGGGCTGAATTCGTCCCTGGCTCCCACCACTTAGAGAGGCTGTGAAAGCTTTCATTTACAGTGGAGGGAGCAAAAGCTCTGTGCTTAAACTTTAATGACTGACTTTGAGTTCCACGCTTGACAGCAGAAGAGGACTTACTCTTAGATCAGTGGTGTGCTTTTTTTAATCTAAGAGACTGAGGCTCATGGGAGAGAGATGCAGATAGACAGAGAGAGAGAAAGGGGATGAGGTTTGAAGTTAGAAGAAGTAGTCTGCAGATTCTTCACTATAGGATTCTTCATCTCTGGAGAAACCTGGCAAAACACTCAATACGACATTGGCATAGTGTTGGACTAAAGCTTGGGAAAGTGTCTAAAGTGACTCTTAATTAGAGATAACGTTCCCAATGGATCCCAGGGATGCTTACATCAACTTTATTATTATTAAATGAGCCTTTGCGTTTAACCTCATCTAATGCATTAAGTGGGTTAGTTTATGAGAAAGAATGGAAAGATCTAAAGGCCTTTGAGGGGCCATTTCAAAAATGTGTATTTATATGTTTTCATGTTGAATGTGTGAAGTGACCTGGGTGTTTCTACACAATTTGAACTATGTGCTCTGGGATAGGAAGTAAGAAATCTATTTTAGGTCTTAGAAGCTGAAACTTTGATGTAGATGTATTGAACACTTTTTGGGACAGATATTTAGGACTTTTTCTCTTTGGCCTATACAGAAAAAAGTGCCCCTTCTAACCATCTTGAACATTTTTGGTGGCTTTTATTTATTAATATAGACACCAAATTGCTTCTGATGAAAGAAGAGGAGTTTTCAGTCTTGACATGTTTGGAAAATGATGTATAAAATATGCATTGTCTTTGGACCACCTCCTTGCAACACTATATTGAAAACTTTGCTTTTTATGCAGTCCCTAAAGTTTGCTAAAATAAACCCTGTAAAGCCGGTGTTAACTTTTGAGAAGCTATAATGAGGCACTTTTCTCGTCTTAAAAAAATATTTACACTTTGACATTTCCCATTGGGGACCTGAGGAGCGGTACTCTGCAGCGCTACTCAACCCAGCGAATGATATTGTTCATGGCCCTTGATTTTAATAGTCTGTGATGCATGGGCCTTGCAAATCTGGAACTGATTGTATATTTTTCCTCCTGAAGCAACTTTAAGTGGACTTCACAGATGTGTTGTATGTAATGATCCTCTACCCTGTTTCCACTGGGCTGTTTAACACTAGACTAATGGCTCCAGGCCTGAGCGGATTTATTGCATGCCTTTGCAACAGAATTTTCCACTTCGACACATGGGGCCCCTGCCTCAATGCCATACATCCTCATAAAAATAAAGCTTTTTAAATGGTTCCTGGCTTAAATGCTCCATTTTCAGAAAGAAAAAAACATATAGAATCATAACATTATGTGCACTCTTTTCAGGCTTTAAAAGGTTCTTCTCACACATCTTATTTTTAATAACCATCCAGTTAAAATTTCTTTATGAGCCCTTTATTCTAATATACTGGCCATTTTAGAGGCTTTTAACATTTGCACTTACCCCTAAACAAGAAATGTATAGCTTGAGAGAAGGTAAATTTGTTTTTCTACCAAATGTACTGTGATGCAGTTAGTTTTCTTGTATTTAAAGTAAGGGTGTATCTTTATATCCTTTATATTTTGCCTTATTATACAACAAAACACCCAGTGGCAACCCACTGGTGACACAAATAAATCATTTAGAGCACAGAATATGCTTTTTTGAATATAGGTCCTTATATAAGTGTATTCACCTGAGGTGCTACCACCTACCTTCAAACATCTCCCCCACTCTTGGCCCTCCCCCAAGCCAAAAAACAGAAGAAAAACAGATTTTTAAAATTATCTTACTGAAGAATGTCGTACATTTAATATGCGGGTGTTGTCACCAAGAAAGCTCAAGAGTTCATATGCCTTGCTCCAGTTGTGTCAGAGCTTGCTTTATTATCCAACTCTCTGACTAACAGTCCATTAATATTTTACACACTTCTTGTTGTCTTTGGTTTTCTCTACCTCTGAACCAAGGCCAATAAGTCATTTACTTCAGAATGGCTTCTTCTTCTGTTCATTATAAGTCTGCTCATCATCGCTTGTTCCAGTAGTTAATGTCTATTCTTTTTATATTTAGTTTGGCAAAATATACAACTTAAACATTTGTTCATATACCTCAGATGGTAAAGAAATGTGTGTATCCAAATTTAGCATCTTTTACTTTGCACAGGAGCTACAAAGCTAATATAATTCAATATATATTATAGTAATATATATATATATATATATATATATATATATGGTGGTCTAGTGGTAGGGTGCTTGCCTATGGACCAATGGCTCAAGAGGTCCCAGGTTCAAATCGCACCTCTAGCACTACCACCACTGGCTCCCTGAGCAAGACCCTTAACCCTGAGTTGCTCCAGAGGGACTGTCCCTGTAATTAGGACCTGGAAGTCGCTCTGGATAAGAGCGTCTGATAAATGCCGTAAATGTAAATGTAACAAACATTCACCCAAATCATTTTTTTCCTCTAAAGCTCTCTGTTCTCTCAAACATGGCTCAGCTCTTCGTTAATGATACACAAACCCATCAATGTGTTTTAGGGCCCAGAATGACTTAAGGTTAGCTTTAATAATGAGCGTACCTTCACCATTACAGGCAGCCGTTTTAGTCAAATCCAAGGCTGCTGATCACAATTGATCACAAGCTGAGTTATGAAGAGGATGGGTCTTTATTCAGATTCCTCACTGTTCATGGCACTCAGCATCACAAAAACTGATTGTAGGACAGGAAGTCCTATTTCTGACATTCATGCTGTGTGCTAAAGTGTAAAGTCTTTGCCACCTTAATGAAGAGCTGGATGTGGTTTGAGTGGGTTGAGAGAAATGTCAAGAATGTGCTTGCAGAAAAGTTGTAGCTCCAAACTAAAACAGCAATCCAGACATGTCTTGGCTGCTAGATTACACTTGGATTTAAAGGAAAACTGTGAAAGTTACATTTTTACTGAACCATTCCTTTAAATGTATTATTATTAAGTTACATCAGTCCATTGTAAATGTCAACAGAGGAATTATATTTAAAGTATGTAAAGTCAGGGCAGCCACAAGGCCCTGCATCTCTCTTCTTTACTGGAATGAAGAGCTATTTGAATACATTGACATCTATATCACACACTTCGTTTGTGACTGTTTTTATGGAGAGCAGATTGAACGTTAGCTAATGACCCAGCTGAGTGCCCTTTGAAGCACACTTCACAATGATACGCTGTACATGCTTATGAGTACATATTATGAATTGTTGGTGTAACTAATGGTGTGAAATAGATTCTAGAAGACACTCTTTTGCTAAGCCTTACGCAGGGTAGCCTTTTTTCTGCCAGAATCATGTGTTATATGGCATGGTGGCGGCAAGAGTTTGGAAAGGATGGGTTAAATGGTTTAGGACTGAGGGGTTCGATCACAATCATTTTTGCTGCACATTTCTGCTCTTCCTGCCAGATAATCAGCATTTATGTTTAATTGACTCAGGTCCAGGAGCAGGACAGATAGGATCGTGGTAATCTGCTTTATAGAAACAACTAGAGTGATGGTTTTGATAGAGAATAAACTGTAATTGTGCTGCATGAACAGGCCTGTTGTTGGGATTATAAATTTAATTTAGCACAGTTGAATTGCTCGTCTGTTCTGCACTGCATATGCATGAGCAGCTTTATTGTTCTTAGGTTTCTCACACTTGTTTGTACATCTTATTGGCTTTATCAAATGTTCTTCTTGATGTTCATTGTTGGTTGAACTGTATAACTTTGTTGTCAAACTATGATGACTGAGGTTTAACTTTTAGATTACTTAGATAATTTCTGGATGAGGAGAGTGCTGTTGCTTCTGCCACTAATTCCTAAAAATGTAATATTATTTAATTAATGAATCATTCTAATCTGGGATGGACTGGCGACTTGTCCAGTGTGTTTGTCTTCCTTTCACAATCTGAGTAACTGAATGAGCTCAAGCATCCCCTGCGATCCTGCTTAGCATAAGCTGGTTAGGTAATGGATAGATGGATTGATATTTCTAATTGTTTATCCTTTTATCTTGAACATTACTCAAACAAACTTTGTGAAGCTACAATTGTGGCATATAAAGCAACATGGCCACAAATCACAGCATCTTAGCTTCTGATTATTAATCAATTATACTAGATTTATTCTAAACTTAAATGATGTTTAATTATATAACATCAGTCTTATTTTAAGGCATGATTTTGAGAATAAGTATTCATATACAATGAAAAATCAGGCATTTAAGCATGGACATTCCAATGAGAATTGTGAACAAAATTGTTGCATCTCACAGTAAGGCAATATTTCTTATTGCCACAGTCTTCACATTCAACAGCGCTGATGAAGCCTGGCTACTTCTTTTACAGGTGGTGAGTTTTGCTAGCTTGAAGTATGACCGCTCCTACAGCTGGATGGTGCTGTGTGTGCTCTGGTGCTCCATAGCTCAGTCCATCCTGCTCCCCATGTTCCTCTGGGCCTGCGACCGTTACAGGGCCGACGTCAAGATGGTGTGGGAGAAATGCGTAGCCATAATGTCCAACGATGACGTGGACGAAGGTAAGAGGCACTGGAAAAACTCCTGCATGGTGCCAGGAGAGTAAAGAAAATGGATAAAGAGACAGGAAAGAGGAATTAGGGGAAGCTTCCCCTTTTGTGTCTGGATTCTTTAATTTTTTTTTTCTTAGAATTGGGTCATTCATCACAAGCTGATTGCAGAAGTGCTAGGCCTCTCTTTGGGACAGCCAATCATCAGTCTCATATCATGTGACCTATTTTTATTTCATATGCTTGGATATTTGACAAAAAAAAATCTCTCCCCGAAATAATAACACCCCTCTTGTTCTGTATTAAGAGAGAGAGGCATTTTTTCCCTTATGCAATGAAAATCCTCATCTATTGGGGTAATTTGATCTGTTTTGCTCTTGCATCATTCTAGCTTCTATAGAATATTGTTTATGGTAGGGTGTCATTAGGGTGTCAGATTGGGTGTGATTATCAAAATGTGTCTCAATTTAATGGTAAATTAAAATCAAAACAAAATTGAAAGACTGATAAAGGCATATTTAGGGAGCTTGGGAATAAAGTCTGATCACACAATAACCACCCTTTCTTTGCCAGTATTTTGACACAGGGAGAGATTTTTGACTTGGCTTGTGCCCACCTTCTTAAATCCACTCACACCAGATTAGTAATGATATATCAAATATAGAGATGTTTTTTTTTTCCATTGTGCTTTTAATATTATCAGTGCTTCTGCTTCTTTTCAGAGGGCTTGCCTTGTATAACACAGCTCAGTTGTATGTATAAGGGTTTATTCTTGTTCTTATCTGCCACTGATCTGCATGATGAGCTGCCTGTGCTAGTAGCTAATGTCATCCTTCATCCCACAACCAGTCCACACTTGCCTAAGATCAGCATTTTGCACTGCCCTATGACTGTTTATTCTCCACTCCAAAAGGGTCGACCTTTAGCTGCAGATTAATTATAACTAACACGCTCCTCCTGAACTGATCATATTTAAAAACGATGACCTAAATTTGCCCGATAGTAATTATCATCCAGGGAGTTCATTTAGTGAGGCGTTTTTTCTAGCAACATACTGGAGTACGTTCTGTTTGGTAAACGACAACGGTCATGATGTTAGTAAGAGAACCTCCCAAATGCAAATAGTTTTTGCTCTGATTCCAGAATTGTCTTTTTTTTTGGTTCTGAGCGCCTTCGAAATTTCAATGCGGACCCAAAACCAAGGACAGTGAATTGTCTTTCTCTACCTATTCGTCTGTCTGTCTGTCTGTCTGTGTATCTGAGCACGTTTATTTTTAATCCTGATATATATGCTTTCTGCGTTTGCAGAAAACAGCCAGGATGGAGGCATTCATCCGGACTTAATATATGACAGACCATATGACTATATCTCTGCTGCTGATATCATGACGGTAGACCGTATTGCCAAGTACGAATTCTCGACCTTAGAAAGGGGGGTCCCCCAGGGTTATCCATTGAGGGAGCCTCAGGAAGATAAAATGCACTATTTGCAGGTATATTTCCATTGATTTCTTTAATTTTCTTCATGAATTGATCTTTTGGATTCTTATAAGATAAAACTGTGCATGCTGCAATGGCCCTCAATATTTTTATAATATCTTCTATTACTGTCGTATCCTCTCCTGGTATCATTTTAGACATTTGCTGTGTTACTCTTTGGAAATTTGATGTGTATACACCTAGCACATTAGCCTTCTGGCTAACAGGTGTTTTGAATATAAGACAGAAAGCTGTCTAAACTATACCAGATAACCATCAGTCACATATCAAACTCGTCCACATGTTTATGATGCAAAATGTGAACTCTGCGTGTATGAAAAATTGCTCTGTATCAAAAAAAAGCCTTATAAGAACAGTTGCATAGATCCAACATTTTCTTATCTAGTGAGCTTGTGAAACTAAAAAAAGCAGTTGAGAGCAAGTGGGTCCACTGACATACTTGACCCCCATTTTACTACTCCGCCCCTTTTACTCGTTGTTTGTACCTGTAACTTATTACACTGAACCTGAGCTGGAAAAAATGACAATACTCATCAATATTGTGTTAATCTACATCATGATATATTTCAAAAAGTTCTATATTTGGATTCAGCTGAGAGCAGTCTATAGAAAATGCAACAAAAAATGATATACTAATAGTTCTTGACAGTATCTGTCAGTAAAAGTGGCTCTACTGGCTTTTTCTTGTCCATTAACTAACAAGAACTCAAAAAAAAAATCTTAAAAAAAAAAACACGATATTTTCTCCACATCGTCAACATCTACCATACACATTAACCACGGTCCAACTTACAGCACCAGTTTATCTTAGACTTAACAGTAGTGGGTAAAGAAGCAAATTTTGTTGTTTTTTTATTGAAGGAAGTTTAAATTTGAGGGGCTGATCACTTTGTCGTTACACGCTCTTAACAAAAAAGATGCCACAGAAAATTACATTTTAATTAAGAGTATACAAAAGGGTACTTTTTTTTTTTTACTCAATTACCAAATTTTCCCATAACTATTATATAGTGTAAGTCTTTACACTCACAGGCTCATTCATTTAAAGCTTTTAAATTCAATCAAGAACCTTCCTGTTATCCCTTTCTGGCATCCTTGCTTTTTTAGAGTGTAGAGACCAAAAGACTAACTTCCACTGCTGGGAAGCTTCATCGAAACACGGCATAATGTAGGGGATTCTCCAGTTACACATCAACTCGCTAAATAATAATTAATGCTTCAAAACTGTGTCAGATGCCTTTGGCATTGAAAGCTCTTTGTAATTGTTCATAATCTCATGATGTAACTCTACTCAGTCCCTTCATGCGTTGGTTAAATCCAGTTCCATCGAGGATGCTAAAGACTGCGCTTGGAAGCAGCCAAGAAGATGATGTTAGTCACTAAACAAGTTTACCTTACTGCTTTGGTGAGAAAGACACATTGTACCCGATTCAGAGCCAGTTTTAGAGCTGTGAAATGCTCCTCTTCAACCCTTAACACTTTTAATACCCCTAACTTGGTTTCTCTGCATGCAGTCCTCAGTTCCACATGGCTGATTTTTATCCATTTTATAGCACGCCATTCATTCAACTCCAAATGGTAATTAAATGAAACCAAACAGTACTAAAACAGATTCCTGAAGTCTGGAGAGAGAAGGCATGTGATGAGGCCTGAATGTGGAGAATGAACATTAGTACCCCCCAAGTTTTGTGCCAGTCACCCCAAAGCTTCTTCATATTGTGCTATCTTTCATTTTATTGCAATATGCAGAATAAAACAGCTTTTCTTAGATGTCAGCAAGCAAAGTACCCCAAAGTCCGATATAAACAGGAGGCGCAACTGTGACATTTTGCAATAAAATGTTGATGCACTTAAAGGGAGAGTTTGGTAAAAAAATCAAATTTGCAGAAGTTCACCCTTACCCCCAGTGTAGGCAAGCGGCCAAGACATCTTTGGTAAACAGAGTTTGCTTTTTACCAAAACAGAGAAAACTAAATGCAAAAATGAGACTTGGAGGTGGCTACTGCTTTCAGCTAGGAGACATACTTTGGTGCTTTTTTATGTCAGTGTCAAAAGCCTCATAAACAAGTCCTGTTCATGTACATGTCTTGTAGTACAAAGCTATAGACATGCAAAAAGTAGATCAAACACATCTTGGGTTACATTAGGGGTAAGGCTAAAATTGTTTGATTTTTCACCAAACTATCACTTTTTAACGTAACTTTAAACTCATACTGCTTCAGAGCAACAGTGAGCCAGCAGAAGACATGATGTCTCCTCAATCTAATGTGGCCATGTTTTTATATATATCAGGCTTTCTAATTGGTTGCTGTTCAACCAAACGTGAATCCCTTACATTTGATAATCAAGCTTATTCATTTTTTATTATTTATTTATTTTTTTAATACAAATTGGCCATTCTCACGAACATCTCAAAACCTTGGACAAAACTTTGAATATGCAAACAGTGATAACTGGGCTGGTTGAATAATTAAAAACTAAGCCAAATGGTTAATTCAGTTTTAAATGTACTTGAAGTGGTATGCGATGCTGCCTGGCTAAATAAAAGATAATTGATAAATAAATATATGATTGGGAGCGTTTTGTGACATAAAGAATTATAGAGCACTTTGAGGAGATATAAATACTTTGATAAATAGAAATCTGTAAATAATGTAGTTTCCCAACATTTCTTTTCATAATGTCTAAACTGTCGAAAATGAAAGTGACTATTTGTCATTGTGATACAGCGCACAGTGAAACACAGTGAAAATGCAACCTCTGCCTTTCACCCAAATGTGCAGCAGTGATGAGGACAGTACCTTGCTTGAGGGTACCTCAGGGCAACCTACTGATCTGGAATTCGAACCCATGACCTTCCGATCTTGGGGCCCCCGCTGCCCCCTAGACAATATTAGACAGTGATTTATGCTACTTGTAGGGTAAATTTTGATAATGAAACCTAATTATAGATCATACATATTAAATCTATAATAGGTCATTTACAAAATAAAGTACTTTGGTATCTCAACTCATCAACGCAACACATTGAAAATTTCTTTTTTACTTGCGCTTACTGTTTTTTGTTTACTTAAAAAAATAAAATTAAAGTAAAGCCCAATGTTGAAGATTTTTAACTGAAAAAAGCTGGAAGAATATTGCTCAAGAAAAAGAGATAGAAGAATTATGAATATGTTAATATTTTGCAGTGTATTGCAGAACTCCAAATGACCCCCTTAATGATATAAGTATGGCTGATCTGAAGGTTATGATCCTCAAATGCTTATGGATGTTTTGATGCTGTGTTCGTGAAAATGGCCCTTATAATGAAAAAAACGCACATAGTCTGGTCACATTATTAATCTGAGGATGTACTATTTCACTGGCTCGATGGACTCGACCTGCCCACTAATCTGACCATAAGCGTCATGACCAAAGCAGTGCCTGTTGTACTCCATTGCTCATATAGTAATGCTTTGCTTCCCTCTGCAGGCCAGAGTTTGCACATACTTGCTTACACCCAGTCACCCAAATAAACCCTTTGTAGTCCAAGAACTAAGCCAGTGTAGAGCTTCAGCTGCTGCCTCATTCTCTCATTAGCTCAGGGTGCTTGGTGCTAGGCTTGTGCTGTATTGTAAAACACAAAAAAAACAAAGGTTTCACAATCACTGCTAAACAATTATGTCTCTCTCGTGTAGTTCTCAGAACAATGTGGAATGTGAGTATTAATCTGTAAACTTAGTGATTTTTTTTATATCATTCATCAGATGATGGGGGGTGTCTCATTGTGTATAGCCTTATGTGTCACGTTTGATGAACATTGTAACAGTGAAGTAACCTTTTTGTCCCACCATAACCTTTATTGTTCTGTTGATGTCTATGGTGAAAACATTGTTTTGCAAAAGTGTTTAGTAACATGCAAAGTTTAGCGTGTTTTAGCATGTTTGAAATAATGATGAACTTTTTTTTTTACTTTTAGACCAGGGAACTTTTCTCTTGGGCATGATGTTAGGCATTACTGTAGGTCTGGGTAAAAGGCTTGAATGGGCGGTTTTATTAAACCTATATATCCCAAAACACTTTTGGATCTCTTTACAATCTTTGGTAACAAGTATTATCATTTTTAAGCCTAAGCTGTCAGCAGTTGGTAATTAACTTGCTAGGCTAATCAATACTACTTTATTTAGTGGTGACAAGGGCAAATTGAGCACTAATCCACTTAATCAGTCTACAGTATTCTAGTGTTGCCCATTCATGTGCAAAGGAGGGATTAATAATGTTCATGTATACATTAACTACACAAATGCTCTAAGGGAACTAAGGGGAAAGAGACATATAACATATTTTTTTAGCTTTATCATGATGATCCCTTATATTTGTTTATAACTGTTATTGAGTCTTTTGATGGTGAAAAACCTTTTTGAAACTTAAATAATATTGAAATAATGTATAGGTTTTAATTACAAGCTAAGCCCGGAACAATTTTGGGGGAAAGACTGTTCTTAATATTAAGATTTAGGACACCACTTGTTTGCCTATCAATGTTTTCACCATTAAAAAAGCTTTTTAAAACATTTTGCAAATTTTATCTGAAAATTTAGTGTGGGACAAACGGGTACTATATTAGTTGAACGTCTCAAAATCATAGACCATCAAGATAGGCTTACTATAGTCATAGATAAAGAACTGCATGCCTCACCTCTCTGCAGCCTAATACATGCCTATACTGGTTATTAATTTATGTGATTAATGGGAGCATGGCGTGTGTATGTGTGTCGTGGCAGGTGCCCCCTACAAGAAGATACTCCCACGACGAAACCGACATGTGGACCACCGGACAGATCCCTTCATACCTCCACCGCTGGGGCTCCACCGAGGACATGGTGGGGATCCCGCAGTACAGCTCTCCGCGCCACGAGAGGCGGCGGAACAGCCTGGTGTCCTACCACGAGGAGAGCCGTCCACAGCGTATGCGCAGGAGGTCCGAGGACACACACTCACTCAAGCAGCTGCCACGCGTCGAGCGCTATGAGGACGACTTCAAGTGCTTCAGCCGTGATGAGGTGGTCAACTTCATCGACGAGACGCCGCTGGCCAGCCCCATGAGAAGCCCGCGTCGGGCCTCAGCCATCTCACTCGTGCCTGATGCATCATATGAGCAGCCTGTGATCCTGCTGCCACATTTCCCGCTCACACACTTCGAGCGTGAGCCCCAGGCCCTGCGCCGTGGCTCAGAGCACGCCAAAGGCTCACGTGGTGAACTGGCCCTAGAGTCAACCAGGAAAGAGGGGTCCAGTGAATTCTGTGGTGACAGCAAGGGGTGTCGTGAGCATAGACGGGACACCAAGTACTCACATGAAGCCGCCCTTCCGGGTCATGGTGTGCGGACAGGGGTGCACTCGCCCTTCAGGGGGAAAACGGGACAGGCGGATGTGCCTGGGTGGGCGGCGGACCACAAAAAGCATGGGACTAAGGGCCAGAGCAAAGGAAGCACAAACAGTTTTATAAATTCAACACCCACTTCCTCGGGTTACGTCTCGTTTCATGATTCCATAGGCTCGACGACCTAAGGAGCCAGTTTTACTACAGTATATCTTAATGAATCTCTTAATATCGATATTAGCATTATCGTTATACCTATACAGCTGGAATGTTTTGTAATCTGGGCACTTCATCCATGAGTTTTCAAAGATTGAGGGAATGGATTGAGGCTGAGAGACATTCTTTTATAGCTGTTTTGTTCAAGGTTACCAACATATGTAACATTGTGCTCCGTATGGAATACTCTGAGGTGGATATTTCAGGAGCCTGTTTGCTTTGGCGCTTTCTTGTTCAGTTTCACGTCATAAAGCCTCAAGGAGAATCCAAGGCTGAAGCAGGAAGGGCCTCTTTTTCAGCATAGCTTCTGTTTACAAACACACTCTAGCAAATGCACATGAGTTTTATCTGATATTCCACTCTTTCTAGTGTTTTTGTAGTTTCTGCTTATGTGGTGTGTTGTTTTTTTGTTTAAGTAATTGAATAAATGTACAGTAATCATATGATTTTATGATTTCTTTCTGAAAGCAAGACTCCCTATGTTGAGTCAAAGCACTTTTACTTTATGCTTGCAGGGTGGGATTCAATCTACCCAGCAAATAACATATTCAGATTAAAGCTGCAGGTTGCATATCATTTTGGCAGCTTAATTTCACTGTTTTGTAAGATTGGAAAGAGTCAGCTTTTTTATTGAAGGGGACTGTGGGGGAACCTCCTCCCCAAAACCACTGTATTCTTTTTGTTTTCTTATTCCCGAGTTTAAAAATTCATTATACAGATCTTGGAAGGTACAATTCACCTGCTCATTTAAAGCCTAAGGCCCTCTGTCCCTTTATGGCCCATGGAATTTTACAGTGTAAAGTAGTATAAATTCTGCTCAAATATTTTTCCAAACGAATCACAGAGCCATTTTACGTGGTTTGATGTGAATTGCAGAAATGCTAGGCTTCTGGTATCTCACATCAGATCACTCTGAATGACTTTGCATATCCATTTATTTACGCAGAAATAGTAAGAAATCTGTGCAGTTCATTATACATTAAAGAAAGGTATCAGAACACAAATTTTTCTAATTTTCCTTTCAAATCTGTAAGCCTGTGGTTAGAGAATGTGCATACAGTTTTCTTTTGTTCCCGAATGAAGGGGGCTTTCCCATTGTATCCTGATAGAAGGGGTTATTATTGCTATTCGTTGTATTTTTGTCTTATATATTTGAGCAATTCCAAAATATTCACTTCTGAATAATGTTTTTAAAAATATTTTTATAGAATTTGTTGCTTGCTGCCAGCATGCATTTTTGAACATTTATTACAGCCAAATACTTGTGTCAAAATCTGGTGCTTGATGTTTTGGCAGCTTCAGAAGGATTTTATTATCAGTTGCCCTTGAGATTTCCATGAATCAGACTCTGCCTTTTTTCTCTCTCTATTAAAGACCAGATCATACATTCATTCCTTCATTCATCACGTGAGCAGTTTATCCCAACCAGGGTTGCGGGTACTAGACCATAACATTTATCAATATAAGATCTGCCACAAGAGTCTTCCTTTTACTCTAAGATCACACCTACCTTTTCTAGTTTTCTCTCTATTGGCATTTTGACAAGTATTCCTTTTAAATCTGTCATGATTGAAGGAAGTCCTTCGGAAAGAATGTATTTAAAGTAGATTGGTACATGTCATGCATTAATATCGAATCCCCTGTGACTTGAAATGGGTCTGTTCAGCCTTAGTCTTGTTCTTCATCGACCACTTCCTCCTCACTTTTGTTTCTCAAATAACTATAAGATGTAGCACTAATCGTTTTAAGGCACTTTGAAACTCACATCTCAACAGTGATGTGAACGATTCACTTTGTAGTAGCTTAATGCTTACAGTATGTTACATTTGGGCATTCCAGATTTCAGTCTCTCCTGCCTCTCCTGCCAAAAAAACACATTACATCCAGAAAACGAAGAGCTTTTTTGACATCACAAGTCTATTTGTTTTATCGCATGTTCACTCGCAAACAGGCTGTTTTTAGTCGTTTCCTGTGACGTTCTTTATAAAGTTGGATATGATGTATCTTTTGTATCATATCTCAGACTAAAGGCTACGTCTTTCTGGTATTGAATTAACAGTGTTTGATGTTTTGTTGCTCAAATGATGGTCATTTTTTTCTCTTTTTTGTGAAGTGAAGTAAAAAGAGGATATGGCAGTTGTTTGAACTCGTTGGAGCTGTAATTCTCGTTTGTATCCGTAAAAGAAACGATTCTCTGAAACCTCAGTGATGTTTTAGGTTCTGGGGCAGAATTCCAAGATGTGTTGGACAGATACACCTCTGATTTCAGCAGTGATCACACCTTTTAAAATATTTCAGAAATGATTGCTAAAATGATTATTAAAAATAAATCTAATGTTTGAACATCTTGTAAAAAAAAAAAACTTTTATTATGACTCCCTTGTGTTCTAACTGATGTTTATATTTTTTCAACTGACTATAAAGAGGAAAAGGTTTTCTGAAAAAACATGAAACATATTGAGTGGCTGTTGAGGAAGAGAGATTTATGAGATCTATAGCTTGTATTCAAATAAATTGAGTTCTGTGCTTCTTCACAAAAAAGCTCCTTTGCTAATAATTATTTGTCCTTTATAATGTACATGTATGTCATCATAAAACGAGTTTCCTGCTATCTTTTTTACGCACTGTATTTGATACTGTGCTGTACTAGGCTACTTCTGCTGAAGATCTTTGAAAAGGGACTAAATGGGATTTTAGTGAAGGTTCCATCATGGGAGCAGGATTCTTTACATTCATATAGACATTTACTTTATTGTAAAAGGTTCTTTATGGAATCAAAAGAGATTCTTTTAATTTGTTCTCTCAGAGAGGACACACAGGAAACTTACAATTTTTTCTTTTTGCAGGTTGTTACTGCCAGCGAATCTGCTTTGCTAGCATGTGTCATTGATAAACTTTAAGTTATGTGAATTATTAGGGCTTTTTACGCAAAGCCCAAGCAAGACCTTGGGACTCTGGGGCAGTAAAAATACTCAGCCGCTTTCCACAGCGCTTGAATGAACACACTATGATGCTAATCATAGGCTTTCTACTCCTTCCTTTCTCTGATCTTCAGGTCTGCTGCTCTTCAATCAGACCAAAAACAGTTAAATAACAGCTTGGTGAGTTCATAGAAGTTCTTAAAATCTCCAAGACACAAGTCCATGTGCTACTTATTCTCAAGCTGCTCTCCCTCTCGCACTTGACTATTTTAGATGCGACAAACAAAGCAGGTTTTTGGGCGGCTTCTGATTTATTCCATTCTTTCACAAACTCCCACATGCATGCAGAAATGCATTGGAACGTCAGACCCGGAGGGGAAAAGGACAGTCAGTAGTCTTTTCGTGTCCATTTCCAATCTTCACTTTGTGACTACTTCCAAGCTCCACCAGTGAAAATATCCAATCAAGTCAAGTCAAGTAGGATTTTATTGTCATTTCAGCCACATACACAGCACATAGTGAAACGAAATAACGTTCCTCCAGGACCCTGGTGCTACACACAAGACAACAACAGACAAGACATAGGACACAAGACAGCATAAGACATAACACAATAAGACACAACATAATACACAAGATAGGACAGCAAGTGCAGGACAACAGACAGCACAACAGACAGTACTTTTATCCCGAACAGCAGGTTGTTGGGCAGTGTAACGGTGTAACAGAGCAGCATTAGTAAAGTGCAGAGTGCAAGAAGAAAATAAATAGATAATAGCTAGCTATGGATGAATAATAGGTGTGGAGACATTAACGGTTTAGAAGTCTGATTGCCAGGGGGAAAAAGCTATTTCCCATCCTGGAAGTGGAGGCCCGTATGCTGCGGAACCTTTTCCCGGATGGCAGGAGGGAGAAGAGAGTGTGGGACGGGTGAGAGGGATCATCAACAATACTGGTTGTTTTGTGGATGCAGCGAGTGGTGAAAATGTGCTGTACAGAGGGCAGAGAGACCCCGATGATCTTCTCAGCTGTGGATAAAAGGTAGAGTCTTCATGGCACCTTCCTTTGCCAGCTTCATGTTCCATACATCTGCCAACATAGACATTTTATCTGTTCATTAAAAATCACAAACCCACATGTTTTATTAAGAAATAAATACGCTTAAAATTAAATAACAGAAACAATTGACCTTAAGGCATGTGTAATGTTGTCGGTAGGACATATGCACTTAGCCGGGAGTCTCATTCTTAACTTTATTAACCACAACTATAATTCAGGAACCACTTGAACAAGGGATGTCAGATAAAGCAACATACAGAGCTTATACACCAGTGGCACCACGAAGCTAAGCTGTGTGAATGACTGACATGCTGCTCTGAATCATTGGGACTTATAAATCCTGCCCCAATGAAGCACACCCGTGCCCTCATGAGCGCAGGTGTGCTCAGTCAGAGCAGAGCGCCGCCTGTCATGACAGCAAGGTGTGAAACTTGTTCAACACTGAGGGGACCCCCTTCCTGTTAAATCCATTTGTCCAACCAATTTTGCAACTTTTTTTTACTTTGTCAATTTTTTCATATTTACCTCATTTTACCAGTAATCATGAACAACATTATTTATTAAACCTTATTAAAGGATGTCTAGGTTCACTGGTCAATTCAATAGTAAACAATGGCTACATATGTGGTGACTTGTATGTTGAGTCTTTCCACAACCATTTTGTATAATCTGTGAACACATTAATAGGCATTTTAGGTACTGAACAAGGTACAGTTGCTTTCTTCATAAGAACAGTTAAAGATGATTTAAAGTGAATCAAGAGGAACCCAATTATTAAGGAAATAACAGTATAAGAAAAGAGATCATTTATTTTAATGTTCTCCAACTTAGAATCAATATCAGAATCATCAGAAAGGTGAGAAATTCAAAGAAGATTAAAGTTTCTACATTCATTTTAAACATCCATTTAATTCATTTTTAAAAATCTTTTTTTCAAGGTTTTATAACTGAGAACCGATGACTTGTTTTATTGATTAGCACACAAATTAAATGGGATGAACAACCGGCTGAGATCCAGTCCATACTTTTACAGTACTGGCCATGGTTCTGGGCCCACCCTCATGTTAAAAAAGTCATATTACTTGTAGTTTTTTAAACAAAAGCAAGTAAACACAAACATCACTTCAGAAACTTAGAAAGATTGACCGATTGACTGGGAGGGCTGTAGGACTTACTTGACTTCTTCTCATTTTCTTCACTTTTGACACTTGGTGTGAAAGATTATCCTAACTGGTGTATAAATGGGAAGAAATTACATTTTTCCACATCGTTGTTCCATCAAAATAATGTCCACAATGAGTTTATTGCTATTTAGTTCCACTAAATAGGAAATTCATTTGTCACATTTGTTTTTTTTTTCAGTAATGAATCAAAAATTAATGTAATCAATTAATGTAAAGAATTATTAGTCAGAAAGCAGTTCCTGTTTAGCTTAATTGCTTTATTCATAAGTTCACTATATAAACTAAGTGGCACTATGGCTAAGTTGTTTATAGCACTTGTCTAATAGATAGGTTTTATCCAGCTGTGCCTCTGTGGGGCAACAATGGCCTAGTGTTTAGGGACTAGGCTCCAGGATCAGAAGGTCATAGGCTCGAGTCCTGGACCAGCTGGGTTGCACTAAGGCACCCTTGCTACCTGCGTGCAGGTTTCGGCTGCCCAGTCCCGATTGGCGTGTATGGGATTAATACAGATGATACATTTCGGTGTGGTTCACTGTGTGTAGTGCTGCTGTGCTCACGATGATAGTCCTTTTCACTTCACTTTCACTTTTACATTTACATTTTTAAACTGGAGCTGAATCCCAAAGCACACATTATTACATGCTACTGAAATCATTAGTAATTCTGCATTATTTTTAGTACAACTTAGTATTGGTTTTATAAAGTTTAGGATGCAGTTTAGAAATTATTAGTAGATGATAGGCTTGCAGTGATTTAGGTGCAAAACTGTTCACCCCTGCTTAGTTGCAGCCTACATACTGATTAGTTACCTTTGTGGCCTAGAACAATGTAAACAGTATTATAAACCTGTAGCTCAAACAATTGCTTTATCTTCACAGACTTATAGACAGACAGATTGGGGTTTTTTTTATTATTAAAAAAATAGACATTTGTACAAAAGTGTGTCCTAAAAAAGGATCTAGTGCAACTGACAAGAGCAAATTATATCTATAATAGTGATCACTATACATTCTACACATTCTGGAAGTATGTTACCAAGGCCGCCAGTAATTCTGCTGCAAGGGCGCACAGCAGCCTCGATCAACATGTTTGTGGTGGAAGAGTCCGTTCACAGGAGTTCGGTCTTTTGCACAGATTTCAGTCCGGTTCGACAGAGACACGGGGCTTCGCTCCCTCTTCCCGGCTGCGCTGGAGGAGTCGCTGTCCGCGGTGCTGAAATCTGGCCCCGGCGCTCTGAGGCTGCGGGACAGACGGGCCAACACTGCGGAGCTGCACGCTGTGCTCGTGTCGGACATGAGGAGGTACTGGTTTACACTGGCGAGACAACTGGTATAGCCCGCGTGGTATTCAGCAACACCACAGCTAACTGGAAACCCTGAGTGAAAAAAAACAGCATGTTTAAATGACTTTTTTTAAGCAAAGGTCCTGAACTATTTTGATCTGAGTTGGTCGATCCACTTATCTACTTATCTACTTAGATGGTAATGTAACAGAAAAACAAGATCAAAAGATCTTTCATGTCAAAAATGCTGTGCACTGAGTTACAAAGTAATCTTCTTTTTCAGTGAAGAGTTCAGTAAACTTGCACACCAACACACCAATCATATGAAATTGGAACATAGAAGAAATAACATGATCACTAATTTTAACAGTCAGAAAATGTAATGAACCTGACATTTCTATATATCACAGTTATAAAACTTAGCAAGGTCAGCCAGTTTAACCAACAGTCAGAGATCCAAACTTTTGATGAAATCTTTAAAAGTAAGTCAGTACAACAATCGTAGTTAGGCTACGAAGCTCAAGAACATATGTAACATCTTAATTATTATAGTCTTAAACATGTTTATATTTAGTGGTGCTTTAAAGGCCATCTCTGTTCTAATCACATCACCCCCATGGTCCCAAATATTAGGATATATTTGGCTCTACAAACCTTTCTCAATCTTTTGAAGATGTTTCAGGTGTTTCACTGTCAGCTCCAAAATGTCAGCTTTCTCTAGCTTTCGTTTGCGAATCTGGAAAAGGTCATTTTTTTGTGTTATAAAAGTGATGCATGAGAAAATAACGAAACAATCAAAGGTTACTGTAGGTTTTCAGTTGCATTAAAAAAATTAAAATATACAAACTGAAGCAATGCGTACATTGTTGGAGTAGAGGCTTTCGAGAAGAGTCTTCAACTGATCCAAGGAAGTATTGATGCGCGCTCTTCGCTTTTTCTCCATCAGTGGCTTGGAAACCTGGATAAGTGGGAAGAGAGATTTCCTCAATTATGTGCGACTGTTTTCTGAAGAGTGTCTTTCATGGACTCTTTCTAACAAGACATCTTGGTAACTTACCTTTTTGTGGATGGGAACTTTGCTTTTTCCTAAACTCTCTGATACCATTTTTTTCTGCATGTGTGATCTTCTCAAATGCAGGTTCCTCTCGGGTTTGACTGAAAGATATCGGATTTTCAGGCCAATTTATAGAGAGACACTCACTTAACATCTCAATGCAGCGCGCGCCCATTTGTGTTCCACCCGGACTCTATCAATCACCGCCCTCCTGCTCTGCGATTGGCTAATAGCTCAACCTCGTAAACAGTCTAGAAGAGAGGGGTGGGGAAAAGTTAAACATGCAGTAGCCAATTAAGAATGCAAATATAGAGTGGCCAGCACTGATCACAGTCATATATAATCAGATTGTAGTTATGTTACTAAAGGAGCATGCAAGTTATTAGATATTATTTATTAAATATTAGAAACGGTTATTTGGAACAATCCAAATAATGAACAACTTTTGGTTCCTTATAGAACCATTCATGGCTTTCAAGATTCACGAAGTGTATTTGTCACATAAACAATGTTACATGCAGTGAAATATACTCCCGACTTGCTTCTAATACTGTGCAGTGATAAACTCATTTCACACAGCACAAAGCAGAATAGAGAAAAAAAATATAATAAATATATTTAGTGGCATATTGGGCAGAAATATTCCTAAATGTTTGTAAATACAAGAATATGTAGCAATATGTACATGCAGAAAATGTGTTAAATGGCATTGTGCATAACACTACTGTGCTTTGTTGGGTACACTATTGTTCTTCATCCATATCTTTATCTTTATACATTATTTTAGATCTGTGAGTGTAAAGAGTCTTCATATACGTTTTTTTTTTATCTTTTGCTTTTTAAGAGTATTTTCTCGGGACATTACATACTTTAGCATCTAAATAGAGACGTGTGCACAATGCAGATGTTTTAGGAAATACTGATGAGCCCTGCTCCATCGTGTGGGGGCGAAACAGAATGGAAAGGCGTTCAGAATCACCATAAAATTTGGAATAATGTTACAAATATCAAGTCGTTCTGGTGGAGGAGCTTGTATCAGTACTGGCCATTCAGCCTTTAATCTGTGAGTTTCACGCCGCGGGGCCACGGGCCGAACCGTGGAAATCATTCCCATGTTTTCAGGACGCACTCATTTACTGCCTGGAAAGAGGAGAGCATTTCTTCAGAGGAGCAACAGCCTCCAGGAAGAATGCTCTACCTGCTCACTCAGCAGTCTCTGAGATTGGTGTGCATCTTCATAAACACGATTGGCCTGATTAAAGTTTACTGGGTTTGTGTGTAAATGTATAGATGAACTTCTCCCAGAGGTTGCATTCCTTCAGTGCAGAAAGCGAGGAGAATCAGAGCAACGCCTCCCGGCCGGGGGCCTGTCCAGCCGATTTTCCACACTGCCCCATCAATACACTAGGGCTTGGGAAAGTCGCGCCACTGTGGAGGTCTACAGTCCATCTCTAAAATAAGCTGGCCGTCTCATACCCCCAGTGGGTTAATATATATTAATTACAGCTTTCAATGGCATCCATTGCCCAGGAAGAATCCACGTAGATATCTCGCTCTGACACTAGTTTTTATCATCAGCTATGAGAGTTTGAGCGGCTCTTTCTTTCCTAAAAATCCGTTTATTCATTTGTTAAATATGTGAAGAATGGATTCCAGTCAAAAAGCTCACGAACCTTTTGAAAAACAGTTGTTCAATCTATTACATAAACATCTTTATTTCATCAAGGGCTGAACGTTTGTGGAAAATTTCTAACTGCATTTTAAACCAGTTTTTAATACCAATTTGTGATCCTTTTATTTAAAGGAAAAGTCAGAAAAGTCATCTGTTCTCAGAAAGTGCCAAATGTAATATGCCAGACTGCTTATTCGCAAGCTTTGCATTATTAGATTTTATTAAACCCCATTGAGAACGTTAGGAACGGTTAGAATCGCAAGCAAATTCTCAGTGCAAACTACACAGACAAGTATAACAAAAATACATCGACCTCACGATGAACATAAAGGAACTTTTAAAGTGAAAGTGACTATTAGAGGGTGAGATTTAAGTGCACAATTCAGCTGATGCACTTTATTGGTTTACTCTGTTGAGTATTTGGAGGACTTGATGATTTACAGCTCTGATGGGTAAAAGAGAAAGGGAAGGAAGGGGCTCAGCATTTGATGTTTGCCTCGAACGCCCGACACGCGACAGAATGAAAGGCGCCCCATTGAGGGCGCGCAGAGCTCCTTGCCTCTGCAGCCGGACGGCGCACAAAGGGCGCTTGTGGCCGTGAGCCCCCCAAAAAGGGGGTGCGGACTGGGAGAAACAAGGGATCTTTAGGAGGCACTGAGAAGAATGCAGTTTATATTTAAAGATGGAGAGCCCATTGATCTTTTCTTCAGTTCTTTCACTTTTAAGCGACAAACCACTTTGTTGTGCCCTGCTTTGAAACTCAAACGGTGGGAAGATGAGCTCAGAGTGCTCATTTTGGGAGAAAAAATTGGATAAATAAATACAAAATCCAATCACTGAATATATGACTTTCTAAGAATATAAGACTTAATTGGGGTCATTGTTTACCCTCGTTTCTTTTACATAAACGAAACAAACACGCCTTCTCAAAATTATCATGATTGAAAATGCAATGTTGGAGGCATCCTGACCTGAAGCTGGGGAAACCATAACACAGTCCCCAAAGTTAATGGGACAAAGGACACGCTTTCGGGTGCAATTTGTAGTCTAATTGGCCCTGCAATGCTCCAAGCAATCAAACCCTAAAGGCCAGCATTGTCCTTCCATGGTCTCCTTCTTTTGGCGGCTCTAGGCAGGTAGTGTAACAAGTGTAGATTTGTTAACATCTGACGCCTATTTAGCCCCATCTGACGGGACTATTCGGCGTGCATTCGCAATAGAGTTGCATGTAATGCACCGAAAAATTGGTGCAAATCACGGCGCTGCTCGGTTCTCAGGGCGCATAAAGCAGCTCTAACTCGGTATGAAATTGGAGCAAAGCGTCTCTGGGCATAAAGGCTGACTTCACTCCTTTGTGCAAGGCATTATCACGCCATTTTCACGCTCCAGTCCAACACGTTGCACCATGTTAGTTCAATTTTCGGAGAAAACCTTTCCGCTTTCTTTTCTT
The DNA here is from genome assembly GCA_017165825.1 of Hepsetus odoe. Lineage (NCBI taxonomy): Eukaryota > Metazoa > Chordata > Actinopteri > Characiformes > Hepsetidae > Hepsetus > Hepsetus odoe. The sequence continues at coordinate 6,875,892 of CM029373.1, read as the reverse complement.
CAACTCATTTGGCAAGACATCCAGGGGATACTTTATAGAATTTGGAGAATTTAGTTTAATCCTCGGCCTTTAAAATGCACTTTTTAATTGGATGTAAAAGTGAATTAAAATATTGTAGACCAAAATGGGGAAAGTGTAGAAGATTTTGTCATTCTTCTGCTCAGAATTTCCCTCCTTTTTCTCTTCTTCTCTCCTTTTTCCCTCCTTTTTCTCTTCAAAAGCCTCATAAATAACAATCAAACAGGAACGACTTGTGCCCACACTTGGCATAATAATAACGGAACGTTGAAACAGCAAGTTGAGTGGATGTTGGTCAAAAGCGTCCTCTTGCCTGGGACCAGGCTCACTTTTCTCTCTTTGTAACTCATTAACCCTGAGGCTCTTTTGTTGGTCACTCTCAGCAGGGAGATCCTGAAGTAATTGGAGCTCTACTTGACTTGTTAACAACAATTAGTGAGGCAATTATACAATTACCTGCAATAAACGTTGTCTTTTTGGAGGGGAAAAATATTCTCCATTAGCACACGAAAGGCAGGACAAAGCATCTACATGAAGGTGAATCAACTGAGATTCCCGCCCGATGACGATTGTCGATTATCTTTTGAACAACCGAGTGAGACCCCTAGTCCGTATTTTTTGATACATTTTGGAGCGGTCATGAAGGAAGGCTGTGTGTGCAAATGAACACGAAGGCTGGCCATGGTCTCCTAATATGCAAAATAACCCACGTAAGTGCATGCCATCTCCAAATGGTAGGATAAGGTCATCCGAGAGCGAAGCAAATTGGAGAACCGCCTCAAAACTATTCACAGTTTCAATGCAATATAAGAGGAAACAAATGGCGTCCCGCACGGCTATACACTAGGTCCAGTAATATTGTGTCTGATGCCGTGCAAATAATGTTTTTTCATAAAATCTACAAGGCACAAAAAAGCCACGCGACGGCCCTGTTTGCCTCGGTCTGATCAAACATGTTCTATCATGAATTTCTATAGACTCGTCTGTAGGTTATTTAAGAGTCTTTACTTTGGTTCAGGGGCACAATGGCTTGTGTTTGGTTGTGTGCACTGGGGTTAGTGTCTGAAAAGGCGAGAGGTGCACATTAACATCGCTTTGGGTTTTCTCAAGGCCTGAAATGAACTAGTGGAAAGTAACTTTATAACTCGGTGAAGGATGAAGCCTTTGTCCAGCTCCCCTTGGAAAACACAAGTGACTTACAAAAGGGGAGCCCTCTTATTGTTAAGCAGTAAATCTTGGCTATTGATGCGCCTTGAATTGCAAAACATCTGCCATTTACTTCACAGACCCCGAAGCACATTTGTATGAGAATAAAGTGGCTACTTATGGAAACTGCCTTTTGGAAGGGCAGATAAAAAAGTGGATCCTTGTGGACACTGATTTTTGGAAGGGCAGTATAAAAATGAAAGTGGCTGGTGGTGTGCACCGGTTTTCGGAAAGGCCCATATAATAAAAGAGTGTGATGGCAGAAAAGCTGGGAAATGTAAGACGTGACGACGTAATGGAGAAAAGTAAAACCTAAAATGAAGTTTTAAAGTTACCGAAGACGGAATAACAAACCCTTAAAGAAACAGCCATGAAAGCCACTCTTTCTAGGAACATTTATTTATTTCAAAGCAAAGGAACTGAGTCTGCATCCCTATAAAATATAAAGCTTAGAAAATCACCTCGTTTACTTTTCTGCGTCTATAACTGATGCGCAATAATGGATTTGCTGATAATTAAATGATGTGTATTAAGCCACTTGTGGGCCACACTAATGTAATCCTGGAATACTGTGGAAGCAGTAAGAGAGCAGTGACATATAAAGCTCTTTGAGAGTTGTCCTTGGTATGTTCAAAAGGCAGGGCAGGTTTCCCAGGATGGTTCCTTTATCCCCCAGCAGTGGAAAATCGGGGGTTGAGTCTCAAAAGGCTAGAGGCGGCCCTGCGATTCTCCTCGCTTCGTATTTTTAGGCCTGCAAAAAAAGAAAGAATAAAAACACGCGCACTGTTAAGCAGAGAATGTGCTCGCTGGTGCCTAAATAGGGCCTAGAGAGCAAAAACCAACTTGTTGAGTCTTAACACCTGCTGTCTGCTGTCTACATGGGATTTCAGATACAGTTTATTGTAGAACAGGCTGCGATATAATGATCCGCCACATACACGTCTGAGGTGTTTTTTAGTAGCAGATTAAAAGGGTATCAGCTCTAATCTCTAATGAATAAAAATAGTGTTGCTTTTGTCACCCACCATTGATCCCAATATATATATATATATATATGCGCTGGGATCAATGGTGCGTGACAAAAATATATATAATCATTATAAAAATAAATAAATAAATATAATAAATAAATAAATATATATATATATATATATATATATATATATATATATATATATATATATACACACACACACACACACACATTTACACTCCTCATCCTCAAAGATCACTTTTTATAATATAGAATCATTTTGAGAGAAAATCCATTTGACTATTTAGACTACAACATTTAACTGTATAAACTATTGAAACTATAACATATTGAAATGTATAAAAGGATTAAACCTTCTTTTAAATAGGAATTCTTTCAAATTAAAGCTTAGCAACGCTTTAATCAGCTCAATGTATTCAAAAATGAAAATCGGCATTAGTTGTTTAAATCTTTTAACAGGGAAAAAGTGAAAAAATAGTCAACTATGTGAAATGACATGTGAACTATCTGTGTGACTTATTCTCTTCCGCTAAAATGCTCTTTTATTTGTATTTTTTGCATTTTGTTTGATTAACCAATGTTTGGACTGAAGCAATTGCTGAAATATAGTTAAAGTAAATTAACACCTTTTAATTTGAATTGAAACCCTTTTTAAAGTGAAAGCACAGTTGTCACTGCTATAGTGCATCGTGCCAGTAGTTGTTGACCTGTGAAGGAACACGTCCTTGCCTTTACACCGCGTGGGTGGCATGAGTGTCTCTCTCAACAGAAAATTGGTATGAAATCGACAATTTGTTGGTCTCAGCGTTCAGAGGACTGGAAGCGCCATATGCCACGCTGGGCTTCTCCATTGAAACAAATCGTTCCTGGCTTCACGGTCCGTCCTCCTGTTCCACATGCCAGAGCTCTCAATGGAGGGACAAAGCAGCAATTTACCTCTCAAATGCGCAAACCCCAAGGTGACAGCTCCCCTCACTAACAGTAGCGACCACCCTTGGGGCAGCTCAGATTTTAGGTCCACAAAAAACCTACAAACCTGTTTTTAAAGGACGCACACGTACACTGAATTGTGAAATAAGGGTCTCTCAATGGCTTTTGGCTTGGATTTAGATTTCTAGAAAGAAAAACTCCTACTGAATAGTTCTTCAGGGAACCAGAAGGGCATTCCTTCAAGATTTTGGAGACCTGAATTTTAAAAGGAATACCTAAGTTTGGATTGGCCAAGAAATGACTGGAGTCCGTTTTTTCATCTTTATGTCTTCAGTGAAGTGCATATAGAAGCAAAGATTTTGGGTGACATAGCCTTCCATTACTTTTTGGTACATAGATCTCAAGTGGGAAGTGGGGAATCTGTGGTGCATAGATTTGATGGACAATTTTAATTGTAAATTTTGATATTTCAAGAGATGTTTTAAGTGGCAAATCATTAAAAACATGTACAAAAAAACCCCAGAGACATTCTGTTTTCTCAAGGCAGTTTAATAACACACAAATATGAATTCAAAAACTCAGATGGTAAAATAATTTTCTAAGTAGATATTTATCCAACTTTTGCATAGCTTGTAATATAAAAGAAAAGAAAAGAAAAGAAAAGAATAAACACACACATACATGCTTGCATAAATACAAGTGACAAGTGACACAACTTTGTGAACATTGACAATACCAATAATAGATAATAAATTTGGAGAGATCCGGTTAAAAACACTTAAAATAGGACAAATATGTATATATAGGACATATGTGTATATATATTATATCTACAATGTCATAATATAATGTCTATAGCAATAGTATTTTTAGGACTGTGTTTGAGTAGAAATTACATTAGCATAAAAAAATTCTTGTCTTGATTATTTTCTACATTCTTGGTTATCTTGGCCCCTATCTACTTGTCTTGGTTCTTTTCTACAGTATATTTACATTATGTGAGGGATATTTGTATATGAAATATGTAAATATAATAAAGAAAGGTTATTTACCGTTACTTTATTTACAACATTTTTCTTTAAAAACAGTCAATCCAAAGGTACTTTAGGGAAGCAAATGTGGGTTATATGACCTTTTTGGTACCTCATTTTTAGGTGGGTAGGACCATTTAATTACCAGTCTTCTAGCCTAAGTCTTGCTAATGTTTTGCGTATAACTCTGGATACATGTCTGAAAGTAAGTCTGAGTGTTCTTTTTTGGTTGCAATACAATGACATAAGACTTTGGGATAAAATAGCTCAGTAGAATCCCATATAAACTGGACAGCTGTGCCACTGCATTAAGAAGCTGGATGTATATGGTATGAGATACCATGTCAGCTGTAAAGTAAAAGCACCAGCTGATATAGAATAATAGCATGCTGAATGTTATGGATTTAGCCCCATTATAGTTCTTTGGTAGGTCAGCACACATGTAAGAGAAGCAGAAGCAGAGAACACTCAGGAATGAAATGAGAAATGCCACAACTTCTAATGTCCCTTTGTTCCCCGGTGAACAGGCCAGAATGATCTGATCTTTAAAAGATGATTCATCCCTCAAAGGGCCTGGAGTTTTGATAGTGACCCACAAGATGCAAAAGATGAGTTGAACAGCAGAGATGATGGCAATGACAAGCCATTGGCCGTTGTATTTCACCCAACATTTGTATGCTTCAGGGAACCTTGTGGCCATTTTGAAGACGTAGAAAATTTGAAAAGAGCGCACAGTCAAGCAAGAAAGGCAGACAGTGTAAAAATAACAAAACATCACATTTTTGAAGATGCACTTTATCACTGTGGGCTCTCCAAAGAAAAAGAACACGCTTATGCTGGACAAGATCAAAGAGGCTAAGATGAGGAAACACATGTTGCCACCAGCAGATTTTACTACTGGTGTGCTATAATTGTACAAAAACAGAACAGTAATTGCAATGCTTAGTAGCACCAGAGAGGCTGCAGATACCATGAGTATCACAGACAAAGGGTCTGTGAAGTGAAGAAACATGATGGTTTTCTTGTGACAGGATGTGCTTCCCTCTTCTGACCAATCGCCTGCATTACATGGAACACAAGTGTAAGGGTCTCCTAGAAGAGACCATACAAAAATACTTCACTGTTACATCATTGAACACAAAGTATGAAGAATCTTCTTAAAGCCTAAAAAACCTAAACATAATGAAATGACTTTTATAAAATTTTAGTGTTTTCCCTGCAACTGCATATTGCATTCAAAAACACTTTAGGAGTTTGAAGTGAAAGTGACTGTTTTGTCATTGTGAACCACAGGACAGCACACCCCAATGAAATTCAACCTCTGCTTTTCACCCATATACACCATGCCACAGCTATTTAAAGTGCCTGGGGAGCAGTGATGGCGACAGTACCTTGCTCAAGGGTACCTCAGGGTCACCTACTAGTCTGGGATTCCAACCCATGATCTTTCGATCCTGGGTCCAGCTTCCTAACCACTATGTCACTGCTGCCCCTTACATTTTTAGAATCTAGTATTGTCTACTATCTACTATCACTTCAGAACTGTCCCACAAATTTTTTTTTCCTTTTTTCACTTTTCACATTGGCAACTATTCAGGGTTTATGTTTGTATGCATGTATGTTCAGACTACTTACGTGTATAGTTTACATAGGTGTTACTCTGACAAATCTTACACTGAAAACAGCACTCATGATTGTGATCCTGTTCCCTTTGAAATCCCGCCTTACACTCAACCGAGCAGTTTCCGAAAGGTACCTTGTGAAGTCAAGAAATCTATTATGATAATGATTGTAGGAACACAATGCAATGATGAAGGCAATAAATGAGGTTTTTACTTACAGCGCCATTATCCCAGCCAATAATTGAGTTGTTGATGGTGAAAGAAAGTTCTGGATATGTTTCGTATGTGCCGATCACCTCAAAGACTTGAGAAGTGGCCTCAGGGTTCCACTGAATTACCACATAACTGACAGGTGGGTTGCCCTCCCTATCGTACTGCACTTGACGGCCATTGAGAGAAAAATTCAACTTCTTAATTTCCTTCAGTACCTACAAATTTTTGAACAGCATGAGTTACTGATTTGATGGTTATAACTTATAACTAATTTTAAATATAACTATTTTATATTATAAAGATCATTCTAGCCAGTCTTACATACCATAAAGGGGTAAACTGGCATACTCTTGTTACAGCCATTCCCATCACATTGCAGAACATTGTGTAAAGCCTGAGCCATTGAATAAATCGCAGCATAAATTGGAAAAGAGAACGTGGTACTTTCATTTAAAATCTCCTCCGCGCTCAAGTTTGTGCAGTTCTCACAGACTTGATTGCACGTCTCTTCTATTGCCTGAGGGGACTGGCTTTCACAAACCATGTATTCTTCATCATCATCATCATCACTGCTTCTTTGCGTTTTATAAATAAACTCATTAAATCCAGGTAAAAACATGAATTTTTCTGTGATGCCTAAAATCTTGCCAATGTTTTGTATTCCTGGTTCCCGGGAGAGTTGTTTGTTCATGGACCACCCCTCACCGGCAATCCAAATTTTGTTTTTGATATTGTACTTTATAGCCATTCTGATTAGGCTCTTTGCAATTTCTTCCACAGAAAAAACGATTATGACTTTTATATTAAGGATATCTATTTTCTTAAGTGTTGAATGGTAATCTGAGTCTATGTGAAGCATTTCTTGATAGCCCAAGCAGACTGCATTTTGTCTTGAATACAGGTCAAACAAATTCAGTCCATCTTGGCTGTAGTCGTCCTGGCTGCCAATGAAAGCAACCCAGTTCCATCCAAACCACTTAATAATACGAATGATTATCTTGACAAGGTCTTTGTTGCTTGGTGATGTCCTTACAAAAGAAGGGTAAATAAATTTATTATTTAAAGCATCAGTCGTTGCTCCATAATTCACCTGTAAATGAACAAAATGAAAGTACAAAATAAATGAATGAAATGAAGTTCTAACCACAAAAGTACACAAATGAAAATGCTGTGTTGGCTGCCTATGAGCAGAATTTGGAAATATTTTAGAAATGAGACATTCAAAAGTTATTTACCATTGGAATAAGGTCCAGCATAAAGAATGGTGCAACAGTAAGAGTTGTAGTGCTTTCATATGGACCTGTTACACCAATTATTTTGGGCTGGTAGTTGTTGTAATTTTGCAGCACTGGAAGTGATCTGTTCTGAGATATTAAACTAAAAACGGAAGGAAAATTCTTTGTGTCTGAGCAATGGTTAAAGATTTCATAGCCGAGTGATACATCGGGCAGAATGGTGGAGGAGTTGTTGATCTCTTCCACAGCAAACCTCATCACCTGGAACATCTGATAAGATGATTCATCAAATAGATACCTGGAGCAAGGGAACAAGAGAAGGCTAAAAAAAAAACTTGGTTTGGACAAAGAACTTTAAAGAATCATTAATCATTCATTTACCAGGCAAGAAATAGCATTTGCTAAATGTTATCTTCTTAGCATCCTCAGAAATCAGATCTCAGCTATCTGCTTCTACTGAAAACTTCATCCTTTCAGTCTGCACCCAAAAAAATAAAGGATTGGCAACAAACCTGTTTAAGTTCTTTGATTCTGCAATAATTCAGTATCAAGTGTGAAGAGAATTTTAAAATACATAATGAAAAGGTTCTATACACATTTTCATATTTCTCTAGAACTGTCAAGAACCTGGACCTGAATTTCATAATAGAATTGTTTACTGAACTCGGACATTCAGTTAATTTCAACACAAATATAAACATTTCCTTTACTATTCAAAGTAGCTAGGGAACTGACCAGTTTTCAGATTAACAATTAATTGATAAATACATCAAACATACATACAAAGTTTTCTTTGGTAGTATTTATTGTTCTTATGCCCCAAATGCAACTAGATTTAAAAATATTTAAAAATGTATTGTAAGTTACTTTAGGCCATGTTTCTTATAAAACATTAGGTAGTGTTACATGTCAGATAAAAATGTTTGGGGTGGAACATTTTTGAGATACTTAATGTTTCAAACATCTGATTCCTATCACAACTCTGACTCGGAAATATGAATTCATCTTGATGAAAAAAATATGATTTGGAAAAAGATCTATTTATTTAATTATTTTAAAATTTCTTTTTGATTATTTGACTGTTTTGTTGTTTTCAAATTTCTTATTTCTTACGCTGTACATTTTTTTTTTCATGGACCATTTCACCAACGCCACAATATTCGAGCTAAAAATGGAAAAACAGAGAAACCATGTCACTTACTTGTAACACTCAAGGGTCACTGGGTAGGACTGTCGTTTTGGGTTCAAAACAATGTTTAAAGAAAAATATCCACCCAACAAGAAATCTCCCTGCAGGCTGAAATCAGATGCTGAGCAATGGATTTTCAACCAGTTTGTCAGATCCAAAAGAAAAACATAAATGGCAATCCACTGCATGGTGCCAGGTGAGATATTTCTTTATACAGCAATGCATTGTGAGAGTAAACCAAGAAGGGCAAGAGTAACGTCCGTATCCACTTTACATCTCAATTTGATTAAACCACTATATGCATCATTACATGGCATTTTCATATGACAACCTGAGAAACATTCAAACTTAATATTACATAAAGCATATACAAGATAATCTCCATAACAGTGAATAACCAAGTCCAATTACTATTTTAGCAAGTGAGCAAATGTTTAATAACATATTTGCATTTATTAATGATTTGATTTATACAGCATATGACCATATGGAGATACTTAAATTGACTGCAGATAAAAGGCTTCGATGTATTGGATTATAGATAATAAAACAAGCAGTGCTTTCTTAGTGGAGTAGTTAAATATTCAGGCACAATGTACGTTTAGCTAAGTGTAACTCTGGCCATTCTTTTGGCCATTCAATCGAAGCTCAGGGGGTCATTACCATAAGAAAACAGTGTTGATCCCAGTTTATCTGGGCTTTAGGAGGATTGTGGGAATCCACTTACAGCTATTGTTATTTATCAGCATCATTCCCAACAGACTGCAGTGGCTCTTCAGTGCTGTTTTGCATGAATCTACATTCGGCTTATGGTCTGGGTATAGGTCTGGATTTTTGTCTGAAAGTACACCTGAGTGTTCTTGTTTGGTTGAAAAAGAATGATGTAGGTTCTCGGGATGAAAAAGCTGACGATGATTCCATATGAACTACACAGCTGAGCCACTGCGTTAAGAAGCTGCACGTACTTCCCTGTGAACACAATATATGCTGTGAAGTATGCAATCCAGCCCAGGTAAAACAAAACTAGACTAAATGTAATGGACTTTGCTTCATTGTAGTTTTTGGGCAGATCTTTCCCCATGTAGGAGAAACAAAAACAGACTACGCTGAGAAACCAGAGGAAAAACCAAGCAAAGATGGATGTGACCAATGTGCCTATATTACAGGTGAGAATGATCTGATCTTTGAAGGATGTAGTGTCGTTGTAGGGTTTAGGGCTGCCGAATTGAAGCCACGTCCCGCAAGCGATGAGGTGCAACACCGAGTACACAACCAGGCAAAGCCACTGACCATTGTACTTCACCCACCAGGCATACACTTTTGGGAACTTGGCAGCCATTTTGAAAACAGAAACGATCTGAAAGGAGCGCACAGCCATGCAAGAAAGGCACACCGTGAAGAAGAAGATGAAAAAGATATTTCGTAAAATGCAATAGGCAGGCTGTGGTACTCCGAAATAGAAGAACACTCCAATGTTGGACAGAAGCAAACAAACTAACATGAGGAAACACATGCCGCCACCAGCAGACTTCACTACTGGAGTGTTGTAATTCAAGGCAAAAAGGATGATGATCACAATGGACAGAATGATGAAGGAGGCTGAGCATAAAAGGAAAAGGATGGAGAGGAGATCCGTGTGCTGGAGATATACGATAGCTCGCTTCCTACAGAAAAGGCTCCCCGGGTCAGACCATTCGCCCTTCTGACAAGAAACACAGGTATAACGGTCCACTGCAAAGAAAAGGCCACAAAAAAAAAATAACTCACTGTTAGCAATTTTTTTTCTTTCTCTCTTCTTTCTTAAAAAAAGAAGGGAACACAATAATGTCTGAGAACATAATTGAACTATTGCATCCACTACAGTTATACTGAAATGCTTCCTTACATAACATATTGACTCCAAGTCTTTTAATAATCATTAAAACAAATACTACTGCTACTACTAATAATAATTCAGCAATAACCTGACCAATTTGATCATTTAAAGATAAAGGATCCAAATATTTGATCATTGTTCATATTTCCTGATAATAATAAGGACATCATGCATTAAAAGCAAAGAACCACTACCCTCACATTTTTTTCACCTGTTCAAACTACAAGCCTGCCGATGTTTCAAAAACAAAACAGACAAATGGTCAGTTCTGTTAGAAATGTGTTGTACTTTCCCCCAGAGGAGGCCTTACCTGAGATGTTGATGTATGTATTGGCCTGGCATTTCTCGCACTGAAAACAGCACTTCTGTACTGAATTCTGCACTCTTGCGCAACCAGGCTCACATTCAATAGAACAATTTGAAAATGGCACCTAAAAATAAAAATTAAAATGTTCTTTGTTTCTTCCTGTTTACATACACTTTATACATTGTGACTGATTGATATTGCTTGCAACCAATCAGAGCAGAGCATATTCTGATGAATGATTTTTGCTAAATCAGAAAAAGACCAATGTAACAATGTATGCAATGTAAGTATATTTACTCCCCGTCAACTAAAACAACATGATGTTAGAAATGATGATAGGGGAAAAAAAGAATGAAAAAAGAATTAAATGTCCCAAAAAAGAAGGACCCCAGCTATGACTTACTGTGCCATTTTGAGACCAGGAAATCAGGTAATCACTCATAGTCAGCTGAATGGTTGGATATGTTTCGAATGTGGCAACCAGCTGAAACAAGGGCTTTTCCTCTGGCTTCCAGAGCACTACAATAAAACTGGCTGGTGGGTCTCCATTCTCATCAAACCTAATTGTCCGGTTTAGTAATGTGAAGTTAACCTCCTTCATGTGTTGTAGAAGCTTGAACCAATAGAGAAATGTAGAAATTGCATATCATTTTGATTGGATTTTTTTTGTCCTACTTAAATTTGGAGAATATACTCATTATGAAAATATAACTTCACCAGAAGATTAAACCTTCTGAGTATTTTAGAAATTTATCATGGAAAATCGAATGACAAGGTCTTAAGTATGAAAAAAATCACGGATGCTTACCACATAGGGTTGGATGTCTTGAACCTCGCTGCATCCCATCTCACTGCAGTTGAATGCACTATGTAATGCATGGGCAATAGCATACGTTGCTGAGTAGACGGCAAAAGAAAACATGGGATTTTGGTTGATGATTTCACCTGTGTTCAAGCTTGTACAATTTGGACAAGCCTGGTTACACGTCTCCCCAGCTAGACTGTCCTCGCAGTTTGCACACTCCTGGGATCCACCTTTGGCCCGTGACTTGTAGACAAAGTCTTGGAATCCAGGTAAGATCATCATTGTTCCTGTGACTCCAAAGACTGTCCCAATCTTCCCAATCCCGGGCGTAGTGGAGAGCTCCTGGTCCATAGACCATGCATCACCTGCTATCCAAACTTTGTCTATTATATTGTTCGTGATGGCTGCCTTAATAAAATCTCGGGCAATGTCTTCCAGGGTAAAAACTATGATGACATTAATATTCAGTGAGTCTATCTTGTGTAGTATGTCCACATAATTGGATGTCTTCTCGAGTTGATAAAGATATGCCAGGCATATATCGGTATTTTGGATGTTCTGCCGGAATAAGTCAAGTCCATTTTGACTGTACTCATCACCTTGAGCCCCAATAAAAGCCACCCAGTTCCATTTAAACCACTGGATCAACATAACAATTAACTCTATTTCATCATTGTTAGATGGCACTGTCCTTAGAAAAGATGGATACACTAACTTATTACTTAGAGTGGAGCTGGAGGATCCATAACTAATCTGTAAAAAAAAGTGTTCAAAGTGTTAAAAGTGCCAGACACATACATTTATGCTGTGGCTTTTGAATGGGTCAGCGATACATACCATTGGAATGAAGTCCATCATTAACAGGGGTGCAAGAGTCACTGATTCAGAACTTCCATATGGCCCCACAACACCAATAACGTTGTACCTGTTACCACTGCTTGCTCCCACATTTATTTGCTCATTATATGAGATAAAATTGAGGACTGAAGGGAAATTCTGGGTGTCTGCACAAAGGTCAAAGATCTCATAGCCAAGAGAGATGTTTGGCAGAAGCGTAGAGGAGTTATTGATTTCCTCAACAGCAAACCTCATCACCTCAAATATCTCATAACCCTGTAGTGAAAAGGGCTGACTGCAAAGAGGAAGCATGGAAAGAGTTAAAATGAAGCTTACAGAATGAAATCATGTAAGTAGTGGTCGAATCAGAGTGACCTTCTGTTAACCTAGAGAGGGCCTTCAGTTGCTTACATTGCTACTGGTTCCTCCTCATTCATGCATTCACTAGTGACAACAAGATTAATACATCTTAGTGACTCAACGAGAAAAGGTTCTGGTACTTACGTCCAGCATTGGAGTGCCTCAGGAGATCTTGGGATTACTATTGCCGATGCTGTATGCACAGGAAACAAGCCCCCAATTTTAAAGTCTCCTTCTAAGTTAAACTCTGATGCTTCACAATCAGGTCCATTGAAGAAGAGGAAGAAGAAATTCAAGCAAAAACCTAAAAGGAGACTGTGCAGCATTGCTTTATGTAATGAAGGCATAATAACACAAATAAGAGTGTTGGTAATGGCAAGCAATTAGATATGAGCTGAAAGATAATTCAGGCTCACTTTACATAACTTCATTTGCATTTTGGAAGCAAATTTCATTTTGCATGTGACCCTTTCAGAAGTTCTGTCCTTACACCTGGAAAACACTTGACACTTTTACTAATACACAAGTGAAGGTTTATATACAAATTTCACTGTCTGAGGTGTTAAAAGTGGTCCCAAAACATTTGGCAACCTTATGGTCAGAAAGCAGAACAATTAAATAAAAATAAATAAGTAAAAAGCAATCAATAAATCCCCAACAGGGGAAGAGGGTGGTTGAGTTTTTGCACAATTCCCATTCGCTAAATTCCCATTGCACTGGCATTTTGTTTGTTGTTATTTGTATCTGGAGTTTAAATATATCTGGAGCTTAAATTTCCCTTGGGATCAATGAAGTCTCTATCTGTCTCTCTGTCTGACTATCTTATTTGTCTGTCTTATTGTTTGTCCATCAATCTATCTGCCTGTCTGTCTGGCCATCTATCTACCTGCCTGTCTGTCTGTCCATCTATCTATCTATTATACTTTTATTCCAGAATGCTCTGTCTGTTTAATGTCAATCTCTTATAGTCAACATAAGAAAATCTCACACTATGTAGATTACACTTATAAAACATACAGTATTTATTAAATATTATTGCCACTACCAGCTTGGAATAGCAGTAAGGGACAATGTTTTATGTCTCCATTTCTTTTATTAGTGTTTTTGTCTTGTGGTATTTTTGCTTTAAACCACAAAGGTTCTTCGGTCTGATTCCTTCCTGAGTTTAGTTTGCATGTTCTCCTTGTGTCTGAATGGGTTTCCTCCAGGTGCTTCAGTTTCTCCCACAGTCTAAACACCAGTGAATACACACATCAGGTGCCTTCACCCATGGAGCAGTGTGGTAGGTTAGTATCTTGTTTAAGGGAACCTCAGGGCAACATACTGGTCCAGCACTCAAACCAAAACCATTCCCATCATGGGGTCTAGTCCCTAACAAAAAGGCCACCACTGCCCCAATTGGAATTATGATAAGATGCCCAGATGAAGGAGAGATGTTATTAATCCCTTGTAATTTTAACAGCTCTTTAGAACAATGACAGCAATGTTTCTTCAATTTCCTGTCACACTCTGAAGCTACTGATGTCCACAAATCCAACCATCTGACATTACTTTATCCATAAAAATACAGACAACCATGTCCTCCAAGGGTACTTGGATTTAGGAAAAAGCAGTACTTAGGGCTAAAGGGTGGGCCCTTCAGGGTGAGCAAGGGATAACCTTTATAACGTTTGAAACAGCGGCACTTCATTTGAACCACCTTGTTCCCTTTATTTATTCTTTTATTTTTATTTAAAAAAAAATAAATAGACATGCTGTCATGCTAAAATAGCTAAACTGCCAAATAAATGTATGGGATTGCTACATTATAATAATCTAAAATATATGACATAACCACGTTTCTGTATGTACACATAGTTTATTTAATGGCAAGATACATCTATTAACAATGTTACGTGATTACACTCCAAAAGAGTGATCAAAGGTACGGCTGGTCAGTGGACAATGGGAGCTCCTTTGGCTCAGGTCCAGGCAGGACAGGACGTTTGGCTTTTGCTGGACCTTCACTGTGGAAAAAACCCCCCCAAGAAATAGAAGAAAGTTAAGAGCAAGGCAAACATTATATATTTTTAGTACTATAAATGAATTAACATAAGCACTCAGACCAAGTGTATGTTTGTAATTAACATGATAACATAATATTTACACCTCATCTCATAGCTAGTTCATAATCTACCTTCCAGTACAGTTTCAATGTTATTCTGGTAACGTTGCGAACAAAAGAAAAATCAAAATCAAATCAATATTTGTTGTTACTAACTTTTGCCTTCAAACCAGCATCAATTCTTCTGGCCCCACAGAGCCCTGATCTCAACATCATCGAGCATGTCTGAAGAGACAGAAGGATGTGAGGAAGCCTACATCCACAGAAGATCTTTGGTTAGTTCTCCAAGATGTTTGAAACAACCTACCAGCCGAGTTCCTTCAAAAACTGTGTGCAAGTGTACCTAGAAGAATTGATGCTGTTTTGAAGGCAAAGGGTGGTCACACCAAGTGTTGATTTGATTTAGATTTCTCGTTTGTTCATTCACTGCATTTTGCTGATTAATGAAAATAAATGATTAAAACTTTCATTTTTGAAAGCATTCTTTGTTTACAGCATTTTTTCCACACCTGCCTAAAACTTTTGCACACTACTGTATGTTGATCAGCCATATGAACTTCAAATGATCTGTTTAAAAAAGTGGGAAGCAGAAACACTACACCTACATACACAAAGGTATGCAACAAACAAGCGGTGGTGGTGGTCTAGTGGTAGGGTAGTTGCCTATGGACCAATGGCTCAAAAGGTCCCAGGTTTGAATCCCACCTCCAGCACTACCACCACTGGGTCCCTGAGCAAGACCCTTAACCCTGAGTTGCTCCAGGGGGATTGTCACTGTAATTAGGACACAGAAGTCACTCTGGATAAGAGCGTTCTGCTAAATGGCGCAAATGTAAATGTAAACAAGTGCTTCCACACAAAATGTTATTCATATTTTGCATACTTCTACACCAGGTCATCCCAAGCTGCTCAATACGATCAATCAATCCCATTATAATGATAATAACTTATCAAAAGATAAGTGATGGACAGAAACTGCTCAGCAAAACTAAACACTGAAAAAGAGGATGGAGAAAAGGGCAATAAACAGAACTTACCTGCCAGCAGCCAGGGCCTTCTGAGAAGACATTACAACAGTTGGTGGAACAGACTCCCGTCTTCCATCTCTCGTACAGTAGTAGTTGTTGGCAAATTTATGGCTTGGTCCAACTGGAAGTTTGGGAGGAGGCTGAGTTCTGGTATCATAAAGAAAAGTAATGAGAGAAAAGTATTTTCAGCATAGCCCACAAACCTGACAGTTTCTAAGAAGTACAGTCTAATTTAACAGCATAGATAGAATCTTCATGGTTATATTCAAAGCAGATTTCCAAATACTTTTCCAGCTTAATCTACCAGCTACAACCAAGCAATGAGAAATCAGAAATGTTTGTGAAAGGGACATTTCTGAATGAAAAAAAATATCCCCAATGTCCATACATTTTCAGAGCCGGTTATCATAATCAGGTTGGTACGGTGTGCTTGAGCCTTAAACAGCACTAAAGAGGACAAAAAAGATGTATAAACACCCTAAACAGACTCACAGTCCTTCACAGGGCAGAACACACACACACAGGCAAACTTAGGGGGCAATTTAGCATCTCCAATCCACCTGATGTGCATGTTTTTTGACTGTGGGAGGAAACTAAACAGAAGACATGAAAACTCCACCCAGAATTGACCCAGTCTGTCCCTGGGAATCAAATCCAGTCCCTTCTGCCCCATAAAGCTGCCCACAGTGATGGGTGACTAGCTTGCAATAAAAAATAAAAAAAAACCTACATCAAAATGTAATCACTGTCCTATCAGAGCTGGGAATATAATAGACAGTTATTTAGAGGATTTTGAATGCAAGTGCAGTTATAGCAACTAACCTTACTTCTAATAGTTAATGTATGTAAGGCATAAAGGACTGTAAGAAAGCAGCGCCATCATTTCAATAACATTCAATATCAGAGTCAAAAAAAAAAAAAAAAAAAAAAGGGGGGGGGGGGGGGGGTCAGTGCCATTTTTTATACCTTTTTGCAATTTCATCGTATCTTAACTGAAGCTTTCCTTGCAGGTCTCTCTGTGGGGAAAAGTCACATTAGTGATTTCTTTTCACCGCCATGGATTTCAGTCATTTTAACTGAGAATGTTTCCAGCAGACAAAAGTTAGCAAGCTGTGGACTCAAGGATATGTACAGTTAGACGTTAAATAGTAAAATAATGAATATAAACAATATTTAAACCACAAAATAAGCATATGTAGCTCTGCAGGCAAACGCTTCCATGTTCAGCGCAGGTAGCGACCTGTATAAACCATTTTATATATTTTAAATATTTTTATCTTATCTCATGGCTCTCGCTTGCAATTATTATCTGCCTGAATCTCTCTGAGAGGCAGAACAGCGGTTTAATCAGCTTACCCCCGACAAAAAGTTCCTCAGTCTCTGAATTATCCTGGTAGCCGACGCCATTGTTGATGTCAAGGTGAAAACGCTGCTTCCCGCCGATGCTGATTCAAGATCAGTGCTGCTTTTAGAATCTCACATTGTACAAGGCAGATTGTCCTTTGCAGCTGAACTGAGATCAGCCAGAGACGCTAAAGAGGAACCAGCGGACTTCTTCGTGATGGTGAAGCTGTTGAAGAGAATAGTAGAAGCGTCGCCCCCTGTCGGTGAGCGCTTTTTATCTCGAAATTACAATTAATCCAGTACATTTAACAAGAAAATTATAGTACAATTAACACATTAACACAGTATAGTAAGCATAATTCTTCATATCTGTCCTACATGAAAATAAAAGAGAAGTTTTATATATACTATATTATATATGTAATATATATACATACTGCAAAAAAAATAATAAAGGAACACTGAAAACACATCAGATCTCGACTGGAAAAAAAAAATCATGCATACTGATATGGAATGGGTAATGTGTTAGGAACAAAAGGATGCCACATCATTTGATGAAAATGATTAACCTACAGAGGTCACCAAGAAATTTAGATGTCACCAAGAAATTTAAACTGAGAAACTGATGCGGCAGGCTAGTCCATTTTGCTGAAATGTCATTGCAGCAACTCAAAATGGTACTCAGTAGTTTGGAGTATGACCTCCACGTGCTTGTATGCTTGCCTGACAACGTTGAGGCTCCTTATGAGATGACGGATGGTGTCCTGGGGTATCTCCTCCCAGATCCTGACCAGGGCATCTCTGAGCTCCTGGACAGTCTGAGGTTCAACCTGGTGGCGTCGGATGGGCCTAAACATGATATTTCAGAGATGTTCTATTGGATTTAGGTTAGGCGAGTGTGGAGGCCAGTCAATGGTATCAATTCCTTTATATGCCAGGGACTGCCTGCATACTCTTGCCACATGAAAGCTGGGCATTATCATGACCCAGGAGGAACCCAGGTCCCACTGCACCAGCGATGGGTCTAACAAGGGGTCTAAGGATTTCATCCTGATGCCTAATGGCAGTCAGGGTGCCATCGTTTATCCTGTACAGGTCTGTGCATCCCTCAATAGATGTGCCTCCCCAGACCAACACTGACCCACCATCAAACCGATCATGCTGAACAATGCTGCAGGCAGCATAATGTTCACTGCGGCTTCTCCAGACCCTTTCATGTCTTTCACATGAGCTGTGTCAGGCCATGAGCACAGGGCCCACTAGAGGATGTTGGGCCCTCAGGCCACCCTCATGAAGTCTGTTTCTAATGGTTTGGTCAGAGTTATTCATGCCAGTGGTCTGCTGGAGGTCACTTTGTAGGGCTCTGGCAGTACTCATCCTGTTCCTCCTTGCAAAAAGGAGCAGATACTGGTCCTGCTGATGGATTAAGGACCTCTGAATGGCCCTGTCCAGCTGTCCTTGAGTAACTGCCTTCTGGAATCTCTAGTATTAAATTGAATGTCTTTGCCAAAAAAATCCGCTTGTTCAAATTGTCCCAGGAGTCAATCAGTTAAGACATGTCTACTCTTCTCTCTCTTGGCTAAAAAAAGTTAAGAAGTTAACAGAAACAGCTAGTTCTTTAAAAACACATCACCATCACCACCTTCTCAAAACACATTCACAATGTTGGTGCAGATTTGTGCATTCAGTTTAGGGCACAGTACGATTTATTGTGGTGGACTAGTGTTTACGGCAGGGGTCACCAACCTTTTTGAAGCTGAGAGCTACTTCACGGGTACTGAGCCATACGAAGGGCTACCAATTAACTTATCTAAACTTCATGTTTAATAAACATGTTTTAAATTCTTTTTTTTAGATACTGTCATTTTTAAATCTATATAAATGCAAATGCGATTAAAGAAGTATAGCAACAGGATAAAATTTAATTAAATTTTTAAACTGCTCACTGCTCACGGGTGAGTTGTGCTATTTTTAGAACAGGTCTGCGGGCAACTCATGCGGTCCTTGGGGGCATCTTCGTGCCCGTGGGCACCATGTTGGTGACCCCTGGTTTAGGGACTAGGCCCCAGAATCAGAAAGTCATGGGTACTAATCCCAGACCAGTAGATTGCCCTGAGGTACCCTTGAGCAAGGCATCGTCCCCATCACTGTTCCCCGGGCACTTTAAATACCTGCCCCCTGCTGCATGGAGTGTATGGGTGAAATGCAGAGGTTGAATTTCAAGGTGTCTCAGTGTGTGTTGTGTTTCATAATGACAAGAATAATCCCTTTCACTTTACAGTGAGCTATGAAATGAACAGAAGCATCAGACAGAATCATTCCCCACACATTGGGTGATATTTACAAAGACTGACCTTGGTTCTAGTTACTGAACTACTTATTAGTTACTGTATGATAATCATTCTAACAAAAACTGATTTTAGAACAGCACTCCAACTCCTAAACTGGTTTGCAACCCTGTTGTCTAAAAAGAAAAAAGGCTACCGCCAGTGGTGCTAAACTGTTGGTGGTTAACTTTAATAATTCCTAGGAAGTCAAACTGTGCTCTCAACCACATCCACTGTGTGAATGTTAAGGGGGGGCTAGATGTGGTTTCATAGATTAACAGGTTAATGTTTCAGAGATTTATTGACCAATAAAATTTGAGTGGCAATTGAATTGTTATCAGCATAAGGATATATAACATAATTACATTTATTTTGGTCAAAATTGTCTATTTTCCTTTCACCAGAATACCCAGCTTGCATTAGCCTTTGCAAATTATCATGCAACCAGTAAACCCCCCATGAGATCAAATAAATCCTGACTTCTAATGCAATAAATACTGAAAATGTCAGGATCCTATTAGTAATTATAGTGTTATCTTGTTTCCTTCACCAGCTAGTAGGGAAAAAACGAAAGTCTTCCTCAAAACTTCTACTTTTTTTTTCAAGATACATAATCAGAATGGGCTTTTCTGAAACTAAACCAGAAACTGTCTCTCCAGCAACTGTTGTATCATGACTGTAGGGGGCGTGTTTTCAACAGATGATGGTAACATTTTTTATTTTACCAAAGTGTCCCTTAAAATAAAAAGAGATCAGCTGTTAAATTCTCTGGTGTGGAACACTGTGGTCATTTTTGTCTTCTTCAGGAAAAAAAAATCTCATCATGGTTTTTATGCTTATTTTATTCCAGTGCTCAAGGTGTAAAATTGTTACCCATCAGTCAAAATGATAGTTTTAACATTTGCTTTGCTTGCAGGTTCTTTTCAAATAAACCCCAATCACATCAGCTCGTCTCTGCTTGTGGCATGACTTGGAGTAGGGAGGTCTGAACAGATTCTTTGGTCATGTTTAGGCTGATGGTCAGTATTTTTAGCAGCAGGCTTACTTAGCCTCAAGCCTCAGTGCTTTTCCCTCCAAATGTTTCTTACAGGTAGCAGCTTCTGAAACTAATGTCTGGTGATCTTATAATGAAATCAAATCTTTTTTTTTTTTTTCACAGCTAAATATGAATTTACAGTGATTTTCTGAATAGTAGAGCTAAACCTTTAACAGTGATTTTGAGAATTAGCCCCTTTCCATGATTTAGTTCAGGTTCTGCTGCGCCACGTGGGTCTCAGGTCTGGTCCCGCCCCAGTTTACAGGGCGCCACTTCCTATTGGCCAAAATCCGTCATTTCTGATTGGACCAGCATACTGTCAATCATTAGCTTCACGCCAACAGCAGTTCTGTACGTGAGTCGATGCGGTTGCCAGTTGGAAAGTCTGCAAGTTCGCACTTTTACCCGAGTGCTGAAATACGTAAGGGTCGTCCCGAGGGTAAGGTATATATTTTTTCTTTCCTTAAATGCATTGAATGAATAGAAAATCGCGGACAGGGCTGTTAGCTCGGCGCTAACGTGAAGTCTCAGCAGCTCCGTTAACGTTCTGAGGGAACTCCTTCATTAACGGTGCCGTTTAGTATTTGAGCGTCTAAATGAGCCATAAAACTCCCCCTAAAGGCTTTTTTCCCACGTTTGTTTCAGTCATAAAAGTCCCTACTAACTCCTTTCCCCCCTGTGGACCTTCTAAATGATTATCCCGCCACCTCCTCGTCTCTGAGGAATGTTATCAAGTTGCTCCCTCAAAACTCCAAAAATACCAGCAGCGCTTTCAGACCCTCTCTCCTGTTCACCGCAGGGATGGGACTGTTTTAAATGTATTAAATGACACTCAACTCTTAGTGTTTCTGTGTGGAAATCTTCTAAATCAGCCCAGGAGCTGTGTTTTCCAAGCTGCGTGTGTTTTTATACCCCAAAATCCAGATTTGGTCCAGTTTTAATGAGCTGATGTGGTCCGAGGTGGCTGTTGTGTTGACATGTATATAGGAGGAAGGTTTTCTTTGTCTCAAGCTGCCCTGAGATTGAAGGCACGCCCATGGATCTTTTCTTCTTTCTCTTCTTTAGAGGTTTCCAAAAAGTAAGGAGAAGGCAGACGCATGTATTCCACCTCTGTCATTAAAACTGTATGTGTGTAGTCTGTAGACTGACTGAGGTGGACAATTTCAGGGCAGTGATGTTTCCCAGGATCACAAGATCCTCCATACTATTCCAAAACTGTCAGCTTTTTGTTTTTGTGCTCCTGTGCATCCTGACATGGGAAGCGTCAGGATGTAACGCGATGACCTGTCTGCCACAGCGCACAAAGGAGGGGAAAATGACCTTAAGTTGTTGACTTGCACTCTTGAAAATTGAACTTGCCTCCCAAACAGTAAACTTTCACATGCTTCACGTCCCGTGATTCTATTTATGGGACGGCTCCCCTGCCGGGGCCACTGGCTGTCTCACTGCTCCCCTCCTTCATTTCCTTACGGGACAGGCTACATTCCCTAAGAGTTTATTTTGTAACATACTCAAAAATAAATGCTTCTAAGCTCAATATTTGAGATTTGTTATTCATCACATACACAGTTATACAGAAATGCACCCTAATCTGTCCTAATTTGTGAGTACATAGATATATTCTTGAAAAACCGACATTAATCAAGAATAGAAATTAAACAAAGAGGAAAATAGCTGGAGAGTACACAATATATTCCTGAGAAACAGACTTAAATTCCACTTTTCCCCCCAAATATTTGCATGGTTTAATTGCTGTGATCAAGCAATTGAGTGTGAGTGATCTGATGTGAACCGTGACATATTTCTGAATTGTTCACGGTAGTGGTGATTGGAACCAGAAATCTGTAAAGGCACCTCACAGGAAGCTGAAATGGTTATTTAATGTGAGGCCTGATGTCTGAAACATTTAGTTTTTGGATAGTTTTGAGGAAAAAAGGTTCCCTTAAAAAGTCTCTTCATAGAAGTACATGCAGGATGTTGTAAAGCTAAAAAGTCCCTAAAATCATCGTTCCTTCTGTTTTGATGTTGACCAGACTGAAATTACATTTGTGCGTCCGTTATCTTCGCCACTCATCCTAATCAGGGTTAGCAGTGCTGGAGCTTTTCCCAGCGTTCAGAGGGCGAAGGGCAGAGAAACACCCTCAATAGGTCACCAGTCCGTTGCAAGACTGTCAACATTTTGTATAGAAATTGATAGAACACACACATTCTCTACTATAGTTCAATAAAAATGGCTATATCTGCAACCCTTGGTTCCTGTCTCCTGGTTCCTGTCACCGTCATTGTAAGAAAACTGGATTGTGTGAGTTTCTGTAGATTGAACAGTTTTTACACTAAACCAATCTTTGTGCCCGCTTTATCTTCATCTCATTTACAAATATGATTCCTTAGACATCCATTCATGCAGTTCTTTAGGGAGCAAGTGTTTCTGCTACAACAATCCTCCTAAGAACCTTTTGTGAACTTACAGTTTGTCTGGCTCACACATATCTCACTTACAGAATGTTTGTCATACAGGTCTTTCTAGATACCGTAGGCCATTATCACTATTATCCAGCGCCTCTTTGTGACGACAGCACCAGAGATATAGTGCATCTGCTTACTCTTACCACTTTTATCCCCTCATTGTCATGCTTGCTTTGGTTATTTTAAATAGAACCTCGCACAGCACGCTACATGCCTCGTATCTTTTACGGGAACCACTTTCCAAGTTTGTGCCAGACGCCGTTTTCACATTGTCCTGCATACTTTCCTGCTGTTTGTTGCTGCCTTGTTTTGAGCCCTGTGCAAGATGGTGGGCATATGTCTCCACAGTGAGGCAGGTTTTCAGTTAAAGATAACTTCTGAGAGGAGAATGATAATGTCCAGCTCTGAAGCCTTGATTCATCCTCTCAGTGAACCTAGACTGGGATAGTGGTTGACAACTTAATTGCAATTTTTGCTCCTTCCTTGCCATTTGCTTTCAGCTAAGGTCAACATGAGATGACAGACCAAAGCCTGCCACATGGATTTTTTCCCCAGACTTACACCAACTTCTAAAGTCTTTACTTCAATACAAACTGCAATGTTTGCAAGTGATGGAGGGTATTACCTTACAGGAATAGGGAGTCGTGAAATGTGAAATTTAATAGAAAACACACACTAGTGGTATTTTAAATACTGTTTGTTTCTAGAACTTTGTAGAGCAGCGTATATGAAGTAAAATGAAATGTTTGCTATTTCAAATTGATATAAATTAATGTTCTTCTGTAGAATGTAGTTAGTGCAGTATGATTGATTTAAATATCCATTCAATTAAATAAATATTTAAAGAGGTTGATTTCTATATATTTTATTTTAAACATCTCTGAAGAGTCTGGCCTACTGGAAAGGAAATGAGTGGAATTTTGTGTGCTTTGTATTAGATTTGCTTTTATAAGAGTTCCCGTTAGTATGTTAGCACTATGTTTGGTGAGTTTGTAGACAGGGCAAACCTTCTGGGTAGTACTGGGTCTCTTTGAATGAGAAATACATCTTTCAGTTAAGCCGCAGTCAGGATTTGGAAACAAAGGAAATGTTCTCATGCATCCTTATATGTACCTACTTTGAGTTCGTCTGATGTTAATCACATTACAGCACCAATATTTGGCACACAGAAAGTCCGTAGAAGGTTAAAGCTCAATGGCTTGTTTATGGTGCGATGGCTGCTTTGTCAGACACTGTAAAAACAAAGGTGACCATATTGTTTGTGTGATGAGAACTAGTGAATCAAAACAACATGAATTTTTGTCCTGAAACTTGGCGTGCTAAATAAAATCCCTAATAAAATACTCCGCATCAGGAGAAGTGTGCACCTCTGTGGATGCTCTGTGTTCAGAGAGTGCACTCCCATACACACTTGGATGCACCACAGACTGCTTCGTCTGCTCTTTTAATGCTCTGTCACTTTAGAGGCACAAACATGATCCATATTTTCTTATGTAATGAAGATTTTCCTCAAATAAGTGTTTTTTAATATTTATTTATTTATTTATTTATTGCTCTTGGGCAACCTCTTGCTTCAGATTCCTGCTTTTTTCCTCCGGAGAACCAGAATAGGCCCTCCTTTTTTTGTTTGCTACAAATTCAAGAGATTAGAAGAATGTTGCCTCTCCAAATTATAGGTATTCTGCTGAGTCTTTAGGATTGGGCTCAAGTCTAGTGTATGTATTCACTCAAGTATAGCTGTTCAAATACAACGGTCCTACCAGTCAGTTGCCATTTATTGAATTATGCACCAAATGTCCGTGTGTCTGAGGATGAATTATGGCATGTTAAATATATCTGGATCATTCAAGTGGCATGAATTCACATGGAGCACTCACTAATTCAATCTTCTCTGCCTCGAGAATCCATTTAGCCTCTCATGATCTACTGTTTTTCCCAGGAAGGCACAATTCTTTTGAGCTGCTTTTAGCAGCAGACACATGATTGTAATGTTTCAGTTTGTTGATTCATTCTGACTTGGAAGTTTGTCATCTTTTCATGTCCCAAGGCTGCATGAAGATTTTTGGGGGGTTAGCTATGGTTATTGGTGTGCCTGTGAACAGCTGGGTGGTATGGAAAATATCAAGGGGGGTGGGGATGGACACGGAATTCCCCTTCCTTTTCCTTAACTGAGCACCCGAGTACATGATAGCTGCCTAAACTTTCTTTCTAAAACTGTGTATCTGAACAGAGCCTTTGTGCATTTTAGCCTGCGATGAGGGGCCTGTTTTGCCAGGAATTCTTGTCTGAGCCACATGATTTGACTGTAGTGTGTTTTTATATTAGATGACATGCTTATTATCAGATAGGCCAAGAGTGAACATTAGGAAGTGTTTACCCGAAGAAAATGACTTTTGGGTAATAGCAAACTTTGTTTGAGCCCTTGGCTCATAATTTTGATGTGTGTGTGTGTGTGTGTGTGTGTGTGTGTGTGTGTGTGTGTGAGAGAGAGAGTCTTTGATGCTTGTTTCCACCTGTAGGCTACTTTTAAGTTCTAACAAGACAGTCTGATTAGATAAAAAGCATTTTGATATTGGAACAACAATATAAAATATAATTTTTTTTCCCTTTAATACTAGAATCATTCTTCTGAACACTATTAACTAAATTACAATAGTATTTGAGGCTTCCTTGCATGACTTATTCAGTTTGCTTTGTAAAACTGTAAAAAATCAATGTGTTGTCACAAATAACCTCTGATCTATAACGATAAAATAGCCATGACATTATTCACAATAACGTGGTTGTCGGCATAACCGTTATGAGCATAATGGCATGGAGTGTTGATTCTTTCCTTCCTGCAGATTTAATGTTACCTTGTGTGTTTAACTGTGAGATGTACCTTACTGTCGTCACACATGGTTTTTAACAAGCAATTCCAATACCTCTATACAGAGCCTCTATACAAAAACCCTTGCTGCTCTTTCCAGCTCTTTATGTAGATGGGATGGTTGGGGGGTGGCGGTGGGGTACTGGAGAGCAGAACAACGAGACTTCAGAAAATTCGCCATGCAAGTGGGATAATGGTCCATTATTGGGACTTCACAATGTCTTTGTGTTACGTCAGGTTGAGAGATGATGGGCTTTTTTCGGATTGGTTGGTGGTGTCCAGAATGAAAGTTTCAGATATTTTGCAGAACTTCAGCCAAATGTTGCTTATTAGGTATTCATGTAAATATCCTGACCTTATCATACATTTGCATCCTGGTGCCTCTTTCAGATTATTTTGCCTATAAAGTCAGAAGCAGATTCTATTTTTCATTATTTATGAGTAAGAGGGATATGTTTATTGTGTAATATTTAACCTTTTGTAGCATGTAAAAAAAAAAAAAAATTCAGCATCCCATGACTGATGTGGCAATGCGATCCTGTATCCCTTGGTTTTTAAAGCAATGAACATTAAGTTCCTTTGTAATCAGCTGATGCTTGGACGAGAGCATGCGGCTTTGATTTGTGTTCTTCATTTCTTTGTTTATGTCCCCTTCCTCTGATTTTTAAGGAAGCAGCTTGTGGTCCGCTGATCAGTGGTCTGGCATTCTTAGTCCTGAAAGACAATAGGGGCGTCCCAGGGGATCTGAGGGTGTTATCAAACCTGCTTCCTTTCAGGAAAGTACAGATGCGTTGCATTGTATCGGTTGAGGCTATAGAGACTATATTATTGAACGATATTAATCCAGCTCTTCTGTATTTCCTGGGAGTGTTTGTGCAGATTTGGGTGGCCTGTTAGGAATCCTACTTTGTGTTTGGTCAGTCTTGAAGTTTCTTTAGCCCTAAAGTTTGACGCATGTCCCGACTCATACTTTTAAGCTGACACTGTCTGTTGAAAGCACAAGCCAGTTACTTCCCTTTAGAGGAAAAGGGAGGGAAGACCATGAGGTCATTTTTTTTCAATACCCATGACTCATTTTGCTAATAGTCAAAGTGTATGTTTGTTGTGGAATAACGCCTCTGAAAAGGTGGATATTGGTCTGACAATGGCCAACTATAGATCATTCATGTTCAATGAACTCTATGGAGGGAGATTCCTTCAGCTGCTAAATAGAATTACTTCATGCTGAAAAGCTAATTTTGCTGCAAAATGAACATCTGCAGGGCTTCCAATGGCTGCTCTCCTCACAGAGTAAACTGACCTTTTTAATATGTACACTTAAGTTAAATACAATTTAAAATGAAAAAATCATTTAGCTTCAACAATCAGGGATTAAGTTAGCACAGGCTTAAGGTTTTCAGTATTTTCAGTATTTTTAAGTGACATTTTCCTTCAAAAAGAGTGGATTACAGTTCAGAAGAACTCTGCCAGTGGATCTGTAGAAAGCTACAGTTTGTTTGTGTGAACCTTCCAGCCTCGTGGCATGTTGTTAAAGAGAATGAGGGGCTGAGAGGAATGTGTGTGTGTGTGTGTGTGTGTGTGTGTGTGTGTGTGTGTGTGTGTTTTTTTTTTTTTTTTTTTTTTTTTTTTTTTTTTTTTTCCTCTTCTTCTCCCCCTTCTCTTCCCTGTAATTAGGCACTTATCATCAGACTTTGTAAACACTGATACTCCTGCTCAAAGAAAAGGAGATGGGGGAGTTCTGCAAGCTGCTAGTCCAGGAAACAAGCTGACACGCGGTATCGTAGTCAAGCATGACTGACTGATTTAAAGCATGCCTTGATCTTGTCCTCTGGAGGGCTCTTTCACATCTAGCGTTCAAAACACTGTGAGGTAATGTACATCGCTGAATTGCTCAAGTATTAAAAATGCCTACTTGCTTCAATAAACATGATCAAACCATTCCGTCATCATGGAATTATACACTGTGTACATATACTAGCTTCTGAACACGTTTTGGTTCTCTCCTTCTGCCTAAGTATGTATTGATAATTTGGTAACATTAAACGATTTTGTTCTTAACTGTCAAAAAAAAAATTGCCATTAGTTTTAATTTTAAGACATGAAACATGGAAAGAATGGGTTCCATAAAACACACTGCTTGTGTAATATAACCATATCAAATTTAAACCACAATATCCAATGCAAATGGGGTATTAACTGAAACTTTTACTAAGTTTTAGCTACAAGTTAGAAACAAATGTTTGTCATTTGATAACCATTTGATAATCTTGTAGGATAAGATAAGGCTTAAACCAGTGTAGTAGCCTTCCATTCTTCTTCACTGCTTGACCCACAATCTGCCCATTCACAGTTTCTTTCTTATTCATTTTTTAATACATAACCACCTACACCCTGTGCCCAAATTACAAGTCCGAGCCTGGTCACATTAGCAGGCTATGAGAGGAAAGTGTGTGCTGGAATGTGCCTAGGGCTCTGAAAAAACAGATCTGCACACATAACATGCTTTTGCCAGCCCCTCACACACACACACACACACACACACACACACACACACCCACACCCCTTTCCTTTGTATCTGTGTTTTCCTGACTGCATGCATGCATGTGTGGTAATGACCAGCCCTTTCCAGTGCTGTTAAACTGCTCTGTTCTTCTAAAATGCATAACGAAGTACTAATTGAATGGGTTTGATTTAATTAAATAGACAGAGCATTTCTCACAACAGTGGCCAAGAGACATTTAGAGTTAACTTTGAGGTTCCTTCACTATGCATACATTCTGAATGTTCTGAAGTATAACATTTCTTCTGGGTGTTCAAACTAACTTGGAAGGAAGATCGTGATTTTGAACATGCTATGCCGTAACTATTTACATGAACCTTTTTCTTTCACTGTTCATATACATCTGTGGGAAAGCTCTTTAACTGGCTGAAACGTCAGATTAAATAGACAGTTGCTGGGCCCCATAATGGGGGCTCCAGGTGTTTGCAGTGATGGCAAATACATGAATTATCACCAGAGAAGATGGAATAAGATGAGAAGAAGGAATAAGGCCAAAAAAACCCAGCAAGGACATGATCATACGAATAGCTGATTTGTATATGGGCTATTTTGATGGTGTGGATGTTGTACTGATTACAGTTAGTAAAAAGCAAACAATCTATACAAATACAAGGTCCTGGTCAGGTCAAGTTTTGTGAATTGATGCCTGAAATTGAAGAAGTTGTTCTCAAGCTTCTAGAGACCTATTAATGTATGTTTTAACTGTGCTGCTGTCTGTCAAAATAAGGTTAATATTGCACAAATTAGGTTGTACTTTAACATAATGTAGATGCCTCTTTGTGATTGAATATTTAACCAGGAGTTTGCATACTTTAAAATTGCTTCTGCTTTATTGTACTTGGGGAGCAATGTTCTCATTTTTTTGACAGCTGAAGCTTCTCTGCTGCCCTGTTCTCTTCGGTGTCAAGTATCCTTTTCTTTTAGGGGCATCCTGGAACTTGCAGCCGATTCTTTTAAACGGGGACCAAGTCCATATTCTAAACGTTTCTCAAAGTGTGAGTGCTGAGGTCAGACCAAAGTGCTCTTGTTTGTGTCTGACAGAAGCACTTTCTAATTCGGCACTCCGGCTCTCATACGTTTGAACCTTTTAAGATTGTAGCAATTAACAGTGACTCAAACAGATTTTCATACCAGAGACGGACGACACCACTTACCAAAAATGAGTTCTTGAACATAACTCCTGTCCCAACATTTGTTTAAATACTCACAACTGCTTTCTATATAACTTGCTGTATTTGTCATAAAATAAAGCAATAAATAATTTAAGAATATTTTTTTTCACAGGTCCTGAACTGAATTCTGGAGGGGTCCAGAAGGTTCTAAAAAATGACCCAATCTGTGCACATAAACCCCAAGCTGCCAAGTGAGTATTTGCCTTGTTAACTACAGCAGAACAGTATAAAACAGTTATAACCCTGTTAGCTTTATGACCCATGTTCACTTGCCACTGGCCTTCACAAGCCAGAGCTCCCAGATTTAAGTCTCAGAATGTTTGAAGCGATATGGGATACATGGACATTTAAAGACCAGCATTAAAGACAACTGACAGCAAAGACTTCTACTTGAGAAAATTAAGAAAATGGGAGTAGTACATGTGGAATGAACATCAACAAGGCAGGCAATATTTCCAAGCAAAACTAGGCTACACTTTTTAAATAGGCAAAATAAAACTCCATTTGTGGAACCAATTATAGTGACATACTAGGACCGGTTTTAGACATGATTGCTGAAGCTACAAACCACTAATGGAGCATCACACTATATTGCTTAATTAACTTTATTTTTGTAGATCTGGGTGCCCCTTTTCATTGTGCCACTCAGGAAGAAATGGATCACAGTGGATCCTATTCTGTACAGACCCCATACGGATTTCAGCTGGATCTCGATTTCCTGAAGTATGTGGAAGAAATCGAGAGTGGTCAAAGCATCCGCAGGGCTCACATGAGCCCTAGGAGATCATCACGTAGTGACCGAGTCTCTCAGAGGAGTGTAGGTGGTCGCACTAGTGGCTGGACTTCTACTGAGTCACTAGCATCATCAACAAGCGAGGATGGGCGGTCAATTCCTCCACCCATTTCTCAAAGCCATGTCATTTCTCCGAGTAAGTCCCAGCCACTTTCACCATCTTCAGTATTCAGCCCCATGCTGCCGTCTGCTTCAAAGATTCCACCTCCACCACCTCCACGTAACCCTAGGGTGGAAAGAACACTACTTGAAACGAGTCGACGTCTACAGCAGGAGCAGAGTTTTTCCGCAAATGGTTTGGGCAGTCCTGTTTCTAATCTTTCCAGTGTGAATATCAAAGATGGAGGATCCACTGGCAACTTGTCAGCATCTTCCCCGTTTTCCCCTGATGGTCACCTGCTACATATTTCACCGGCCGTGGAGAATCCCCCTTCTGCTGGCTTGACCAGAGTTAGCCCTCAGAACTCTGGGAGAAGCACCCCAGCCTCCAATACTGGAATGTCTTCAGTTCCTCCAATGCAGCTTCAAACAGTACGAGAACAGATGGCCTCAGCCCTCAAGCAGCTCAGGGAGATGGAAGAAAAAGTGAAAGTAGTACCAGCCTTGGAGAGGGAAGTGGGTGCACTTCGCATTGAGAAAGAAAGACTGCTTCTGGCCCTTCAAAAAAAAACAGAAGAACTTGGTGTTTTAGCCAAGGCACAGAGATCCACTGAAAGAGTGGATGCAGTTGAACCGGCTTGCTCATTACCTTTAGATCCTAGCAGGTCTGGTCAAGCGATAATTTCTGAAAAACTAAAGGAAACTTCAGCTAAGATCATTGAAAAAAGATCAATAGCTATAGGTAATGATATTCCCATTGAGTCAGTGGTAGTTTATAGTCGCCAGGATTTTAAGGATGCAGCTGTAGAAGCTGCTGTTGACGTTAGTCATATGTGTGTGGAGACTGAAACGGTGAGTTTTCGAGACAAAGAAGTCCAAGCTGAAGTTCAGACAGGAGACGCGGCAGTCTGGGTGATGGAATCTTTACTTGGGCTATCAAGTGAGACTGAAAAAGAAATCGACAACTTGCAACAAACCATTAAAATTCAGCAAGAGTCGATCCATGTTCTGGAGACCCGGTTAGCCCAGACCAGTCAACATCTGGAGGAGCTGAAGGTTAGGGAGATGGAGAAGTCTTCAAAGATGTTAGAAAAGGGGACACTTGTCAGACCAGAGACAGCTGAGGTTCTTGTAGAAACAGAGCCATGTTTGAAATCCTCAGTAGGAGTGGGAGTATCAGACATAGACTTTCCAGTAACAAAAACTGATCAAAGTGTTCAGACAGACTCTGTGGAAGTTTCAGAAGAAAAGACTCTTGTGATACAGGTCAGCACAAGTACCCAGTGTGAAAATCTTAAAAGCTCTGATACCCAAGAAATTCTGGAGCAGGCAGTCTCTGCAGAGGGTGAGTACCTTTTTATTTATTTACTTTTGGTTTTTTCTTTTTTTCTTTTTGTGGCTGTCTGACATGAATTCCATGTTTCCAATGAAAGCTACAGGCCCTCTGAAGTCAATCATGAAGAGAAAGGATGGAAGTGGCTCGGGTGCAGCTTGCAGCAGTGGCAAGAAGAGCTTGAAATTTGTAGGGATTCTTAACGGAGGGTCAGTTTCTTTTTTTTTTTTTCTTTTCTAAAAGCTTTAGGTTATGATTATGCATCTTTTTAGGGCACAATGTATGATTGTACAAAGATCACCCTCTTTTTCACCATTATTACCTTTATCAACTATTACATGAACAGAACCTAACAAGCTTATACTCAAGGAATCTGTTACTCAGCCTTAAAACCCTCTACCTAATTGTGTGCCCTCAAAACAGAACTTGGGACTCCCAAAAGCTCGTAAAGTGTTTTTTGTGGTGGGGCTTGAGGTGGATTGGTCAACCACTGTGGGCAGTGGTAGCCTAGTAGTGAAAAATTTTATCAGGGTACATTATCCTGCTAAAAGAGGCAACTGCCATTAGGGGAATATGGCTGTGATGAAGGTGTACTTTGGCTGCAAAAATATTATTATAAGTATGTGATACATTTAGAAGTAATAGCCATGTGAATGTTGCTCAGAGCGTCAAACTCTTAGTTATTAATCAAAGCAGGCCCTATGGTTTCACGGTCCATTTCTGACAGGTCCATTTCTGCTCACAGGCGCATTATTGGTGCTTTCAGCAGTGGCAGGTATCAGCATGGGGAATCTGCAGCTCTGCAGCCCTTTTACCCCTTTCTTGTAGGTACTAACAGCTGCATTCCAGGGACACTTAACTGGACTTTCTGTTTGAGATTTTCTAACCAAGTTGTTTAGCAATCATAAGTGCCCTTGTCAAGTACCATTTTTCTTGTTTCCGGCACATTAGCTTCAAGAAACGACTTCACTAGCTGCTTTGTAGATCTGGCTCTTCAACAGGTGCCATTCTAACAGGATAATGTATTCTATGCCCTTCACCTGCCAGTGTTAATACAACAAATCCCATAAAGGTCTTGATAGATTGAATCAGTATTGTAGAGGTGCAAATCAATGAATACTGGCTTTATATGCAGCAGCCGTTTCTGTATTACAGACTGCCATACAGTGATGTCACATCAGTTTCACTGTATCTGACTTTTATGGTAATCACAAAAATGCTTTATTTCTGCGTGTATCCTTGTTTTTATATTTTAGTATTTCTTTTATATATAATATAGTATTTGATTATACTTTACTTACTATACTTTGGCCTTTTGTTCCAATCCTGTCTGGCTCTTTGGAGGCAAAATATGAAGAGATGTTACTAGGGTCAAGATCTCAGCACTGCATATATATATATAATTTTTTTTTTCCCATATGACTGTTTTGTGGTGCTGTTCCCCAGAGATCTACAGAAGTGCAAAATATGTTGGCTTCTATTCAGTTGTTGGCCTCAGGTAAAACCACGTGGGTGCCCAAATTTAAACACTGTTTTGATGCCCTTTTTAGGCTTGTGCTCAAGTTGATTTATACCAGCTGCCAGTATCTCATTAATTTGATATTTTCAGAGATCTACCTTTTTAAAACAATGCGTGCAGTACTGTTGTTTTTCCCCATCCAGGTATGAGTCCACGTCTAGTGAAGAGGAAGATGAGGAGGACGAAGGAAGCTCATCTGATGAAAGTGCAGCTGGTGGATGCTCAGACAGCAGTGAAGAGGAGGCAGCAGCTCTGGAGGACACTTCTGATGAAGAAAGGAACATAAATCTGGAAGACAGTGACAGCGATGAAAACATGGCATCTGTTACAGAAGGTGTTAAGAAGGGTGAAGAAGTAAAAGAAAAGTAAGTGTTTATGGTTTGAAAAGCTTTGGTTTGGCCAAAAATATAATTTGCCTAGTTTTCATCTCAACCAGCATAACAGACACATTCCAGGCTTTGAGATTGCCCTTATTTGTAGGTTTTTTTAAATTTTTATTTATTTTTTTTTATTTAGCTGCTTGACCTACTTCTGTATTTAGTTTGCCTAGAGATTCATGTTTTTGCAAACTGAAGCACCAGTCATGTCAGTGTTCTTGGCATCACCAACAAAATCAGGGCCAATGACAATAAGCACTGCCAGACCAAACAGCAGCATTAATACATTCACAAATGAAATACATGTATTATTAACAGCTTTAAGCTTTTGTTTAGTACTGCAATAAAAATTGAACACATCCTGGTGGCCAATCAAATTATGAATGTTTATAAACAGAGCAGTACGTAATAATAAAGAACTTGACCTGTGGTAAAAATTTAATGTTTAATGAATTTATTAACATTTGCTTTGTGTCAAACATTTAAATCAGTAGGCCCCTGTTGGTATTTTTCTCAGCCATTGCTGGTTGCTTTTGGGTAAAATATCAGGAGCCTTAATTTCTTTATTTTAGTGAGACAAAAATATGCATTTTAGTTCTGAGTCAGAATTGCCAGTTCAGTTTCCACCTGTTACACACACAATAAAAAAAGTCCTGTAAATAAAAAAGAGAGAAATTAGTTTACTTTGTTCATGACCTAGAGTTTGTGCACTGTTGGTCTAAAGTTGGTTACATTTGGATTTTTAATCTCTGAGAAATAATGCTATATAATCCACATAAAGCCAGTCTTCAATTTGCAAGTTTTCTAGTTACACACCATTTCCACCAAGTTAGACGACAACAAGGTTTTGCTTTAAGGAGAGTTATCTTTATGCTTAGGGGCCTTTATTCATCTACTAAACACTCTTAGCTGAATGAGGTGTGTACAGAAACATGCACAAAGGAAGTTCACCTGGAGGACAGTTGTTGTCCATTGTCAAACAAAGGCAGAAATCACACAAGTGAGTCTGTTTATCATTAAATAACAAGTTGATGTGATTTAAGGCAAGTGTGTGTGTTAATGGGCATACAGTTTACAGCATGCTAAACTGGTGGCTCAGAGTGCATCACACTGCAGTGCTGCTGGAGATTTGTCTCACTATTGAAACTCCTTTATTGTATCCTGCTTGATTACGTCTAACCTCTTGATGGTCAGTGGTCAGTTTCTGGCCACGGGATAATGTTGGTTATATACTTTTGTTAGGTGGACTATTCCCAGCCCAGTAGTTACATGGAGTTGTTTTATAAAACTCCCATCAACCCTGCTATGAATGATCCGCTCAACACACACACTGATTTCTCTCTGAGGTGAATGGAAGATTGTTCAAATCTGATGTGTGGCCAAAAGCACCACTTTTAAGTTCACGTTCCAATCAGAGAAAAGTTAATCTAGCTCTTTTTCTCAGTGTTAATAGCGCCTTAATTCTTTGGAAAATTATTTCGCTTTCCATTCTCTTCTGCAGCATAGAGTGAAATCTTGCCCTTCAAGAGCTGCATACACTTCTTATCTTTTAATAAACGGTTATAAATAAAACCAGTCTGTTCAGGCCAGAGGAATTTGACGTGTGCCCTTGTGTGCCGTTCTGTTTAATCTGTGACCCCTTAGCCATACGTGTGATTACTGGTTACCCTTAGAGATTGCATGCTTAAAACTTATCAGTCTACTTTACTGTAGGTTTGAGCTGAGTTCAAAAATGCGTGAGGCTTGCCTCATTCTGAGGAATCACCTGAATGATGGTGCCCTAACAGCAAAGAGCAAAGAACTGGTAAGTAGTATGTTATACATGCTGTATGCTTTGAATAAGCCAGTGTCCTAAGTCACTGAACGAGGCATGTTAATACAATTGCAGCTGTCCAGCACTCACACCGTGCAGCTGGAGTGGTTCCGGGTATCCAGTGCTAAGATGTCCCAACCGTCGCGGGTCTCCAACTACCTGATGGCTTTCTCTGAAATCTCCCCTGTGCTATTAGCTCATATAGTCAACATGACCGACGGCAATGGCAACACAGCTTTGCATTACAGCGTCTCGCATTCCAACTTCACTGTAGTTGGCCTGCTACTCGACACAGGTTATTATAAGTTGCACACTTGTCAGGGTCATGTAATTCTGGACTGCTGCAGGAGTTTATTTGTGTGATGGTTTGTGTTGCACAGGGAGGTGTAATGTGGATCAGCAGAACAAGGCAGGATATACCGCTGTGATGCTCGCAGCATTATCAGCGGTGAAAGAAGAGGGCGACATGCTGGTCGTTAAGAAGTTGTTCAGTCTCGGCAACGTCAATGCAAAGGCAAGCCAGGTAAGTGCGTGCTCAAGATGTACTTATTGCCCATAATCCTTTGCTACGTTTTTCTCGGTTTCTGAGATTATTACACGGTTTCTGTTATTAGCACTATAAGACCAGTTTAAGTGTTGCTCCTATCTTATGACTGAAGTTTGCCTCTTTGCACTGGAGCTATGAAGCTAAGGAAACTGAAAATACACAGTTTTCAATAATATTTAGACAGTTTTGTGGAACAGATATAATGAACTCAATTGGGATAAAAAAATACTCATTCACATTAGAAGTTAATATCTTCATAATGACAAATAAGAGTCTTGCTGATGAAGCTGAATTGACTAGAACAATTTATCCATCCATCCATCCATTTTCTGCCGCTTATCCAAGGTCGGGTCGCGGGGGCAGCAGCTCCAGCAGGGATACCCAGACTTCCCTCTCTCCGGCCACTTCTTCCAGCTCCTCCGGGCGGATCCCGAGGCGTTCCCAGGCCAGCTGAGAGACATAGTCTCTCCAGCGTGTCCTGGGTCTTCCCCGGGGTCTCTTTCCGGTGGGACGTGCCCGGAACATCTCACCAGGGAGGCGTCCAGGGGGCATCCTAATCAGATGCCCGAGCCACCTCGTCTGACTCCTCTCGATGCGGAGGAGCAGTGGCTCTACTTTGAGCCCCTCCTGGATGACTGAGCTTCTCACCCTATCTCTAAGGGAGAGTCCAGACACCCTGCGGAGGAAACTCATTTCGGCTGCTTGTATTCGCGATCTCGTTCTTTCGGTCACTACCCACAGCTCGTGACCATAGGTAAGGGTGGGAACGTAGATCGACTGGTAAATTGAGAGCTTTGCCTTCTGGCTCAGCTCCTTCTTCACCATGACGGACCGATGCAGAGCCCGTGTTACTGCAGAAGCTGCCCCGATCCGCCTGTCGATCTCCCGCTCCATTTTACCCTCACTCGTGAACAAGATCCCAAGATACTTAAATTCCTCCACTTGGGGCAAGGTCTCACTCCCAATCCTGAGAGGGCATTCCACCCTTTTCCGACTGAGGACCATGGCCTCAGATTTGGAGGTGCTGATTCTCATCCCAGCCGCTTCGCACTCGGCTGCGAACCGATCCAGAGAGAGCTGAAGGTCACGGCATGATGAGGCCAACAGGACAACGTCATCTGCAAAAAGCAGTGACCCAATCCTGAGCCCACCAAACTGGACCCCCTCAACGCCCTGGCTGCGCCTAGAAATCCTGTCCATAAAAATTATGAACAGGATCGGTGACAAAGGGCAGCCCTGGCGGAGTCCAACCCTCACCGGGAACAGGTCCGACTTACTGCCGGCAATGCGGACCAAGCTCTGACACCGGTTGTACAGGGACCGGACAGCCCTTAGCAGGGAATCCGATACCCCATACTCCCGGAGTACCCCCCACAGGAGCCCCCGAGGGACACGGTCGAATGCCTTCTCCAAGTCCACAAAGCACATGTAAACTGGTTGGGCAAACTCCAGTGCACCCTCCAGGACCCTGCTAAGGGTGTAGAGCTGGTCCACTGTTCCGCGACCTGGACGAAAACCACATTGCTCCTCCTGGATCCGAGGTTCGACTATCCGACGGACCCTCCTTTCCAGGACCCCTGAATAGACTTTCCCCGGGAGGCTGAGAAGTGTGATCCCTCGATAGTTGGAACACACCCTCCGGTCGCCTTTCTTAAAGAGGGGGACCACCACGCCGGTTTGCCAATCCAGAGGCACCGTCCCTGATGTCCATGCGATGTTGCAGAGGCGTGTCAGCCATGACAGTCCTACAACATCCAGAGCCTTGAGGAACTCTGGGCGGATCTCATCCACTCCTGGAGCCCTGCCACCAAGGAGCTTTTTGACCACCTTGGCAACCTCAGCCCCAGAGATGGAAGAGTCCACCTCTATGTTCCCAGGCTCTGCTTCCTCTTCGGAAGGCATGTTGGTGGAATTAAGGAGGTCTTCGAAGTACTCCCCCCACCGACCCACAACGTCCCGAGTCGAGGTCAGCAGCGCACCATCCCCACTATACACTGTGTTGACTGTACACTGCTTTTCCCTCCTGAGACGCCGGATGGTGGACCAGAATTTCCTCGAAACCGTCTGGAAGTCCTTCTCCATGGTCTCTCCAAACTCCTCCCATGCCCGAGTTTTTGCCTCAGCAACCACCAGGGCCGCATTCCGCTTGGCCTGTCGGTACCTATCAGCTGCCTCCGGAGCCCCACTGGCCAAAAAGGCGCGGTAGGACTCCTTCTTCAGCTTGATGGCATCCCTCACCACTGGTGTCCACCAACAGGTTCTAGGGTTGCCACCGCGACAGGAACCGACCACCTCCCGGCCACAGCTCCGGTCAGCCGCCTTGACAATGGAGGCACGGAACATAGTCCATTCAGGCTCAATATCCCCCACCTCCCCCGGGACGTGGTTAAAGCTTTGACGGAGGTGGGAGCTGAAGCTTGTCCTGACAGGGGACTCTGCCAGACGTTCCCAGCAGACCCTCACAATGCGTTTGGGCCTACCAGGCCTGACCGGCATCCTCCCCCACCAACGAAGCCAACTCACCACCAGGTGATGGTCAGTTGACAGCTCCGCCCCTCTTTTCACCCGAGTGTCCAAGACATGGGGCCGCAAGTCTGACGACACAACAACAAAATCGATCATCGAACTGCGGCCTAGGGTGTCCTGGTGCCAGGTGCACATGTGGACATCCTTATGCCTGAACATGGTATTTGTTATGGACAATCCGTGATGAGCACAAAAGTCCAATAACAGAACACCGCTCTGGTTCAGATCGGGGGGGCCATTCCTCCCAATTACGCCCTTCCAGGTGTCACTGTCATTACCCACGTGAGCACTGAAGTCCCCCAGCAGAACGATGGAGTCACCAGGAGGGACGCTCTCTAGCGCCCCCTCCAGAGACCGCAGAAAGGGTGGGTAGTCCAGAATGCTGTTTGGCGCATAAGCGCAGACAACACTAAGGACCCGTCCCCCGACCCGAAGGCGGAGGGCCGCCACCCTCTCATCTACCGGGGTAAACCCCAATGTACTGGCCCCAAGCCGTGGGGCAAGAAGTATGCCCACACCTGCTCGCTGCCTCTCACCGGTTGGCAACTCCAGAGTGGAAAAGAGTCCAGCCCCTCTCAAGGAGACTGGTTCCAGAGTCCAAGCTGTGCGTCGAGGTGAGTCCAACTATATCTAGCTGGAACTGCTCAACCTCGCGCACTAGCTCAGGCTCCTTCCCCACCAGAGAGGTGACATTCCACGTCCCTAGAGCCAGCTTCTGCAGCCGAGGGTCCGCCAAGGCCCCCGTTTTCGGCCACCACCCAGCTCACAGTGCACCCGACCTCTTTGGCCCCTCCCACAGGTGGTGAGGCCATGGGAAGGGGGACCCACGTTGCCTCTTCGGGCTGTGCCCGGCTGGGCCCCATGGGTAAAGGCCCGACCACCAGGTGCTTGCCATCGGGCCCCACCTCCAGGCCTGGCTCCAGAGGGAGGCCCCGGTGACCCATGTCCGGGCGAGGGAAAAAGTCTTCCATAATTGGTTCTCATCTAAGAGGTCTGAACCGCTCTTTGTCTCTTCCCTCACCTAGGACCTGTTTGCCTTGGGTGCCCCTACCAGGGGCATAAAGCCCCCGACAACATAGCTCCCAGGATCATTGGGACATGCAAACCCCTCCACCACGATAAGGTGGTTCAAGGAGGAGGAGAACAATTTAGTGAGACGGAAATCAAGCCAACATTTGTTTCCTCAGACCCAAGTGTGTCAGTCAGGCAGTGTTTGAGATGATGGTGGGTGGATCTTTGGATAGTAGGAGTTCTCTTTAAGGCCTGAATTCCTTTTCTGTGGATGACAGAATGACTAGAAGGTTTAGACATCAGGCTGGGCATAAACTCACATTACTTGAGAGCAACAATAGTCTTTTGATCTTCATTCATTAAAAAAATTGAGAAAAAATTAGGTTTTTCATATTATATGATATGAAACTACTGCTTTAAATGTTGCATCCCTGTTGTCCAGGCAGGGCAGACTGCACTCATGCTGGCGGTGAGTCACGGGAGGCAGGAGATGGTGCGAGCATTACTGGAATGCGGTGCCAATGTGAACATACAGGACGACGAAGGCTCCACAGCACTGATGTGTGCTAGTGAACATGGCCGTGCTGAGATTGTCTCCTTGCTGCTGGAGCAGCCAGGTTGTGACATCTCCATCGTAGACAATGTAAGCATTCCTGCAACGTTTCACTATGTAACGGCATTTTCTTTAAACCGGTCACAAATTTGATATATGAGCCAAGATGGAATAACTGGTGAATCGCAGCCTTCTTACTTTATGCCCATAGGACAGCAGCAACGCCCTGTCCATCGCCCTGGAGGCATCTCACAACGACATTGCTGTGCTACTTTACGCACACATGAACTACTCCAAATCTCAGGCAGATGTAAGTTCTGGGAGATCTGCTAAAACATTATATATTAATTGCTTTTGTACACCATAACATTTTGGTGGTTTATTTATTATACAGCCTAATCTGCCTAATCAAGCTTTGTTGATTTGACAGTCAGGACTTTCACATAAAGAAGGTTATTAGTTTCATAGTTTAATCACAGCCATCTTTTCGACCTCGCACGCTGCCGACAGGCTAGTTCTGTCCACTGCTCAGAAGATCTTTCATGAGCAACTCGATCAAGAAGGGCATCTATTTTGTAAAGTTTTAGAAAGCTGAGATCATTGTTAATCAGAAGGGGGTCAAAAATAGAAAAGGGATCTTTTAATTGTATGAACGTAAAGGCTGATTTATTGAAGTCTTCTGAGTTAAATGCCTTTGAAAGACCTGTGTTCAACACATTGCACTAACCACCTTTTTATTGCAGGCTCCCAAAGCAAACCCTAGGAGTCCATCCAGTCCTAGAAAAACATGGCCTTCGGAGTAATACAATCCTTCCTTGGGAGTGAAATGGATTTTCGCAGGACTAACTAATCTTGACTGGAAAACTAACATTGTTTATATAAAATGTTTACATGTAATAATCTTGTATTTGCCTGACGTTCAGTTTATATTCAGTTTTATTATATTGCAATTATTATTGTGTACACGTTTCATGTGGGGAGGA
Source organism: Hepsetus odoe (assembly GCA_017165825.1). Taxonomy (NCBI): domain Eukaryota; kingdom Metazoa; phylum Chordata; class Actinopteri; order Characiformes; family Hepsetidae; genus Hepsetus; species Hepsetus odoe. The sequence continues at coordinate 6,834,806 of CM029373.1, read as the reverse complement.
TGGACGTTCACTTCAAGTAGGTCAGCATTTGTTGTGTAGTGCTACGTTCAGTCTGTTTGAACAAAATCTGTCTTTTTGAACGGATCATTTCCACAACGGATTGGGCTGATCTGCAGCCAAGTACCGCAGTGCCAGCCTGGAATGGGAATGTGCAGGTTTTAGAATGGAGTTGGCTTATCCGCAGTTTTATTTTTTTTTTCCTTGCAGCTTTCGCACACAGAGAGAATATTTTCTTTGGAAAAACAGTGACCAGAGCTTTAAAACTTTGCATGGGTTCAATATTGAACACGCAAAAAGTGATAGTCAGGGAACTCCTTACTAATTCACAGTATTTTGCCTCGCCTGCCATAAAACCTACAAGCCAAAGAACAAAGACAGCAGCTAGTGTGCTAATGACAGTAGATTTAATCGGTCTTCCATTGGGTGCAATGTTTTCTAATTCTGGGCTGTTCCTGCCGTACTCAGTTTAGTGTCCTGTGCGTTGAGATTAGCTGAGAAAGGATTAAGTAAAGAAAAGGGCTTCACGATCATATGGGTGATTGCTTTTGCACGGATTTTGTATTTACACTAGGATGTGCATTCGCTTCACTTATGTAGAAACATTAACTTATGCAAGCTGAGATACTTTATAATGGGGTTTGGAAAATGCAGTCTTATTTTTTTTTTTTAGTTGTCCAGACAGAAAAGGTGTCTTTTTAGGAGCAGGATGGATCACATACATGTGTAACTCAGGATAGGTCTGCTGTGAAAAGAAAGAATGAAGAAAAATAAACCAACTGGCACAAACATTGAGTATTTAAGGAGTAATCAACAGGTAGATGGTAGCAGATTGCATTGGTTTCTGCAGTGATTATATGGAATGGTTTATGTTCAATCAAGATTAGAATCGGGTAAAGATTAAAAATCTTGCTAAAGAATTGTCATCAGAGCAAGTTCAGCACAAACACACCCAGATACTTTTCCCAAACATCACCAGGGAGTTGCCCCTTTTGGAGAAAACATTCTTTCTCTGCCACATGGTTCATTTGTGCCATCTAGGGGTGAACTCCTACACGAGAGTCACTAAATCTGAGTTTAAATAGAATAGAAAAGAAAATTGAGTAAAATTTCGCAGCACAATCATGCCTTAGCAGTGTAGTGTGTTGTAATTTAGAGCAGCATTATGCAGTCGCTGCTTTTGAAATCTTTTATATTTGTGTTGGTCTTGCATATAAACGAATAGTTACGGCTCATCCCAGCACTAATCAAACAGCTTTTCAGGCTTTTTGCCTCTTTCTTTCCTTGCCTGCCTTTCCACCATGTTATCTAATGTCAGCTACGTTCAGATTTAAAATTTAGACAGAACTGTCTTTTTAAACCACCTTTTAAAAATGTGTTCAGTTTCTCTCCAGCGCCACTGCTGTATCTTCACCACTGTACTGCTGTGTACAGCAGCCGCATTTAGCAGCACAATTGCACACAATTTTAAAACTTCCTAATTAACATTTTAATTTGCTTGTAAAATTATCATCGATCAAGGTCTATTTTATATGCTGCTTCAGTTATTGTACTTAACCAGACCTTATACTGTAACGTATTGCTATTCTGCAGGTTTTAATGATGCCGTTAAGTGCCATTGGCTGCTTAACCACCTTAACGTGGCAATAAAGTTTGTATTACATAAGTTATACTTTTGTGATGCCTACAGATCTTTTTCTTCTGTGCCTCCAGAGAGACCTCATTACACAGGTTCGCTGAACACTAAACAAGAGCAACATGTGAAAAGGTTCTGCAGGATCGGCTGCGGAGGGAGGAGGTTTTTCAGTTTTGGTCTCTTTGGCTTAATGAAGGTGATCGTACCTCATTCAGTCTCATTAATCACAGCGACGCAATAAAAACTAAACAGACACCAAGGATGGTAGAGGGGTGACTGGTGAAGTAGGCATCTAGTTAAAACACCACCGAATCACAGTAATTTAATTAGGTACTACACATCACACCACTTATAAAAAGAATTGGAATTCATAAAAAATATGTTCCTTTAATAATACACACTTAAAATATGAATTGCAGGTAGTAGTGTGAGGTGTCTTTTATGCAAGAGCCGCAATGCGCGACCAACAGGGTGATGTAATCCAGGTTGCACAGAAGCACAACTGTACTTGCAAAATAGAAAAGCTTGCTTTAAGTTAAAATGATCTGTTAAGCAGAGGGAGATAAGAGCATTTCTGTACGTGAAAATGGGAAAATCTCAATATACGTCTGTAAAGCCACTAGCAGGAAAAAAGAAAAAAAAGAGACACGTTTTGGCAACTTAGTCTGTGAATGGGGGTGGGGTAGGGGCTGGGAGGCAAAGAATTATTACCTAGATGTGGCACCAAAAAATTCAAAATAAAAAGAAAACTGCTTAGAAGTTCATCAGCTACAAGATTCCTTTCGTTGAACTGTCAGCTGCACCCCACGTCTCGGGTGTGTCCTTTAATCAAACTGTTAAAACTGCTGACGTGCTCATCACTGATCGTTTGGGACAAATCTGTTCCAGGCTGTTGAAAAGGCTTTCCAGAAAGAAGGGGGGCAAGCAAAAGGCTAGAGAGAAGAGTGCCGCCCTGAGCTGTTTATGTCATGGCTGCTCGAAGGCGGAGGGGTTTAGACTGACAGGTTGGTGGCTGGAGACGGGGACTGTCCCGCAAAAGCGCAGCCCTCATCAGAGATTCTGCTGGAGGAAATAAAGCAGCATGATCTCATAGTGCTCGCCAGATTCAGGGCAGCGGATGCTGTGCCTCTCGTTGGGGTAGATCTGAGAGAAGAGAGGGGGGAGGGGAAAAAAAAAAAAAAAAAAAAATCTAGAAATTACACCAACAAACTGACAACGACCTACAGGGTTTTACATGGTGTCATTAATACCAATGAACACATGAATGAATAAAACTTTTTTTTTTTGCAAAGACAAAAGACAAAACATTTTATCTACATTACTACTAAATTCACTGAGGCATATTTTGATAAATGTACTAGCAAATAAAGAGATGCATCTATCTGTATTTATATCTATTCCTCAAAGAGATGATAGCACTTAATGCATTTAACACACACACACACACACACACACACACACACACACACGTGTTTAGATGAACTAAATGCTGTCAAATAGACAGAGGGGAAAAAAGGGGGTAGCATATTTGATTTGAGATTAACAAGATTATCCAGACACCTTATCTAGATTAAAAAAAAAAAAAGTAACGTAAAAAACTAGACTAAAAATAAACATATCAATGGGACGAGTGTTCACCTGTAGCTGATATGGCTTCCCTGCACGGATAAGCTGTGACACCAGGAAGTTGGTGTGGAAAAAGTGCACATTCTCATCAAGGAATCCATGTAAGATTAGTAATCGGTTTGGCCTGTTGAGAAAACGTTGATGGAACATTCAGGAAAAATATTAAAAAGACTCACTTAGAGAAATTATTCTTCTAAAAGCAGGTTTATTATTCTGAATTTGGACAATTTGCAAATAAAAACGTGCCATCTACAGTCAAATGCTCATAAGCCCTAAATTGAGCAAATGTCGACCATCTTTGTGCTTGATACACTTGAGTTTTGTCCACATCGTGCAGTCCTGACACTGAATAATTGCAATCTTACTTCACCTAAAACTGTTTAAATGTTATATTTTCTAACTGAAAGTTAAAGCTGTCAGTGTTGGATTTCTAGATTCACACAGATCTATTTTCTAGCCACTTTGCTAATCAAACATTTTTCAGTAAATTGGTTAAAACCCATTTCACGTCATCTGCACCATGGAGCTCAGATTTGAAATTCATCATTTGTGGGTTAAGTATCCCTTTAATCGTCAGAACTCACTCATTTGGAAGCTTGTCCACATGCAAGGCCACTGAACCTGCTTCATAGCCCAGCAGGTTATTTTCAGGCACATCCATGTAGCGTTCAGTGTAGCCAGTGTCATAAGCCATCCACACGGTTACAGGAGCTCCAGCTATGGCCACCTGAAGAAAAACAATGGCTAAAAATCAGGCATCATTTGAATCAATGATCCTCAGAACCAGTGAATTTACAGGGTTCTTTATAATACTCAGACCCAGAGATATCTGGACTTCTACAAGCTCATACTTACAGAAAACCAGTTCCCTGGGATGGCCCCCTGATTATCATTCATTTAAACCTTTAGGAAATAAAACTACAGATGCTCCCCTACTCCCTGACTTACACTTTAGAAAATCTACACTAAACGTAAGGTAAACTAAGGATCGGTTCCCCTCTTAATTTCTGTGGAGCATTAATACTGAACTGAATTAAACTGCCTTTGTGGTGTGTGTGAAGCCGTAAGGCTACTAGCTAAATCAGCTCAGAAACATAAAGGAAGAAACTCTTATTGCCTGATTGAAAATAACTGCTTGGGTGAAATCTGACTATCCCAAACACCTAGCACTAACACGGGCAGTATAAAGGAGCATAAACAGCTTCGGAAACTGCCAATACACAACAACATCTTTCAGTCTGATCAGATGCTAGAGCTCACTTCCTAAAAACTGTCAAATGAATGTGTTTCAAATGGCAGTTCGTTGTAAATGTTTTTTTAAATGGTAATCATTTTCATACAAAAAAGTAAATCAAACCCAAAATACATCAGCATTATTTATACCAAAACTCATCGTCTTGAGCCTCAAGACTACTCGTGATGTGCAAAAAAGAACCCGTGAAAGGCAGTTTAGAAACTCACTTTGAACACATTAGGCCGATGAATGAGGCCCATGAGGGAGAGGAACCCTCCGTAAGACCAGCCATGAATGGCCACTCGGCTTAAATCTATAAACTTGTACTTCTCGGCCACATACTGAAGACCTTCCACTTGGTCCTCAATCTCCACCTGGCCCTGGAGACGAAGGTCACAGCACACAGCAAAGTTAAGGGAATATACAACAGAGTTGTGTACGGGATTCCCCGATAACTCATAAGGAATAGAGAAGATATAAGCACAAGAAAATATGGAATGCAGAGAGAAATAAAGCCATCTCTTAAAAGTCCTCTTTCATGGTTTGACACAGCTAATAATGAAGAAGCAGTAGTGGTGTAAATGATGCTAGCTTTCCTTAACTGCAACCGAATTACACTTGAACTTTAAGAGATAGAGCTCCTGCAACATACCATTTTGTTTTTAAGAGCACCTTCAAATTTCAGACCCCTTTGGCACGAGCCTCTTCCATCGATGACGATCACTGCATAACCTAGAGATGCTAGTGTGTTCAGACGCAAATACTTCACTCCTTTGTAGGAGTTGTTCACTAACTGCACCTGAAAAAAAACCCACAAATTTACAAAAAAATCCTTTACCCCAAGTGCTGATTCGGTTCATGAGACAGTGACTCTTATCCAGTAATAAACGTTAGTGTAATTGTTCACTTCAGCACTAATAATTCTATTATCTCAGACTGTTTGATACAGCACTGGCCTGACTTCTGAATAGGTCTCATACCAGCATTAAAGCATGAACTAATTAGTAAATATTCTCAGGACTAATGCAACAGCAGCCATGGAAACCTAAGATCTTAAGAACAAACCTGTGGACCTCCATAAACAAACAGGATTGCTGGATGTTTCTTGCCCGGTTTCAAGTTGTGTGGTTTGTACAGCATTCCATACAGCTCAAAGCCAGACTTTGCAGGAAAACTAAATATCTCAGGGGGGACATAATCTGCTGGGCAACCTGAAAAAAAGAAACAACAAAAAAAATAATAAACACCTTAAAATTCCACAAACTGCAATAAACAATTTGAATAAGGAAGCAAACTTTCAATCTTGGATTAATAGTGATAACGGTTGCTTCTGTTTGATTCTGAACAATTTTCCATTTTTCACACCCCTAAAGTCACAATTCTGTTACCTGCTGCCTCCATCATGCTGGCCCAGAACTCAGGCTCTTTGTGCAAAGGGTCACTGTCAGAACCAACCAGCTTGTAGACGTGGACGCAGGGAGGAGTGCTCACGTTGCTATAGTGGCTGATGAACATGTCGAAATTCTGCATTATAAACGGAAACACGGTTAACATCCATAATGTGAACACACTTTGTCTCATACCTAATATTACATGTCAAGGCTGAGCACTTGACATCCTTTTTATGCTTGCACAAAACATTTCAGAAAGTAAAAAATTGGGTGCCTATGAAACAAAGAGCATGTCTGCAACAAGTAAAGCTTTAATGTAAGAAAAAAGGCTTTGGCTTCACAGGCTAAACCAACAAAAAAAAAATCTGACTTCTAACACTTAAGAATATTTCGAAACACAAAGAAGTGCATGAAGTAGTCTTCAAGATGCATAGTGGGGGATCATACATTTCCAGTGTTGCTACACTGAATTCTTAGCTTCAGGGCAAAGAGTTTCTTTTAGTTTCACATTAACACTTTTTGTGCAAAAACAGGGTGAAAAAAGAACAACTTCATGCTGTATGATATTAGCCCCACAGACCTGGCTAACAGAGCAGCTGTGAGAAAAGCCTGGCTTGGTCAATCGGACGATGTCTCCTGGAGGGTCGTAGCTTGCCACGTATAAATGATGTTCCAGGGGCGTATCTTTCGTGCCCTGGAAATACACCAGCTTTGTTTCTTCGTTCACCCAGATCTGCAAACCCACAAACAAAGGCATAATATGAACAGGACAGCTCAATAAGCCCATGTTCATGTGGCATTTGATGGCATGCAACTGACCTTTGACCCATGTCTAGCTAGCACCTCCCACTCTCCACTGGTTAAGGTCACCTCCTCCTTTATTGGACATTTGAAATCATCTACGAAATGAAAAGAAGCATTATGCAAGATAATTCTCACACAATGTCAATTTGAAGTCATGTCATCTCTTACCCTCAGAGGGAGCGCAGTCTCTTGTCCACTGGTGGCAACCAGGTTGTAGAAAGCTTGTGATTTTGTACAAATGGCAGAAGCCCGTTTTTGATTCGTTTACCCACAGGAAAGAGATCTCATCATTATTTGTTTGAATGAAAGGGTAGAATATATCATGAACCTGTTGACGAAAAGAGTAAAGAGAATGTCCTGTGTTACAAATGTGCTAATCTTAATGTATAAACACCACAACCTTTTGATTAATTTGTATATACAGTTGACTGCTACTCCACCGAATGGGCTATTCCCGGAGTTTCAGACACACAATTTTTCTGGTGTGGCCAAAGAAATTTCCTTACATTGATCCAGATGTCCGTCACCTCCTCATAAATGACGAAAGGCTGCACTCCCTCGGGCATTGCTGCCACATGTTCCTCCCATTGTGGGTCTTCTATGCCCACTGGGAGGAATAAGGCAGGAGGTAAGAGAACCAGTTGAAGCTTCTGCTGACTGCGGTCAAGAAACACTGCCCATGCACTTGGAGAGGGGGGGAAAAAAAAAACAAAAAAAAACCCAATGAGTCATTTATCAAGTAACTTCTACTGATCAATTACAGAGCCATGACTTTAATAAAACCCGAAAGACTTGCAAACATACTATTTTCCATCACTTGTCCAGCCAGCTCGTGCAATGTACTCAACTCCAGGGAACAGTGTCTTAAAAGGCAGCACAAGCTCCTTGTTCTGTGCGCTTATAATCTGTGCATTGACAACAGAAATAAAGAAGCAGTTCAAGTGAAATTAATGACGATAAACAATTAATAAACAAACAATTCACCAAACTTTAGCCCAGAGCTGCCTTAAACTGTCATTTTGTGAATTAAATACATGGACTTCGTTTCTAAGTGAGGACCATTATTGGAGCAAAACGAAGTATAGAACATATGGCTTAGACTCACCTCGCCATCCTCGTCAGTTCGAATCTCAACCAGTTTTAGACTAATTTGGGGGTTTTTACTTCCTGTAGAGGAAATAAAAATGCACTCCTAAGCTGGAGATAAACATTTATACATACAATGATGAACATTTTATCTGACAAATTAAAAATGTTTTAGTGTAAAGTAATCAAAAGATATTATTGCTAATACAATTAGTTCTTTCTAATTTATGCTCTTAATGAAAACAGTATATACACTAAACAGCAGCTTTTATGAGCATATTGACAAATATAATTTAATTTTAGAATTTATTAACAATAATTCTTCCTGATCAGCTCCAAGGAAAGCAAGTCTGGTTGTGGTTAATTGTTCATCATTCTATTAGTAATAAAATACTAGTACTACTGGACAAGGCTGTCATTTTGCATGTAATTTCAGAAGTTTAGCAGGTTAATTTGAAATATGAACGAGTCATTTTATAAATTTTTTCCTCATCACTCTATGCAAACTCTTGAAGCCTTTCTGTAACGGAGACTACTTCTTGCATGGCACCTTGCTGTAAACTCCTTGAGGTCATGCTGATGTGTTCTCTACATGGACACATCTCACTGGATAACTGTTTCTTAATAGTTCTTGAACGACTGATCTTTTGCCACTACTGAGGTCTTCATGTCAGTTGCTATTATTAAGCTCCTGAATGCCTTCCTGCTTTGTAAAGTACATCAAACTAATCTTTTTAGCTTTACAATCCATTTCAAAAGTTTAAGGAACCCTGCTCAGTTTGCATTATTTGTGGATTTTCAATGTGGAAATATAAAAGAACATTCTCTACAGCACTTTCTGCAACTTTTATATTTATATTAAAAATACACTGAATTGAGTTTAAAATAGGGGGAAAGTAAATTAAATTAATTGTGATGTTTAATTACCAGTGCGGGGGTATCTATATACATCTGCCTTGCGTTCTTCCAGGGCTGGTGAAGGGACATGAATGATCTCTACTTCCGACTCATCCACTTCTTCATACAGCAGCTGCAAGGTCTTGCCCCCATCAGCACCTAAATTAATATAAAGAAAAGGATAGTAACCTCATAGGCCGGTGGTGGAAAAGGCAATAAGTGTCTTTGTTCATGAGAGCCAAGACATTGTCTTCACTTTACAAAATGTTGCTTTTTTTTTTTTTTTTTTTAAACTTCCAAGGCCAGCTTTTGACTTTAGGTAATTTATAATTAATTCCTGGGTAGAAAGTCTGAATCTGAATTTAGACAAGAACTAGAAAACAACTAGGAGACCTAAAAACAGCTTCTTTCTAGCTTCTGAGCGGGGCAGTTGTGTGACCGTTGTCCCCATCGGTGGGTAGGATTACCCCTGCAGAATGCAAGTAGTTAGCATTTTCTTCCAAGCAGGTTGAGTAGAACAAGTAACCTTCCCATAAATATACTCAATATTAATTCCATGTTCATATTTTTCTGCTACACAGCCCTCAGAAACCTGCTGGTCACAAGACATTTAAAAACAGTGAGCAATACAGACCTTCAGAAACAGCTGGACACCACCAGTAGCCAGTGAAACGATCAAACTCCTCTTGAATCACAAAGGTTGCAACACCAGCCGACTTTGGGTCTTCCTTAACGTTATTTAAGCCTGAGACAAGAACCAAGAAAATACTATTTATGAGGAGTAGTAACATGAACAATTCAGTACTGGCCACAGGCGCATGCAAAATCACACTCACGCGCAATTCAAATCACCTTTGTTTCCATTAGAAACTTCATTTGCATGGTGTTCATGGTTGTTACATTTGAATGATTTCATAAAGGAGTGCATGACAGCGCTTGAATCCGAGCCACAAGATCCAGCTCACCTTTATGACAGAAGGTCAACCTTCGCTCCTCTCCGGTTTCAATGTCTGTAACCCACAGGTCATTGTTGTTAATGAAGGCAATGAAGTTGGGGTCACCGGGACATATCTTGGGGTCCATGCGTATCCCTGAGCACTGAGTTTTAATCTCCACTGGCTTCATGGGTGCAGCCTGCTAAACAGTACATCATTTTTCAGGGAACAAGTACAGAAAGGTGGCTGAGACATTCTATTTTGTAATAACATTTTTATTTTAGGGCAGGTTTGAGGAAATTTTGTTGACTCACAATGAAACCATTATGCCCACCATCATGGCAATAGAAAAGGCTGTTACTAGCTTGGAAAAGGAAAAGGCCGCTTTGCGCATGATAGTCATAGGACGTGATGCCGAAAACGCCGAGGCGCTTTCTCTCACGAAGGAGCTCCTCCTCCCGAGAGTATACACCGTGATGAGGAGTAGCCTGAAGAAAAAGATGGATGGCAGTTTTTGATATTCCCTATTGTGGGTGCTTGAGTTGGTCACCACATCAAATTCACACCATCATTTATAAGAACAAAATATTTTATCGTCACTAAATATAGGCTGACCAATCCAATTCTGCCACAGCTTTTTAAACAGCACAATTCTGTACATCCTAAAGGTGTGAAACAACATGCACCACTTAACTGTCACATTCAGAGAGTATAGAAAGTAGCTTCTTAAAAGTAACAAGTGAAAAAGTGCACAGTTTACTTATAGTTACTTATATAGTTTTGTAAATGAGATACAAGGCTACTAAAGCAATTGAGAAAAACTCAAAAAAACATACAATTTTGTTAAAAATTTGCATCTTGAATAAAAACACCTTTTGATTCCTAGTCTTGCATTGTAACATTTCAACCAAAATTTCAGTTGGACTCCAAATAAAATGATCCTTCAGGATCCTCCAGGACAGGCAATGGAATAACACTTAGCCTGGGTGATTCTATCTATTCTTGTCAGCATGACCACGGAAACGCAAAATTTTCCTATATAAAAACATGCTGGCTTCCAAAAATAAATGCAAAGGAAACATTCAAAAGAACCCTTTATCGAACCAAGGTCACTACAAATGAGCAGCTGATTATTAAGATGAAAATGTATTCAGCAGTTACTTCTACCACAATTCACTCTGCATTCATGCCTGACAAGCATTCAAGTGTAGAAGCCAGTATTTTTTGCATAAAATACACATTTGTTCAGCAGCGTTTTAATGGCAACCTGTCGTGTAGATTTAAGGCAGTCAGACTACCTGAAAGTGATCCAACATCTGCTTCCAGGACAAGACCAGAAGGGCTTCTTTCCTGATCTTCTTTGGAATTTCTGAGTAGAGTAATGAGTTTTCCCTGCTCCCATAGGGCATACCTTAAGAAAAAAATAAAAGAAAAATGTTAAAGCAGCAGTAACACTTAGCAATAGTTGGCACATAGCCCTTTAGGCTGAGCTAATCAGTAATCCTAATGCTTTCATCAGGCAGTAAGTTCATACCATATGACCAAGTGACAACAAACTTGCATAAAACGGCTCTGTGATAAAAACAACTATAGCAGTTAAAACAGTCACTTCAAAATAATCACTTGAATAGTGCCAACAGATTCTTCCATGTTTTCATTCATGATTGTAAATGAATGCTTTTTAAAAATGGGAAAATATATGTTACCTAGGTAGTACAGGCGGTGAGAATGAGGGCCTGAATCATCGTGTTTTTGTACAAACTGGAAGTCATGTGGGGCCTTATTGATGATCATTCCAGAGTACTTCCGACTTCCATGGATGATTTCACGCAACCCATCCCACGAGTGTTTCTCCACAAAAAACTGGGAAGGGACATCTTCCATCTCCACCACCTCTGTGCTGTCTGAAAGGTCGTCTACTGCAGTCATCTTGACAGCTGCTAAACTGAAAACAGGAAGAAGGAATTGGAAAACACTCGACAACATATCAAAACTGCCTGAAGTACTGTGCAGTGTAAATCTGCAACCATTACACTTTCCTCTTGAATAATATGAAATGAATACCTTTTCCAACTTCCTTCGGTTTCGTCAAGTTTCACCCTTTTTACTCTATACATTAACTGGCCCACAAGCCTCCACTAGATCTGGCAAGCTGCAAGAGGAAGGGGGAAAGCACAATAAAATAAGCCCCAGCAGATAAGACATTTTGGATACATTGTTTAAAAATGGAAGGGTCCTGTTTGTTTATGTTCTTGCCGTTATTTTATTGAGTTTTAACAGTTTAAAGGCAGATGTGTGCATGAATTAAAATACCAATATATTCCAGAACATTCCTTAAGAAAAATTACAACAGAATTCTGTGAAAAGCTAAATTTGCACTTTCTTCACGCAGACACAAACAGTTCCTTGACCAAGGCATAAATTGTAGCAACCACTAAAATTAGGGCAAAATAAAAATGAGTAATAACTGGTCTCAGCATTTTACTAAATCAAGCGCAGCTGAAATTATGGGAAGAGAAAAGCTTCACTGTAAGCAAATATACAGCCAAAACAGAGTAGTGACACATGAGAGAATGAAGTCAAGACACATTCACTGGTTTTCATCCTTGAATGACTCAGTGGTTTCAATAAGCATGTCTTAATTTTAGGCCTGACCTGCTCCAGTGTATTGGTACAAATACATCACTGCTATGGGGAATGTTCACTGTCTGAATGAGAGGAGGCCATAGTAAGGGAGCTAGCATGCACAGATAGGAATTAAAGTACAAATACTGAACTTGAGCATGAATTTGAAATATTTTGAACTTTTCTGAAGAAATTTCAATATCTGTACTTCCTACTCTTTACTAGCATACTGCATGAATGCATTTTGGAACTGTCCACATTTTTTGTTGTTGTTGTTGCATTTTTTGTGTCCTCTCAACATCAAGACAGATTTCAACCAAATTAGACAAAAACACACAAACAAGGACAATCCCTTGGTGTATCTATTAGTGCAGATCACACAGAAGACATAAATCGAGAGAACTCAACTGTGGAAAAAAAAAACATGTATTCAACGTAAAGTCTGTGCTGAAAGAACTAGAGATGAAAGTGCAGCTATGAATGTAATGTTCATTTTTTTCAGTAGATTTTTTTTTATTTGGAGCTAAACTGATTTAATAGTTTTCGATTATATATTATTATAAAAGTATATGACATTCAACTGTGCACAAAAAACAGCTGGTAGGAATGTCCTTTAATAGGCAATTTTTCACTTTTACACGCCAAGTACATTTCAGCGCAAGTAAAACTGTTTACCAATCTTGGGGTTTTTTTGCGGATCCATACTTCTGCTTAATTAAAGAATGTGTGCACTTTTGTCTGCTCTGCTCACTTGTTAACAGATTTTAATATTATTTTAAGTAGAAATGTATCTTTCCCAACACCAACCAATTCACTACCTGCCTTTTGCGGAAAATGCATGGTTCAGATGCTTGATTTCTGTTATCACCACTGTCAACGATTCTAGTCTCTCTAGAACAGGGCAAACCACTCTCAATGACACCTTCCTCATTTGATTATGTCGGTAGACATAGGGCTGGGCAACATGGCAAATTATAAAATCTCAATTTCTCAAGAAATATTCCCCCGTTTTTGATATGACGTGACCATTTTGTCATCTTGACCACACAGCACCACAAACTGTGCACCACGAAAAAATGCTTCTCTGCATTTGAGCCACACACCCAACTGGAATATCCAGCATCCGGAGAGCAGTGTTGGGGACAGCACTTTGCTCAAGGGTCCCTCAGGGTAAAATCTTGGTCCAGGACACAATCCACTTTCTGACCATTGGGAGAAATGCCTAATCACTATGTTGCCACTGCCTCAAATATACAATGCCTGCAGAAAATATGAAGAAGTGTACATCACTGCTGATATCTTGATACCCTCAGAAGAATACTGTGATGTAATTTATGATGACTGCAAAAAACATCTTTACATTGCCAAGCTCTTTGTGTGAGGTGTGAAATGCAGAGAAAGCATTTCTGTGGCTCACGGTGTGCTGTGGAGAGTTCACAATGACTGAACAGTTGTTTTCGGTTTCTATCTTACATTCACAATATCAGAAAGTAACATCTGTTTGTGTCATGTCCCTACTGTTCACTACACCGTACAATGCACTTTGAGGCATATTGTGAAATATACTCTAACATTCACGAAGATTTGCAATTTATTATTCTTGCCGGCTCCCCATTTCACAACAACTAGATATCTGTGAATCTTTACATGCAGTTCACTTGAGGTTTTTTTTCGCAAAGGGAAGATTAAGTGTGAATTTCACTGGACAGTGACGCTTGTCCTACTGCCAACATGGCAAGGAAAGTCTTGAATCTTGAACTAGTTCCTCTGAGCAGATCCAGAAAATACAGGGCCAACATAATCCACACGTATTGATCCATAAACAGAACATGATCAGCATCACTGGGAAAGACTAGTGGACTGAGTGCACTAAAGAGAACCAGGTCACTGTCCAGCTGGACTACAGTGTTTACCCTTTAAACTACAGAGAACATTCCTGCCAACAGACCCTGCTCCTTCAAAAGGACCATGAAGTGAAATCGTAGACCGCGTCCCGCGGTTTGTTAGCTGCTGAGATCAATAAGCCTTTATGCTGCCAAGGCTGGCAAACCAGTATTACAGGCAGTGACGAGGCGGGCTAGGCGGCTATGCTAACTAACCCGCAGCCGAGTGGAGAAAGGGTGTAACCTTTCAGCATGCGGCTCCTGTGAGCAGGTCGACACGAACTCGGGCAAATATCTTTCTGAACGTCCACCTGTCCGTTCAACCTGCGCCGGGTGTCAAAAGAATGATTCGAACCGTTCAACCGCTACACGGCTAACATGCTAGGCTAGCACAATAGCGAGCTAGCCACCGCGAGCAACGGTCTTTAAAAAACTAATTTCGCCCAGTGCGTGTTGAGATAATTCGTTTAGAAGTTGGGTAAGGATTAAAAATAGAACGAACGCTGAGCTCCCGTTACCTAATATGCAATAAAATTTGAATTATGTCGAGCTTAGCAAGCTAGCGTTAGCAGCCCAATGTTAGCGCGACTGGGTTTAGGTGATTTTCCACAGAGACGCTGGAATATTTCCCTTTTTGTCGGTCTGGGAATGAAGTGGGTGCAGTATTTGCGAGCGGGCTGAATAACAGGCTCGGGCAGGGTGCCGTTTCCCTGCGGTTTGGTTGAAACTGTATTGTTGACGGCAGCCGGTATCTCCAGGTTTAACAAAGATTAGAACAAACATCTCCTGTCATTTAATACTGGGTGAGGAGGAAGACTGCGGGCTCGGAAAATGACCGACTCCGAGCTCCAGCTTGGTCGTGTCCTCGCGCTGCCGGAGGTGGAGCGGTACTTACAGGAAAAGCTTTAAAGCGCCTGGCTGCTCCGCGGACCCGCTGCTTCGTTCGGCGCTTGTGCGGATGAACGCGGCCTCCACATCACACGGCGACGCTCAGCCGAGCAGCAGCAGCTCCGCTCCGCTCCGCCGACATGCTCCACTCTACAGCCGGCACTTCCCAGCGGCCCGCTGACGTCACTGCCCGGCCCGGGGAGGGGCGGAGCCGCGCGGTGCTTCAGAACTGAGTCAACAGAGACAAGAGAACTAAACCAGCTGATACCGACAACTGACCAATCAGTGACCAATAACGGACCAGTTACTGACCAATCAGTGACCAATAACGGACCAGTTACTGACCAATCACTGATCAATAACGGACCAGTTACTGACCAATCACTGATCAATAACGGACCAGTTACTGACCAATCACTGACCAATAACGGACCAGTTACTGACCAATCACTGATCAATAACGGAACAATTACTGCTTAATCACTGACCAATAACGGAACAGTTACTGACCAATCACTGATCAATAACGGAACAGTTACTGACCAATCACTGATCAATAACGGAACAGTTACTGACCAATAACTGATCTCAATCAGCTCAAACAGTAAACTGTTAATGTTCTTCTTGTGCCTTAAGTCTGTTATCTGTTTCTAGTGTTGCTAAAAATAAATGATTGAATGAATAATTACATAGTTAATTCATTAATTCATCAATCAATGAATTAAATAGTAAAAGTTGCATTGAACAGATTATATATATTTGTAGGGGGCAGCGGTGGCCTAGTGGTTCGGGCGTCGGCCACATGATAGAAGGATCGGGGGTTCGAACCCCTTCCCAATAGGTTGCCCTGAGGTACCCTTGAGCAAGGTACCGTCCCCGTCCCGCTCCTCCCTGCAATGGGCTGGTGACCTGTCCAGGGGGCGTCCCTCGCCCTGTGTGCGCTGGGTTGGACACCAGCACTCCCCCGCGACCCAGTTTGGGACAAGCGGCAGAAAATGGATGGATATATATTTGTAATCTTTGTATATTAAATATATTTGTATCATGTTATATATTTAAGTTCAGTGATAAACATGATGCAGTGAAGAGTACATTAAAAATGAGAAAATAAATCAGTTATAAAACCAAACATCACTTTTTAAAAAGTTATTTTCATTAGAGTGTTATTTTCTTTAGATCATGAACTAGGATTTGATCCTCCGCTCTTTTTGTCCTTGTCTTGTTCTCTCTGGCTATGACCTACATACTTTTTGTATTGAAATAAATAAATAAATGAATGAAAGTGCTAAAAACTAAAATCAACCAAAACATTCTTCATTA
Organism: Hepsetus odoe; assembly: GCA_017165825.1. Classification (NCBI taxonomy): domain Eukaryota; kingdom Metazoa; phylum Chordata; class Actinopteri; order Characiformes; family Hepsetidae; genus Hepsetus; species Hepsetus odoe. The sequence goes on along the minus strand of CM029373.1, from coordinate 6,818,484 downwards.
TTGTAATATTGTAGGTCTCACTTGATGCGATGAATAATCATATGATAAAATGTTGCCTCCGTGTTGATTTCAAACATGTTTGAAATATTATTGCCACTTGATTATTAACTGGGCTATCGTGCTCTTTCTGTTCCCACTTTTTCTGTTCCCAGTGGTCTGCAGTGTTCTAATAAAGGTGATTTATTTATTTTTTACGTTTTAGGTTATACTTGATGCGGTGAACATGAGCAGCAGATTTTATTTGAAATGCTGCATGCGTACTGTATTTAAACATGGCCTTTTATACTGTAATTCTCATTAGACTGTTCAATGGGTTCTGCAATGATCCTGTCCGCTTTTTAAACGTTTTTTCACCTCTCCTTCTGATCAGTTTGTATTTTTCTAATAAAAGAAATAAATACATCAGGGCAGCGGTGGTCTAGTGGTTGGGAGTCGGCCACAGGATCGGAAGATTGTGGATTCAAACCTCTAGGTTGCTCTGAGGTACCCTTGAGCAAGGTACTGTCCCCATCACTGCTCCCCGGGCGCTTTCATAGCTGATCACTGCTGCATGGTGTTGGAATGGGTTAAATGCAGAGGTCCAATTTCGTTGTGGTTCACTGTGTGCTGTGCTGTGACCTCGCAATGACAAGGGTTGTCACTTTCACTTTCAAACACATTAATGAAAGCGCAACAATAATAAAAGTGCACACAAACTATTTATAACTTAATTTTTGTTATATGATGCTCTTTTTGCAGTGGACGTGGACGGCAAAAATAACCTTCAAAATGAATTCAGACTCTGGTCGTTAAAAAAGGGAACTTTCAGTTGTTCGCGGTTTTGTATTCCTTAAAATATCTCTAAAAAAAAACATTCCCCCTCTAAACGTCCTCTTTCTGAATTTATGCGCAAGCACTTTTGTTGTGAAAACTATCTGAATATTCCTAATTTTCCCCACATAAAGTGCTCCAGTGGAAGACATAAGAAATCTGTCCGCCTCCTATCCTGCCATGTGAAAGGCTTCTCCTTTATTACCTTCTTATTACCGGTTATTACACCGTTTCAAACAGAGTGAAAGTGACTGGCCTTGTGAAACACAGCACAGTGAACTGGTCAGGCAATCGAACACATGGGGCAGCGGTGGCCTGGTGGTTGGGCCATCTATGTTCATGGTCTGTAATTAATCATCATGTTCAAACTTTCACATTGGTGGTGACGGTGTGGGTCCATAAACAGTCAGTAATGAAGAAGTGACAGTGCTGCCAGGGTGAGACTTGTCCTGAACAGAGGTTATATCTCATATCCTGGATTGATCACAGACTCTGCTTACTGTGTGAAACACTGTGCTCACATGTCCTACATGCAGTTCAGTTACAGCGATGTCTGCAGGGTCTTCACCCACGGGCTTTAGTGCAGTACTGCAAGTACCTTTAAACACTACTGTAATAGAATTGCATGAGAATGAGGACTTTGAAAACTACTCTGCTATTCATATTGGGCCCAGTTTCCCAAAAAGATTTTAGAGTAAAGATAATTTATTGGCTATTTTAAAGCTCTTAGACGCACAAAATGACTTTCAAAGTGGTCAGATTTCCCACTTCTCTGACATACATTAATGGAACGAAATCCCTTGTGCCAGCTCTTAAACACTGTAAACAGTGAGCAATGAATTTAGCCTCTGCTTTTAACCCTTAAGAACAATCTGGTCGCAGTGGGCTGCAATGCCAGCACCTGAGAGCAGTGGGGGCAGTGGTGGCCTAGTCGTTAGGTACTAGGTCCCAGGATCAAAAAGTCATGGGTTTGAATCCCAGATCAGTAGACTGCCCTTGTGCAAGGAACCATCCCCATCACTGCTCCCCGTGCGCATTAAATAGCTGCCCCTTGCAGCATGGTGTGTATGGGTAAAAAGCAGACATTGAATCTCATTGTGTCTCACTGTGGACTATGCTGTGTTTCACAATGACAAGAACAGTGTTGGAGATAGTACCTTGCTCAAGGGCACCTCGCCTGCTGGTCTGGGATTCTCTGATCATGGGGCCTAGTCCATAACCACTAGACTAGCGCTGGCCCATTTGTGCATGAATTGCATTTTCTGGAGGAGCTATATGTGTGGACATAACGCCCTAATTCAGCTTCCCTGTAATGTTCCATTGAGTCCATCAGTGATTAGAGCAGGTCATTTTCTAGATTATTCACACTGAGTGAGAGGATGTGTTGATGTCATTTTGGAAATGGTGCACAACCCCAAAAAAACAAAACATCCAAGTTCAAAAAGGATGGTTCATTTACACCGATATGCCAATTAATATGTATCACTGGGAGAAAAAACTGCTGTTGTGAGACATTATTCTCAGCAACTTGTCCAGAGTTCATTTGGAAAATGGCACATAATTGAAAATCCGAGGGGTCAAACACCTAATTTAACCAAGATGACCTTCCAGAGAGACTGCGAGGTCTGCGAGGCATTGGCCAGGCTCTTCGACAGTGTATTTTAATATTTCCAGAGATGATTTGCAAGACCTGAGTGAGCTCCAGTTTGTATCTGACCTGGGCTTTTGTTGCTGATTTCTAAAATCTGCGGGTTTTACTCTGGGTGCTTTAGTTTCCTGCCACAGTCCAAAGACATGCACGTCAGGTGAGTAGGAGATGCTGAGTTACTGAACTGGTGTGGCTGTATGTGTCTCCCCTATGATGGACTGGTGACCAGTGAAGGGTGTTTCTTTGTGTTTCTCCCTATGAGCGCTGGGATAGGCTCTAGCACCACCAACAACCCTGTTTAGGATAAACGGTTCAGATAATGGATAGAATTATTTTAATGATGTTTATTGTTTTTTGTACAAAGGAAAATAAAAATAAAACAAAACTAACATAATAAAAGTGACAAACATAGTAAAACTAACAGAAATAAAAGTGGTTGACTTTTAATTTGACAAGCATTGTCAGCATTTTCACCAATCAGCCAAAACATTAAAACCACTGTCAACAGAATGTTGACGTACTAAAACACTGACACAATATTTGGCTGGTGGTTTTAATGTTATGGCTGATCAGTGCCTATTACTGAATAAAAGCCTTAACACCACTGCATCTAAGGCTAAGAGTCTAGGAAATCTTACTTCAAACCAAAGTTGAGCCAAATGTTTGAGCACAAAACACTAAGATTAATTTTAGCTATTAAATGGCTACACCTTATTTTCCCATTTGAGAGGCACTGTTGGATGCCCTTGCACGGGACAATGTGTATCTAACATGTAACAGCACTGGTGCGGCGTTACCTAATGAGACCTTATTCTGTACCTCATGTCATGAAAATATATGGTAATATAATGAAAGGTGAAGTCTCTCACATTACAGTTAATAACGAGTACAGTGTCTAAAGTAATTAATTGTGATTTTAAAGATGAAAAATCAGCCGAATACATGAACAGAACTCCCAGCCTTTTGTGAGTACTGGTGAGCACATTTAAGCTTTGCCTTTCACATCTGCTTCTGCCAGTGTCTTCTCCTCTCTTCTTCCAAAGCGTTGGTTTAGCTCAGTCGTCAAGACAGAACAGCAGGATTTCTAAGTGAAAGAAAGTTTGATCACAATGAAACTGGTCTCTTTTTCAAGAAGCTTAGCAATGTAGTATAAGACAGTAAAACAATGTAGTATAAGAAACGTAGAAATGATATACAAATGAAAGATTAGACTGAGTGCTATAATGAATGGCTTTAAATGAATAGTTATGACTTAATACATTATAACATGAGAATTCTCATAATAAAAAAATATACACACAGCACTGTGCAAACATTTTAGGCAGGTGTGGAAAAAATGCTGTAAACAAAGAATGCTTTCAGAAATATAAATAATGATTGTTTACTTTTATCAATTTCCAAAATGCAAAGTGAGCGAACAAAAGAAAAATCTCAATCAAATCAGTATTTGGTGTTTCTACCTTTTGCCTTCAAACCAGCATCAGTTCTTCTGGCCCCCACAGAGCCCTGATCTGAACATCATCCAGTGTGTCTGGATTACATGAAGAGACAGAAGGATGTGAGGAAGCTACATCCACAGAAGGTCTGTGGTTAGTTCTCCAAGGTGTTTGGAACAACCTACCAGCCGAGTTCCTTCAAGAACTGTGTGCAAGTGTACCTAAAAAATATATGGTGTTATATTTTATAATGCTGTTTTGAAGGCAAAGGGTGGTCACACCAGATATTGATTTGATTTAGATTTCTCTTTGGCTCGTTCACTGCAGTGGTGGCCTAGTGGTTAGGGCGTTGGCCCTATGATTGGAGGATTGGGGGTTTGAACCCCTTTCCAATAGGTTGCCCTGAGGTACCCTTGAGCAAGGTGCCGTCCCTGTCACTGCTCCTCCCTGCGATGGGCTGGCGACCTGTCCAGGGTGTGTCCTTCACCCTTTGTGTGCTGGGTTGGACTCCAGCCCGACCCCGTTTGGGACAAGTGGCAGAAAATGGATGGATCATTCACTGCATTTTGTTGATTGATGAAAATAAATGATTAACACTTCCATTTTTGAAAGCATTCTTTGTTTACAGCATTTTTTTCCACACCTGCCTAAAACCTTTGCACAGAACTGTATATATATTTAGATGATAATGCTGCACTGTCCTCTCAAATAAGTCTTTTTTAAAGTTTGTGCTGTTTTTGGCTTACAACTGCTCCAAATTCACCAGTGAAAGCGTAGATTTCTCGTAGAATATTTGGCAAATCACCCAGTGCTGAATATTCCCATTGCTTAATTGACCTTTATTAGGCCATTTAAGACTTGATTGAGCCAGTTTTCCCCCCGGACTTAACCTGTTTGGTGTCTTCTTTATTTTTGTTCTGAGGTAAAAGGCTTAGTCTTTGTCGTGTTTCATTTTAAGTTACATTAGCACTGTAAACCTAGTGCATAACTGCAGATTCAAACTTGCTTGACCGTTGGAGTAATGAGGGAATAAAGTAACAGATGCTTGCAGTAGCTCATACTTCCCCACTCTGGAGGAATGACAGATCAGTCCTGGACTAATACTACCATCTAGTTCAACTTAGTTTTGCAGCTGGGACCAACCTGCTCTGTTTTAGCGATGCTTCTTGACTTGGCCGCAAGCTCCATGAGGGCCATAGTGACTCCCAGGCCCAGCCCGAGTGCCAGGAGCAGGAACATACCCTTCAGGCTGCTGGCCTTGAGAGGAGAGGCCTCAGCATTTTCCGCAACACAGCTGCTGGCCCACCACTTGCTGCGAAGATAATCCAGCTCTCCAGACTCACTCAGTTGAAGAATGGCCACACTCAAGTTTTTCACCATGGGAAAGCCTTAAAACATACACACATCACACACACACACCCATAAAGAAACATACACACTTTGTAGCTGAAGAGCAGAAGCTGTCTAGGTGTAATAGGCTAGGGCCTATTCCGGACTTAACATTGAAAGAATCTAAAAATAATTTTCAGGAGTGAATCACCCTTCACCATCCTGTAGTTGCCCACATCAGATTAACATTCCTCAAGCTTTGCCCACAAAGCCATATTTAGATGTGCTTCTCCTGATGGAGACGCTCTAAACATATCATTGAGACAGAAAGCAGATCATTTTGTTCGGAGAAAAAATGCTCGAAACCAGCAAAATGATCCGGTTGCTGTCTTCACTGGATAAAATTACTTAAAACTAGCAAGAAACAGCCTCAAACGTGCCTCTAGTGTTTGAACTTATGTCTTATGAATGTAATGTGTGTCTTGATCTCAACACTGGCTCCAGTTTCTGGCAGAAGCGTCATAATTTGATTGCTTACAAAGATCTTTAGCCGATTGGCTCAGAGAGGATTCCCTGAGTGGTCACTCTAAACAAGGACACTTGCTGCAAGTTCTCAGTGTGTTCTGTGCTTGAAATGTTCATTTGTGGTTACTTCACACTACCGTCTGATAAAAAGCATTATGTTGTTCTGTGTGGTAACGGCGTGTTATTCCCCGTGGCTGTCTCATAGTAACCACAAAATGCTAAATAATAGTTATGCTTGGTTTACTTTAAGCTCCTGAGTAGCTCTTAACCACACTTTAAATACAAAAATAAGAAAACTGATGTATTGGAAATAATAACATCAGACTTACAGGCTTTCCTTTCATCAGAGTTAAAAGAATAGTGAGAGCCTGAAATTAGTGGGTTAAAATCCAAACCCTGCTTTGTTACGCAAGAATGTGCCACTTGTGGTGGAGCTGCTTTTTTGGCAGAAGAAACTACTTATTTGCTCTAACCTCTTTTTTTTTTTTAATTACCCATATTATGGCCTATTGTCCTTGTTTTTCAACAGTACAATTTTGTCCATACCTTTTGTTGATGTTGGAACAAAGACAGACTGCGCCATTAAAATAATGCTAAGATTTTTGAAAATGTTCTGGGAAAATTGCACTTCTCTAAGACCAGGCAGTGGATGAACCAATGCAGGCTGACATTCCTCACCATAAAACTCACACCTTGAAAATAAAGGCTGAACTGGGTGGCGGTGGTCTAGTGGTAGGGTACTTGGCTACGGACCTCTGGTTCAAGAGGTCCCAGGTTTGAATCCCACCTCCAGCACTACCACCACTGGGTCCCTGAGCAAGACCCTTAACCCTGAGTTGCTCCAGGGGGACTGTCCCTGTAATTAGGACATGGAAGTCGCTCTGGATAAGAGCGTTTGCTAAATTCTGTAAATGTAAACTTGGAGCTCATTTGTTGCCGTTTAAATGTATTTCTTAAATATTGGGAGTGTTTACGTTATCAGATGTATAGAGTTGCATTATCTCTAAAATTACATTTAAAATTCAAACAAATCCTATAGTCTTCTGAGCCGTGACAGATGAGGGTGTTAGTTAAGTTCTTCATGTCCAGAAAGTGTCCTGAAGCATCTGAACATCTAAAATAAAACATTTAGGGCTGCTGTTTTCTGCTGAGAAAATATTAGCATTTAATTCAATTAAAGATTATATTTTAGCTATAGCACAAAACATAATTGAACTATTATGGCAGACAATAAGCCAAGGATGTTTAGATCAATGCTGGATGGATAGATCATCTTTCAGTGTTAGAGGCTGCTCAGAAATTTGTATATATTATACATACGTACAGTTGGGACAACCAGTAATACCAGATACACATTTTAGCCTGCACCTACCTAAAGGAGCTGCAATGCTGTAGCCTCTCATGCCAATGACCTCTGGACAGCGCATTAGGTTGCAGTAACGTGCAACAACAAGGTCTAGAGAAACAGATTCTCCAATGAAAGCATAGTTCTCTTGCTGAGCCCTACGGATGCCCTCATCCATCGTCTGCACACAACTCTGCTGCCTTTCCATAGTCTCATAGATCTGCCGATAGGTAGGGTTGATGGAGTTCTGCTTAGACAAAAGACACAGACTGTCATACCACAATCAAACGCACAGCCAGGGAATAATGCCAAACATCAAGCATTTTACCTTCTTATTGCAAAATGCACCCCATGTTTTAGTGAGAAATGTAACCTTGTGTAATTACTGAAAAGTATTCAATAACATAACTGTTGAAGAACGTGGTTTCATTTGAAAATCAATTGTTTCAGATCTTCAAACTAAATTTCATGTGAAAAAGAAGTCTAGTCTGAAATCAGAAGCCTGGTAAACAGAAAGTGTTGCATTTAAAGTACCCTTTCCCTTACTGAAGGAAAAAATATAAAATACTATCTGGCCTTATAAGGAAAAGTGATTGGTCCTATTCTTGTTCCCATAATTAGGATCAGACACACCTGGGAGTCATCATTTATGGTGAATCTAAACAAGACTTAAAAAAACCTTTCCAGTAATGTAAAGGAGGTTAAAAAGGACCAGCACCTAAAGGTTAAAAGGCATTTCTAAAAAATATTATGTGGTGTGAGTTCTGGAAAGTTGAATTAATTTAACCCAGCCCTCCACTTTAAGAACATCAACAGACAGTAAAACATGGTGGTGGCATTGTGATGGTGTAGGAGTGCATTGCTGTTTAAGGGTCTAGACTGACAACCTGCCATGATTGGAGCAATGATTCTGTGGCAGCAGTGGTCTCGTGTTTGGGGACTAGGCCCTAGGATTAGAAAGTCGTCGGTTTGAATCCCAGACCAGTAGGTTGCCCCTGAGGGACCCTTGAGCAAGGTACCGTCCCCATCACTGCTGCTTGGCTGGTTTAAATAGCTGCGCAGTGTGCATGGGTTAAAAACAGAGGTTGAATTTCATTGTGTCTCACTGTGAGCTATGTGGTGTTACACAATGATAAAACAGTCACTTTCACTTTAATCAGTGATGATCAGCAGCAAAGTATCCAAATTTAGAACATTCTTGCTCCTTACCTTGAAGAAGGCAAAGGAGGAAGAGCCCTTTAGTGTGCCATACTGAAGGACATTTTGATTGGCTAGGTCTTCAAAACTCTTGATAGACAGCTGCTTGTTATCGGAATGGAGCCAAGAAGTGAGGTTGGAGAAGTAGCAGGCCAGTACCACCAAGGAAAACAACCACCAGATGGCGGTAATCACCCGTCCCGACAAGGCCTTGGGATGAGGGCCAGCACCTTCACAAGATGAAAGGATTAACATCAACAATGGTCTTCTTGTTGGGCATCCATCTACAAACTTACACTCTACTGAGAAAAATACACTCATTCATCCATTCATTCATTCATTGCACATTCAGTGACATTCAATGCACATTTATCGAAGAAAAACCAATGCACGTCACAAAAATGAATAAAACAAGCAAACACATTTCCCTCTCAGCAGCTAACTTTGTGCATGTGATTCGTTAATTTCATACCTTGCAGAGTCAAGGCTCCAACAGTGTACCAGAAGCTGTGAGATAGTGTGAAGTGATTTTCCTCCGTCTGGGGTTCGTCCCATTCGGACGGGCTAATCCTTCATCCCCACACACACACACACACACACACACACACACACACACACACACACACACACACATCAATCTGACTAATATCTGTCTAATATTTTATATTCTAATATAAAATAATATCTTTAACCATCTCTTTCACTGCATCCAATTGTACATTTGCAGCATCTAGCAGACACTCTTATCCAGAGCGACTTTCATGTCCTAATTACAGGGACAGTCCCCCTGGAGCAACTCAGGGTTAAGGGTCTTGCTCAGGGACCCAGTGGTGGTAGTGCTGGAGGTGGGATTCAAACCTGGGACCTCCTGAGCCATAGATCCAGAGGCAATTACCCCACCACTAGACCACCACCACCCACGCTCCAAGCTACAGATAAGAAAGACAAAAGACAGTGTATCTCACCGAGCCACCAAATAGATGCAGAAGGAGGTCAGCAGATAAGCCAACAGTATGCTCATCCACATTTCAGTGGAGAAGAGGTTTAAGAAGCTGAGATACTGCGAGTCATCGGACATGATGTCCTTTCTCATGACAAAACTAAGGCCTGTCTGCATAAATGGTTTTGTCATGTCCACGACTGCCTCCCGACCAGCAGTAACTGTGAGGGGTGCCAAAGCCAGGTCTGCTTCCTAATGAAACACACACACACACACACACACACACACACACCTAATTAGCATGGATTTTGTAATAAGATACCACTGCATAATATTTGCACATTTGGTTGGCACATGATTTAAGTTACTGAAAAGCTACTGAAATATTGTAAACTATAACATTCATTAAACAATCAAAGACACAATTAAATACAGCCCCATTAGCAATATACTGCATTCTATCAACTCTCCAGTTGGCATTTCATCATATACTATCCAGTACAAAAGCAATAGATATGCTTCCAGGACCTGTTAATCAGGATCTACATTAGGCCCAGCTTTGGATTTAATGGACTGTTCTTGTTACTTTGTTTCTACATATAATGATTGTAAAGACCAATGATGATTCTTTTGGTTTGTTTAACAATGCACAGTTCATTAAGAGGTGAGGCTTTTTAATACAGTGCTTCCCCTCCCATGACATGGAGCTTTCCTGCTCTGCATATTTTTGGTTTTCCTTGCTTTAGCACACATGATCCAACTAATTAGGAAATGAGTTCCATTAGAAAGCTCTTGCAGTGTTGAGGCAGAGGAAACACTGAAACGTGAAGAGTGCACCACAGCAGTGAGGTGGTTTGGAATGAGCAGATATTTTCACACCTTAGTCCCCTTGGATGAATAACAATCAGAAACCATGACAGCAAAACTGACCCTGTTTACACCTGCTTCTAGAGTATCAGGATTTCATCTGGATGAGCCTCAGAAAATTGCAAACCCACCCAAGATGCATTTGACACATATAAATTCCATCCCTTTAATTGCATCAGAAGGTGGTTTGACATGCATTTGAACAACATAACAGTAGTGGAAATGCTTTTTCACCCTTCCTCACCCATTTGTACTATTTACGGAAAAGAGTTTTGTCTTCTCTGACTTTAATTTGAATTCCGTTTCCAAATCAGTGTAGTAGCGATGGGCACCACTGGGCAGCAGTGGCATAGTGGTTAGGGGGTTAAGCCCCAGAACAGAAGATTGTGGCTTTGATGCCCTGAGGTACCCTTGAGCAAGGTACCATCCCAGTCACTGCTCCCCGGGTGCTTTCAATAGCTGCCCCCTGCTGCACGTGTGTTTATGGGTGAAATGCAGAGGCTGAATTTCGTTGTGTTGTGCTGTGCTGTGTTTCACAAAGACAAGGGTTGTCACTTTTTTCCTTTTTTTAACCTAATCTCACCTTGATTATTGGCTTGCATGCTTAAAAAGATAATTCTTTTTAACAGACAAACATTAAATAGAATAGAAAAATGAGGAGCAGCAAACTGACTGAAAATTAACGGTGGTATGAGTGCGGTGGTATCTGAAGGAGACTGCGAGTGAATTTTATAGAGAACGTCTTAAAACAGTGCCTACAATTCAGTAGAATTCCTTTTCTGAAGAAGAAACTCACCCCTCGCACAATTTCTCCAATCATGCCAACCCAGTTGCCACGTTCATCCTTGGCCCCATACCTCGCGTCCTTCACCAGGTGGAGATCATACTTAAAGTCTAGTTTACTGGCGAGAGCAGAGAGCAAGTCCACACAGAAGCCTTCCATTTCCTGGCCTTTGGTCATTGTGTACGGTTCTTGCTGTAGGAACAGGTCAATGCAGCTTAATTTATTTAATTCCCATTTGGTAACAGGCTTTACAGGCTTTCAAATAAATTTTACACTTGATTCGTTATTCATCACCTACCTTAATGGTGGTCACCTTTAACGGCTGTGGTCCTAAAGATTAAAAAAAGAACAAATGGGCTACCAGGTCAGCAGTGTTTGTTATAGCAGTCCATGGTAAAATCATCAGTGTCGACCACCTGAAGTGTTCATGTAAACCAAAACCCTGCTGTCAGCATCAGCTGGACACACACACACACACACACACACACACACGCTAATTTTCCCATGTGTTATTTAAACTAAAGCCTGAATTTTTCTTTTGTCATGAATTCTAAGAAAAGTTATAGCAATATGAATGCTAAAAAGCTTTTCACTGTTCAGAAACAGGCCTGTCACTTTAACTGTACTGTTTCCTTACAGACAAATGTGATATCTCATTCTTTACTTTCAATCCATTTTTAAATAGACCTTCTGCAAAAAAGCTAGCGATGGAAGTAAAATCATCTTGAACATACTGGGGCAGCGGTGGCCTAGTGGTTAGGGTGTTAACTGCACGATCGGAGGATCGGGGGTTTGAACCCCTTCCCAATAGGTTACCCTGAGGTACCCTTGAGCAAGGTGCCGTCCTGTCACTGCTCCCCGGGTGCTTTCAATAGCTGCCCACTGCTGCACGGTGTTTGAGTGTGGTTCACTGTCTGCTGTGCTGTGACCTTGCAATGACAAGGGTTTTCACTTTCATGTTGCTTCAAACAAGCAAGATTATTTACTCAAAAGAACCAGGCATTTTAAGCAGATTAACAAAGACTTTCTAGAAATAAGTTAGGAATAACAGTAAATACTATCCATCCATCCATTATCTGCTGCTTGTCCCAAACGGGGTCGCGCTGGTGTCCAACCCAGCACACACAGGGCAAGGACGGGGGACGCACCCTGGACAGGTCGCCAGCCAATCGCAGGGAGGAGTGGGACGGGGACGGCACCTTGCTCAAGGGCACCTCAGGGCAACCTATTGGGAAGGGGTTCAAACCCCCAATCCTCCGATCATGTGGCCGACGCCCTAACCACTAGGCCACCACTGCCCCCAGTAAATACTATTTTAACATAATATTCTCACAGCAATTCCAACATGTATCATCACTCGCTTGCTAAGAAATCGTTTTTGCAGTAACTAAAGGTTTAGTGAGACACTGTGGAACAAAACGAATCAAACCCTGCGAAAGAATTGATAATTGAATTTATCAATATTTTATTTATCTAAACATGTCTTTTTCACCTGCTTAGATTCCCTACTGCCAAACCTAGTAGAATTAGGTCTATACCTAATTCATTACTGTGAAAAATTTCCACTGGACATAGAAACAAAGATAGGCAGTTCCCGGCCTCCTCAGCCAATCAGTGTGTGGCTTAAGCCCCACCTTCCCTCTGTTGGAAAGATTGTACCCCACCAATTAGTGCTGTTCCAGACCCAAGCTGTGTTGACAGGTAGAGTAAGCCCAAATGGACTTGCCTATGTGGTTTCTGAGACTAGTTACTGTAACCTGCTATTTTAAGCAAATTTTTGTACATTTTTTACAAAGTAATTGCACTTATAGATTTGAATGATTCATCAAGCTCTTCCTTCAGGTCAGCACTGAACATTTCTCATGACAAACTGCTGTTACATCCTTGGTTTGTATTAACCGCTAAGTGTTAAATAATTAGGCAGAATCTTTATTTAACTCCACATGGATTCATTGAATTTGAGGACCCCCTTCAGGGATAAACCAATTATCAAATCCTTAATTAGAACAAGCGGAACAATACCTCCACAAGGGCACATCAAACAGGATGAGAGAGAGAGGGAAAGAGAGAGGGTGCCTGTCTCAATCTGACAAGAAGCAGAACTCTTGCAAGACATTCTTGGCTGCAAATGAAGCGTTTCATCATGCTGCGCTGTGCTTTGTACTCCTCTTCACACAGAGGCAAATATACCCAAGTTTACCAGACTGAGACAATGTCTTGGTTGTGCTGCCGCTCTCTTTAGCCCAGTCCTAAGCTTCATGGCCACTAATCGTCCTTTTAAAAGAATGAAGTCACTTAAAAGGACATGGAGTGAGCCAAACAGTGGGGTTGTTGTGGAGCTCACTGTGTCTCCCAAGTCCAAGTTCAATGTCCTCTTGAGAAAGAGGAGCCATCGAATGCTGGGAAAGCGCTCTGTTTCTGTTCTTTAGTTGTTGTCCTGTAGTCGTCCACAGCGGTGCTGAAGTATATATTAGTAACTGAGGCATTTTTAATGTTTGTTCTAACAACTGAATTGAATAAGGCTGCAGGTTAAGAGTAAAAAAGGGTGCAAGCGAAGGCTACATAAACACTTCTGAATGTGTTCTGAAAGCATATATTACAGGCCCCTGCTGATTACACTGTCAAAGCTGAAGCCTTGGCATGTAGTACAGGCCAAGAGTATGAAAACAAAAAAGAAAATTACAATAAATGAAAGACTAAACGTAAAAATGATGATTTGGAAGGCACTGAATGAAGAAAATGGGTAACGCTTTACTGGGTAGTGTTGATAAGGTTACATTGCACCTACAGAAACCTTTTTTTGACAACCTTTATTTTATTTAAGTCTCCTTCTAAATTGTAAACGTGTACGAAAAAAATCCAACCTTATTTTGGCATTTCAGTTCAAATACAACCGTAACCATTTTTGTTAAATAGTAAAATGTGAAAACAGAGGCAGCGGTGGCCTAGTGGGTAGGGAGTTGGCCCTGCATCGGAAGATTGTGGGTTTGATTCCCTCACAAGTGTGTTGCCCTGAGGTACCCCTGAGCAAGGTACCGTCCCCGTCACTGCTCCCCGGGCGCTTTCAATAGCTGCCCACTGCTGCATGGTGTTTGTGTGCATGGGTTAAAAGCAGAGGTCCAATTTCGTTGGACGAATTTCGTTCGGTTCATGGTGTGCAGTGCTGTGACCTTGCAATGACAAGGGTTGTCACTTTCACTTCATATGATCAATTATAATTCAATATTTTTGCATTTTAAATAAATATCTGCAGAATGTCCACTAGGAAGTCTATGGCTTAATGAAGATCCAGATGTGGTTGTATCAGGAAACAGAACTGAACTATTCTTTTAATGCATCCTTTCTCTACAAAATCGTAACACCTTATTTCAAATGAGAAAGTCCTTCATAAACATCTGAATGTGAGAGGCAGGTGAACTAATGAAGAATCATTGCTGCAGACATTTAGTTAAAACTTTTGTCCTGTGTAAATAAAAATGATTGCAGTTTGTTTAAGCTGTTGCCTTCAGACTTTAGGCCTGCTGTTCAGCTGTGGCGTGAGAGTTTGCTTGGAGGGTCAAAGGTCTAAGAGCTGATTAGGCGTGAGAAATGTTGATCTTCCAGCAAGCTCTTCCTCGACAAGACTTGGGCTTTGGCCCAAAACGTGGAAGCCCAACGGGAGTCCGTCAAAAGTCGCACAGTGGCACTGACACCCATTATCCTTTTTTTGCAAAATATGAAAAATGTACATGCCATCCAAGCTGACACCGTGTCATGGCCTGTCCTGCATTTCTGACTGCTCGGTTAGTGGTCACTAATTGATTACTCACACTCATTGTTGGGGATGGCAGGCTCATTCTGCGCTTTAAATACAGATCACTCCGAGCCAAACAGAAAGCTCAGATGGAGCGCCAGTAAGCCACTGTGACCAGCAACTGAGGCAATACCATGTCAGGCTGGCACCGGCCTTCCTACATCCTGCTTGATTGGCTAAAGGAAAGCCAAGTTCTAAGAACATGAATAGCCGTCTGAACCCAGCTTTAGATTTTCAGCCCACATGGAATGCATGCATGTTCATTTGCACATCAGAAGTCTTTCAACATATTTTCGGAGTTTTGAGATGTTTGATGTTACTTTTCGATTAATCTCTTTTTTTCATAAAACTATTTACTGCATATTTTATGTCAAAGTATGCTCTGTACGTGAGCATACTTTGTACAAGGTGAACTGTGGAAAGGGATTCTACCCATTTTTTCCAATATCTCTGCAAATTTAAAGGTTAAAAACAAACTAAGCCTTAGAGAGTGGTCTGATGTGATGTTGCTCCATCACATCACAGTGTTCACAGTGGTGCAGGTTCAACATCTGCTCTCTTTCATAATCACTGTAAAGGAATCTGAGACAGTGTGATTACCTAAAGTGCACCGTTTCACACCCTAAAGCTCTCTAAATTACTTATTTTACGTAACAGCAACTGGATTCTGTCAGTGTTTTGGAAAAATAGGTGGAACTTCTTCATGAATCACTACATGTGGTACTTTCAATACAGTGGTACTTTATAAATACAGAAAAACCTGAATCAACTGGTTTTTGAATGAATTAATAAACAGGTTCCAGAATTAAAGCCTAAATAAAGGCAATTCATTAGTTCAGTAAAGAGGTCATAGTTTACCATATATATAAGTTCACACTGTTGATATCAAGTTACCTGCAGTGCAGAGCCCGGCTATTAGTGCTGCAGTGAGCAAGAGAAGCCCCAGCGATGCCATCCTGCTGTATTCCACTCTAGAAAATGCAAAGGTTCTTTAAGGCATGATGATAATTGGGCTTAAAATGTGACACCTTTCACATTTTAGTGAAAAGAGTCAAAAGCTGTTAAAGATATTTTAAATGGTCCTTTTGTTTCTAGGATTTTATTTCCAGTCATCCATTCGTTTTCACTTGTAAATGAACAAGTTCAATTGGAGGTCAAGACTTTCACCAGAATTGGTCAAAGAGGAAAAGTTTTCCTGTCACACTTACCCTGATCTTTGATTAGCTTTCCCTCCAGTGTGCAGACAATCTGAGACCTCCTAAAATATAAAGCATGTACCAATACCCCAACGTCTGGAAGTATCCAATGAGAACGAGTGGGAAGTTCTAGAAAGTGAAGGGAAAAGGGGGTGAGGAGGGTTTGTGACCGTGGCAAATCCACATAGATTTATGGGTAGGGGAGGTGGGTGTGGAGGAGTTCTACACTAATAAAAACAAGCATGTGATCTGCAGGCCAAGGGGTTTCACAAAGGCTCTGATGTTTGGGAGGCAATAAAATGGCCCAAACAGAGCGCAGTTAAGTGGATAAGGCACAAGAATCATGAGCAAAGCAAAAACAAGCTAACGTCTACTTATATAATGAAAGCATAGCCTTTCATAAGCTGAGATGTATGATGTGTCATAATGCTACTATGGTGAAAATCACTAATGCATGCAAGAACATTTCACTTGGCTTGTTTTCAGTTAGTTTTGTGAGAAATTAGACTCCACTTTCATCGCTAAGCCAGAGCATTTGAAGTGAAAAACTCAGCAGTAGGACGGCTAGGCGACAAGATCAGAGCATCTCCAAAACTGTAGATCTGTGTGTCCATGTTATGGAGTACAATTTTTGAGAAAACCTTCTAGAGTAATAACAGGAAGTTTTGCTTAAGGGTACACCTTCAGTACTTTTAGTTAAGGAATAGAATTCCACAAAATCCACTGCAGTTAATTTTTTAATGTGGTCTGACTTTAAGGTGCAACCTGTCCTAACAGGCTTTTTACTATTTAAATTCTGTACTGTGAAACATTAGGTTATAAAAAAAAGTAAAAATTATGCACCTTTATGGCATGATTTATAATATTTAAGTTGCAAAATTGGTCCCTGCGATGGGCTGGCGACCTGTCCAGGGTGCGTCCCCCGTCCTCGCCCTGTGTGCGCTGGGTTGGACGCCAGCACTCCCCCGCGACCCCGATTGGGACGAGCGGCAGATAATGGATGGATGGAAGTTGCAAAATTGGTGCCATTGCTCTGTATGGAGCTCTGTAACTACACACCCATGCTGACACTTGTCCATTGGCAAAGAAATTTGCAATGGGCCTGTGAGGATCAAAACTGGAGCATGAAGCAATGGTCTGAGAAATCACAATTTCTTTTTTCATTATCTTGATAGTCAGGGTGTGTGCGTTACTTAATTGTTGAAGATCCTGCTTTACGATGGAAAGAATGCTCTGCTGGGAAACCTTTGGTCCTATGAATGTTACTTTGACATCTACAACATAAATAAACATGGTTCCTTCATGGCAACGGGGAAGCTCTGAAGCCCCTTTCAGGAGAATCATGCCCCCTATCTCTGCACCAAAACTGTTCAGGGCAGTGGTGGTTAGGGAGTTGCCCCTGCATCGGAAGATTATGGGTTCGATTCCCTCACCAGTAGGTTGCCCTGAGGTACCCGTGAGCAAGGTACCATCCCCGTCACTGCTTCCTGGGTGCTTTCAATAGATGCCCACTGCTGCATGGTGTTTGCATGGGTTAAATGCAGAGGTCCAATTTTGTTGTGGTTCACTGTGTGCTGTGCTGTGACCTCGCAATGATGAGGGTTGTCACTTTCACTTCAATTTGAGGTGTTGAGTTAAGTTGAACATATGGCCCCATATACTGATTTTAATCCAATCAGTCATGTGCGACAGCTGTTTTGGTGGCCTACCCAAAATTAGGCAGATGGTTTTAATGTAATGGTCTGACCAGAGTATCTACATTTTCAAACACTATTATATCAAAAGGTTTATAGGTTACAGCTTATACTTTGTCTAGTGCAGTTGGTCTGTTTTTCCTTTGAAATTCATTACAGGACATAAAGAGTATTTATAGCATTTTACAGGGGACCCTCACCCAAGTCCCGAAGAGGTTTTAGACCCCTTACAACAACTTTGCCTCTCCTATGAGGCAGCTAAGTTGGCTTCATGACAGGGCCTTGAAGGCTGAAACTGAAGAATTGCTGAGATAAATACAAATCCAAAGGCGAGCACCCGTGTCTCCTGAATGTTAATGAAGCACACTTTTGTATGAGTGACAAGAGCTTACAATCTCTGTCACGCACTAGGCTGTGCAAGTCTCAGGACAGTTTCAGGCCCCCATGGAAGGGCCCCTGACCCCCCGCATCTCGCCGGCAACTGTTGTCATGACAACCGGCGACTGAGGCATGCCTGGCCTTTGTTCTTAATGCCAGTCATAAGGGGAGACAAGTCCATCAAGGGGCTTTATGGACAGCATACATGAAGCGGCCAAGGGCACAGAGCAATAAGTTAATATTTGTGACAAAATAGTGCATGACAGAATCCATATTAGGTCAAAACTAGTGGCTGGAATGATGTAAAAACAGAACAGAGGGGCTTTTTATTGGTTTTTGGAGATGTAATTGAACATCAAGTGTGGGGCAAGGCTTTAGTCAGTGACATTTTTTCCCACCACGGGTTCTCTTTGCATTGAAGCAAGGTTGAGAAGGGTGAGACTGGAGAAAAGGGAGGCTACTCAAGAGACTCAAAAGAGAACATAATGGCGCTGAGAGGGCAGTGTTGCATGGGACAGAGTCTTTGGCCTTTTTGTTGGATCTTAGTTCAGCTCAACACAAGCAGGAGAATGGCAAGGTATATAGCCAGAAATATTCAGGCTTTTTGTCATGGCTTTAAGGCACAACAAGGTAAACAAATTAAATTCAGTGACAGGCCTTAGATCATTCCAAACCAGTTCAGATTTCAGTGCAAACTTGATATAAATACAACAATAAGGGCCCTCCGTTCAGAAACAAACAAGGTCTAATAGTTTATCATATTGGAACTTTGGTTGGCTGCAAGTGCTTTTTTGCCCTCTGTACTTATATGTTCACCCATGAAAATAAACAGAAAGACCCACACACATATGAAGTGAGAAATTTGTAGTATGTTAGGTTGAGCTACATACTATGTAAATATCAAACTGAACATTTCCCCCTATATCAGTAGAAATAAAAAACAACAACTAATAGAAATATAGATCACTTTTCAAACGAGGATGTAGGCTCTCTGGAGCATAAGCCCTTCAGCTAAAGGTAAAGGCAAAATCATTTTAAAAACTCTCGAAAACAATAAATGAGAAAGGAAGGAAAGGAGGGTAGAAAAGAAGACACATCCACATCCACTCTCTATATACATATGCTTTTACTTAAAAATCTCTGATTCTTGCAAAGGTATTGGCAGGACAGTGCAAACATTACAGTACAAAGTGACGGAAAGTGAGTGCTCTGTTAAAATGTACGTCCTTGCTGTCGTGCGCCATCAAAGAACTATATCAAGGGACTCTAACATAATATCCAACATAGGTCCTGAACCCTTAAAGACAGACACTGGAGACACGTCAACAAGCCGTGCGGCTGAACATTTCTAACTTAACCAAGAAACATTAGGAATCACTGACATGCAGGAAACTGAGAAAAAGGGTGGCAACTACTGTATAGGAGCCTGATGAGTGTACTTTATACAGTACACATGCTAAAGTATTAAGTCTAAGTAGTGAAAACTGCCACTTGTTTAGAGAACGTATAAAACAGGGATTAAGCGGGATGGACAAAATCGCAGGTGCATCTGAGCTAATGCAAGGACTATGAAAAAGCAGCCAAAAAGAAAATTCAAAAGAGGCCATTTCAAGACCTCAACAATAAGTTAGTGTAGCAAATACATTCCATGCTTTTGTTATAAAAAATCTCTTACAACATTATAAACACCAGTAAGATGCATTGGTATTTGAGTAGTAGTAAACATATCTAAGCATTTAAAATGAGGGAAATGAGAATTGTACAACTTGTCGTATCCGTGTCTTTGTTCTCTATTGCTACAGCAGACCTTTTCACATAACAATTTCAAAGCCCAGATGCCATATCACTTTGGGCAGTTTGATTTCCTAGTCACATTCCACTTGATTTTTTAGAACATATTTGACCTGCAGTATGTCTTCATTATTTGTTAGACCTGATATCTCGACAACAGCCATTTGATTAGGTATTAAATGGTCGTATTGCCAAACTATAAATTGAAAGTTAATTGCAGTTGTCCAGTACAACCAATTTTATATGAAATCTCTAGTGGGTTTCCACAGTGATTTGACTAATAAGACTAAACATAATCCGCCAGGAACTACAAAACATACACAAAGGACTCTTTACTGAGATTCAGATGCCCACTACTTTTTTGATGGGGTATTTTATAGTGTGAGTGTAGCATACAGAGAACATGTCTGATGCATTGGTTCCCAATTCTAGACCTGGAGTCTCTCTGGGTTGTGTATTTTCACCACAACACATCCCAGAGGTCAGGTAATTAATAGATCAGGTGAATTAAAGCTGGGAAAATTCCAACAATGTGATCCTCTAGGACCAGGATCAGGAACCAAAGTGTCTGTTGAATTGTCCATAAATCCACTAGGACAGCTCCCACTCCATCAAAGCCGGAGCATGAAAAAGACCTCGTTGTCTGGACTCAGGGGGCTCTGGTGGGGTGGGCCAGGTGGAAGTTGACTCAGGAGGTCCAGGCTAGAACAGGGGCTTCGGGCCACACTACAGGCTCCCTCTGGGATGCCCCGCTCTTCGATAGGACTTCCAGAAGACCTCAGGAGGCCTTGTAGCCGCTGCCTTTCCTGGGCCTGCCTGGCACGATTAGCAATGTAGCGCACACGGCTCTGGCTGCGTGAGGAGCTCCGCCTCAATGGGGGCATCTCCTCTTCCACTGTCTCACCAGGTTCGGCATCTGAGACATGGTGTTGGGAGGTAAAATCACTGCTTGTTAGGGGTTTCACATCGGTAAGCTGCTTCAGCCGCTCAGTCAGGTCATCTTGAGGCTCCTTCTTTTGCACTCTCTGCTGGCGGGTTGGTCTGGTGATGAAACTACGGCTGATGCTTCGATACTTGCTGTCAAAGTTGCACACAATGTCATCTGAAGTGAGATCACCAAGGCTCTTGGACTTGGAGCTAGCATCTACATCTTTTGCCAGTAAAGGAACTGCAGGTCTCTTGGCAGAAGCAGAAGACTGCTTCAAGCCCTCAATGTATAGCCTGCTCCATGTGTGACGTCGTTGCATTAACCGGTTAGCATCAGTCTCGCTGGACAGAGGTCTAGGCTGTAGCTCGTCCACTGGTTCACACATTTCCCCATCATGCAGATTGGGGTTGGACTTGCTCTTGCTGACGCATGTGGTCGTTGCTGAACGTGGCCGGCCAACCCAGCCAGCCATATTGGCCTGGCTGTCTGGACAGTCCCGGACAGCAGCTCGGAGGCAAGTCAGGCTCTTTCTGGCCAGATTGGGCAAGGAGAGGTCAATCACAGTGTCGTTGGAGGATATGCTGGAGGAAGACGACACACTGTCCCGATGGCTGCCTGGATCCAGCTTGACCCAGAGGCGATCATTCATGGTTGCATCAATGGACACCTCGGGCACCACCGATGGCTCTTCAGCTGTCCTCACCTGCCCTGCACTTTTGGTCCTTCGAATAGGGGTTCTGGGGCCGGGGTGTGAGCCTCGTCCCACATCCCTGTCGAATAAGGCCTTCAGGGTCTGCACCCTCTGAGCTGTGGCCGGCTCAGCTGCAGTCTCTGAAGCCAGTCCAGTTTCAACAACTGCAGTTGTGGGGTCTTCTACCCAATTTTTTTCAGAACTAACTTTCTCAACTTCTTTCTGCTCTGTCATAAGGGGCTTATTGCTCCCAATATCAAGGTAACTCATGGACAGGTGAGTGCTGAGATGGTCTCCCTCACTATTGATTTCTTCGGGGAGACACTGAGTAGGAATAGGTAGCTGCAAAATGTCCTCAATCGTTTTTTCAGGGCAATGGCTTTCCTTTTCAGAAGTGGCTGTTATTGCTGTGGATGTTGGATGTGAACTAAAGGAGTGATCAGGACAACACGGTGAGGTTTCGGCTGGGATGCACATAGATGTCAGAGGAGTTTTCTCCTGAAATTCTTCAGCAATGGATTCCAGGAGGTACACAGAAGGAGTGAGTCTCTGTACTGTGGAGTGGTCTGTAAGTACAAGACAAGAGAAGAAAGGTGAAGACTATTACACAAGCTATCAGGCTCCAGTTACTGTCACTAGAGAACTTTCTTTGAAATGGCAACTTTATAAAACAAGGGGAAATGTTCTCATTAGTTCGTTTACTGAAATAAATGAGCAACAAGCCATTAAAGCATACAAAATGGACACAGATACAGATGTGTAGCAACATGCCTTCACTATTCACAGGCCTACACTTTAATTTCTTTTCAAAATTACTATAATGGTACAGGATAACAGAATGATATGAATAAAAAAATAATGGAATGGAAAAAAGAATGCAAAATTTGGCACATATGCATTATATCATGACAAGCAGATGCACAAAAACCTAACTGTTTTAAAAAGATTATAAAATAACAAAAAAAAAAAAAGCACAAGACTTCGGCAACATACACAGTGGAAACGCAAGAGCACGGAAGGCAGGTTTACCTGGCTTTGGTCAGCCCCTCAGTTTTGCACTAAGGACAGAGAGCATGCAAGAAGGAAGGAACAGACAACTTGTTTTAACAGAGTACAAGGGTGGATAGTCAAGGAGAAAGTTTTAAACAGACTGATTCAGCAGAAATTACAGACATCATGTATTTCAAATGCTTCAAAGGACATGCAGCTTTGAGTAAACAGCACAGGGAGAAACAGCACTACAATAATAACTCTTTCTCTGCTTTCATCCAAAATACAATAGTTAAACACATGCATACTGGGCACACAGTGGGCTGTTTTTACAGGCAGACCCATGGGCCAATAGCAGAAACTTAATGAAGTAAACCTTCAGCATTATTATAGCTGTAGGAAAACTAATAAGCTGTAAAAGAAACTTTAAGAAAACATAATTCTGTTGATGAACTCATTGTATAATTCCCAGTAAGAAAGTGCATCCAGAGTCAAAGCACTTGGGTTTTAAAACTGCCCCCAAGGGCTGGGAAACAGCTGGGCTGCATTAGCACATGGCTGGAGAGGACAGGAACACATACCTCGCAGCTTACATAACAGTCTTGCAAAACCACTCTTCATAAACTGTTGGTGTTACTCTATATGTCACTTTTGCAGTATTTAAAGAAGAAGTCATTTCATTCGTTCACACTTATTGCAACTAATGGAAAGCATTTTATATAACTGTATCTGGATGATGAAAACAACAGTGCATCAAAATCTTTGAGGACACAAGTAACATTAAAGTAAATCCCTGTATCGCTAGTTGGTGCCACAAATATTTTTAGACCTTACCTTACCACGTTTCACATATATCTGTACCAGATACAATAAAATCATATAAGGAGTTCAAACCAGCAATATAGGAATTAGTGTATGCTATAAATGATTAATCACCAACATTTACTATAGGTCTAAAAGATAATCTACTGGAGACTATGTAGACAACAATATATCTATAGGGGTCTACTGAAGGGTGTTTCTAAGGGATTCCAGCGAGATTATCAGGGACCATTGTACTAATGTACTGGGGCAGCGTTGGTCTAGTGGTTAGGGAGTTGGCCCCAGGATCATAAGGATGTGGGTTCAAATCCTGGACCAGTAGGTTGCCCTGATCTACCCTTGAGCAAGGTATCATCCCCATCGTCCCCACCACAACTCGTCCCTGCTGCATGGTGTGTATGGGTGAAAATCAGAATCTTCTGAAACTCTGTTTTCTAATCCAGTGTGGAATTACACCCCTCTCTGCTGTGGGTGGCGGTGGTCTAGTGGTAGGGTACTTGCCTATGGACCAATGATCAAGATCAAATCCCACTTCTAGCACTACCAGCACTGGGTCCCTGAGCAACCCTTAACCCTGAGTTGCTCCAGGGAGACTGTCCCCTGGAGGACATGTAAGTCACCATTAGAAGTAATGGTCATAAATGAAAGAAAAAAACCCAGTTTGTGATGTTTTGACTTTATTACCATGTGAAACTGAGCATGTAGTTATCTAATGATCAATATCTGGACACATGTTTATGCTGTCAGTCATTTTCTGCCGCTTGTCCCAAGCGGGGCCGCGCTGGAGTCCATCCCAGCACACACAGGGCGAAGGACGGGGGACACACCCTGGACAGGTCGCCAGCTCATCGCAGGGAGGAGCGAGACGGGGACGGCACCTTGCTCAAGGGTACCGCAGGGCAACCTATTGGGAAGGGGTTCGAACCCCCGATCCTCCGATCATGTGGCCAACACCCTAACCACTAGGCCACCGCTGCCCCTTGTTTATGCTGTGGTTATTTCAATATTATTAAACTGATTTTAAAAAAAGCATTACACAGTTTACTTAAGTTAAAGCGGTAATCTAATTGTCTTCCGGGGGAAACACTAACACATTTTTATACATCCAGGGGCCATAGCATGAAGCTGCTGTCTGTTGATTGGAATATAGGGGTCTATTATGGGCTTGGGGGTGCACTGGAGTACTAGAGTGGATTCAACTAGTTCTTGGGAGATCCTTCAGGAAACTACAATCATCTTACCAGCAAAGAACAATGGAGATTTACTGCGGATCTCCTCCATTTTTTGTGCAAACAGGGCATTCATCTCCCTCTGCAATGTCCCCACTGCCCGTTTCCGGTTGTCCATCACCTGGGTTGGAATCATGGGTGGCAGGTCCAGACTGTCCAGGCTACTGCAGCTGCTCGAGTTGCTGTTTGAAAGTCCTTTACTGTCATTGGCTGGGCTAACTGCCCTGACATTGCTTCCATAATTGGGTGGGGCAGAACCTTGTCTGCATAAGTAAGTTTTGCTGTCTGGTACAGGAGGAGCTGGACTGCAAGGAGGCTGAAGACGCCTACGAGGGACACTGCATGAGCGAGCATTTCTGGCCGAAGCCTCCTGAACAGAGAGGTGGGTTGACGCACCCAGTGTTTGTCTAGCCCTTGATCGAGCCCTAGGCATTGGAGTAGGCTTGGAGGATTGAAACTTAGGATCAGGTTCAGGTCTGGGTTGCTTAGCCTGTTCAGGCTGAGCCATGGCTTGAGGTCTGGGGCTTGGCGCTGGCTGTACCTGCCGAGTGCTTGTGGGAGATGGGGCTGCCCTTCCCGTCCTGGGAGAGGCTGGCTTGCAAGGTGTGGGGCTGCCTGTTACCTTCCTCTCCAAGTCGGGACTCTCCTTTGTTCCAATCACACATTTGATGCAATTGGATGTTACCCCTACCCGACCAGAGCTGTTCACTGCGATGCGGGCAAAGACACCATGCTTCTGCTCCAGGGGATCCTGCAACCTCAACCTGTTGGCTCTCTTCAGGGGCTCACTCATGGCTTCCCTGTTACGAAGAGGTTTGGCCCATGGCTCGGGGCTGAAAAAGGGATTCTTACCTTTGCTGTTTTCTGAGTGGAGCTGCCCATTGGTGCCGTGATCCCAAGGTTGCGACGCTGAAGCTGCCGCATCCCCATTGGCGTGGGCAGTAGGGCCCTCCTCTGACTCACGCTCCTCACTGGCTCCCTCTGAGCTGCAGTCTTTGGTGTCGATGGAGATCTCGGGGAAGCCGCGCTTGACTTTGGGCTGACCCTTGGTGGGTGCGCTGGCCGTACGACGAAGCAAGTGGGCACCAAAGGGTTGTTTACGGCCGCGCAGCGCAGCAGCATGGCTGTCCAGAGAAGCCTGTTTTGGGTTTCTGTGAAACAGCCCTTTTATACCGCTGGCTGCCCGCACCTGAAATGAGAAAGGCAGCATGAGTCTCTGGAAACCTTTGTTTGTAGTTTGTAATTACCTGGAGGTGGGTCCCTGAGAACATTCTACAAACAACCATAAGTTAGAGTACAGACAACAAGCAGGCAGTGATCTTGTGCCAAAATGCATAAGGTTAGCTGGTGGGTGTATATGTGTAATAATTAAAAATAGTGTTACTTAAATATAACAGTCTTCACCACCTTAAACAGGCTTAATCAAAATCTGCACCCAAAAATGCTTAGAGGGCTAAACTTGAATAAAAGTTATCAGGAATTAGTTAGCAGGATCCCATTCACACCGTTAGTTGGCTTAATTTCATTAATTTATTTTACAATATTATCATTTCTGAGTGAAGACTTTTGTTGCCACTCCAGGACGTTTTTTAATGACAGCAAACAGACAAGACAAGAGCATGACCTACAGAAATGCACAAAACATCAGACTGCTTCCCACACAATCAATTTGTGTGCTGCACGAGTTTGCCCATGTGTGAACACACAATTAAGCTATACTGAAATGGAGATGGACACCAGGGTGGAAATGTAATGAGGTACGGTGACTCACTGGTGGGACTAGACAGTGACTTCTGACAAGCGCAGGATAAAAATGACAATGGGTCACCGGGTCTGCTGATTATTTAATTAATTTAGCCTGAAAAAAATGCTTGTCCTGTCGATGAAATATTTGAACCACAGTATATTTCGGACATATATGAGACTGGGCACAGAAGAACAATACATTCACTCTGCAAGGCACTGTTCCCAATGTCATTTCATACGCCATGTGATTTCATAAGCCAAGTAGATTCATGTGTTTACTGACCATCTCGCTGTCAAATATAGCCATCACATCGAATCACTCGAGACTACACAAACCGACCAACGCTCTGTGCATTTAAACAGCTTGTTGCTTTAGGTTATGTGTGTTAATCAACCCTATTATGCTAAAGTACAGATTTTATCTAAATAAAGTGTACAAGCAAGAGCAAAAACACATAAACGTGAATCACCCCAATTTAGGTAATTCAAGACACCAATATAGCATCTACAGACAGTGCAACACCAGAATAAAACGACTCATCTTATAATCCATATTATGAAGCAACGATCTAACCTGATTTACATCTGGAACAATAAATAAAATGCAATAAAGGGTACCTGGAAACCTCCTGCTCTTCATTCGCCACAATGAAACACCAGACTGTGACTGAATAAGCATTGTCCATTGTGCTTTCTAACATTACAGACATGAAGACAATGCACCCTTATGCTTCAAGCTCTGTCAAACAGAATGCCTTGATATAGCAAGGCATTTGAGACTGTATTGCAAACTGAGAATCTCCTGAGTTAAGTGAAATAAGAGGAGGCGTTGTCACCCCAGGAACGCAGTGTCTGATGCTTTTTACCCCTCCAATTGCCTGCAGCAGGGAACAGGGACATTGGATCTGCTCAGGGGTCGAATGAGAATGCTGGCGAGGTAAAGGCAGTCACAGTTATGTCACAACTCATTTTTGCATGAGTTGGCAAGGTTGAATGCTAGCACATGAGGCTAGGCTCGGTTGCTGACTTGAGGCGGGGGGGGCAGGACAGTGAGGTTTCGGGGAGGGTTCATGTGGCACATGCAGGGTGCTGATTGCGTCTCACTACACCTGAAGTTTGAGTGACAGCGTCAGGGCTCCTAACACTTTCCTGCCTCTAAAGACAGCTTTTGGACTAAGCTGGTTGCACTGAAAGCAGAAAGAGAAATAGAGAAAGAGAGCGAGGGGTCAGAGACAGAGGGAGAAGAGGAGAGTTTGGCAGCGAGAGAGACAGTGAGAGAGAGAAGGAGAGAGAAAACTTCACAAAGACAAATATACCTGTAATCATCAGAATAAAATGGAGACAATTTATGAAAAATTGCATGAAATAGTTTTGTCATTTAAAACTTTTAAACCATCAAGCTGAATCAAGCTGATGATGTAGGCCAACCACACATCACACATGTTGAAAAGAATAAAAACAATGCAATAGGTTTGATGGACCAAAAATATAGTCTGTCAAAAAATATGTGGTATTGCACTGAACACTGTAATAAAAATAAGGTTCGTCTGTTATCTCTGTATGAAGTATTTTTAGGAAAATGGACAATCTAAGGCCTGTTGGATGTCATGGATTATTTTCCATGCAACTTAACCTCAAGCAACTTAAAATTAATTTATGCAGCCATGCAAAATCATTAATCTACAATTCAAGATTCAAGTTTTTTCAGTAGTTGATCCCTCAAGAAGCTCTAATCAACCACAACATTAAGACCACCGATAGCTGACGTGAATTACATTGACTATTTTGGAATGTAAGGATCTGGAAAACCTTCTGAAATGTTTATGCTTGTTTATTGTTATGTCAGAACAATGTGTACATATAAATAGACCGGAAAGAGGGCCCACGCTGACCCCAGTCCATAGCTGAAAGGTCCATTGCACTGGAACATCTGAGCTGGTCTGCTGTTCTGATGAATCATTTACATTTTATCCACAGCAACTTCCATGTCCTAATTACAGGGACAGTCCCCCTGGAGGTTAAGGGTTAAGGGTCTTGCTCAGGAACCCAGTGGTGGTAGTGCTAGTGGTGGGACTCAAACCTGTGACCTCTTGATCCATAGGTCCATCTCCACACTACCAATCAAGTTGTCTTTTACATCATTTGGACAGCTGGATGCATCATCTTTTTTTGAATGAGCACCAGGATGTAAGCTGGGATGTGGATGTTATTTTGACAACTACCATTACCTAGAAACTGTTACAGGCGCCCCAACCAACTGACAACTAAACATGGCAAGCATATTCTCTGTATCAGAGTCAGGGTTGTTCAGGTGGCATGAATGGGATATTAAGTGGGAAGGTTTAATGTTATGGCTGATCATTTAACACATTCACCTAAGAGAACTATTAAAATGTATGTCATGCGTATCATATTCATTCCTATGTAGTTTCTTGTCTCAATCCAGAGTTTCATGAAGCTGAGAAATATCCAGTAAGAGCAGTGGGCCTTAGAGGAAGTGGCATGGAATGACCTTCTCCTTTAGAGCAAAATTAGATGCATAATGTTTGAAATTAAAATGTGTTATTTCTAATTTAGGCCACTTATGTAAATATATTGCATAATAAAATGTCCCTGAGTTTAAAAAAGGAGAGAGTAAAGAGTCCCTATATTAATGTATTAAAATGTAAATAAAATCAGAGTACCAAGAACAAAAAAAAAACAAAAAACAACCAAACGAAAAAAATCACACACTAGCCTGCTTGATAACAAGAGCTACGGTCCAACTTTCCAGTACATCCCCGATGAAAGCTGGAGTACCTACCTTACCAGTGATGTCATTAACAGCCACGTGAACAAAGATAGATGCCTCTTCCATCCCTTCTAAATACACATGGCGGTAACCTGCAATACAAAACCAACATCAACCACTAAATTTTAATGACAAGTTCATTGACTAGTTTAGAACGCAAGCTCACATCATTGGCAGGGCAGCTGGGTGACAAAATAAGCAATGAAAATATTCTATATTCTAATAAATGAAAATATTAAAATATTAGTAAAAACTAATAATAGATGAACATATAAAAAAGCATGCAATATTCCAGTCATTCGTTGAGTCATTTGATTAAAATTTTATCTGTAAGAGCCAGATATGCTCATAGGCTTATGAACCTGTGATAACCATGCTGTCATTAGATAGCACGGTTTCATGCAGAAACATTTTAATAAAAAAAAAACTACCATCATAGAGATCGCACAGATTATTGTACAAAGCTTGCATATGAAGTAAAAGATGCTGGGTAATCAGTGTATAAATACAGGACTATATAGTAAAAGAAGAGGTTGTAAGTTCTCCACCTCCTCAAGAATTCAGTTTGAGCACTGGTTGTAATAAATTCATTTTTACATTCAGGATGCAGAAGATTTTTTCCCCTCATTTTATACAACAGCCCAATTGGCACAAAAAAGAAAGAAGACTTTTTGAAGTTCCAGAAAAATTGACAACCAGTGAAGAAACAAATGATACCTGGGATCATGCTGTTGAAGGCGATGGTCCTTTGGCCAATGAAATCTTGACCAATTGGGTCGTGATCCCAAACCAGAAAGCGCACAAGTGCAATCTCTGGCATGTGTACAGTGAAGACCAGGGTTTCTTCCCACATTGGGTTAAAACCTGAGAGAGACAGAGGGAGTCGGACAGAGAGAGAGAGAGAGAGAGAGAGAGAGAGAGAGAGAGAGAGAGAGGGGCAATAGAACACAAAGAAAAGGATTGCAGATTTGTCAGCATTCACAAATTATTAAGATGGTTAGTGTCTTAGTGAGTTCCTCAACATTAGGCCTCAACCTTGGTGTCAAGCCTGCTGCTACCCACGTCACCAAACTGTAAAAACCGAGTGTAAGTGATGCAGTGCTGTTTGGTGCATCACTCACCATTGTCATCCACAACTCTGGTCTGTTCCTTACAGCAGTCTATCGGCAGGCCAATTATTTCAACCTCCACAAAAGGATCAATAATCTGAAGAAGACAAAAGACAAGAACTTTCACAGAGCCTCTTTAACCTTCACAAGTTTAACTGCACTAGGGAGGTAGGTCTGAGTGCTGGTAAATGTTTTTCTTTTCTTTTGTTTTCCTACCTCTCCTCGGTCTCCCAGCATGGAGTCTTTGGGTTTAGGTAACTGCTGGCCACTAATAATCTTCAGCACCAGCTGTTTCCTCATCTGCCCAGGCAGTGGGTCCTCTAGCATCGGGTTAAAGGGACCTGTGAGTAGGAAAACATACACAGAAGTTTCTCATTTATTTCATGTTTTTGCTAATCATGACCTGAACTGCTTGACATTAAACTGATCACATTTTTTTCAGTGATATGAATGGATAGCCATCTCGTCCTCTTTATGCATAATTCCTTCCGTGAACTCTCTTCAGAATGTTTTTCCACAGATTTGATCTATGTTGCCCCTTTAATGCCAACCCGGTAATTTAAAAAACGAGTACTTGACACAGCCAATGAAGTATTTGCTTCCAGTGGAGGGAGATACATTTCTAAAATGTGCTCGGCAGCGATCTGCAGTGATGAACCTCTTAAAATGGGTACGTCTCACTTTCAAAATATTGACTTTCTAACTGCTGTCCCCCACTGAAAAAGTACATGACTGCAGAAAAAGGCCTTCTACAGTCACAGTCTACTGTAAGTGAGCAGCTGTGTTTACTGAGCTCAGCGGCCTCGATACGCTGCTACTGTTTCATCCCAGCATTTGAACAAAGTGTTCTCATAAGCATGTGCACAGCACTGTTAAGATAAATATTACGACGAGTACCAAATATCATGAGATCAGTGACTCCCTGACTAGTGTCAGCCTAAAAGAATGTCATCCAGACCTGACATAGCTTGTTTTCTTCTTTGCCTCTAATAATCTAATAAAAATATCTTCAAGGAAAACATTTTAAAACAAGTATATAAAAAACATCCTCACCTTCATCCATGCACTTAGGTTTGAGGACATAGCCGCAGTTGCCATTGCTGTAGAACTTGGCTCTGTTCAACTGGAGGACTCGGCCCTCAGACTGGTAGTTCAAAGCCACTGTATGCACACACACACACACACACACACACACACACACACACACACACACACACACACATCCAAACATAATTTAAAGAAAAACAAAGGATGTTATCACTGAAGTGCAAAAAGAGGGAATATCTTTCATTATCACGGTTGAATATTTTTGGAGATTCTCTTCTAGAGTAACATTAACGATGGGATGTTTTTGGCAGCAGACAGTGGCGCACCCAGATGGCAGCCGGCGTTCCAAAAGGGCTGTGGGTTAAAGTTGCTGGAGTCCACGCGGTAGGACGAGGGGTAGACCCGGGACAGCTGCCGCTGGTTGAAACGCACAAACTGTGCTGGCTTCTGCTGCATGAACTGGTGTGCCTTGGTCTCACTTAGAGATGAAACCTGCCAGCTGTTGCCACCTGCCAACATGGTGCAACAAAGCATCCCACAAGGATCATTTAGAAAGCATTTCAGTTTCAGGTTTCATTTTCAGAAAAAGTGAAATTGCACGATATAGAATTATTTAGGCTACTGCTTTAAAATGTTAAATGCCTTTAGTTTGGAAAATTGGCTAAACATCCACAGAGGAGCTGGTTGTACCCCTGACTGCATTCAACCTTTACAATTCCGAGTTTTTTTTATGTTATCACTGCTTCTTGAGTTTGAATGTCTCTTGAAACAGGCATGATCAGGTCCTGCAAGCCACTCTGTTTAAAAAGAGCATGACTTTATTACCAGGCACTGCTTTATTACCAGTTAACACACAAAAAGAAGGGTAGGGTTAAGTGCAAGGGGTGAAATTGGGTGGGTCATTAACGTTCACTTTTAAGTCTGAACAGTAGTTTGAGTCTTGAAAAATATGGTATTTCTGAAAGCTTATTCTGTTGCGCTGTGTTACATCAGAAGACCAAATCAATTCCACGCTACATTCAAGCCTTAAGCCTTTGCTGCGCGTACTGGATTGAAGATCTTCATCATTAATATTGTTTTATCACCCATGTACATTAGAAAGACCCTATTACACAACTCCATTGATTTTTTCTTATAAAACAGAAACAGAAAGCACAAAGACTGTTCAATGAAAACTGCAGATCATTGCCGTGCTTGTTTATATGCATCTTAATGGGTTGGTCTAGGTCTTTGCAAAGCAAAAAAATAGATTTTTAATTACATACACGGCTACTAGGGCTGTCTGTAAAATGCCATTCATATTCCAGTCACAAAATCTTGAGCATGTTGAGAATGGGATGAAAGGAGCTTGCTGTAATCTACTGTTTTCTCCTCACCTTGTGTTTCCAGGTCCTGCATCGCCACAGATTTTGTGTATTTTACCAGGTCAGACAGAGCTCTGGATAATTTCATGGTTTTCTTCCTTCTGTGGAAAGAGTCACAGCAGGAAAGCATCTTACAAAACACACAAATACACACACACACACACACACACACACGCACAGGTGTGTACATCTCAGCAAGCGATTATATTCCTACCTGCTGTGATGTAAGGGGGCTTTGGAAGCACTGCTTGAGCTTTCCTGATCCGTGTCTGTGTCCTCAAAACTAGATGCCTTCTTCAGCTTGCTTGTCTTTTTCTGCAGCGAACATAGATGTAGCAGAGTATAAACAACCCTATGCCCCCTCAAAACAACCCCACGGAAAGCGTTTGTGACTAGACATACCTTGCGTTTGGAGAAGCTGCCCATGAATGACCTGGCCAGACGTTTGTTGGTGCTGGGGTTGGCTTCATCACCGGTGTCCATCGCATCATCTCCTTTACCCTGTAAACCCAGAATAAATTCTATCCAGTTCCTCTGTCACAGAACGAGAGGACAGCTCCCTTTCAAATCTAATATGAATATAGGTTCTGTAAGAAACGTACACTAAAATAGCCCAAAATTCCTGTGGTGACACAGCAGCCACATATACTTCAGAAGTATTTCATGTTGAAAGGTAAAGAAAGTTGGTGGCTTGTTAAAGGAAAAAGTGGCAAATGTGCAGCGCATGATAAGATCCGCAGAAAGTATGAATCTGCTCATCCTTTCTAATCCGTACGTCACACAGAAACTATTCTAAAAGTAAAAAATGTGCAAAGCATTTGCTGGAAATGACAGTGCTTCCGATAAGATGCAGCATACTGAATTAAAGTGGTGGAATATGCTGGTTTGCATTTTCTTTAAGTAATGGAACGAGGCCAGAAGCACCAACTCGCAGGCAGGCACTTCCATTTCCTTTCCTCAAGCACCATCTGTGCAGTAACCATATCTCTCTATATTACCAGATATTTCATGCATTATGTTACCCATTGTCTAACTGCTAGACACTGTGGTTTATGACAAATGCTTTGTGTGTTAATAAAAAAAAAAAAAACTTTGATCCAAATCCGTGGGGGGGTGCTGGTGTCCAACCCAGTGCACACAGGGCGAGGACGGGGGACGCACCCTGGACAGGTCGCCAGCCCATCGCAGGGAGGAGCGGGACGGGGACGGCACCTTGCTCAAGGGTACCTCAGGGCAACCCCCCGATGCTCCGATCATGTGGCCGACTCCCTAACCACTAGGCCACCACTGCCCCTGATCCAAATCCAAGTTTAAAAAAACATTGATCCAAATCCTGTGCATAAGGACTTTGTGTATCTATACCATCATGCATCTGCATGTACAGAGGTGTGTGGTCAAGAGCTTTTCAGCCAAGTTAGGGTGAAGGATTAGAGGTTTTTGAATGAGGAAGTTAACAATACTTAGGCTGAGATAATGTATGTTATCCACTCTGAAATGCACAGAAGTTTTAACAGCCTATTTATATATAAATAGGCTGTGGATCCCCAGTTGTTTGGGACTGGGCCCTAGGATTGGAAGGTTTTAGGTTTGAATCCCAGACCACTAGGTTGCCCTGAGGTACCGTGCCCATCAGTGCTCCTCGGGATGCTGGAAATTGTCACCCCCTGCTGCATGGGTGTATATCGGTGAAAAGCAGAGTTTGCATTTGATCGTGTTTCACTGTGATGTGACATCATGTCAAATAGTCACTTTCACTTTCATAAGAAATAAGGAGAGACTAAAGTTGTCACATTGCAGCCACAAAAAAAATGGAAAACATTTGGGACTTTTAATCCAGGAGTGGATGTTTGTAAACAGTGAGTATTAATCGAAGAGTATGAAATAAGGGTGTTTGCAGTAAACGACTGATTCCTGTGTTTGCTCGGTTAAAAATCTTGTGTGCAAACATACTTGGCCAATAAGGAATCACACTGAACACAAAGCAAAGTTGATGTTCTGCCTTACCATCTTTATGTTCATCTTTTTTAAATTTGTGTTGCGTTTATAAACCTCTACAACACTTCAGTCACTAGGTGGCAGAAGCAGACTGCGAACGCCTCAGTCCGATTCCTCCAATTTCAGGAGGTCAGACTGGATGGCCCTTCATGGGTTACAGTCTGTGCTGCAATTTTGGCTGAGAATCCATATGATGCCAAGTCATTAACCTGAAGACTAGGAAGCCTCAAATCATCCTGCCAAACACATTAGGCCACACCGTCACTTACAATTAGTGAAGGATCACACCCGGCCTGATTAGAGAATTCATTAGATGTTTGATTACTGAGACCAGCAAGACTTGGAGAAGTAGGGAAGATTAAATAAAAAGGAAGGAAATCAGGTATAAACTTGCCTTTGAAAATTTTCAAATGCACAGTGATTTAGAGATTAGAAGTGGAACACGATACTGCGTCTGATTTAAAGTCAAGTGCAAACAAAATTTAGGACATTGTTTTTCTGCTTTGCTAGGTACTGTTTCTGAAGTAATGGCAGCACATATACAATTACCACAGATAACACAAACACACAGCCACACACATTTATACTCACTCGCACACTCACTCGTTTTTATGCTGCTTGTCCTGATTAGGGTTGCAAGCGGTGCTGGAGCCTATCCAAGCTCTTACGGGGCAAAAGGCGGGGAAACACTCTGGACAGGTTGCCAGTCCATCACAGGGCAAGCAAACACACACACACACAATCACACACACTCACACCTAGGAGCTCCTAGAGGAAACCCACACAGACATAGGGAGAGCATGCAAACCTCACACAGAAAGGACCCGGACTGCCCACACACACATATATATATATATATATGTGTGGCCTAGTGGTTAGGGACCAGGCCCCAGGATCAGAAGGTCATGGGTCTGAATCCCTTACCAGTTCGTTGCCCAGAGGTACCCTTGAGCAAGGTACGGCTCCCAGGGCACTTTAAATAGCTGCCCCTGCTGCACATGTGTTTATGGGTGAAAAGCAGAGGAAGCGTTTTGTTGTGATTCACTCTGTGCTGTGCTGTGTTTCACAATGACAAAAAGTCACTTTCACTTCATATATGTTTTCCATCTAGTTTAAAAAATGAGGTGCCACATGATACTTGTGTGAAGTCTAATTAGTCTGTAGACATTTACACCTTTAGACTTTTTAAATTTGGAACTAAAGTGGGGAGAATGCAGAAAAAACTATATATATATATATATATATAGGGCTGAACTGGTATCAGAAGAGAATGAAATCCACGCTGCTATTTTGCTCTTCACTGTACTGTGTTTACAACAGGGTAGGACTAATTTGTAAATACTGATGAAGAGGAACCAATGAGGTGGATAATGTCAATACTAACCTCTCTCAGCGTGTGTGCTGACTAGGCTGAAAACAAATTCTTAAACTCTGCAGGTGTGTGCAGATATTTACACAGCATCACTTCGCTTTCCTAACCGGAGGACCAAAAATAACTGTAAGCACGGTTCAGGGCAGGCCCACGCACACACACACACACACACACACGCACACACACATACGCACGCAAGCATGCACACAACCTCAGTCCCTCCTCATTACCATCTGCAAGTCTGCAGTGCCACAAACTTTTATCATACGAGTGTGCTGTGACTTCTGCACACATTTTCTCGACGTGATAGCAATACGTCTTTGTAGTAGTGAGTCTGTGTGTTAATGACCCTGGAGGAAATTGGCAGCCACTAGTGGTTTCTGCTTCATTAATCACACTACAACACATTCAGGCTACAATAGAAATTGGCTGCCCAAGGTGGATACTGATATGCCAGATAGGGTACCGAATCATATTTGCAGCGAGTCTGTAAACTCCCAAGTGAGAAAACAAATGACTCATTCCTTGTTCTGTCACGATCATTGTTTTCTCTAATGGTCCTCTAGAGGTTTTTGGAGAAGACGTGGCGTTTGCTTAAAGAATGCAATGAAATCCATGTCTCAGTGGTGAGGAAACAGATTGTGAGGTGCAGATTTTGTAATGCAACCTAGATTGTTTCTAGAACTGTTCCAAGGTTTGAATACAATTATGCTAGGTCCACCCTATATAAAATACCTGAGACCTAGAAATGCCAGAGAGGCAGATATGTGTGTGTGAGAGAGGAAACAAATAGAGCACAGGGACTGCCTGGAGGCTGACGTGAAGGCCTACTACCTCACCTTCATATCTGTTTTCTCCTCAAGCTTGCCTGATGATGGCAGGGCTGCGATGGTGAAGTTGTCTGGGTCCTCACGGTCTCTGATTTTTGACTCCTTCATCAGACTGTCCAACTTCTTCTTTGCTACGTTTTCCACCTGCTTTCTATTCATTGAAGTCTGAGGAGAGAGCAATAGAGTGGATGGGCAGGGAGGAGAGTGAGAGAGAGAAGGAGACACATATTACAAAAGAAGAAGAATCTGGAGGGAAGATTGTACACTGTAATTGAAATCACTGCGCTGAGCTGCCATGTTCGCTGACTGGGCGGAAAAACACTTGAGAACTCAGCACACACTTCTGTACATGCAGGTGCAGAAAGTTATTGCAAAGTGCTTGTGTGCAGGTTTTGGATCAATGTTAAAGTGATAGTTCTTTAAACATTTTAGATTTTTCCCTTAATCCTAAAAATCGACCATCTGAGTTTCTGTGGCTTCTGAATTTGCTTCCATAGTGCACTTATATGTACACTTGATTTACAAAGCTAAGATTGTGAACATGCATCGAAAGTGCATACACCAATTAGCATGGCTTGACTAAATAATTACACACCTCAAACAGCATCCGGTTGCCATGTAATCTCAATCAGACTGTGCAGTATTTGGTATGCAAAGAAACTACTGTCAGTTCAGGTGGGCAACACACCTACAGTAGATACTAATTCTAGGGCTGTTGCTATAAGGCAACTAGAGAGGCATTTCTGCAAAAAACCTGATGTGTGATAGCAAATAGTAGTGAAAGCAAAAAAAGGCAGATAAATAAATATTAAAGCATTGTTTCATTAAACGGTTGCCGGTTATGGAAAGTTAAGGCTAAGCGTTACTAGCGTACTGGTGTTACTGGGGCAGCTGTGGCCTAGTGGTTAGGGATTGAGATCAGAATGCCATGGGTTTGAATCCTAGACCAGTAGGTTGCCCTGAGATACCCTTGAGCAAGGTACCATCCTTGTCACTGCTCCCCGGGCGCTTTCAATAGCTGCCCCTCTACTGCATGTGTTTGTGTGCGTGGGTTAAAGGGAGAGGTGTACTCACAATATAATCAGAATAGTCACTTTCACTTGCTACTATCAACCTCTGAGATTGTGTTTTTGTCACATTAGCTGAAGTTCTTTAAGTGCTGTAAATTGGAGAATGATGGTTTGGAAATATTTGTCCAACAGATGCTTGATCTAACTTGTGCTGCTGTAGCTCTCGGTGGGACTGAATCAGGCTGGCTAGGGCTTGTTCCCTTCTATCAATGATCTTGTCACTGGTTCACTGCTCGCTCTTTCTTGCAGGGTAAGGTACTGCACATCAGGGTGACCCCATAAGACCAGACAAGACAAGAGTGGTCACTTTCACTTTCACCAGCTGTTTTTGAGATGCTGTGGTCCAGTCATCAAGCCATCATAATTTGGCCCTTTTCAAAGTCGCTTAGATGCGCATACGTCCTTCTTCCAACACATCGACTTCAGTGACTGTTAACCTGCTGCCTTATATATCCACACGTCCTTTGACATTGTGAAGAGACAATCAATAGTATTCACTTCACCTGTCATTGGTTTTAATAGTGTGGCTGATGGGTGTGAATCCAGGAGAAGAGAAAATCAATCAAAATATGGCTTCTGCATTCTTATTTCCAAAAGCTATTTCCAGCTCACAGTTTCTCTAGTCCAACCATTCCTTAAAAGTTTAACCAAATATGGTCATAAATATATAAAATTCTTTTTTAGTATTTACGTATTTCGTGTACGTGTATTCATGTAAATAATTTGCAATTGTAATTCTGAATTAAAGCAACCAAAAACACAAAAAGAAAGAGGCTCATAACTATCCAGCTATTTCCATGATTGCTCTGATGACAATTGCATTTGAGCTGCTCTGCTAAGCTGCCTAAAGAGTTGGACTTGATGGTAGATGCAACTGAAAAGGAACTTCTTCAAGCTGGGTTGTTGAGTCTGGCCACAAAAATATGGTCTCAGAAAGCTGCTTTCAGCCTTAAACATATAACCATGTGCAGCTGAGCCTCTCTTTTCTTTTCCTTTTACCAAGAAATCTATCTGTTCTGCCTGACTGCCTTTTTCCACAGTAAATCACTAAGCTGAACCGCACGTCCAACTCCACAGATACAGCTTGCATAGTTTTGACAACCTGAGCCAATCTATTTAATAGATGACCCTCTTCAAAGATCCTCATTTAGCTAAATAACTCATTCAGTGTTTACAGCAGCATCTTATATTATCATTATTATTATTATCAGTATTGAAAGAGGCAGAACAATTCTGTTCATAAAGAAGATTAGCATTTAAGGATAACAAAATGAAGCAGTGAAGAAACAGGTGTAGATGATCAGGGTGGTGAATAGCTTACTGGAGATGCTGAACACTGATTGGTTGGAACGACAATTTAGGCACCTTGTGACTTTAGGCACTTTGGAGTAAAACATTTGTTCAGTTTGTTTCTTTAATATGATCTACTCAAAGGTAAGATAGTGTGAGTAAGTGGTTCAAGGGAAAAATACAAAGACAAAAAAAATGTGCTTTTATCGCAACTGTATGGATGGAGGATGAAACCTTTAAAATCTGTAAAATATTTATACTTCAGGCCTTTTGAATTCTTGAAGTGTAATCATATGGGCGCGTTAATCCATTGTAAGACGTTGCAACTGCAATATTTAACAATGCTAATATTGTATCCATTATTTTATCATTCAGCCCTACAACAATGCCTTGGTTGTGTGCTCCATTTCATCATGCTTCATTCAAATAGCTCGAAGAAGAGTCCTGGACAGCTGCTAATGCCTTCGCAGGCTTGGGAGACTTGTGTTCCCCACTGAAATATTTATATTAATACATAGTGTCTTCCAGCTTAGAAAGAAAGAGGAGAGAGAGGAAACAGGGGGAGAGGGAGACACAGAGCTTCGCTTTGAGCTGTGTTTTCAAAGAGAATTGAAAATGGAGACAAAAGTGGAAGTGTTTTTTGAAAAGCAAGGCTCATCTGCATAAAGGCGGAAGCTACGGTTTCCAACATGTACAATAATGAACCAACCATTCATCACATGCTGTTTTAAGCACAATCTTCCTCTTCTTTCGGTAACGCCCGTTTAGGGGTCGCCACCTCTTCCTTCAGGATAACACCTCCCCCTTTCCTCCTTCCATCCACACCATGGTAAAAGAACTTAAACCCTCCTCCAATACGCCTGGCCTTACTTCCCTTCCATCTAGTCTCTTGCGCACACAAAATATCAACCTTCCTTCTCCATCATATCAGCTCATTCTCTCCCTTTACCAGTCATGCTGTCAGTATTCAAAGTTCCTACCCTCACTCCGCACCCTGTAGGCTAACAGTACTGGTGGCGGTCGTTGTTAACCCGGGCCTCAATTGATCCAGTATGCAAATCTGTTTCAATGTACTCATATTCGCTTGGCAAAAGTTTTACACCGGATGCCCTTTCTGACTTAACCCCATTTATCCGGGCTTGGGACGAGGAAATACACTGGCTTGTGCAGCCCTACTGGCTGGATTGCTGATTTAAACACAATGAAGGGGCAAAATATGCAATGCTTTAGCGCTCCAGTTGAAGAAATTATGATCTGTTGAATCTATACAGTACACGCACGCAGACACACACACACACACACACACACACACACACACACACACACGCTATGCATTCACATATGCATCTCACTGTTCTCCAGCAGACAGAAAGGCAGCTGGAGTTCCTGAAAAAAGACAAGTCTCAATAAAAAATAAACGTCTCTTAACATTTCACTTTGCACTAAGGTGTATAAATAGAGGCATTTCACTGAACTTAACCATTTAAATAACGAGGAATGGGTGCGGACATTCACAGCACATGGCACTATGCAGTATCACCCTGCTGAGTTACACACCAGATCTAGCCATTGCTGCGTTAGGACCGGTGCAGAAACAAGCATGATAAAGAGTTGTGAAAGAAGTTAAAGGTGAGAGAGAAAAAAAGAGGGAGGAGTAATTTGAAAAAGGGTGAAAAGAATAGAAGGAGTAGGCAAAATGCAAAGGAGAACTTAGGCAAAGAAAAAAGTAAGAAAGCAACAAGATGAGAGAGAGAGAGAGAGAGAGAGAGATAGAGAGAGAGAGAGAGAGAGAGAGAGAGAGACATTAAGACAAAAGCAATGCAAAATGAGATGTATAGAAAGTAAACAGAGAGAGTGATGAAACAAGAAAGAAAGGCAAAGCACATGTAAGACAATGAATAAGTGGCGGAAACAGAAAAGAAGAACATGAAGGAGAGAGAGAGAGTGAGAGAGAGAGAGAGAGATAGACAGAGAGAGTGAGTGTGTGAACCCTGGAGAGCTACTAAGCCTGGAGGCAGGCCCAGGATCTGTGCTCCAGTCCACTTGGAGGAGCAGCCAAAGAACACTTACGTCTCCGTTCATCAGCTTACAGTCATCCTCCATCTCATCCGCGCTGTCCTCGTCTGACACATCTCCCTCTTCCGCATTCTCATCAATGTTCGGGGGCAGCTTCTTACCCTGCATACGCAACACAACACACACGCAGAAATGAATGCGCATGCATGAAAAAAGTACCCAATTTTAACAAAAGGTTACAACTAACGCTTTAGAACTAATGCTCTAAAAGTGATTTTTGCATTAATAAGGTTATGTCACTAACAAGCAACAGACACTAATGAACAAACATTAACACTTGCAAAAATGCTCTTCTTTGCATAATCTATAAAAATGAGGAGAGTATTATGCATGGCTTAAACAGTAGTAAGCATCTTTAATCCTGAACTTTGTGTACTTTGGTCTAAATAGGAGAGAGTGTCATACAGTGTCTCAATACATAAACAGTACATTTATTTGGGATGGCTTGATTTAGGCATGCCATTTACATAGAATTGATAACCCTGACCTTTAGCTACAATAGCCCTGTGTCTCTGGTGCAAAACTAAAGAAACAGACTTAACTTGTGAAACCACAAGGATCAGCAGCTATTTTTGTGTCCTCTTCCACCAGACTACGGAATTGATTTCCTTCAATTTGTGACTTTTCCATACATCAAAACCTTCCAACAAATGCCCTTTCAA
The DNA here is from genome assembly GCA_017165825.1 of Hepsetus odoe. Taxonomy (NCBI): domain Eukaryota; kingdom Metazoa; phylum Chordata; class Actinopteri; order Characiformes; family Hepsetidae; genus Hepsetus; species Hepsetus odoe. Next base: position 6,776,739 of record CM029373.1, on the reverse strand, counting down.
AGCACAGACAATGCAGGCTTAAGATAAACAATGCTTCCCAAATCCATTGTTTTTAGGCACAGATAATGGTTATTAAATGGTATAAACAAAGCATCAGAGGCTTAACACCAGCAGGGAGGATTCCTTTCACTTGGGAAAAAAAAAATCACAATGGGTAACAACAGGTCTGAAATGCTGGGAAATGAAGCCCTGGGGGGCTCGTCCGCACTCCGGCTTACTTATCAGTAATCGTTTGATTGACAGGCATATAATAGTGCGCTGGTGAGACAGAGCAGTAGTCCACAGGGATGCGAACAAAAGGACAGGTAGGTGATGGATACCAGTTTGAAAAAGCGACAATCAATTCCTGGCGGCGCTAAAGGAACACTGTCGCTGGAGGAAATAAATTCCGAACTGTTTAACAAGGTAAGGGAGCACCAGGTTAGAACGATAACTGCCTGTGACGGGGGTGGGACACTCCTATAATGCGGCTGCTTGCAGCTATGAAAACACTGATTAGCTTTTTATTTCCCTTTTTGCTCATAGTGGTTGCTTTTGCTTCCACTGTATTGTTATTCATCTGTGCAAAACAAGTGCAGTGAAAAGCTGTCTGTCCCTCTAAAAGCTCAATTTTGGGTCAGTTTTGTTCCTTTTGAACAAGGAAGCTCTGGTTTCAGAGCGACAGATTCTTGTACAGTTTAGTGATTTTCCTGTTGAAATACACCATGCTTGAATCGTCATTTGATTCATAATGACAGGTTAAGTTTAGGGTGTTGAAGTGGGAAAACTCTGCTGAACTCTGAACTCTGTTGGACACTTTCAAATTCTGCATGAAGACTATGAAAATCCACAAATACAATCAACAAAACCTGCATATCTACAAGACTATATCTAAGCTGCAGTTCACATGATACAGGTATAGTATGCACAGAACCCAACAACTGTGAGTGCATGCTGCAAAAATGAACAAGGATAGGTGATTGTAATGGCTTGGTGGTATAGTGGGCAGTGCTGTTGCCTCATAGTGAGAAGGTCCTGGGTTTGATGCACATCAGGAGGATTGGAGATGCTACATTGCACATAGTTGTGAGTGTGTGTGAGAATGTGTTTGTCTGTGTGTCTGCCCTGCGATGGACTGGTGACTTGTCCAGGATGTGTCCCTGAATTTCACCCTGTCAGAGCTGGGATAGGCTCCAGCACCTATTGCTTACCTTTAAGCCCCCTATAGGTAAACATTTTGCAGGGTGCTTTGCAGGGGTGTTGGACTCTATCCCAGTGCTCAAAGAGAAAAGTGTGGAGAAACAGCCATGACAGCCCATCACACAGGCAATCTCACCAAACCAATGCAGCAACATGGAGAACTTGCAACCTCCACACAGGAAGTACCCAGTCCACCTAGGTGCCTTAGAAAAGGACTAAAGTGTGACTCGGTCACTGCATCTCCAAAATGAGATGGCTTGTGGGTTGTTCTTGAAAAGCAGTCATTACTATTCACCAAAAGATGGACAATCCGTGAACCAATGACAGGATCACTCGCGCCAAAGCTCACAAATGAGTGCAAGGTATGAGGGTTAGCCTGTCCTGTCTGATCCCTCAAAAAAGCTTCTGTAGCACAAATTGCTGAAAAAGTTCATGCTGGCTGTGATGGAAAGTCAGAACACACAGTGCTTTGCAGGAATGTTTTGATGAATATGACATAGAGATCAAGGTACTGAGCTGGCTTCTCATTTCAGCATATTTCAATGAGATGAAGCCTCTGTGGGATGTGCTGGACATACTAGTCTGATGCCTGGAGACCTCTCTCACAAATGGACTTAAATAATCTGCTACTGCCAAATATCACAGCACACTTTTGGGGGTCATGTGGAGCGTGTTTGGTGTGATCAACATAAAATAAGACAGAATGTTTAATTGTTTTCTTATTGATTTGGCTGTATGAGTAATGAATATTGACTCATTAGGACTATATGTGGAAAGTAAAACAATTTGACTGCCCGCCATTTCCTAACAGACTACACTACTGAGTGATAGATCACATAACATCCAAATTACATCATATAACATCATAGCCATGTTCATTGTACCTACAGTGTATTCATTTGGATCCACTGGAAATTTTCTAGCTGCTAAAAGCTTAAGCAAAGCACTTAGTTCAATAACGCACACGCACGGATGAAAACACAACAGTGGGCATGAGTGAGAGCATCTGGCAAAGGCAGCCTCAGTGCAGCATGGGGATTGTGGGTTTAGGCTGCAGCTGGAGAGTTGCTCGCTGACCCGCTGCCAGTGCAGAGCAATTTGTCAATACTGCCCGCTGGCCCAGTTTATGCTGCAGGGCTAGCTCTCCTGTGTCCAACGTCAGTCGGCTTCCAATTATAGCGCTGGCTTCATGTTCTGCTACACCTTCCTTTCCTTGGCCTGTTTTCGTGTTAGTCTCAAGGCAGCAGCTCGGCAAACGCACGTGAACGTACAGTAAGGTTTGAGAAAGTGGATCGTTAAAGCATGCTTGCTACTGTAGTAAGCTAAGAATCAAGCCAAGCTCAACACATCCATACATAAGACACTCGCACCTGACGAGGGTCCCCATGATATATAAGAGGCCTGACCTCAAACACACCCTCCTCTGGGAAGCAAATGTCCAGTTCAAAGTCATTTCATTAAATAAACATTTAAAAGATAAGTTAGTTTTACAATAACATCACATTTTGAATGGTGGAAATGATTTGCCATGTGAATCTGCCTTCACCATGTGACGCCTACAGACATAATCATTAAAGAGGAGCTTTTTCACACTGCTGATGTTGCTTACAATAACTTTTACCTGAAGAGGAATAAAAAGCTGTCATAAAATAAAGCTTCAGTCTAACGGCATGCTGCTTATTGTCGCTGTTGTAACAAAACCTTGTATTTTACAATAGAAGCATGACATTTAGACCACATTTCATTGGAGAATGGTCAGCTGATGTGTATTCTCATTATGAAAAAAAGTGTTTTTCTTCAGTCAGGGCTATTATAGTCTAATATGTAATTAGACTAACTTTGCAACTATTTTCTACCTAATGTTGCATCATTAAATAGCTTTTCATGGTAAATACAATTAACAATTGGGATCTAATGTTTTCATTTAAAATTAAAATTAAAATAAATAAAAATAAAAAACGCATTTGTTCATTGTAAAAATGTAATTTCATAAGAAGTCTGAATTTTTCACCGACTAGATTCTTGCAGGCATGACCATATTAAAGATGGCAGCCACATTCTGTCATTTCTCCAGGTTTGGATCTTACTAATCCCTGGTCATCCCTTTCTCGTTGGCAAAATTTGACTTTCATTTGACAAACTATCTGAGTAACAGCAGCAACATCTGTAAAAGCCTGACCTTGACGAGGATTTTGCCTTTGAGGGCTTCAGGGGAGGGCAGGAGTCCAGACTCGTCAGCGCTGATGGAGGACAGGCCCAGTTTCTCCCCTAAAATCTCCACCAGGTACTGAGCCATCTTCTTCTGCTGAGGAACACTGCAGTGATTCTCAATGGACAAGATCACTGGATACCTGAAGAAGAGAAACACACAGAATGTGCACATGATAAAGGTGTGGTCTGGTTAGATTGACCTAGTTGTTAAGTTACCTTAAATGTTACCAATCCAACCAGACACAGTGAAGTGGACAACTGGAGTGCAGGTTTTTTGATTTTAAAAATGAAAAACACATGAAGGTTCTCTCAGTGACAAGAAAGTACAAATCATCATCTTAACACTCCCTCTAAAGAAGAAACCCCTCAGAGACATTACAAACCGGCATATGTTTAACATTCCAGTCATGACAAATTACTGGCTTACAGTAAAACAGAAACAGCGGACCAGAACGACCGCATGTCAGAACTGACACTTTAGGAGCCTGGTTGGGAGACACGGTCTAAAAATAGCATTTTGTTTGCAACAAAGCCTTGGCTGTGTGCTTCTTGGCAACACCTTTAGCAAGGATGGTGTTAATGAAATCTGAAGGGAAAAAATATGCACTGTAGGCTGCAGCACACATTGCACATTCCTTTGTATGAATACAATCTGCCTATCAAAGTTTTATCTAAATGCACCAAAAAATATCTAAATCAAGAAATATCTCAACCAAAAATATATAAAACAGAAAAAAACATCAACATAAAAAACACACACAAATTTGAATCAAGAAAATCAAAAGGATATCGAAAACAAAAATATGAAATGTCTGCACACAAAAAATTAACCCATTATTCACCATCTGACAGCCGAATTATAGTAAACTAATGATCTTAACTAATGTAAGTAACTCTGTTACTTACGGGTTCTTGACGAACGCATATTTGTTGATGGTTTCAATGACATCCTTAAAAAGAATTTTGGATGTTAGGGTGTAGCCGTGGTGTACAATTGGCTCTCCATCTTGTCCATCCCAGCAGTCCACTGGAAGATATATATATATAAAAAAGGTGTAATTAGCCAACTCATAAAAGTTCCCATTCTAAAAGATCTAAGAGTAAAAATGGCAATCAGGCCACATGAAATGAATAATTCTGATAAGAAGAAATATAATCATTCCCCTTAATTCACACGTTGAATTATTGATATAATTAATCATAATATAGTTATAGTGGTCACATTGGATTACATTAGTAAAAGAGTAATGTACACATTATTCTGAAGAGTAAAAACTTTATTGACCCTAAGATTCAATAACCATGTGTAATCATACTAGAGAGCAGAGCAGAGACTTGGAACTGTAACAGAAAGCGATGCATTTCAAATATGAACTCTCATTATAGCAACTCGCCTATTAGAATTAACCGATTTTTTAAAGGGCTATTAAATGTAACAGTTCAACGGACACTGACCTTCCACACATCTGCAGCCTGCCTGCAGCACCCAGGCGTACATGTCCACTCTGGACTGAGACATCAGCTGGTCCCCCATTAGATACGTGTTATGAGATGAGGCGATATAATAGTTGCACAGAGGCTGGGTCATATCTTGGTTGACTTCATAGTGCTCTGAGTTAAAGATGTCTCCCGCTGGGCTTCGCATGTAACTTGTAAAACCTGTACAGGCACCAGTGGAACGGATTAAAATCCCAACCCCAAGTCTAACTGGTTAAGAAATGTTGGTTACACTGTAGATGTTGATGTGTTGATGGCACTTTGTGTTCAAGGTTACAGTAAGGCTTTACTGCAAAAACATGAGAAGTGACTTTTAGTTCTAAACTTTTCATCACGTTTGTTTTTTAGCAGATTTCAGCAGTCGCCTCTGCTGAGGCAAATGCCCTGGTGGTCAAAATGGCCAGTTTACTTTAGAGTGGTTTTTAAATGAATAATTAGAACTATTATTAACACTTTACATTAATCTTGGGTGAAATAATGAACAAAAACAATTAAAAAGTCATTTAAAAGTAATTAAAAAATATTCTCGGAATAAACACACAAGGCCCACTGCAGGTAGAACCTAAATTTCTACTCTATAAGGTCTTTGCTGTGCACTTTTAAAAAAAAAGTACACAGCACTTTTTTGTAACTGACTTAATAAAAAAACTAAACTTAAATATTAAAATGATTTTGTTTATGTGATTTTGTTCAAAATGAAAGAAAGTTGCTACCTTATAAATAAAAACTGCTAAAAGACCAGGAGACAATTTAACAGAACCTTTTTTTTTTTACAAAGCAACCCATTGGTACTGAATCATGCATGATTATTGTAAATACATAATAAACGTGGTATTTATTGGTCATATCTCAGTATATCCTACTTTTAAAGTATGACTGTTTAAGACACATTATAAACACATTAAAGATTAAAGTGAAACACCACAATGTGCAGCAGGGACTCACCAGATTCACAGACTAACAACAGCCTCGTTCAAATATTATTACTCATTATTTGCAATAAGCATCTGAATTAATTAAAAGCTGCAGAGCTTAATGACTAACTCTTGGCTTAATAAAATTTTCTATAACAAAAAAATATTTTTCTAGATTTCATCTTACCATCAATACCCAGAACCCCCTGTTTCTGGTTTTCAGGACATGGCTCAAACTTGGCAACGATTTCTATACAGTGCTCCTTTGTCACCCTTGTCATCTGAAACAATTACAAACCCCACATTCACAATTAGTCAAACAAATACTACATCTCCTATTCAGATAAGTTACAGATGATCAGTGTCAGTTGCTTTCACATCATGTAAACCAAAAATTAAAAAGCAAAACATTATGCAGTTTTTAAAGTTGTCAAGTTTTTACCAAACAGAATGAACCTAATCCCGCTTAGAAACATCATTGCATGTGTCCGGCTCACTCAGTGGAATCCGATTGTTCTGGCCGACAGCTGGGTCTTAAATGGGCCGATTAGTCGATCAGATTTCCATCCATGTCAATCAGCCTCAGGCCCCTTCTAGCACAGTAGGGGGGAGGGGAAGGACACCAACAGCAATGGTCCCAGTTCTGGGCTACGCTGTGGAGTAGCTCAATGTGTCAGCCAGTGCTAAAGACAAGCAGAGCTTTGGGCTAATTGGCTTGGTCATCTTAGCTCAAAACTCTTTTTTTGCTTTTGCCATCAAATCAAAAAATCTAACAACGAGGGCTTGTTTTCTCTTGTTGGGAAGAGAAACAGAGTTGAAATTAAACTCACTTACTCATTACTTACACAGGGCAAAAATCAATTCTGCATGTCAATTTCTCAATCAGGGCCGCTGCACTATTTTTTTAGTCAAATTTAATCACACCCAGCCAAAAAAAGAAAAAAAAAAAACTCATTTGTATTAAAGTCTATTTTACTCAAACGATCTTAAACTTTATAACTTCTGATAGTAAAAAATGAGACATTCCACGTAAGTCTACAGGCAACCAGGAAACCCTGTCAATCAAACCTGGTCTGCTTGGGATGGGCTTCTGGAATTGACAAAGGAAACATTATATATGCTTATAAATCAGCTTTTTTTTGCAACACGAGATAACACATTTTATTACAATACCGGGCACTAACAACACCATAAATCCACTGTGTAAAAAGAAGAAAGAAGAATGGGAGAGAAGGCAATATGAGGCCGAATGAAAGTAAGGGAGCGAGAGAGGCTTTTGGAGAAGTCTGATTTTTAAAATGCTTTTGGTCCCATTAACAGGGAAGAGTCAGGATGCATATTCATCACCAAGCTTATCAGATTACATGCCTGAGTTGAGAAAGAGGGCATGTAGCCGAGGGGATGTATTAGAATGCTGGGGGAATGCGTACACCTTTTAATGTACAGATATGCAGCGCAAACTAGGTAAGAGGGGGACGTTTGGCCCATCGATGTGTTTAGCATGATAAATCAGGTTGTGATGCACTTTTCCTCAAATATTATGGATTCTGTCAGTACTTAAAGAATGCTAATGAACTACATTTTTCATTAAGAAGACATTTGGCTGTGCCTCCCGAGTGTCACAGCTGTTTCGCTGAGAGACCGATCGTGATTCCAGACGATGCAAGGCAGCATTACTGGCCATGGTTAACTACATATAATTATACACAGAGAAGGCCCAAACCAAAAAGAAATTCTACTCTCCCCTATTCTTTTCAAAACACTTCTTTTACTGTATGTGTGGAGTGACATTCCGGTGGCATTCCCATGGACAAAGTGAAACAGCAACTTCATTCCTCTTGAAATGGCCCATTAGTGCTGTATGGCTGTTAAAACTATTCTTCTAAGAGCAAATAAAGGAACAAATCCCTCCATATCACACAGTGACTCTTGTCTTGGGGTGCCGGTGGTCTAGCGGTAGGGTACTTGCCTACAGACCTATGGATGAAGCAGTCCCAGGTTCCAACCTCAGGCATTACCACTGGGTTCCTGAGCAAGACCCTTAACCATGAGCTGCTCCAGGGGGACCGTCCCTGTAATCAGGACATGGAAGTCGCTCTGGATAAGAGCGTCTGCTAAATGCCGTAAATGTCTTATGCACCGCAAATCATCTGTGTAACATCATCTTCAAGAGCTTGTGCATAACAGTGACTGATTCCCCTGTTCTTTTCCCCACCTTCTATGTGGAAATAGCCGTAGGAACTGGGCAGAGTGTAAAATTGTACATTTTGAAAGGATAAACATCCTTGAGGCCTCACCTTTTGTTCATTCTCTAGGAATCGTGCCAGGTCATCTGTGTCTAGGTGGTCTTTATGGTTACTGTAAGTAAGCATTAGCAGGTACAGATCTCGTCGGGTTGACATCATCTTGTAGAAGGAACAGAACTCATCAAAGCCCAGTGTTCCCTGGTTGTCATCCGTGTCTGCTTCCTTTTAAGAACAAAATGCCATTAGCATGACAATTTTGGAAAAAGACCATACAAACAACTGAAGACAAAACATAAAGAGAAGGTACCATCCAAGCTGGCTTAACGTACATGCAATGCCACCAGTTAAAATCCATCTTGTTCATGCAAGACTAAAGAAGAAAATGTAAACATTTAATGTTAAAATGCAGCCTAAACATCGTAAGCAATCCTAGATGACAGAGAGCTCTGCAGGAGGGTGACACTGCCTTGCTACTTTAGAGACCATGCGTTCGAGAAGAGCGAGTGTAGCCTCTTGGCTCAGCTGTAGTTTGCCATTAGCATCTCTTCTATTCTGAACAAAAACACAGAAGTGTCGAGGCTCTATCAGTGTAGAGTGAGTCTGCATACCAGCTCTAAAATAAAATCAAGTTCTCCGAATGCCTGTTTAAACATCAGCAATCGATTTGAATGTTAAACTATTAGAAATGCAGGTTTCTTTGTTGAAAATGTATTTTTAAAGAATTTCCGCTAAAATTTCAGATTAGCTGGATTATCTGATTTAGGGGTGCAGTGGTTAGTGCTGTTTTTTTCACACTGAGAAGATTGTTGGTAAACTTTCCAGCCTGGACAGCCTTGGTCCTTTCTATATCCAGTTTGTATGTTCTCCCTTTGTTGCTGTAAGTGTCCTTCCAGAGTTTCAATACATCGGTTCAACTGAACATTGTGCTGCGATAGACTGGTGACCTTATGGTGTTTCTCCACCTTTCATCCTATGAGCGCTGGGATAGGCTCCAGCACCCCCTGCAACTCAAGTCAGTATAAACAGCTAAGATGGATAATTTAAGAATGTTGTCAAAGCATCTTGTCTCGGGAAGGATTTGTTGAACCACACACTCCAAAATCTTCTCCTCACAAAAGAGATCCACGTCCAAGTTGTCAGCGTTCCCATTACTGAATTGTACTAGTACAAATCAGATTTTTATGGTCTTATTTCAACCCAGATCTGCTCTTTTTTAATCAGTCAGATACATATCTGATTCTTGACCATAAGCCTTTAATGTAAATGCTCGTCTGAATCTGAATTCAGTGTGGATTATTTCTTCCGACTGTGCACTCACCAGTATTCATTCTGCTCTAATGAGGAACTGGTAAAAGCTGATTAGAAGAAATTATCTTTGCCTGTGTTCATAATTTCCTCATTCACCAAATGCACAAGGGAGTAGAGAGATATTTGGGATTCAGCTTTAGTTAATGAGACACATAGCGGGCATTTGTGTGGCGCTGTTGATTTGAATATACGGATTGAGGTCGGGTTGTTTCAGGGTGAAGGTGAGTAAAGACAGACAGGAGTCACTGAGCCAGTGAAATTGATAAGCGTTTTGATCATGATCAGATCAGAGCACACATCAGAACTGGGCTGGTTATGTGAACTTAAAAAAGCCAAAAGGTTCATGTTCATAAACAGACCATGGCCATTTCCACTATTTTCCTCAATGGAAAGCAGAAAAGGGTGAAGCTGTTTGGCTTGAGCACTGTGAAGCACCCAACAGAGGGTATAATCTAAAAGGATTTTTTATCCCATGTGAATCTGCATTGAAGCCGGCTGAAAGGATTTTGCAGGGAGACACAGAAGTGCTTGTACACCTCCATCATGTTCTGATACTTTAAACCCCTGATCAGCGACCTGCTGCATAGGTGGCAACGTCAGAGAGATAAACCGCCTATGATTCAATGAACTGGGAAAAAGGTTCTGAACACATTGCCCAGTTCCCCCTCTGCCCAACCTTCCTTCACACAGAGAATGATGAAATCAGTGTTTTAAAGAGATAAAGAAGATTTTACAATTGTGTGTAATGGAATTGTTTGTGCATAATTCCAAGAGTTATTCTGATTTGAAATAGTTCCTACTAGTGCAACTTATAGATGCCTTTTCTTTACTTTGGTGGAATTAGGAGCCCATGAACTCAGTAAACAAAGTCATTTTAAAAGATCAACGAGAATTAGCAAGCCCACTAAGTAAGCCCACTAAGGATATTTATACTTATTTGATCACCAAGCTCCATATGCCTCTTTCAATGGCAAACTTTGAAATGTATGTTTTTGACCACAACACTGTCAGAATTGAAATAAAACCACATCTTAGGCATCAGGCAAAGTGTTAATGACAATTTCAGACAACAACTTTTTGAGGTGTATTTTTAGAGACATTAAGTGCCTCTGTCGTCAAGTAACTACCACTCTGAACAATTCATGATTAGCAGTGTTTCTCTAGAACAGAGCATTTGTAGAGCAATTTTTGAACAATTTGATTATAAGGAAAATTAATCTCAAAAAGACTTGCTTAGTTGGTTTCTGACATTATGTGACATATTGTCATAAAAAAAAATGAACAAAAGCACAAAAGAACAAAAGGTTTTCTAAAGTAGCCTATTATCTGTAGTATGAAACTAAATAAGCACATTTCAGACTTTCAGAGCTGTTTTCTATATTTATTAAGCTACAAAAATTGGGCAAATCGGATTTATTTCCCCAGCTTGTGCTTTCATGCCATTGGAAAACGTTTCTCATCTTGATGCTTTACGGGAACCTGCTTCAGTTTCTTGTTCAGCAGCTTCTTGGCAGGAAGCTCATATCCGTTGAGTTGACAAACAAAAGTGCAGGCAGAGGAAGTGAATGAGGCCACAAGATCGGCGGGCTACGGATCCAAGCTGCGGAGGATCAGAGGCTTGACAGAGAGTGTAAAAACAGGTCATCAACACTTCAGGCAGAAGAGCAGGAGGACACTGTTCACACTTGTTCTTTGTCTTTTTTGAAAGACGGCATCGTTCACACTTCAGAAGAGATGCTCCACGCCCCAAGCGTTACATGAAACACTGGCATTCTATGTAGATCAACACTAAAACTGGCACAGAAACACAGTTTACAATCTGAGGGAAAGTAATTAGGTGACAGCAATCAATGTCAATGAAAAAGCCAGACTAATATCCATTAATGCTTTTCACAGTGAAGGATTTAGCAAGTACAGATTAAGACTAATTCTTTTATAATATCCCATCAAAAGGGAGTGTTAATTGAAAATTCTTTTTTGTACAAAATCTAATATTTTGTGTCCAGAATCGAAAAAGTAGAGGTTCTGATGTGTCTGTAACACAATATCGACTCCTAAAAGCAAACGCTCTCCATTCTAACGATGTGGAGCCTGGGAACAGCATGCATTTACTTTTTCAGCCATGGTGAAATCACCGCACAGATCATGTACCAGATAGTATACAAAAATGTAGGTGGAAAACTTTCTTCACTAGGCAAATACCAAGATGCCAATAGTGTCCTGTAAAATGTATAAAGGTTTAAAAAGATCTGGCCTTCATTGTGAAAGTGAAAGTGACTACCCTTGTCATTGTGAAACGCAGCACAGCACAACACAACACAACGGAATTCAACCTCTGCGTTTCACTAAAACACACACGTGCAGAAGGGGGCAGCTATTGAAAGCACCTGGGGAGCATTGATGGGGACGATACCTTGCTCAAGGGCACCTGAGGGACTCGAACCCACAACCTTCTGATCCGGGGCTAACAGTTCAAGAGAAATGTCTTTAAGGACACTGTGAGGACATTTCCAGAAAGATGGTCAGGAACCTACTTCTGAAATCTGGTGATTCACCTTGTATTCACAAGAATCGACTCGTCTGAGAGGTGAGAACCTCAAAAGAAAACTGATGAGCACTACTGTAATGAGCAATAATTATCTTGATGAATATTTGAGATTTTTAACAAGGCTGCTTGTAGGTACGCCGGTGGTCAGACCGACCAACAAGACCGAATGTTTTATTATCGAGTTGAGGACTTTTAAGCAGGATGAGCTTCATAGTCTGCGATACTGTTTCAAAGTAATGTAACAATAGCTGTTCAACAAAGACGCGACTTATTGATGTAACGTTCAAGGAAGACTAGTTTAAGCCCTTCAAGTCTGGGAACCTTTGCAAATCAGAATAAATGTGTATCTGAGAGTGAAAAAAAGAAAATCAGCTGTTTGAGAAAAGAAAGCGAGTGAACAGGAAAAAGGAGCAGATTGGCATTCTTCAGCCACAGTGCACAATTCAGAGAAGTCGTACAAAATGATTGTCCCTGATAATTAAGCAAAGCTACAGAGCAAATGCCAAAATCTCTCCCGGTAGACAGATAGTTACACTCATGCACACGAGGCCAGATTGCTCCCCTGTGCTTTATTCTGTCTTACAATAAAGGCCATCTGTGTCCATTTACAGCAGATGGGGTGGGCCCTGATGGAGTGTGAAGCTTAGCGACCTGCAAACAGCCGAGGTGAGATCTCCGCTACATACAATACTTACACACGCGCTCACTAATCCGGCCTGCCTGGGAAATGGTTTTTTGAGAGCACCGTGAGAACACACACACACACACACACACACACACACACACACACACACACACACACACACACACACACACACACATACACACACACACGCACACACACTTTCTCACCAGTCAGGCAATCATTTGCCCTACAATGATGAAGGGAGCACTTGACAAAATGTCAAATTGGCTATAAAATGATGCACGGCACAGCTCTTTATGGACCGCATTATGTTTATTGATTATATACCTGATGGATGGGTCTTCAGCTTTATCATTTTTCCTGAGTAGGTCACAGTTAAATTTATATGAGCCTTCATGATAAAAAAAAAAAAGTCCTCCAGGGCACATTTACAAACCAGTCCATTAATCCGACCACACGTAACTGCTGGACAAGCATGAGCTCACACATGTTGTGGGCCAGATGATGTTTTCTGCTCAAAAAGTGTGCTAAAAACGGGCATACATGGGAAAAGGTGCAAAAGTCTCCTTTGCTTTAATGCATTTGATAGATTGTGCTACAAAACAGGGGAGAATAGCACTAAAATGGCAAAGAAGGAATGGATGTTGATAATACATGACCTTTTAAATTTGCTAAAGCTTTTAGCTTCCAGCAGCCATTTGTGTGGAATTTTCTCAAACTCAGGTGTAAAAGAGTCTTAAATGCCTGTCAGTAGACTTCTGTTTACAATGTCAGTGGTCACAGAAGCTGGATCCTCAAAGAAATGCTGAAAGAATATTGCAGATATTGCCCAGTGATTCCTACAGCACCACATTTCTGTTAGTGAAATTGCTGAGAGCACAATAAAGTAAAAGTGACTATTCTTGTCATTGTGAAACACAGCGCAACACACAGTGAACCACAACGAAATTAAACCTCTGCATTTTACCCACACACACACAAACACTATCGAAAGCGCCCGGGGAGCAGTGATGTGGACGGCACCTTGCTCAACAGTACCTCAGGGCAACCTACTGGTAAGGGATTCGAACCCACAATCTTCCGATCCTGGGGCCTAGTCCCTAATCGCTAGGCCACACATATAATCAGTTATCAACAATTGAAGTATTAGTAAGTGCTGAAATCCATCAAATATATTCAGGAACTACCTTCCAAAAGCACTCTAATGATTAGATTTCAAATAGCTTTGTTAATAACTATAGATAATTGTAGCCCACATAACAAGGAACAGTAACCTCATAATATAAATATATGATGAGTCTGACCGTTTTGATGTTTACTGATGGTGAAGAAAAAGTAAGATCACCAACCAAAAAAAACAGTGTTGCCCTTTGTTATGTTTAATAACTGTTTAATAATGATTTCTGTGGTTTTTTTTTTGAGCCTATCTATTTCACAAACCCTTTAACTAGGGCAGATGTGGCCTAGTGGTTAGGGAATCGGCCACAGGATCAGAAGATTGTGAGTTCAAAGACCCTGGTAAGGTTGCCCTGAGGTACCGTCCCCATCACTGCTGCCTGGGCGCTTTCAATAGCTGCTGCATGCGTTTGTTTGTGTGTGTTTGGGTTAAATGCAGAAGTCCAATTTCATTGTGGTTCACTGTGTGCCGTGCTGTGCTGTGTCCTCACAATGACAAGAATAGTCACTTTCACTTTTTTCACTTTCAAACCTTAGGCATGGCTTTGGTTATTACAGCCTTGGCAAACTGAATGTTAAATGCGGCTGCATCTCGAGTGCCATACCAAGTCACATTTTGCATGCAGAGAACATACCTTGAACATCTGCTTGACTTTCTGTCTGGGCAGGTTGACATTAAGCTTGTGCAGAAGCTGCAGCACCTCGCTGATGCTCAGACTGCCGTCTCCATTCTTGTCCGCCTCTGTGAACGTCTGCTTCAACCATTTGGACACATAGTTAAGGCGCTGACCAGTACATAGTGGAGCTTGCGAGAGAAAGACATACACTACAGCAATGCGATCTATTTAAGCTTGACCTATTTTGAACTAATCTTAAGCGGAGTGCTGTAGAGGTGCGCAATGCTGCCTTAAAGCTTAACAGATCATTCTGTGAAACAAGTGGTGTGCACTTTGGGGACAGAATCGATGTGAACAACAAGCAAAAACTCATTCACATTATTAGGACCTGTCAAATGCATTTAAGCTGCTGGCGAAGCCTATTTAAAACGAGTAGAGATGAAGCCCAGGTATGGACATAGAGAGACTGAGAGTTTCTGTGATGATTTATATTTACAGCTGAGACCCCACTGGAGCCTATATGTCCATAATTCTACAAATAAGGGGCAAAAGTCCAACCTGTGCACGTGTAAGGTTGCTTCTGTGCAAAAGCCACTCGGCATGTCCAGTGAAGCGCAGCATTTTTAGTATTTATGAGAGAAAGAAGTCACGGGAGTGTGTTTTGATATAATTAATACAGTATGGATTTTCTGGGAGTCCATGCGGAGGATGATTCCTCCTCCTGTTTACAGGCACATCAGTCTGTGAACGTATAGCATCGTGATTGTGTCCCAGTGTTTTGTGTCTAGTGTACAACAGTCTGTATGTTAACATGAAAACATGGCTGCGTAGGTCTTCTTAGAAACACCAAACATGGATGAACAATACTTTTAGAATATTTATTTGTTATTTTGTCACGATATGGTTTCCTATATTATCAGTAAAGCTACTTCTATAACACAGATAAGCTGCACGATTCATCACAAGAGTAAAATTAGTCCTGTATAATTGGAATAACTTCAGTGGTGTGTGTGAAAATATATATGTATATATTTGTTTTTACATATTTAATCATATTTAAACAATTTAAAATATTTAAATGTAGCAGTGGCGATTCTTTATAGTCCATATCACCTTATAAGGTGTCAAAACACTACATTTTGCCTCATCATTTGCACGTAATTCTCCTGCCACTACAGGCAAAATGATTTGTCTTTTGTCAGCTCTGTCCTTGGAGCGAGAGCAGGGTACAGTGACTTAAAAAGGTCACCGCAGGCAAAAGAGCAAGACAAGGAAAGGAGTGAGAGCAAGAGAGTGCACGAAAAAGAAATAGAGAGACAGAGAGACATTCAGAACATGGGGGAATAAGAGCACAATGTTTACTTTAGCAGCCTATCAATATAATCGCAGCAAATGTGTGGGAGTGTGTGTGTGTGCGTGCGTGTGTGTGTGAGTAACAAGAAATACTAGAATAATATCAAAATAACCCTTTTCATCTTTTTAATCCATCACATATTTAGCAACAATCACATCTGAACTGTAGATATGTTACTGTTTGGATGTGCTGATCTCTGGTTTAAGTGATGTCAATGAGAATGACTAATTGAGCACTAAAGACAGATTGAGATTTTTCCAGATTGAGCTTATTATTCATAATTACACACTGTACTTTTAAAAATCCTGCATGAAAAAGGATATTGGTCCCTGGTGCGCTGACGTTTGGCCAGACTGTCTTCATCGCTGATGCCTGCCATAAGGTACTTAAGGCCGGTAATCCAGGTGCGTGCCTCCTCGCCCGTGCCAGAGACCAGG
The DNA here is from genome assembly GCA_017165825.1 of Hepsetus odoe. Classification (NCBI taxonomy): domain Eukaryota; kingdom Metazoa; phylum Chordata; class Actinopteri; order Characiformes; family Hepsetidae; genus Hepsetus; species Hepsetus odoe. The sequence continues at coordinate 6,760,606 of CM029373.1, read as the reverse complement.
TCGAGAGACTCCATGTGTTCGCCATAGTAGATGCTGAAGCAACAGTTGGGGTCAAAGCTGCCATCTGCGTAGCGCTGGAATATCTCTGACTGCTTACCCTCACACACCTCCCGGATGGAGTCGATGGAGACTGGGGAGGAGAGAGAACAAAGGATGTGCCTGATGTTACAGATCTGGTGTGATGGGCAGGGTTGACTGGAGGGAGAAACAGACGGGAACGAAAGAAGGTTGACTCTCAGAATGAAGGTGCCTGGGTTTTGCTGGGATGGTACCTTTAAAGGTTTACCCTCAGTATGTTTGGAGAGGAAATACAATGTCAACATATTCAAGCGCAGTTCATTTTTTAAGGCGGACTGACTCCATAAACCCTATCCTGTACCTATGAACCAAAAATACCTTTTTAACCTGCACTGTACTTTTTTTCTGGCAGTGTACACAAGTGTTCAGGTGAACAGAACTGAGGACCATAGCTGCCATAGCTGCTTGTCCTAATTAGGGTCATGGGGTGCTGGAGCCTATCTCGGCTCTCACAGGGAAAAAGGTGGGGAAACACCCTGGACAGGTTTCCTTTCAAACGCAGGGCAGACACAGCGAAAGTGACAAGTTGTCATTGTGAATACACAGCATAGCACACAGTGAACCACAACGAAATACAGCCTCTATATTTCACCCATACACACTGAGCAGCAGGGGCCAGCTATTGAAAGTGCCCAGGGAGCAGTGATGGGGACGGTACCTTGCTCAAGGGTACCTCAGGGCAACCTACTAGTCTAGGATTCGAACCCATGATCTTCCAATCCTGGGGCCTAGTTCCCAACTAGTCCATCACTGCCCCACACAGACAAAGAAACACACTCACACGCACACACACACACACGGGCAATTTAGCCTTTCCAATCTTCCTGACCTGCATGTCTTTGGACGGTGGGAAGAATGCTCACGCAGACACTGGGAGAACATGCCAACTCCACACAGAAAGGACATGAACTGTCCCACCTGGGAATCGAACCCGGGACCTTCTCGCTGTGATGCGACAGCACTACCCACTGCGTAACTGTGTCGCCCCCCCGCAAACGCTTTGTGTTCCACAAAACTGTTGACGCACAATGCTGCCTGTTCTAATCTTAAGTGACCGGCTACAGGTGGAGCTCTAGAATGTTTCCGTGATCATAACCCTTGTTAGCGATGCGCTCAGCACGTGATGAAGCATGCTGTCTTTGAGGATCCCGTGTCATGACACATTATGGGGGTGCAGTGAGACATGGCCAGAGATGAAAGGGTTTCATCAGCTGAACAGCAGGTTCAGCACCACATCAAAAAAATACAGCCTGAATGCTGTTTCCAAGGAGTGACCTTGGGACTGTGCCAAATCGCTGCTGAATAATGCAAACCAGAGAGCTGACCACGGCTTATGGGCAGCTTCCCTAGCCAGCTCTGGTGCTCAGAAATGTGCTGGGTTGCCAGAGTTGTTCTGGTAGAAACTAGTCAATGTGCTTTTCAGAAGAAATCCTCGGTTTCTCATTCACAAGCTTGCTAGCTGCTCAAGTTGAAGAACAAATTAGCACATGTGTGTCAGGTTCACTGAAGCGGGTGAAATCTTTCCGGTTAAAGTGCATGCATTATTGAAGCAGCTTAAAGAGCTGATTAATTTCACGACGGCTGTGGGCCATCAGTGTGCCGAACTTCATCCTCACAGCGGGAGATTCGTTGTTTAGGCCTGATTCATCGTGTCGCTTTAACGCTGCCGTCAATCTTGTAGAGCGATTCTGCATTCTGTTCACTACTTGGATTCAGCGTAGCCAATGTAGTCACTAATTAGAGCAGAGCTGAAAGGCATGAACACTTATAGAGAAACAACACATAATGTACTCCTCTATGCTTGCTCATTTAACCGACAACCACTGAAAAAGCAGCTATTTTAATTCTCTGCAAATGAGCTTGCAATTAAAAAAAACCAGAAAGATTAGACAGACAAACTGCAGATGGACAATTAGTCATGTTTCCTAACATCCTAACTAGACTAGCCCACCATTTGCATTTTTTTCTTTACCCGCAACAGATATTGGAAGAAGAAGAAGAGCATCCATTTCTTTTAGAAAAAAAAAAGTATTTAAAAACTATTAAATTTGATATGTTTTCTGCCAAAAAACATTTTATAGCAAATTGCACCTGTAATGCATGCCTGCTGCTACTTTATTTAGTTCTCAAGCCAAGGGCTTCAATCAGTATCAATAAAAATAAAAAGAAGTTCAACAAAGTTTTCCTTCTGATATACTGTTAAGACCGGATTAGCTTCCCATGGGAAATGGGATCATGAAATGATTCACAGCAATAAGAAATCTCAGTATAAATGAGATGATGACAGTCTTTACCTCCTAAACAAGCAGAGGACTTTTGATATGAAAACAGTAAATTTGACCAAATCTTCTAGTAGATTTATAAAGACTAGTAGAGTCAAAATACCAAAATGAAGGCTTTTTCATCATACATTTGTTCTCACATCTGATAAAAAATGTACAAGTATCAAAAATCCTAAGAAAATAAAGAGTTAAAAAGATTACATAAAAAAAAATATTTTTTTTTTACATTTTTTACATTTTAATTTGTAATTCATTTATCAAATAATGAAATTATTTATTTATTTATAACAAAAATAATAACTTTTTTAAGTAACGCAATTAAAAGAGTTAATTGTGCTCCATTTGTAATGAAAGTCCGATGAAAGTCCTATTGTGACAAATTGCATAATGATAACAAGAAATAGCATTACTCACCTTTGCCTGCTACCAAGCTACCAATTTTAGGTGAATATAGTGAAATTTATATTGCAATTAAATAATACGGTCCAAAATGTACAGCTAAAATACAGTCAACACACAGTTAATAGTGCTGCGTTACTTTTTCTTTCATTTGACACGTTAATGCTCTGAGACACACACTTAAACCGTCCCCAAAAATGAGCGACACAGAAAATATGATCAAAAAAACATGTACAACTAGCTAATTACCTCATTCCGGCAAGCCTGGTCAGATGCAAAAGCGTTTCTAATCCACTCTTCACTTTTATTTAATGTCCTTAAGTGCACCGCAGATCCTGTGCACTTCTGAGCTGTTATGAAGTTTGCCAGCTCATATATACGAATAGTATTAAAACACAGGCCTATGGGGAGTCCACTCTGGAGTACAATCTAGAGCACCTGAAGCACAGTTTAGAGATTTTGCTACTAATACAAGATGAGTTTTGTTTTAACAGGGAAGTCACCAAACTGCTGGACATTGGCACAGTTCAATAATAGATTTGGGCCCCCTGTGCAACAACAAAGGAAAATGGCGATACTCTCTCACTGCCTCTCTACAATATTTCTTTGCTCCCTCACTATTGTTCTGTCATGTCTTCCACAGATGGCTAAAACACTGCTACTTACTTTTAGCCCTCTCGTTCTTCCTGGAGGGCCTCCAGCGGATGCAGGATTTGTGCTCGTCCAGGTAAAAGTAGCGCACCAGGCCCTTGGAGCCGCCCCGCAGCTTCACCATCTGAGTCCCAGTCTGCATTGAGCTCATGCATTTCTCCACTGGGAGAGAAAGAGATAAGAAAGAGATAGTGTTTATGGAAAGCTTGCCAAGTGTAGGTTAGCATAAAAGAACAATTCATTCAAAACCATTAAACCGCTAACATAATGAATGAAGGATAAGAGTGTTAGACATTACGGAAATGAAATCATGCTAAGTGGTCCCCAATACCTTTTATTCAAAGGCGAAGATTATTGAATTAACTTTTGTTCAGCGCATTCATTATGCCAGAGCTGTGAATGAAGTATTACAATGATGATTCATTGTTTTTTTTTTGCTTTTTTTGGTAAATCAGTGCTAGTTTTCAACACTGTCTGGATAAATGGATTTGATGAATGAATGACCAAAATAAAGCCTCTGCAATTACTGACAGGCCTTGGGGGAAGAGATGTAATCATACACCCTTGGTTGTATGGCTGCTTCCCACATTTTAAAGTGTTAAAATGCAGACATCGGACATTTTGCAGCAATACAAGGTTTGGTTTTGGGAATGTGCTCATATTTCTGATCAGTCCAGTATTTCTGAATTGCACGTTTGCATTTTTTCAATTGCAATCTTAATCCAGTTATTTTCTTCATATAAATCTTTTTTGCCACAAAGTCCATTTTCCCCTTAAAGCCCAATGTTTTAAATGTCAGCACTGAGTTCTAAATATACAGCCAAATCAGAAGCTCTTAGATTTTCGGATTAAGCTCATCCGTATAAACCTGGTCAATCTATGATAAAACGTAATATAATTGCGAAGTCAATATATAAATATGATGAATTGTTCAACCCTATAAGACTACCCAACCAAACATTACAGCAGGGCTTATCTTACAGTTCGTGAAATTGCAACTCCAGTACTTGCTTAAATATATATATACAATATTGTATGCTGATTTAGTAATAGTGCATCATGTTTGTGAATCTACTTCATGTAGTATATAAATCCTGTCCATTTGTGTGCCTGTAATGAAAGCAAGAAGCCTAACTCTAATGCTAATTAGCCTTAGAACAATCTCTGTGGCCAAACACAGGGTCAGAACATCCACATTCCAAACATGACATATTGCTCTAGGTGTTTGGTGATAAACTGTGATGGGGTGTCTCACTGACCTGCAGCACAAAATGTAATGCTGTTCAAAGCATCACAATCCTCCCACACTCTGCTTGATCAATAAAGTATCTGACCATGCTCTTGCATACTGCCACACCAACCCCTCCAGTTCTGTGCCATGTACAAGCAGCAGTCAGCCATAAATAATTGAGCGATGCCCTTCTGACTTGCACCCTACTGAAGATTAAACTGTCTTGGTCACACTGCCAACCTCAGATCTATGCACTGCATAAGGCTTCTCATAATGAATCATTAAAAAAAAATAATGCCAAAAGAAAAAAAGGTTTATCTTAAGGTACTCTACCAATATTGCCAAGTCAAATATGAACCTGCATGGACTCCAGGTGAGTGTTGCTGAATGTTTTGCTCTACTTATCCCTTAGAATTAAACCTTTTTCTTTTTTTGTTAAACGGCATTTAGGACTGATATATGCATGTGATCTCTTTTGGCTGCTATATGTTAACGTATGGGGCTGAAACAGACATCATCAATATCACTAAAATGATTTGCATACAGGCTCTTTTGCAGTATCGTTTCCATATATGGACTGTCTGGAAGTTCTGTATCTGATGATACATCATCACAGGGTATCGCCATTGCAATGTCTAGTAGTACAATCGCACCAGTAATATTTTGTTCATATTGTGACCTAAAGTTTATGCTGAAGAAGCAGGCTAATCAATAAAAATTATTCCTTCTGTCTGGCAGGTCAGCTCTTGGACACCCTAAAGTGCCTGTAAAACATCTTCTCAAGTCTGTTTTCTATGGAGTGCAATGGCCTGTGATGCTCAAATGCAAACGGATCCACAGCTAAGGTGAGCCTACGACGTGTGAATGCACATTACATCCATATTTAAAGGGTTATTTCACCCCATTGCAGCTCCATAACAATGGCGGAGCAGGCCCATTATGCAATAAAATATGTTGGAAGTTTATTAAAAAGTGCTCCTCTGTTGCTGCACATTTCCGGCTTTCGTTTCTAATAGCGCCACAGTTCATCTGGGAGCTCTGAAAGAAGTGAGCTCGTTAGATCTTAATTACAGTAGACTCCATTCGCCCCAGAAGCTACAGGGAACATGCAATATACAGAGAGCAGTCGAAGGAAAATAACCGTGTTATGATTCATAGGCCTTTTTCTAGGGAAGAAATAAGAAAGAGATTCAGCCAGAAGGCACACGTTCATATGGCAGTAAATTTGTGCAACTCACAATCAAGACTGGACTGATGAACCTAAATGACCCACAGACGGTCATGATTTTAAAACAAAAGGAACTGGCCTGTGAAATCTAGCTTAAAAGAAAAAAACAGCAGTGCAAGCGGACATATCCAGTGCTATAAAGAAGCACTGTCAGATAAACATCCTCCCCAAACAGAGAAGTCTGCTTACACACACATTTTACAGGGTCCAAATTGGTTACTATGGAAACCATGTACAGGTTTGCAAGGTAATCAGGTTTTGAGAAAATCCTGATGCAAAAAATGAATTGCCTGGCGATAAAAATTGCACCTAATCTTGTTCCTCAATCACATTTAAATGTTCTTACGGTCCGCCGCGCTAGTCTTAACTTTCCAAATGACAACACAATTAAGTACTTCTATCCCCGGGGCTGCAAATCTGAAAGGCAAAAACTGAAAAGGTTTCAGATCCCTTTGTGCAAGAACAATGGCATCGGTCAGACGAGCAGTGAGAATGGACAGAACCGTGGACCAGGTCAAAAGAACCTGCAACACTTGCTGCCATTTAATCTCATTCAAGCAAGTTGAGCTTTTGACCTTGCTGCCTTCTGGCTGTCTGCTCAATGTGTGTCACAACATGGTCAGGTGAGTCACTCTGGCCCTCATGGACTTAAGCTTAAAGGGATTGCCCCGTGCCCATATGCCAACTTTGCAAACAGGTGCTTCTACAACACATCACACACAAACAAATCTGCCCTGTAATCTAGGCAGCAGGATATGGACATCAGAATTTATGGGACAAATAAAGACAAGAAGGAAAAACTGCTTGACAGTCATACTGTGTCCTCAAAAGAATTCACTGTTGCTCAGCTGTTGGTCTTAAAGCAAAGAGCATTAAAAAGATGTAACAACAGCTGCAATGGACACATCTGTCTTGTGGAAGAATTGCGAAACAATCTGTTTAAATTACTGGAGGCTCATTCATCACCTTCAAATAGATAAAACAGCCATCACATGAACTGATGTAAATTATATCCAACTGCTGGCATAATCAAATGACAAAGCAGACATTGTGAGGCTCAGCCTTAGTATTGCAGGGCCAAGTAATTCCCACATAACTATTCAAAACTAGACTTAGAAATATATTTCATAACATTCAGAATGGGATTAAATTATTTAAATGGAAATCCCCCCTATGAAGACCTCTTGAGAAAGTGTATTAGAAATATAAATCTCAATTACAGTTCTTTAGGGAATGATTCAGTGCATCTCACATTTTTCATGATGGAGTATTTTTGCATCATTCAGAATTCCTTCGCTTAATTTATGGCACAGAATACACACGTATGACTGATCAAACTATGTATATTTTAATGGAATCTAGACAATTAAAACATAAGGTCTCTTTTCATTTTACAAACCAGCCAGAGATTTCTTTCTGGGTGAAATACCTATAATTAAAATAATACTCAAATGAACATTATAAATGATTAAAGAAGAAGGCAATGACTTCCCTACCAAAGATCAAAACTCCCCTAGAACAGCTTCCTTTAGCTCTTACCAAACATGCCTAGCTTCCATTTAGAGCCGGCCACGATGCTGCCACCAATCCAGAAGAAGTCTTCGATGAGGCGGGACAAGCTGAGTTTGTGAATGGTTTTGGAGAAAGAGGCGCCTGAGACAGGAGTAGGTGTACGCTCGGATCCAGCCTCGGGCCGGGTCGAGGGCACCATGGTTGGGGGCATGAGGACAGAGGAGACAGGTCCCATCTCCAGCACTGCTGCACTCATGCTTCTGGAGTTTCAGGAAACTGAACCGAGCAGATCTGAAGCTACTCTCTGTCCAAAGACGATGGATGTCACAAGTGAACTTTTTTCAGAAATACTGATACATGGTGCAACCAAACAGAAGACTGAAGGAAAGATCCTATAGTCCTTAGAGTGTCTTCAAGGAACCAAAAAAATTAACTCTACATGCTGAAGTGTCAAATAAAAAATGAGCTAAGAGGTAGCATTGCTTGAGCTCTATTGTGCAGTTCGTCTTGTTAGAATCCAGGAAGGTGATTTAGTGTGAGGAGATGGTGTGGGCGCTAACTACTAACTGTGCGACATGTGTCTGGCAGATCTAAATCCCTTAGGAAATGTAATCCAGGACCAGGGGATTTAGGTAGACTACTGCACGTAGTGGCCCAGGAGAGGGGGGTGGGGGTTGAGAGCGAGAGTATGAGAGACCCAGAAGCAGAGTGATGGAGAAAGAAAGGGGAAGAAAAACACAGGAGGTGTCGCGATGGCGAGACAGGAGGAGAAAGAATGATATGGGTAATGGAACATAAACGTAGACTAAGGCTTTGAAACTAAAATACAGAGTGGTCCAACACACAAAGGAAGCATCATCGTAAGATCTGCTCCAAGCAAAAGTAGTTGTGGGGGGTGGGGGTGGGGCAGTAAAATATCAAAGCCGTGACATAACTCCAGACTGTCTGCCGGCACAGAGAAAACACAGATGAAAGGCTTGTGAGAGGTTTCTTTCCCTCCCCATGATGCCTTATATCAGTCTCCTTATCATGCTGAAGAGAAACCACTAAGTGCAGCTCACTCATGAGAAGGCTGGAGAACTTTGAAAAAGCTGGAGGTAGGTTGGGGGTGCTGGGCGACATATCATTGAAAACAAATCTGAAAATAGCTCGAGTAATACTGGGCATCCTCTCGTCTGCTCGCAAAAAAGCAATGGAAACACTCCAACTGAGAATCTGTGCAGCAGCACTCGTGTGCTCATCTCGTTTTCTCATTATTTCTTCAAACACTAAGGACCGTTTCCAGTTTATTTTGGATCGGTAAACAAATATATCTGAATATAACATTTGGAGGAGGGCGGGAGGGTTAGCGTATAAGCAGCTTTTAGGTTCATTCATTTGAGACATGCTTGCACGGAAATGGATATTTCATTGTGTTCATTACTCTCAAGCTGAGCCACGTCAAATCAATAGACATTTCTATTGATTTTTCTCCATCAAATGAAACACACTCAGCAAAAAAGGGGTGCAGCAATGCATGCTTTGAAGGGCCCGCGATTCAGCTGCATGGATTTTGGAACGTAATAATCAATAACAATCATATTTGATGAAGGATATGTTCTTTTTTGGGCAAAATGAAATTCTTGCATGTTTGAAATTAAACATCTAAACGGGATTATTGTACATTTCTTTTGTTGTCCTCCACTGTGTATATTGTCTCTTCAAGTCAGTTAATTAATGATGTATGGGTTCTGATATCATACCTCTTTACATGAAAAATCATTCAGAGGTGCTCTCTCTGGCCATGAGCACAAGCGGGACAGTTCATTCATTCTACCACCACTGAACATCTGTCAGATTCTAGCATTAAATTACTGAGAATTTTAAGCAATGTTCTGAGGATAAAGATACGGCATTTCAATAATGGAAAACACCTTCACTTTGCAACGAATGTTACTTCTGAACAATGTAAAACACAACCAATAAAACAAAAGTCAATCCCCTTTATCTTTTAGAGCCCCAATGTGAGACTGCCCAATGGGACCATGGCTCATTAGTGGTGATTTTCAGTCTAAACACATGGATCAAACTAGTATGAACAGTTCTCAAAAGCTACGTCATTTGAAGTCAATACTGCAATATATTTTATTTAAATCACAACTCAATTAATTTTCTTCTGGGGCCTGAAGCAGGAAATTAACATGGTCATCATTGTCTGTCGCTTGTCCCAAGTGCGGTTGCGGGGGAGCGCTGGAGTCCATCCCAGCTCACACAGGGCGAAGGACAGGGGAAACACCCTGGACAGGTCGCCAGTCCATCACAGGGAGGAAATTAACATGGTATTGTTTCTAAATAAACCAAAATCTGTTGGAAAAAAAAAACCCACACTCCTCCTTTGCTGGTTAACTACTGTTAAACAGGTATTCCACACCACTCTCCGGTGTCACAAAGGAAGGACAACTGTGTGGGTTGACCTTAACCCTGGTCATCGTTTATTACAGCTTTTACAGCATTTAGTACATTACAATTTGAAAATGAGGCATGTCTGTGGCTGGGAAACAATGCCTATGCACTTGATTTGCCAAAGGTGCATATCAAAACATGTATGATGTTCCTGACTCATCAGTTACCGATATTTGTGAAGCTCTATCAGAAGGTCTTCAACAAAGCCCAGATCCCATATAGATGAAGTGAAAGTGACTTTTCTTGTCATTGTGAAACACAGCACAGCACACAACACAGTGAGCCACAATGAAATTAGACTTCTGCATTTTACCCATACACAAGTTAGGGGCAGCAATTGAAAGCACCCAGAGAGCAGTTACAGGGAAAGTACCTTGCTTAAGCGTACTTGCTTAAGGGTAACCTACTGGTCTGGGATTCAAACCCATGACCTTGTGATCCTGGGGCCAAGTCCCTAACCACTAGGCCACCACTGCCCCTGATGAATTAGTAGGTGATGACAGAAATCCAGTTTAGGACGTCCTGAAGCTAAAGTAACTCATCTCAACAACAGGTTCTCTGGAGCGCCTAATTTGTTGAAATACCAGATTCAGTGATCTGGTGAAGACTGTTATGCTTACCTCATATGAAACCCCCTGCTCTGGTGATCAGTCTCTTGAAACACTCAATCAAACCTGGCCAAATTCATGAGATCACTGCCAAGCTCCAAATCTTCTGTAGGAAAGTTATGCCACGCCTGTCTCTTTTCAGCCCTCATTTGTGGATAAGAGAGTTGACATGTATGCTGATTACATTAAGCTAATTCATGTCATTTGTCTTGACTTCTCTGATGTCGTGGCATGATGTAGATCTAAAATGACAAAGAAGGCAGAGACATTTTCCAGGGTATAAATATCTCACTATGAGGGGATTTTCAGTTCCTGCTGAACCACTGAATCTCCAGGGCCACTGACTTCATGGTGTCAAAATAGGTGTCAGTTTGTCATCAGAACAGAATGTCTTTCACAGATGAAGCACTAGACCTTCCCCATCCTAGGTTGTTTTGAGCCATCTGCCTAAAATGCTCCCAATAGGTGCCTTTTCATTGGGTTTGAAAGCATTTGGATCTGAGAATTTGTGTGTGCAGAACTTCAAAGGTTAGATCTGTATACTCTTGGTTCTTTTTCATATTAGTTTTTTTGGTTCAAATAAGGTTACCAAACTGGCTTTAGAGCTGTTCATTTGGATGACCTGAACAACTGATCAACCAATTCATTTATTCTCCCTTACGACTTTACATTTCATGCAGTGAGTCATTAGGTGAATGAAACAGCAGCAATTTTAACAGTATAATTATCATGAAAACATCAGAAGTGTATCTTCTTCTTCTTCTTTCAGCTGCTCTCATTAGGGGTCTCTGCAGCAGATCAGCGGTCTCCATTTCTTCCTGTACTTCCTCCTTCAAACCAACCACCTTAATGTTCTCTCTCACAACATCTATAAACCTCCTCTTTGGTTTTCTTTTTTCTCTTTCCTGGCAGCTCCATCTTCAACGTCCTCCTCCCAATATAATCTTTGTCTCTCCTCTGCACATGTCCAAGCCAACGCAACCTTGCTTCTCTAACTTTGTCTCCAAGACGTCTAACCTGAGCTGTCCCTGTAATATATTCATTTCTAATCCTGTCCATCCTCGTCACACCCAACGAAAATCTCAGCATCTTTAACACGGACACCTCCAGCGCCGCCTCCTGTCTTTTCGTCAGTGCCACCGTCTCCAACCCATTCAACATAGCTGGTCTCATTACTATCCTGTAAACCTTCCCTTTCACTCTTGCTGGTATCCGTTTGTCACAAATAACTCCTGCCACTCTTCTCCACCCATTCTAGCCTGCCTGCACTCTCTTCTTCACCTCTCTTCCACACTTGCCGTTACTCTGAACTGCTGATTCCAAACTCCTCCACCTTTGTCACCTGCACTCCCTGGATCCTAACCACTCCACTTTCCTTCCATTCGTTCACACTCATGTATTCTTTCTTGAACTACTCACTTTCATTCCTATCCTCTCTAGAGCATATTTCCACCTCTCCAGCTTCTCCTCAAGCTGCTCCCTACTCTTGCTACAGATCATAATATCATCAGCAAAATTTTAACAGTGTTTAATGTTGCATTTCATGTCAGTTCCAAGAAACCTGATTTTCTCCAGGCTAAAAAAAAAGACAGTTCAATTGCAATCAATGGATTCGGTTTGGTAGAACTGATGCAACAAAACGATTCAAGAGAAACAAGTTATTTCCTCACATTGTTTTAAGGGGACCACTGTTTTTTTATTTGTTAATATGCTAAAAAATCTCCACTCACAATGGAGTGATACATTTTACATGAAGGATGATGGAACATAAAAAAAATATGATAAAAAGCATCAAAACATCTCCTCATATATTGCTTATAACACTTGCCAAAAGGGCTTGTGTTCGGATTAGAGTTTATTTCATAAACTTGAGGTGTGAAAGTCAGGTCAAGTCCAGCGTAATAAAGATGAATTGTGTGTGAAATCTTCCTTTTCCAAACTACACAACAGATGAATAGATTGCTTTGTGGGGATTGATTCACTATGAGGTTGTCATGGTTTGAAATTTCCTCACATTTGGACTAACCTTATTCCCTGGGCAAAACCTTGTAATTAGGATAATGGTAACATCATTAACATCACTATCTTTTATTAAATGAATCTGGGTGTAAATTTGGAAGTGTATACCCTTTTTGTAAGAGTCCTTTCAGCTCAGTAGTGAGAAAAGTTTCAAATCGAAAAAAGCATCTTTCAAGCCCATTGCATCCCTGGTTGCACGTCTAGCTCCCAGATGGATCTTCAGAGCCTTCATGGTTCCCAAATGATGTCATAACCTTAAAGGACCCATCTGTTTTTATCAGGTTTGTTTTGCCAAAATGCTCATGTTGTCTAATTGGATGCCACAACCAATGCAGGATGAACATTTACAGAATCTCAATAGAGAAAGAAAAACCAGAGGAGGAGATGGGGGCTTTTGACCTGTCAGAGTCTCTGGGGAGAAAATGAAAGAATGGCAACTAGTAATTCACAAATCTTTGCAGCAAATATTTCAACACAGATAAGCTTAAGTTTTGAATGATTGGATTTTTTGTATCACCACATCAATCTGGCCCATTTTTTTTTGTTTTCGTAATTGGAAAAAGTGGAACATGTGAAACCTGTGTTCCAAACCACATGCTTCTATACTTTACCTACTGCAGTGGTTGCTGAGTGCATGTCCAGCAGTTGTGTCCTTTTTACTGTGGGACATAGCCTCCGTAACCGTTAGCTAAGTGCTAAATATGTCTTGGAAAGTTTTAATCTGTCTGTTTTTGGAAAGAAGAGCTAACTTTAGCTAACTATCACTCTTCTTTTGCTTGATAAGGAAGACTTTATTGTACTTCATCTTCCATGCAGCAATATTATTGACCTGTGCACATGAAAAGCCTGTAATGCTGTAAATGTCCTACTAATGGTAGTATATGAGGGAGGGATTATTCCCAAGATTGTTGCAGAACCGCCAAAGAAAAGCTTTGGCAGGGACTGATCGGAAGTTTAAATATTTGTTTGTTTGGAATGGAGGAAGCCCACAATGCAGTTCAATTGGTTTTTGCCTTTATACTTCATGCTGAGTATTGGCTAATTTTATTGACCAGATGTCCACCAGTTTCCCTTTATTGTACTTCTTGAAATCAAACCATTCTGAATGACTTAAAAACGGCAATGATTGTTTTTCTCCCAAATGGAATTACAAACTCATTCGTTTTCTTAGCTGCTCCACTTAATTAGGGTCACATACGGTGCTGGAACCTATCCCAGCTCTCAGTTTGAAACACCCTGGACAGGTCATCTGTCCATCACAGGGCAGAGATACTCTGCAATTAAGGGCAATTTAGCATCTCCAGTCCACCTCTGGTGTATGTCTTTGGATGGTGGGAGGAAACCAGAGCTCCCGGAGGAAACATACAGACATGGCAAGAACATGCCAACTGCACACAGATAGGACCCAGACCACCCCGCCTGGGAAGCGAATCCAGGACCTTCTAGCTGTGAGGCAACAATTCTACCCACTGCACCACGCACAGAGTGCATGGTAGAATTAGTGGTCAGTTTCAAACTCCCACTGGTAATAAAACACTGTATACAGCAAACTCTCAACACATGGTAAGTCTTTTAAGGAGCCAGGAGTGGTAGCGATTAATGCACGCACTTTCCAAATGAAGGGGCTCCTATGTTTAACTTGCTTGGTACAAACACCCAAGAACAAGAGTCCATCCTTAATGCTTTTACTAGGACTAGAATCTGAACTCCATTACCATGTATGTTTCTTTGAAGACTCTTTGGCTTTCTCTTTTGTAAGAAAGGGAACGATGCCTTCCTGATGCAAGGTGAAGCTCAAGTGAAATATATAAACATAAATAAAAAGTAACAGCAGGTCAAAGCAGATCTCCTGAAGATTCAGAAACATATGAAAGAATAAAAAGTGGAAGACCCTTTCCATTGCAGTCATTCTGATGGTGCTGTGATATGCCCGCTCCATCTGAGTGGCAAATAGCCTGTGCTCAGAGGTGTAGACTTTGACTCAGATGGCTGACTTTTCAAGTCCCACTCGCAAGTCCACACATTGCACTAGTCAGCTGAGCTCTTTGGTGCTCTTTAGAAACTGCTCGTTTCCTTTTTCTCCATCTGGTCCAAGGTCGACACACAAAGTCGCAGCAGCTATAGCTGTTCTGCATGCTTTTCTCTGTGTGAATAGAAAACATCTGCTTGTCTATGTTCAGGCCTTTTTTTTTTTTTCAAAATCAGTTCTACTAGAGTACACATTGCATTGCAAAAACAAAAAGTGCCAAAAGAAAACTACATTTTGTTGAGTTATGCAAACAGTTTCAAAATGCCACAACACCACCAATACACTGAACAGCAGATTAGCCACGCCCACTCATGCTATAAAAAGTGTGGATTTCCCTTGAATGAGGAATTACACAGAGCAGCCAATCAGAAGATTTCCTTTATGTATAAATAGCTATTAAAGGCACAGTAGCACAAACAGGCTGCTAATTTCTTAGGGACATATAGAAGTTAGGAAATGGTCATTGTAAAGAAGTGGACCTTGGAGGAAAAAATGAAATGAAAAAAAAGGCTCTCATAAAGTTATTGTCACATATATCCCCAATCCCTGACCTGTTCGGTAAACTGTTCATGTTATTTCACTCACTTTACCAACATCCTGCCTCCACTCAGTGTTACAGTTTTATACTGAAGCAATTGATCAGTCGGGCCACTGAACTGTCCTTGCCTGGAGAACAAGAGACCCAGTGAAATCATATTGCTGAAAACGTCAAGCAACAGATACCTTTCCGTATAGGAGTTAGAAGCAGTTATGATTTCCAATTCGTGCTGACTTCATGTTGAGTATTGGCTAATTTTATTGATCCAGAAAATCCATATTTGTGCATCCCTGCCTGCATCCTTCACTTACAAGATCAGCGTTCCCAGGGCTTACCCTGTGATCAAGCTAAGGTTTATAGAATGAACTTCCAGGGTCTGTTAGGTGAGGCCAAACTAAGTGTAGTTTACATGAGAATAACACAGCGGTGGCCTAGTGGTTAGGCA
This sequence comes from Hepsetus odoe, assembly GCA_017165825.1. NCBI lineage: Eukaryota > Metazoa > Chordata > Actinopteri > Characiformes > Hepsetidae > Hepsetus > Hepsetus odoe. The sequence continues at coordinate 6,745,144 of CM029373.1, read as the reverse complement.
GTCGGCCCTGGATCGGAAGATTGTGCATTCGATTACATCGGCAGTAGGTTGCCCTGAGGTACCCTTGAGCAAGGTACCGTCCCTGCTCCCCGGGCACTTTCAATAGCTGCCCCTGCTGCACATGTGTGTATGGGTGAAACACAGAGGTTTAATTTCGTTGTGTTGTGCTGTGCTGCGTTTCACAATGACAAGAATAGTCACTTTCACTTCATACACGTATGACATTCCATTATAGTGGCATGATTTTTTCCAATGATCTTCTCAAAAACTAACCCAGGAAAGTCTGCCTATGAGAGCTGGAGATAAGTGCTTCTGTTCATTTCTAATGAAGAACTTGTTGATCTTAATGGAACTTAATAGTAATGGAACATTGAAGCTGGCACACCATTCAGAAGCAATGCACAGCAGTGTAGATTTACCACCTACCACCCAGATTTCAGGCTTGAGACTATGCTTTCATCACATACCATCTGTTTTCAGTGGTCTATGAAATTATTGAGTTTTGAGTGTGTTTTTTTCCTTCACCATTCTTTCTTGTCCTGGACGAACAGGTGACGTGTGAAAAAGGCTTGATAAATAATGTTTAGCATAAATTTGCTGCTGTGTGTTTGAGTTTAGCATCCACATCCACACTCTCAGATAAACCCACAACCACACACACGGGGAGACTTCACAGGGAAGGTTCCTGTTGGTTCATAGACGTCAAGAGCGGCACCGAGAGGGCAGCCTCCGGTACAGAGGGAATAAGTGTGTGAGGGAACAGATGGCAGCACAGAGGAAAGGATTGGGAGTCCTGCTGCTAAACTTTCCCCGGGTGGACCACTGCGAAGGGAGGGGGCTCTGACTTTATGATTTAGCTAATCCTGCGCCTCTTGCCTGCAGCCAGACGACTTGACGCTCATTTTGACCAAACTAAGAGGATATGACGGCAAGGCCCTGGACCTACAGCTGTGCATTTTAAGTAAGGTTGACTTTTAAGATGAGTAACTACTTAGTCTAGTGATACAGAGGACAGCGATGGCTTGAAACTATTTCTTTTCTGAAGCTGATATATATGGATCCACTAAGCCACTGAGCTTTAAAATGAGCTAATAAAGCACTTGTTATGGCAATGCAATTCTCAAACTGTTCCAACTTTACCGTGTTAGAGGTAAGGCCGATACCTTAGGTGTCAAGGTGGTAAGGCCACCTTTTTCACACCGCCATCCTCACCTCCCTGATCAGCCATGTTGAGGATCAACTCAGTAAATGGATGGTTGGAAAATTGGATGCCCTCTGCAGCAAATATGAACTGGGCATTATTTCAGCAAATTTCCTGAGTTTGTGCAAATTATTTGAACATGAATGTGCCAGTTCAAAATGCGTTCTCTATGATGGAGACACTGCTGAATATGTATTGTACTGAACTTTTGTAAATGGTTACATGTAGCACCAAAGGGGTCCATTATTACAAGGTCAAAGGCCCAATGACTGTTTCTATACAGAACCCAGTTTTGCTAAGAGAGTCGACCTAATGTATATTATCAGGTTTGAATAAACACTGAGGAAGAAACTCTTGTCAGGTGTAGACTTTCCAGGCTGTGACCCAAGCTGCTCATGTAATGACATGACTAATCTTTTGTCTACATTTAGTCTGGAGACTGCTTTCACATTGCACAGGAAAAGCCCTGGTATTTAGTGAAGCCCAACAGAGATTAAATGGATCTGATTTAACCCTGCAGGTGTAAATGTGAATCTGCAGGCATTAATTTTACACTGATAGATTTAGTCTGGAAACCAAGCATGTTATTGTGTGTGTGTGTGTGTGTGTGTGTGTGTGTGATGAGCAGGATTGTGATGGAGCCGTGTGGACTGTCAAAATGTACCAGGATGTCACACACAGCAGACCTCATTGTGACTACAGCTCGTAGCACTCACACTCACGCACATTCCTCTCACAGTTCTACATGCACATACACGTCATCTAGAAATTAACAGGAAAAATATCTTTGCCATTTTTTACCCACAGTTATTCTTGCATTCTTTCGTAGTAACGTAGTTGGAAAAAGTCGTAAAATGTTGACATAAGCTCCATCACTTCAGAGGTAGTTTTTTTCCTTAGGGTGATTAGGCAACACACTGAAAAAAGGAGGTAAGGAAGGGATTTGTTAGTTGAGCTTCTTTCCCGTTGTTATGTTAGACACAGGAACATGTCGGTGGGCGGAGCATGAACAGGCCTATTTTCTATTAGGTTCAATGGAAAAGAATAGATTGGGTGAGTTTGTTATGTTGTTTAATTATGGCAGATTGACTGTGTTGTCCACCTCAACTTTATAAAAAGCATCTTAAGATTAACATAACATCCTTCATTTTCATGCAGTCATTCTTATTGTTTTGGAAAGCTTCTTCAGATTCAGCCACCATCAAAGTAACATGATCTGCATTGAGCTCCGTCCTCTCAAAAGACATGATGAGCATCTTCATCTTAGCTTCCAACTGGTGGAACCAATTTCCCTGACCATTACAACTGCTGAATCCCTTCCTGTCTTCAAATAATGATGGAAGGCCCACCACTCCAATATGCACTTAGGATTATAGCTACACCTTCATATCTTTAACTAACAACAATGCTCATGAACTAAAAAAAATATGCATGTTCTTTAGCCTCTCAGTCTAATATGGAATGGGCCCTGTCTTAACTTCAATTCTGGCAGATTTTTACAATTTCTACTCTACAATTTTGCATGGAGAGGATGACACTGTGTATTTAAAACATCTCATTGCATTGATCAATTAAGTCAATTCATCCTGAACTGTGACACCCTCATGTGACAAAAGGTTTGCAAGATCTATCAGGACTTCAACTTGGCCCACACACTGGTTTAGCATGTATATTAGTCCAGGTTGGTTCAGGTTGCTTTCCCCTTAATAGGACCAACTTTTTGGGGTGTTATTTATGCCCATGAACCAAACAAAGGGGGTCAAACACACTACAGTTCAATTCAAAGGCTGCAGGTCTAAAGCTGCTCAAACTCACGCACCATGTATGGGTTAAATGCAGAGGCTGTATTTCGTTGTGGTTCACTGTGTGCCGTGCCGTGTTTCACGATGACAAATTGTCGCTTCCACTTTCATTTCATATTTGCAGTCATGAGTATAAGTCTGTTAACAGATACAGAATAACTTTTTTGCATGTACATAAATATTACATATTCAAGCCCAGGCTTTTGGATTAAACGAATAGGCCTTAAATGAAGGTCTTCAGAGACACTCTGCATCTTTTACCATGAGCATACACGGAAACTCCGCAATCACATCCCTACTTTAAAACTGCCTGTAATATCTGCAGTTCCCCTCCTTGAAAGCCATCCTTATCATGCGATGAAATCATGATGAGTTAGGTGCATTGTTCTGTTTAAGAGCGATATGTTGCAATCCCCTTCGCATGTATGACCTATCAGATGACTCTAGCATGAGTTTAAGCTTGCAGAGTGGTTCTAAAGAGCATGCCTTTTGCTGACATGACACCAAGAGGATACAAAGGCCTGTGAAATCAGGTTCAGAGCGCAGAGTAGGGAAAATAATGAGGTTTCATTTTCATGACAGCCCTCCACAAAACGCTTCAAATGTAAGGGAATGAGAACAGGCTTTACGACAGATGCCATCCACAGGAGTCAAACAGACACCACTTCTAAAGGAAAGAACCACCCTATGTTCTCCAGCGGGGGGGATTTAATGACATCGCTACACAGGTAAGACATTCCAAGGCTGAATCTCAGATAGATCCCTAATCCTTATATTGTTCTCTACCTATACTCTCAGTTTGTACTTAAATTGCTTCTCCATAACAGAAGCTGAAGAGGTGGTGCTGGGAAAAGCTACTAACAGAATTAAAGAAGTTGACAACTCTACCAGTGAAGTGATCGTTTCAAAGGATATTAAAGGCTCCCCTGAAAACCATGACAAAATCTGCAAAAGCAACCTGAGACACTCAGTATCACTGTATATAACTGGCCTGTTAAAGCCAGTATAAATTGCTCTTCTTGTAAAATCTACACACATTGGCCAATCAGATGATGGAAAAACAAATCAGAAAGAATGGGATGGGACACAACAGTCTGAGAGTGATTCTGAGCAAGTGCAGATGATGAAATAATTGCTGATGGATTTTTTCTTTCTAATTAAACTACTGAGGTGCTGAAAAGTGGTAAGAACTTAAGGGGCAAATCCTATTTTCCTGGTCCATCCTGGTGCCTTGATCCCTGACCTTAGTGCTCCAAAGGACCTAATCAGGTTGATAATAGAAAATAGTGGTTTTCTTTTTCTTTTTGGAGCAACTTTTGTTCTATAGTGTTGCATATGGATCAGTTAACACGTATCATATTTGATAGTTTTGATAGCATTTTGTTCTCAGATTAGTGTGTGTGTGTGTGTGTGTGTGTGTGTGTGTGTGTGTGTGTTTGTTGTAAGCTCTGATTCTCTTTTAGGGACACTATCCTACACTACAGTGTAAGAGAGGTTATTGAGTCATATATGAACGGAGAGTCGACTCATGGCATCTTGGCATCATCCACTCTTAAGGTGAAAAAAATAACGGGGAAAAAATGCATTTTGTTTGGTTCTGAAAGTTGAACAAGCTAAACAAGAACTGACTGAAAACCAAAACCTGCAATTTATGCATTGTTTAAAGACACTCAAATGCTTCTCTTTCATTCTTTTTTTGGAAAAAAAAAACCTGTATTTCAACTGAAATTTTTAAAAAGCTTTCTCAGACAAGCTTGGATTTCTCAGACAAAAAACAGTCTAAAAAACAGTAGCAGCTATCATGAAGCCTGAATTATGTGATAACACTGAGTCATACAGTGCCATCTAGGTCTCAGTGGTCCTCGTACCTGAAGCAGACACCATGCAAGAAGTCACTTAGCAGGCCTTGAAAATGACACCTCTTTGCAGTCTCTCAGGTCTCTCAGGTGAAGAGCTCGGCTCAAGGAGATTAAGATTCCACACAAAAGAAATTCAGAAGGTCTGGCTTTTACGTGTCCGTTCAAATAATTCACCAGTTAAACTGGCCCTCATGTTGCCACTCGTAGCTTAGTAATTGGGTACATGGAGTCTGTGTCTTGTCCAGGGCGTTGTGTTAAATGCCCTTTTGTTTTCATGCTTGTCAATGAGGAATTTTCTCCACCATCTTGCTAATGAAATACCAGAGAGAGGCAGTAAGAGTGAAAGCAAGAGGCCCTCCAAAGCCACTTCAGCTTTACCACAGGTCATGCTTTATGCTGTACTTAGTGGAACAGAGTACACTCTGCATGGAACTTGCATAGACTTCCATCCTTTAGCCAGGTCAGCCATCATAAAGTTGTGTAACGCATACATTAAACGTAAAAAACCTCTAAGCGTTGCATGTAATTTTTGTGGAAATAAAAAAAAATGATGTCAAAAAAATATATATATATACATACAGTACTGTGCAAAAGTTTTAGGCAGGTGTGAAAAAATGCTGTAAACAGAACGCTTTCAGAAATCTAAATAATGATTGTTTATTTTTATCAATTTACAAAATGCAAAGTGAGCGAACAAAAGAAAAATCTTTATCAAATCAGTATTTGGTGTTACTACCTTTTGCCTTCAAACCAGCATCAGTTCTTCTGGCCCCCACAGAGCCCTGATCTCAACATCATCCAGTGTGTCTGGATTACATGAAGAGACAGAAGGATGTGAGGAAGCTACATCCACAGAAGATCTGGGGTTAGTTCTCCAAGATGTTTGGAACAACCTACCAGCCGAGTTCCTTCAAAAACTGTGTGTAAGTATACCTAGAACAACTGATGCTGTTTTGAAGGCAAAGGGTGGTCACACCGAATATTGATTTGATTTAGATTTCTCTTTTGTTCATTCACTGCATTTTGTTGATTGATGAAAATAAATGATGAACACTTCCATTTTTGAAAGCATTCTTTGTTTACAGCATTTTTTCACACCTGCCTAAAACTTTTGCACAGTACTGTACATATAAAAACTAATTTTACTGATTTTTAATTAAATAAAAAAATAAATCAATCAAATTTCATGCAGATTTGTTCTTGATTTTTCTACATGCTCTTACTTGCTCTGTGCTATGATGCTTTGGGGAAAGTGGTGGTTTTGCAAATCATTTGGATGGCTGTATTTTAGACGTCTTCTTTTTCAGATGTTCATTTTCTCCCATTGGGTTCCATGGAAGACAGATTACTGAATGGCTCAGCTGCTATAAAAGTCAGATTTCCTTCTAATTGACTGGAACTTTGTTCTTTAACTTAAGATTCTAAGCAGTTTGACAACTGCTCCCCTTCCTCTGTCTGCTGCTGGACCACAAGCGATGAGCTCCAAGAGTGAAAGCAGTCACCTAGCACAACAAAACTGTCAAACAACACATTAGTATTCCATGGCAAATGCCCCAGTGCACACACTCTTGGAGGCATCCCTGGAAATGAATTTCAGATGAGGCAAGAGTCACTCTATCACCCTTATAATGATGCGATAAAAAATGTAGTGCGCACTCAGGAAGGCAAGGTCAGTCCTGGCCTTGCATATCTCCTATCGCTTATGTTCACACGTGTTGTGCTTGATGTACCTGCGGCAGCCATGGGTTTACAGTGCCATAAATCTTTTAATCTGAAAGCTAACGTGACATTTTCAAACCAAAATTGCATTACTTGTCAAATGTGATGGGAGCCACACATCACAAACAGGAGAAATGCCAAAAGTAATGTCAATAATTCACAAACAGGGGATTATAGTGATTAGAATAATTCACAAACAGGGGATTATAGTTATTAGAATAATTCACAAACAGGGGATTATAGTGATTAGAATAATTCACAAACAGGGGATTATAGTGATTTATGAGGGTGAGGGTGGTCTAGGTAGGATACCTGCCTATGGACCTATGGATCAAGAGGTCCCAGGTTCGAGTCCCACCTCTGGCACTACCACCACTAGGTCCCTGAGCAAGACCCTTAACCCTGACAGTCCAGGGGGACTGTCCCTGTAATCAGGACATGGAAGTCGCTCTGGATAAGAGCGTCTGCTAAATGCCACAAATGTAAATGTGATTTAGTGGTAATTTCAGTGGTTTTCACCTTGTGGCCCACAGCTTCCAAGTGGCCTGAGATGGTTTTGCTAGTAGGCCACCTGGGTTTTGTTTTTTTATAGTTAATAGTTGCTAAATATTTCTATTCATGCAATATTTATAATTTTCCAAATGTTTCATCAATTAAACACGTATACTCATTGTTATATACTTATATAATTCTGAGAGTGTGATTAGATGCAGGGAGTAGAGGTGACAAAGGTGGAGGAGTTAAATACTTCAACAGTTCAAAGTAACGGTGAGTGAGAGGTGAAGAAGAGAGTGCAGGCAGATTGGAATGGGTGGAGAAAAGTGGCTGGAGTGATGTGACAGACGTGTACCTTCAAGAGTGAAAGGAAAGGTTTACAGGACAGTAGTGAGACCAGCTGAGCTATACAGATTCAACACGGTGGCTCGAATGATACAACTCTGATGTTGTAATATTTATTCTACATATTTAGGTCATGCTTGGTCAATGCAATGACAAAAATATATTTGTTTGCTTTTTCAATGAACGGGTTGGTTAAATCTTGGGTAAAGTGGAAACCTCCATGGACTGTTATTGGGAAAAGGTTGGGAAGGCCTGGCCTATTTCATTTATATGTGATAGAAAAATATCTGTCCAAGATTTATTAGTCCAGTCATCATGAAAAGTCATCTCAGCTCAAATATGAGTTGAATGCACCCTTTACACAAAGGCTAATGATGGAGAAGATATACATAAGCATTGATATTCTTAATATAACTCTTAAAGTTAAACTAAAAGGTTTATAATCATTCAGTATGTAATCTTAAAAACAACATTGCTGTCATAGCAACTTATATTTTTACAACAAAAGTACATTTCCAGATTGAATGAATAGAGATTCCATTGCAAGTACTGGACCTTTTTGATTGGTTCACTGTTCAAACAATATTGAATTGAGCAGCAGATATTTTCAAACAGTGAAAATTGTCAGCAACGATAAATCAGTTGATATGAAAATTCCTGCAAAAGCAATGACCTTCAGTACAAACCCATATAGTCATGGCTTCTTATGAAACTTCATGTATAACACTGACTCTAGCTGCTGTATCATAAAAGGTACTGTTGCCTTTGACAAATTGTAAACGGCAGCTCAGTTATGAGCACAAACACACCTGTTTTGACAGCATAGGCAGCAAAGCCAGAAAACACTTCCCTTCAACAAAGAGAAAGAGATCATGCTTTCTTCCTAGACAAGAAAAGAGCAATACTCCAAAGGCAGATTCTTCTATTAAGTAGATGATTGTGAGCTTCCTGTACAGTTCTGAGCTACAAAGAAGACGACTCGAAAGATAACTCGTCGTTTGGAAATGGACAATAGCATCCTGTAGGTGGGGTGGGGGTGGGAGTGGGGGTGTCATATCGGAACAGTTCTGCACAGGGAGCTCTTGGGTTTGTGCTTGGAAATAAGCCAAAGCACATGCTGAGGACAGCAAGCCAGCAAGAGACGATACAGAAGAAGATGTTGAAATTCAAAGCATCATTGGACAGTGATATTACAGATTCTGGTAAGTTTTAGTGCTGGAAATGTGTACTAGATCCTTAAGGCTATAAATGAATCCATGTAAATTTATCCACCTTTAACCCAACTGATGACAACTGAGGGGTAGATATTGTGTATCCAGTTTATTAGCAATAATATTTAAAGCAATGGTTAAGTGGAGTGAAAGTGACTATTCTTGGGACAACACACAGTAAACCACAACGAAATGCAGCCTCTGCATTTAACCCATACGCACACACTATTTAAAGTGCCTGGGAAGCAGTGATGGGGACAGTACCTTGCTCAAGGGTACCTCAGGGCAACCTACTGGTCTGGGATTCTAACCCATGTTCTTCTGATCCTGGGGCCTAGTCCCTTACCACTAGGCTACCGCTGCCCCATAAGGCACTTATGATGAAGTTGTTAACAATGAATCGAGTAATTATTCAAAACATATTTCTAACTCACTTACTTTCTACTAATATTGCCAACAAATACTAAAAACTCCAAATAGTTTAAATGGTTTCCATAAAACCACAATCACTAAAACCAAGTTTACTCAAACCACATCTAGGTCTTCATTTAGATTGTCCATGTTGTTTAAGGCACAGAATAACTGAAAAAAAACAAATATTTCAGGTGCCATCATGGTTCTAATTTCCTCTAAATTAAACAATCGAGTCCTAAAACCAGGAAAAAGCCTGTGTGACCATAATAAATATCTAGATGCAGTTTGGGCAGATTAAGAGAAGCTCTGGGGATGAATTTTTGGACTGATTTAGGCTGTCTTGGCAACTTTTGACTTAGCAACATAAACCTTATACCTCCATTACTTAACTAAAAAAGACGCCAAGGCTGGTCGACTACATCGGGAGATAATCTGTTTAAACTGTATTTTTACCTAGGGGCTCTATTAATTAACTTGTGGGACTTCCCATGTAAACAGTCACCGTGCTGATACTTGCATGTATGTTGCAGAAAGTCATAATAAATTGCGAATGTAGTTATTTAATTACACTTACATGCAATTAGCATTCCTTTACTGCAGGAACAAGTCTGGCTTTCTGACTTTTGTGTGAGGAGTCGTCTAGACATGCAGAATCTTTTTCGCTAAATTTCCCTGCCCATGAGTGAAAAGTACCTGCAGAGGTTGCAAGGTGGATACGCCATGGGGGATTATGGAGGTTAATGAAGGCTTGCTCCCAGCAAACACTGGTGGTCGTGGTTTTTGACAGCAGCTGAGACGTGCATTCAGGGCTTTTATCTGAATTGGCGGAAGATGGCTGCCATGATTTAAACCAGCATGCCCCAATATAATCAGGAAACATTTGCAATAAGTTACCAAAGATGCTGGATTGAAACATGGTTCAAACTGTGAGTCTTCAGCAACACACACACACTGCATGACCACTGCATAAAGACCATATTACAGAAATGTGTAATATGGTAATGAGGGGTCTCAGTTCAGATCAAACCATTTATTCATAATTGGCTCTTTCCATCATTCTGCTGATCCCTGCAAGCAGCCTGTCATGCTTGAAATGGGAAAAGACACAGATCAGGTGCTGAAAAAGGGTGGCCATGGAAAACCCGAACGCTTGCTTGATATGGCAAATTAGCATCCATATCTTTGTATAATTGCTACAGGGAAAGTGAGAGAAAGTGTATCCCATTAAAAGTTAGCACTGTTTCAATATGCAAGATATCAGCAGAAATAACAGATAATTACTTGAAATGCAATGTAACCGTAAGTAAAAAAAAAACAAAAACACACACTGTTGAAAAATGCCCTGGGAGCAGTGATGGGGAGGGTACCTTGCTCAAGGGTACCTCAGGGCAACCTACTGGTCTTGAATTTGAACCCATGACCTTCTGATCTTCGGGCCTAGTCTCTTACCACTAGACCACCGCTGCCCCAACTTAAACAACTTAATGTTTATAAACTAATGTTGTGTTAATATGTACTTTAATCTATGCCAACTGACCACACGTTTAATTTAGTATCACGAAAGCTGCAGGTGTGTGCAGGTTTTTTGTGTGATGGTGAGAATAGTTTTCATAACAGAGGTTTCTTACCACTCCGATTTTGCTCTTCATTGCTGACTTGCAGTTCAACACTGAGTCAGATCTATTCACACAACCAACAGCGTCCTAGTTAGTATTAGAATTATGGAGTTATGGAGATTTATTTCATTATATGGCTAAAAATAGAAAGTAGAATGTCCAATAGGTGGCCTGTAAGTCAATGTAAATTCTTCTATACTTTGATGTATTTTCAGGGGTGGCAGTGGTCTAGTGGACCTATGGCTCAAGAGGTCCAAGGTTCGAATCCCAGCTCTGGCACTACCACCACTGGGTCCCTGAGCTGCTCCAGGGGGACTGTCCCTGTAATTAGGACATGGAAGTCGCTCTGGATAATAGCGTCTGCTAAATGCCGTAAATGTAAACTTTCTAGTGAAATACAGTATTTGGGTGTATCCCTGAGGTAGCAGTCGAAACTACCTTTGTTATTTGCAAATATTTTACCTTTTTTTGACAAAAGCAACCAGAACATCAGCTGTTCGGTTTGAGGAGTAAATACTGAAAGTAGTGTGTCAGTTTCTTGCTGTTCTTCCTTCATGTACACATCATGTGGGTGTTTGGTAGCTTTTTATTGATGTAACTCATCTGCAAGCAGCTCACATTAAATTTCCCCACTGAAGACTGGCTGTGGATCATGTAGACTATAAAATAAAGTAAAATTGATCTTTCAAAATGCACCTCTTCTATTTTATTTGAAGTGTGGTTAAAACCTGTAAAACATTATGGTATATTTATTTATTAATACAAAAAATGGAAATTGTGCTCTAGATTTTGCTGATAAAAAACATTTACAGCATTTAGCTGACACACTTATCCAGAGCAGCTTACATTTCCTAATGACAGGGGCAGTCTCCCTGGAGCAACATGGGGCTAAGGGTCTTGCTCAGGAAGCCAATGGTGGTAGTGATTTGAACCTGTGATCTCCTGGTCCATAGGCAAGTGTGATACCACTGGACCACCACCAGCCCCAAAAACTTGAAGATGCAGATGCCTGCATTCCCAGAAAAAAAAGAAACTGCCACTGGGGTGCTACCTCTTGTGTCATTGGTGGGGAAGGTGGGGTACCCTCATTTCTTTCCACCATGTTCCATCACTGGTATACTTTTTGTGCAATGACTCCATACACCCTGTCAGGGTTTCTATTTTACGATCTAATAAACTAGTAGGTTGTGAGAAGGTACTAATATGCTCCCCTATCCCGAGAAAATATGCATATTGGATAGAATTGGACCTGAAGTGAAAGAGAAAGTGACTATTTGTCATTGTGACGCACACCACACAGTGAAACGCAACAAAATGCTTCCACTGCTTTTCACCCACACACACTGTGTAGTGAGGGGCAGCAATTTAAAGTGTCCGGGGAGTGGTGAAGGGGACGGTATCTTGCTCAAGGGTACCTCAGGGTAACCTACCAGTCTGGGATGAACCATGTTATACCTGTGCAGATACATTCACACTGTTTGTACCTTGATGAACCAAAAAAGATTTACCTCCAAAGAAATTCTTCTTCTACCAGTGAAGTTGTGACACTGAGAGTAGTTTCCTTGAAATGACAGGTCTTTCAGATCAACACTGCTTTATAAAGCCTTCCTATCAATTGGCTACATGCTCATTTACTTTAGACCCCAGAATAGACTAAA